>CM053568.1:43786537-44206369 GCA_028646485.1 Cryptoprocta ferox
ATCATATCAGAGCCACATCTTGAAATTAAATCAACATAGATTCAACCAGCATTCATTAAGATATTTGAGGTGCAGCTACATATACTGGTCACAATTCTTAGTGCCAGGGATGCAGAAATATAAGATAAAAGTTACTGTCTAAGCCCTCAATGAACTCACAGTTTAGGGGGAGACACATTAAAAATATTCTAAACAGCACCCTACCTGCATCTCTAAACTAGGAATACTTACAATCTTATTACCTATTTCATTGAAAGAACTGAGATAATCCATATAAATTATTTTTAAAAATTCCTGGCACATAGTAATTTAAATAACTATTAGGATCAGATGATGATGACAACGATGATGATGACGATGATGATGATGACGATGATGCCACTAATCCAAGGATCTACAGGCACACTGAAGACCCAGAATGGAAATTAGGAAAGAACTTTAAAAAAAAATTTTTTTTAATGTTTACTTATTTTTGAGAGAGAGACAGGGCACAAGTTGGGGGGGGAGGGGACAGAGAGAGAGGGAGACACAGAATCCGAAGGAGGCTCCAGGCTCTGAGTTGTCAGCACAGAGCCCAATATGGGGCTCAAACCCACAAACTGCAAGATCATGACCTGTCGCTTAACCAACGGAGCCACCCAGGCACCCCAGGAAAGAACTTTTAAATAAAAAATTTTTGTATGAAGCATACATCACAGCTAAATTTTTAATAATGAATGATAAAAATAATGCAATAAGATAAAGACTTGGAGAAATAGAAATGTCCTAGATGGATGAAATAGAAGCTTCAAGTCTTCATCTCCTACCCTGAGCAGTTAGGCTCCCTCCTGAGTCTTGGAGCAGCCCTAGACGACATATCTATTACCTAAATACTCTCTGTTGTTTATGTTCAGGGAAGCCCCTAAACACCTTGAGAGACCCTTGAATCTGGACACAGGATTCAATTTACATGTGTCCCTAAATTTCCATCTTCGTAGGTTCTGTTGACAACCTTTTGCATTATTGATTTAATAACATCAAATTAACCACTATTATGCTGTGTTTGGTCTTCCCTATTCACATGAAATCCATTTGCCCTGGTATTTGAAAATACAAATCTGTCTTTTCCTATTTAAATAAATGTCATTAAATGTTTTCACGTCTTATCTGCAGCACATATTGCATTATTCTATTCTTTTAGAACTTATATACTTCACTGCATTATTAAATACATTTATATTAATTTATTCAGCCATCATTTATTCTTTATGTATGCCTGCAACATACTAGATACTTCGTTCCACGTATTTGTGAAAGGTGTTATATAATGGGAGAAACATGGTCTCTTCTCCCACATAGCTTGAAGATTTTTAATGGCCTAGGTCCCTATTAAAATTTTGTCTGAATCCACAAGTGCTAAAAGAAACTCTTAACTCTGAAAAATATAATAAGGAAAGGCCTATCATGTCAAATAGTAAGCATTTTATGAAACTACTGTAAGCAGCGAAGAACATAACCCAGAACACAAATCCCTTAACAGACTCTAATTATAATTTAAATGGATCTATAATAATTTAAATGGATTCAGAAAGTATTAGGAAAAATCAAGTTTCTACAAATGGTGCTGGAAATATTGGTTTGGAACTAGAAAATATGTGAAATTAATATTCAATCTATTTATGTACTAAAAAATAAATTCTAGAGGCATCTGCATGGCTCAGTTGGTTAAGCATCTGACTCTTGATTTCAGCTCAGGTCATGATCTCATGGTTGTTAGATCGAGCCCCACGTCGAACTCTGTGCTGGTAGCGTGGAGCCTGCTTGAGATCCTCTCTCTCTCCCACTCTCTCAGCCCCTCCCTCTCCCTCTCTCTCTTTCTCTCTCTTTCTCGTGAAATAAATAAACTTAAAAATTAAAATAAAATAAATAAATTCTGGCTACATCAGAGCATCCTAGATATCTTCTGTTCATCCTCCAAATCCTCTGTCTACCCTTTATCACCCTACTTTAGTCTCCCAAGACCTTTATTACCTCTATTAATAGCATCAAGAGGCTACCTTCCCATTTAGCTTCTAGTTGAATTCAACAAATGAGAGATTCCAGCAGAAGTTCATAGAGTAAGTAGAAAATGAGAGGAGGAATTTATTCCCCTAGCTTTCTCTCTGCCATATTACCACAGGTCAACTATGCCCTTCCACCAAAGGTGTGGCTCCTGTCAGGTAGCCTAATCTATAAGTTCCAATAACTTTTTCTCTACCTTTATTCCCTCATGTCTGGGTCTGGTAATAGGACTCCATTAGTACCAACCTTGGGGCACCTCACCATCCCTTATTGGTCTCCTTTAATTCTATCCATACCATTTCAATAGACTCCTATAAAAGACTCTTCAATTATACCATGTGAGTGAGCTATTTGCTTCTGGTATCCTGACTGATGTAGAGATATATAGGCATTTGACATAGTCAGTTCCCCTAGGTAGAAAAGGTTCTTGGTTTTATACAGAACTTGTATACAGTATCATCTTTGCTCTTGAAGAGGCCTACAGTTAATGAAATAGTATCTGGATAATGTAGGAATATTTATTTATAAGGTGTACTCTTCAAAGTTCCATTAAGTTTAATACTTACTTTATATACAACATAGGGTACAACCAATGCCTCCATGGTTACTAAAAAAAAAATTATTTTCACCATTTCATTATATGCATGAGACTCATGTGATGCCAGTGAAGAACAGATTCATCTGTGGGTCAAATAATGAAAAACAAAATCCTCCAAGTCAAGTCCTTGTCTTCCAGGTGACATATGTCCTTAAATTGCTTATACTTAGGAATATCTTCATGTGTAAGTGAAATCAACAAAGACTTCTCTCTGTCTATATAACAGACAAAAGTCACAGGGGAACAAGAGTTTATCTGGATATACTGAAACTGGTCCCAATCATAAATCTATAATGTTTGGACATGCTTGTCAAATTATTCCTCAGATTCTTTAGTTAGTCAACAAACATTTATGAAGTATCTAGTATGTGTCAAGTATTACACTAGGATTTGTGGATACACAATAAGTGAAAAATGCTATTCTGACCTCATGGATTTTAAATCCAGAAAAGGAGAAAATAATAAAATAATACCACAAATAAATATTTAAATTATAATAACTGCAATGCGAGATGTCTTAAAACTGTTTAATCATGGGATCTTGTCTGTCCGACAGGAGGTCAGGAAAAAATTTCTTTTAAAGAATCATTCTTAGATCTGAGACATAGAAGATGAATGGTATCTCGTTCAGGCAAAACACTTGTGAAGGTCCAGAGGTGAGAAGATACTTTGCATTTTCACGAAAACTGAACAAGCTGAGGCTCAGTGAGCAGCAGGAAAGAAAAGAATCAGGTAAAAAAAATAGAGAGCAGCCAAATTTCCCAGAGCTTTATAGACCATGTTAGACATGTTGTATTTTATCCTAAGATTCATAGAAAGAGTTTGAAGGAATAAGACTAAGACTAACCTGAATTTTTAAAGATCACTCTGCTATCAGATGCCAAGAACAATTATAAGCTATAGTAAATATAATATCATGGTATTGTTTCAGGAATATGCAAGTAGCTCAATAAAACAAAATAGAGCCCAAAATCATTCTTATAACTATGGAAATTTAGAATACGCTAAAGGTAGAATTTCAAATTAGAGGATAAAGGACAGTGTGTTGGAATAAAGTGTGTTGGAACCATTGACCTTATAGGTGGGGTGAAGTTAAGCCATACTCTTATTTTATATGTTGATTATACAGCTGTTTTAAGAGATAAACCCTAAAATCTCAGTGGCTTAAATCTATAGAAAGAAGAAAGAAAAATCTAAAGAAAGAAGGAAGAGTTTCTTGCTTGACATAGAGTCCAAAATGGCTGCTTCTGATTGGTGGGTGGATCTCCTCTAATTGGATTTAAACACTTCCCATATTTGACCTCACCACCTTTAAAACATGGCCTACAAGATCCTTTTGGAAGAGGATCTCTCTTGAAAGGTTATTATAGCCCCAAACTGGGAGTGGTGTACAGCACTCACTCTTTCTATTGGCTACAATTTAGGCACATCGTCTCACATAGCTGCACAGGAGGCTAAGAAACAGAATCTAATTATGTATGTAAATAGAAAAATGAAATAAGTGTGTGATTGCCCAGAAATCTCAGCCATAACCAACATCTTATGCAAAATTAAATTTTGTAAGTATTAAAAATCTAACATTAAAAAACTATGACGGGCACCTGAGTGTCTCAGTCTGTTGAATGTCAGAATTCAGTTCAGGTCATGATCTCAGTGATTGTGGGTACAAGCCCATGTAGGGCTTTGCACTGACAGCGCAGAGCCTGCTTTGGATTCTGTCTCCCTCTCTCTCTACTCTTCCCCCACTCATGCTCTCTCTCTCTCACTCTCCCTTGCTCACTCTCTCTCAAAAATAAATAAACATTAAAAAATTAAAAACAAAACTATGAGAGTACCAACAGAGATTTTTTTTAAAAAAATAATATCTTTATATTTTATTTATATTATATATAAATATAGAATATATTATATTTTATCGATCTGGCAAAGAAAGAGATAAAATGCAGAAATCACACACACACACAAAGAATGACATATTTAACTACATCAAAATTCAAAATTTTTCTGTCACAAAAGACAAATTTAAAATAATAAGTGGCACTCGTGGAAGAAATATTTGCGAAACATATAAAGACAAAAATATAATAGCCCAACTAGATAAAGCTATCTTAAAATCATTCAGACAAAAAAATCATTATAAAAGTCAACAAGCAAAAAAAACAAACTACAGGCACTCCATTGGATCAAGGAACATGTGAAAAGATGTTCAAGTCCACAATTTCAGGAACAAGAAAAGCAAACCAAAAAAATGGAAAGATAATTTATTATTTTATCTAGCTAAACAGGCAAAAACGTATGCAGGGTTAAACAACACTTCCTTTTTGGTGGTGGACCAAAAGTGGACCAGTTTGGGGGGAGAGAAATTTGAAACTATATGTCAATATTTAAATTGACCTAACAATTCAACTTTCAGCACCTATGCTCCAGAATTACACATGAGTACGAAGATATGGTGCAGAAAGATGAGGGGGAAAGGAAGGAACGTGCCGGCGACATGATGCTAGAGGAATCAGTGAGAGTATGGATGTAGATACTCATTAGAGTATTATATATAATGGAGAAAAACTAGGGGCACCTGTGTGGCTCAGTCAGTTGGGCGAGTGACTTTGGCTCAGGTCATGATCTCTCAGTTTGTGGGTTCCTGTCCAGGGTCAGGTTCTGTGCAGGCTCTGAGCCTGGAGCCTGCTTCGGATTCTGTCTCCCTCTCTCTCTGTCCCTCCCTGCTTGCATTCTGTCTCTCTCTCTCTCTCTCAAAAATAAATTAAAATAAATTAAATTTTAAAATAAATTTTAAAAAAATACAATGTGGAAAAATTATAAACAGCCTATATATGGTAATGGTTAAATAAATTATGGTATATTCATACTAGAATGTTAGGTCACTCTTAAGATGAATAGGGTAGACTGAAGTGCACTAACATGAAAGGTTTATAAGGCATATTTAGGAGTGCAGGTTACAAAACAAGAAAGCTAATATCACACACACACACACACACACACACACACACAGATATGTAAATGATTAAATGTATAGGAAAAGGTTTCAGAGAATTGATATCAAACATGCAGGGAGAAGTATGAATAGGGGCTGGGAATAGGGAGGAAAACAAAGAACACAGGGGTCCCTGGGTGGCACAGTCGCTTCAGCATCTGACTTCGGCTCAGGTCATGATCTCAGGGTTAGTGAGTTCAAGCCCCATGTCGGGCTCTGTGCTGACAGCTCAGCACCTGGAGCCTCCTTCAAATTTTGTGTCTCTCTCTCTCTCTGCCCCTACCCCCACCTCAAAAAATGAATAAACATTAAAAAATTTTTAAAGAAAACAAAGAACAGAGTGGATATTTGCTTTTTCCTTTACATATTTGTAAATTGTTTCAATTTTATAAAGTATACTTGTTTCTTTGAAATTAAAACAAAAATTTACTCTAACAGGAAAAAAAAGATAATATGGGGATAAATGCCTCTGACTCTTGCTCTTAGTTGGATAGCCTTCTTCCATTTTGTGTGGTAACCAAAACCCTATTCACTTTCCAGGGCCCAACCATTCACCTTTCAGGGCCCAACTCAATCATCACAATATTTCTAGATGTTTAAGTCAAAGTTACTATAAATTCCAAATAAGAATTTTAAACTTCCTTGAGTATGGAGCACTTACATGCCTGCAAACTTCCCACCCTTTCTCACAAACACCCAATGCCAGCATCTCCGCCATGCTTCTACAGGACTACAAAATTAGAGCACCTTACATTGCATTATAATCATTTCTCAGACCCACCAATGAACATATTCATCTGAGTTCTCAGTGTTTATTAAAGAGACTATTAAAGTGGAATTCTCCTGCACATATACAACTGAGAACAAACTGCAACTAAGAGGAACCATCTCTGACTTTCACCCTCTCTTTGCCTAATAAGTGGTGCAGGGAGGTGAGCCATTTCCATAATTCATAGGCATCCTGTGATGTGCAAGGTTATTTTTGAATTTGTTTCTCCTATAAGAAAAGATTTCCTTCCTAAAATTAGATTGTGAATCTACTTCCAAAGCCACTAATCAAACATAAGTTAAAGCTACTTATAAGGGAGAGAAAATTTTAGAGCTCTAAAATCATTAGAAATAGGTCACCGAGAGCTTCAGTAAAACTTCAGAAAAGGTTCCAATAAAAAAAGGTATTCTCATTAAGAAGCTGTAAAGTAATCCTGCTATCAAACAGGAAAAAAATTGCATATGCAAAAGCAGCAAAATATAGTCTATAAAGTCATTTAATGAAGCAGAAATTTGTATCTATGCCATATCTAATGCACTTCTTAAAAAACCTCGGCATATTCACTAATTATGAACCATATATTATACACAGTTATTATGGGCATTATTCAGCAATAGAAGATTTAAAGTTGGTTGTCTCCTTCACCATAGTTAGCAAAGAAATATTGGCACATATATGATCTGCTTAAATAGGTTAGAAAATAGGAGGGAATTTACTAACTAGCCCTTTAATTATGCAAACAGAGTTTCCATAATTCTGAAACTGAATTCCATGACACCCACAGATTTCCCTATAATCTAGCTGTAAATAGTAATTACAGTGTTCATAGTAGAAAATGCTGTATTTTAGATTGCGAAACAGTCTCTATTATTATCTCTTGTATTAAGTCATTTGATAACTGTCTAAAACTTTCCTAGTAGGATGATTTTTAGATTCTTTGGAAGCGTATTTTTCTTTATTCTCATGAAAAATGTAAGAAAAATTTCTTCAGCCATTTTCAAGCTAAAGGACAATGGAAAGGAAATTTGCCGTTGAACTTTAAAACATTATATTTAGCAGGTCCTCAGTGGGTTGCATAATCAGTTCAAGACTATGGATTAACAATCAAAGGAAGCTCAGACACTGACCTACATTAGAGAAACCCTACACACACAACCAAGAATTCATCATCCCCAGAGAACTGAAAGCCTTCCGGGTAACCTGCTAGCTAAGCAGGATTTGTCCCAATATTATAGTGCTAGGGACCAAGAAAAAAATCATCCTGAAAGGCATCACATTAAAGGTGAGAAATATATAACCCACCGTTAGTTTTCAGACCTAGACAATAGTGCTGCAAGGCAATGATCATTTTACTATTTACTATGCGGGTTGAAGTCTACATCTACTTTTGAAAACCACAGTTGATGAGGCATGATATTCATCCTCAGGATGTTGAACACATAAGCTGCCAAAATGAATTGAGCCACATCTGGAGCAGGATAATTTCAACTACCTTGAGCTTCACACCCAACTGTTTCACCATCACTTCAACCTGACATGGGTTGTCGTACTTCTCGAAATATATCATATTGCCACCAAAATCTACTTCTGTGTTTCCTATCTCAGTGAAAAGATCCTCTATCTACCCAGTTAAATGTTGAAGCCAGAAAATGAAGCATCATCTCTGATCACTCCTTCTTTGTATCTTGAACATCTAATCACGAGTCTTTCAAATTTCCTTATCCATTCATTTCTCTTCATCTCTACTATCACTGCCATAGTTCAGACCACCAAAATCACTTCTTTAGGTCTAGAGGTGAATCTAGAGGAGGGCTCGTGAGTCTTAAGGTCCCTTCTAAAACCTTGTATCTAATTTTGTATTCAAACAATTGTATTCTTTTCTTTTTTAAAAAAAAAAAATTTAACGTTGATTTACATTTGAGAGACAGAGAGAGACAGAGCAGGAGCAGGGAAGGAGCAGAGAGAGAGGGAGACACAGAATCTGGAGAAGGCTCCAGGCTCTGAGCTGTCAGCACAGAGCCCAACATGGGGCTTACACCCACGAACCGTGAGATCATGACCTGAGCTGAAGTCTGATGCTTAACCGACTGAGCCACCCAGGCGCCCCTGTATTCTTTTCTTAAATAGAATCCCAAATATATAACCTGTGGACCCTTATAAAACCTATATTCTCTCTCCTGTCTGAATTATTGCAAAAGCCTCCAATATCCTTAGCACTGTAGATAGCGTAGCCTTTCTAAAATGCAAATATGACCATATTCTTCCACTGCTTAAAAATCTCCAATGGTGCCATGTTCTTCTTAGGAGTTAGTTTCAACTTATCATGACTTATATTTTATATAGTCTGCATGTATTTTGTATCTACACACAACTTCTCCAGCTACTCTACCACCCATATACCATATTCTGTGAACACACCAAAATGTGTCCCCCCAATACTTCCCATTCTCTTTCCTTGAGACAACAGAAGCCAGGTCTCATTTCCTGTTATATCAACAGCACCTAGCAGTATTATGCCACTTAGTAGGCATGTCATAAATATTTATTGAAGGAATACATGAATGAAAAATGAATGCACTCTGCATCACTGGTCCAAATCCCGGCATAGTGATCAGAAACCCATGAGGGATCAATCTAGCAAGAAAAGCACTAATTGATTCCTGGGAATAAATTGCAGTTGACTTCCCATATTCATGAGTAATTATATTGAGAAGGACTTTGATGAATCATATATCAGGGGGAAGAGCCATTAAATCTCAGTCTAGGTTTCTCTCTCCCTTCAAAATCTGCATTTCTTCCTAATTTCCTATTGCTTTGAATGTAATGCCTGATATGCCAGATCACTCCTAGCTGATATTGCCTGACAGTGAGAATATGCACAAGTATAAAATCCAGGGCATGAGCACAGATGATCCCTTACCTTTTTCCCAGCTACTATTTTCTGGTAGATTTTTTTCCTTTCATTCACCAACATAATGTGGCAAACTTCAAGGGTTTTCCTCATCCATAGTTCCTGACCTCCTCTAAATATATTCTTACCAGATAACTAAGATAAAATGTTTTAACTAATTATCCTGACAATTGCTTTATATAAATTAATACTGATTTAGATTATATCTCATTCTGATATAAGGCTTTCAATAACTGATTACAAAATGCCACAAACTTTTTGATTCATTGATTTAAGAAACATTCATTGAATACTTATTTTATGTGCTAGGCAGTATGCCACAATGTGCATCAAAGAAATTTATATTGTCTTACAAGACTTTCCCCATGTAGAGACATAATTTAATAATGTGTCATACCTCTGAATAAAATTCTTAGATGATTTTATATAGTCTCTGCCTATTTTTTGGTAAATTTTCTAAATATACATAAAGCATACAGATGAACAGATAGACATAAAATTGATTATTAAAATTAGGATTTAGGTGGGTAGATAGGTATGTGGATAGATGGTATTTGAATACTATATCCAAATACATATTTACTAAAATTTTGCATACCTATACATAAATCAGATTGATTGACTTACAGTTTTTAAACATTGGATTAATGTAGCTTTTAATAGTTCATGGGGCAAACCTTCCATCCATTACTTTTTTTCAATATTTTCTTAGTTTTTCTTACTTTTTACTTCTTCTAGCTGAAATATTAATATGACTTTTTCAAATTTCAGATAATCATATTGAGATTTTCGAGGAGAATACATCAAGCCCGTAAATTAATTTGTAAAGAACTAGCATCTTTGACCTTACATAGTAATCCATGAGATTCTAAATAATAATAATCAAGGACATTCTGCTGCTGTTCATGCTTAGTCTTAGTGTACTGAAATCTCTAGACCCCATGAAAGATTAATATGAACAATCCATCCATTTGTTGCTTAGCCAAAAGATAAACAAACAGAAAAAAATCTAGAAAGAAAGAAAAAAAGAATCACACTATGTCAAAATAAGGCACGAAGTTTAATTTTATATCCCTACATCAAAAGCCATACCAAATATGCAATGGTATCAAATTCATTGGCTAGATACAAAGACTTCAGTAGAAGAAAGAACCTTCCACTTGGCTTCCTTTTCATAAAAGTGATTGCCTATGAGCACTTTACCTCCAATTCCAATAAAGGTGGTCTACTTCTTTAAAACCAGAATAGAAAATATTTAAGCTCCTGGATACAATGGTGTTTTAACCCTCAGAAATTATAAAGGAGAAAAATAAATAAAACCAGTGAGATTCAGTAGAGGCAGATAAGAATAAAAATTACTGCTCTGCCTTAATAACCTCATGATTTTGAATCTATACAAAGTGAAAACCTGTAGTGTACTGGCACCCTTGAGAGCAGAGATGTTGTCTTCATTCTATCACAAATTCACACCCAGAGCATGGCCATATAGAGTTAGAACTGCGGGATTTTCAGAACAGCCTGGCCATAATTTTTAGATCCTAAATAGTATTTTCTGAATATTCAAAGTGGAGATACTTATAAGCCACAACTTACTTTTTGATCTGCATACATATTTTACTTAGAATCTTTCTAAATCTTTCATTTTAAGTTAAAGTAGTGAGAACAATGGCATCATACCTAGAACTGAAAATAATTAGTAAATGTGCATAGGTGTATATGTATATACATATATATATATATGTTTTTATTGTATCACAATATAGAAATACATATGAGTAGTGTGAGTTTATCCTTTGAAAAGTGTGAAACTAATTGGTTTGGAATTAACAAAGTTACTGACATTTTAAAAGGCCAATGCTAGAGAAAAAACACATTATTTTTGACTACGTTGTAGGGTAAGCCCTTAACAATTATGTCTGTGCACATACCTATACAGCTGCAGAAGTCAGAAGTTTTTTAAAACTAGTTAAGAAGCACTAGTTGACCTTTCCCTATCTTCCTTGGAGTGCACCTTTATTAACGTGCCCTTCAAAAACTGCAAGCTGCACAGAGACATGAAAACAGTGCTCTCCCAAAGAGATAGGGAAGGATGTAAATCATGGATGGCTCTAGCCTCTGGCAGATTCACTCACACCTTGTTCCTTAGATAGTGCTTCCCTTTCTGTCAGCTCTAGAAAGCAAAAGAAAAAAGAAAAAGATATTTGTAATTTTGACCTACAGCTTTAAAAAAATTATATAAAATGCCACTGTTCAGAGAAATGCAAAAATGTTAGCATTCAAATCACCATAGCAGGGGCACCAAAGATGGCAGAAATGACAATATGGCCTGTGAGCAATGTGTGCAAGCCACCATTTGTACATTCTCTACACATTTTCATTGCTGAACCAAAGGTTTGAGTTCATAACAGTGTTTGACTTGGGAAGAAAGGTAGCAGCACGAAAAATAAATCCAAAAAATACTATTCCATGTTGGAGTATCTGCCAATAACCTTTGTTCAATATGTTTTATCTAGCCATGGAAAAAGCTATTCACAAAACAAAAGATGCCAATGAGCACTGATGTAGCCATGCTCATAGACACAGTTGCAAAGCAGCATTGTGTTTTCATAATGCTATCAAGTCCTGCTATAGAATATGGGAAAGTCTCCTTCCTTCTTTCATATTACTAACCAACAAATGGAAAAGTTGTCATTGCTGATTAAATCTAGGTACTGGGAGTGATACTGGACTCAGGAGGGAATGGCAGAGAATAGTGAGAGGAATTTTGAAAAGAATGATCTGCATCTCCACAAATAAATCACTCTGTGTATCTGTTTTAACTACTTTGGGCTCTCTGGGGATGTTGTAGAATGTTCTTGTCCTCATCTCCTTAGGAAGGTAGAATACTAGAAAGTTACTTTAAAAAGTCATCCTACATCTCAAATATGCTCAAGAAAAATGGGAAATAAGTTGGGGAAAATGAAGTTAGAATGCTAAAAAGTTACTTAAGAAACTCATCTTACAGCTCAAATATGATTTTAAAAAATGGGGAGTAAGTTCAGGAAAATGAGGTGCTGTGTGAAAGGACAGTCATAGGAAGTACAAATGTGTAAATAGTCGTATCCTCTTCAGACCATAGTCTCATTTATTTCCCACAAAGGGGACAGAACACTGGATCAAAAAAAAAAAAAAGCATAAAGAAATGTAGTAGATAAATTCCTATCTCACACCATACACAAAAATCCATTCCGGGGGATTGTCATAATTATGAAAGTAAAAACAATAAAGTTTCTATAAGATAATGTAAGTGGATATCTTCTAGATGATTTGAGATTAAGAGATATTTCCCAGAGGACAAAGGGTACTAACCAAATAAAAATTAATAAATTGGACTACATTAAAATTAAGAACTTCTTTTCTTTAAAAAATACTATTAAGAAAGTGAAAAGTAAAGCCACAGGCTAGGAGAAAATATTTGTAATACATATAATCAACAAAGGGCTCTTTAGAGAATACATTTAAAAAATCTAAACCAATATGAGAAAGCTAAAATTTAATTGAAACGATGGGCAATAAACTGGGAAGAAGAATTTTACAGAAGACGTTATCCAAATATCCAGCAAACATAGGAAAGGAGGGCGAAGCCACATTAGCAGTCAAGCAAAGGTAAAAAACTCTACAAACTCATCACAATTCAAATGACTGAAAATATTACAGGTTGGCTAGTCTTAGGAGCTACAAGCACTTAAATACTATTGGCAGATATGGAAAATCATTTTGGATATCTGCTTAGCGTTATCTACTCAGGTTAAAGATATCTTCCTAGTGATGCACCACTCAACATGTATACATATTAACAAAAAGACATATGCAGAAACATTCATAGTAACATTATTCATAACCACCGAAAACTGGAACCAACCCAAATGTCCATCAGATGTGAAACAAATAAACTGATACATTCATACAATGAAACCCACTACGGCCATCAAAATGAATAAAACTATCCCATATGCAATTACAGCAAGGAATATGGCAAATATAACTTAGCAAAAGAAGCCAGGCACAAAAGAATCATTATATGTAGCTTCATTTACACAAAACTAGGGGGAAAAAAAAAGACAAAAGGTAGGCAAAACCAACTATCTCAGAGTAGGAGTATGGAGTTCTCTCTTGTCCGGCAAGAGAGTGGATGCAGAATTGAATATGAGAGAAGCTAATGTCCAGGAGGAGACAAGAACCCTGAACAGGTTTCATCTCCATATTTTGAGCTATTTGGTAACAGCTCACAAGCTATTACCCACATGGTAAATGTGAAGAAAACAAGATCTTACACATGTGAACGTGAAGAAAACAATCAGACAGTAATCATTTACTTGTGTGTGTAAGAAGCAAAGGGTCTGAGGGGCAATTGGAGTTTGTGACCAAAGTACAATAGTATATTGGCGTCAGATAGAAAGTAATTTCCTGCAGATGATATAACAAGATACTCGTGATCCCATTACAATAACTCCCAAGCTAACCTCAGGTACTTTTGCCCTGTGGTGGTGGCTTTCCACTCTATGCTTTTTTCTAACCGTTTATGTAAGGAGAACCTATTTCCCCACAACAACCAATGGTATTAGAAGTTAAAATAGTGGTTACTTCTGAGGAAAAGTTCAGCGGCTGAAAGGGGACATGAGTAGACCTTCTAGAGAAGGTATTTGCAGTGTTCTATGTCTTGAGTAGGGAGGTTGTTTCACAAGTGAGTTCATTTTGGATAACTCAGCTGAACACTTATTATTTCTGCACTTTTCTGTGTGTTATACTTCAATTAAGAGGTTTTCTTTTTCTTTTTTCTTTTTTTTAAGTAGCCAGATATAGTCTCTCTTCAGAGATATAAAAAAAAAATCCATTAATATACTCGATTACTATCACATGCCAAGCCCTTTATCAAAGTAATCTAATCTTTTTAAAAAAATTAAGTGTGCAATTGTCCTTTTAAAATTAAGATCGACCCAATTTTAAAGATGAATAAAGTAAGAGATTGAGTGATTAGACCAAAATTTAAAGGTCAGTAAATTCCAGGGCTGGGGTACAAAAACCAAGTCCATGACCAGTACCATTTCTCTCATTACACAATTACTTTGAACTTTAAACAGTAGTTTTGCTTCACATCTTCAATCCATCAAGAAATTATGTTTAATGGGATAAATATGCTAGTCACCACTGTGTTGTCAGAAAATTATGCATGCAGAAAGGTGCCTGTTGGTAAAAATGCCCTTCCTGAAAAGCCTCAGAGCACCTACCTGCCTATAGGACCCTTCCTCTGAGGGCATCCATTTACAAAAGTCTGGGCTATGAATAACATGACGCTGTGACCCACCCTCTGCCATATTATAGTGGTTAAGGCATGGCTTTTGAAGTTAGAGCTGAGTTTGAGTCCTAGCTCTATCAGCATTGAACTTCTCTGAGTCTTGTTTCCATATCTATAAAATGGAGATAAGGAAAATGCCTGCCTCCCAGAGCTGAGATGAACAGTAATCCAAATTCCTGACATCAGGTTAGTTAAAATGACAAGTAAATAACATCTTTGGTACAGTTTTGGGGTTTTGTTGTTTTTCTAACTCCAAGTGACTATTTGACTCAGACACATAAAGACCAAAGACCTTTGAGACATCCTGGCATGAGCACTTGGAGTCACAGAGGCACTTTCTCCTGCATGGTAACACAACGATCCAACCACACACTCTCTGTGGCAGGGATGAATGCAAGATGTGGAGAGAGCCAGAACTCAGTAAGGGTAAACATTGAAATCCACATTAAGGGAGAAGCATCCACAAAGTGATAGGAGCTTAGTAGGCAGAGGCCATGAGGAGACAAGTGAGCAGAGAACATTTTGTTGGCAGCATAGAATAAAGAAACTGAAAAATAGATGGTTTAGGGAACAGACATGGCAGGGCACAAGAGCAGTGAGCATTGTCTCTGGAGGAAGAGTTTTCAGACTCACCATTATAACAGCTGCTGTGTACAGAGTACAGCATTCTGAGGGACAGGGAGTATAGTTCAGGTTCCCTGGGAGGCCTCCCTTGTAGCTGCTGAAAGTATTCAGAAAGTCTTCTCCTGTACATGAGTAAGCTGATCACATCCCTGCACCCAAAAGATCTTCAACACCTGAAAGGTCAATTAAGAGAGAGAGGGTGTTAAAGCATCTGTCTTAAAGCCAAATAAACCAGAGTTAGATTAAGCAGAAGGATAAAAGTCCAAGTTTATACAGGAAAGTACTACTCTTTAACCTAGTGAATGCTATTTGTAATCTTCTTAAACTTGTCCACCAGACACTCTTCAGTAAAAATTATTTCTAAAAGGAATAATTTATAGAATCGTCTTAGCTGTCCATACACAGTAAACTTCTGGAAAGGGTCCACTCAGCCACAAAGCGAGAAATTGCCAGTGGGTCCTCAAATGAAAAGATACAACCACAGAAGGAAATTCTTCAAAGTCTACACAAAGATGAGCCAATCTGAAAAGTGAGAGTAAATACCCCATATGCCAAAAGATTTAGATTTAGACCACGTATCTGACTTCAAGTACAATAGAAGTACCACATTAATTCTTTATGTTTTGTTTATACAAGAAAAACCCATGAAAAAATAGAGATAAATAGTTTATACGTAATGAAAATAACAGAAAATGTAAAACCATTGCTACCAGATAATTGTAATGCTTGACTCTTAGGGGCTAAAGTTTCTAATGTTGAATAGATATTTCCTTAGAGAATATTTAAAATAATATCTAAACTATCTGAGCTCCTTTGGCTTTCATCCTCCATAAAGTTAAGTGATGGGAATATTCCTGGACATTCAGAGAAAAGTTGATCCACAAGGTTACTCAAATAACTGGAGGCTAAGGTATTATGTTGCTTTTTCAAAGTGAATATTATGAATTATTTTCTAGATGCTTTATTAGAAACATTTTACCATTACAGACACTATTTGACTACTGATAATTTGAGAGTTGCATGAGAAAAATATCTGCTACAGTTCAGAAAAAAAATAGCAATAGGTTGTGAACAAGGGCTATGCTCATTTTGCTGTGTTTAGAATAATGTAACAGTGCCTATAACAAGTAAACAGTGGGCTGGCTTTGTTCTGCTGGATTTAGATTAACCTTTACAAGCAACAGAGGATTAGATTATGAAAATAAATTGAAAATGGCATCTCCTTAGACTCACTTTGTACTCCACATTTTCTTCAGCTTTTATGTGACTGTCAAATATTAGTTCAGGGCTCCATTTGTATTTGTGGCATTTTTTTCTTCTGAAAAGATAAGCACCAGCCTTCAGAGAAAGATTCTGACTATTGGATACAGAAAACAACTCTTTCCTGAATGGTTAATGTTTCAAATATGAGCACAGATACCAGATGGCAAAAGGGGAAAAAAGAATTCAAGTTGTTTCATTGTTCAGTGATAAAGATTTTTCCATCTGCTGGTTCAATACTAACTTAGTTTACATTCACTTAGAGCCAATACAATTAAAACTCTATTTGAAGTGAAACCTTTCAGGAAAATAAAACTAGAAACCTGAGAAATACTTCTACAGGTCATACCCATCCTTCAAATACCAAAGCTCTTATATGTGTACAAATGTGTGTGCATGATAAAACAAAGATATCAGATATGTTTTGAAAAATTCTAAAGTCACATGTACTTAAGTAATTCTAATGAAGACTATATGTAATTGAGATGTAAGTGGACATCTGCTAGAATTTAGTCTTGGTGAAATAAAATGTATCTAAATTAATAATAGACTGGGGTATTCATCACAAAGGATGAAATGGGAAAATACTGATGAGTGAACAATATGGCAGCAGTTAACAAAACAAGTTTGAATGGTTAATTCACTGAGACCAAAGAGCAGGTGAAGAGGGAAAATAGCACAGCAATCACTAGCAGCAGCATCTTAAAAGAGAGCAGGAGTCTTACATACTAAAATAGGGTAAAAAAAAGAGGAGTACTTAGAAACAAGAGAGTTAGAGCAAGCAGATCCCTTTCCCCATAATCCTTTGATAGAAAGAAGACTTACTCAAAATGTAATATTCGTAATATTAAGAAGTAATTTTCCAGAGTAACCTTCCCTTTTGTCCTGAGAACACTGTTAACCTGGACATCTCTTTGGTGCATTAAAGCTCCTCAAGGATAAGGACTATGACTTACTTCTGCATCCCTGATGCCTAGCACTTAGCTAATGATAGATGTTATACAAATATTTGATAACAGAATTGATCCAAAAATTCTACCTTCTAAACTGATATTGCTCTGTTACTGGCCATTTCCTTCAATCAGAGTAAGCTTATGGAGATAAAAAAAGAAAATGTTTCTTTATCCTTTTCTGGTGAACCACTTACAATAGTGTCAGATCTAAATTTACTCTTTAATAAATCATGACAAATATAATGGATGAAAAAAATACTTCCTCTGCCTGTAACATGTTTAGATCTGCTTCCTTCTTTACTCTTTCACCAAGTAGTCTCCAATGAGAGGGGCACAACAAAACAAAACAGACAGACAAACAAACAGGGACACACAGCCCAGAGGCTGACAAAGTGACCTACTAAATTCCAGAAAGAAAATACTAGAATTTTCATTTTTATTTATTTTTCATCTCATCCTTTTAAAACATCTGAATTCTGTGCATATTTTATAATATATGATTATACTAATCCATTAATATATGCATATAATTTATAAATAAATAAGCATATTTAATGTGTAAAGAACTGAGGGCACAATCAAAAAAGTTTGGAGACCATGGGTAGAATACTGAATTCTTACTACCAAATAAGAATGAAAGAAATATAGGGCCACCTGGGTGGCTCAGTTGGTTGGTTAAGCGTCGGACTCTTGATTTCAGCTCAGGTCATGATCTCACGGTTCATGAGTTCAAGCCCTGAATCGGGCTCTGCACTAACAGTGCCCCTGCTTGGGATTCTCTCTCTCTCTTTCTCTCTCTCTCCGACCGTTGCTGCTCTCACTCTCTCTCCTTCTCAAAATAAATAAATAAACTAAAAAAAAAAGAATGAATGAAATATTTACAGACTTTAATATATGTTTTTGATATCTATATTTTTAAATTACTACCTCAAAATTATAAAAACTATAATTGTGTGTTAAATGACCTGGTTTGAAGTACTACTTAGAGACAAAGACAAATCAATAAATAATTTGGGGCAAATACATGTTTGTTGAATGAATGAAGAAATGAATAAACATTCTGCCAAAATTGGAAAATGTTGTGATAAACTGAGCTGCCAGTCACTTATGTTTTTCCAAGTGTTTTCTATCAGTTCTTGAAGAGCTCCTGGAAAAAAATCCAAGTTCAGTTCTTTATTTTGTAAATGCTGCATACTGCAGTACACTCGTTCAGATTCACAGCATAAAGGAGTATGATAAACCTCTGGGAAATCCTGAAAGGTAGAAACCTCTTTAGTTTAGGTTATTCCAGCATTTCCCATATCCACAGTTTATTTGACCACAACATATCCCCCTCATCATAATACCTATCAACTACCCACTGGGAATAGTGTTCCTCAGAATGCACAGGGTAAAATCCCATTTTAATGGGATTCAACCTGACAACTGGGGACTAGACGGAATATGGAGTCATTTTTACTGGTTGTATATGAAGCTAAAGGATAACTCAAACCATTGTACATGCAAGTCTTTACTATGCAATGTCATTACTAATGACTTAGGATTGTGGATATGGCAAGGACGCTCATTGCCACTTCCTACTGACATCCATAAGGATGAACTTCACAAGCATGTTATTTAGACAAATATGATTTTATCTCAGATATTTAGATAATTTAAGGATACAGTCCACTTGTTCTGAAAAGATAATAATTTTTATAAAAAGGGGAGAAAAAGGAAAGGATTTAATTAAGGGATTTACTATGTATCAGGCTCCATGCTAGAAAATATGGCTTTCTTTAGTGTTTACATTTCCAAATAAATGTATTGGCTAGATATTGGCTAGATATTGTTTCCCCCTCTTACCTATGAGGAAGCTGAAAGCCAGAGAGGATTAGTAATGGACAGGGCCCAAGATGACTATGCCGGTTATCATCCAAAGTAGGACACTTTTAAGAATATTGCACAATTATTCTTTATGCAATGAAGATGATCTTTTTAGCCTAACTTGTTCACTTCTGACACATCTGAAAAAGACATGGGTTTGAACCCAGATCTACCCAACCTATCTTCTTTCCTATACACCTTGTTTCTTGAAATAAGAATGCAGTTTAAATTATGAAGGGCATTCTCTCACAATGTATAGATATATCAAATCATTAGGTTGTATATTTTAAATATCTTACAATTTTATCTGTCAATTAAAACTCCATAAAGCTGAAAAAATAATAGTTTCAAGACTGCTAGAGAAATCACTCATCAACAATAATAAAGAACTTATCAGGATTGCTTTAAAAATATTTTAAATGCATAGGAGTGCTTGATTGGTTCAGTCGGTAGAGCATGAACTCTTGATCTCAGGGTCATGAGTTCAAGCCCCATGTTGGACATAGAGCCAACTTTAAAAAATTAATTAAATTTATATATATGTATTTCTATATATATTTCTATATATATTTCTATAAATATTCAAATATATTTTAACTGTATAAATAGAAAAGGAATGGACGATCAAAACATCAAAAAAATAATTCTATCTTCCACCAATGCAGAGGTGCCTTTAAAAAATCCTAACATGATATTAAGCATATCCTATAGCAATATAATGTAAAGTGGCTGAGAATAATTCTTTAGGCTGGTTTAACATCATTTAGAATCTTTTTAAAACACTATATTGCCTTTTAATTTTACCACATACAAGGAAGATGTCAATAAACTAGAAAGGATCAACAAAACAACAAATAAAATGATTTCAAGAGTTGTTGCATGGAAGTCATGAGAGGAAAAAAAAGGTAAATGAGATAGAGCTATTTAGTCTAGAGTGGAAAGTCCAAGAGATATATCTAAAATTGCCTTCAAGTGAATTAAAAGCTGCTTATAAATCTTCATCTCCAAGAAGATAAGAGGGTTGGGATTTAATCACAAACCATGAGAATTAGCCTGTGGAATTGTGTCATGGTGGTAAAGACTATGAAGTTCCACAAGTTACAAAGGAGCAGATGTCTTCCAGAGTCTTCTACATTGAAAGAAGCAGTCATTTGCAATGCCTTATTTGACCATTGTTTTTCTTGAAAGGAAAGAGAGAGAAACAACGATCACCTGATGTCATACAAGTCCTATGAGTCCTTGCTATGATTTTCCTGATGCTAACATGTGTGTCTGATGTAAATCATCGGTCATTTGATGTTCCCCACTGAGTACAGTGTAAATTCAAACTCCTTATGATGTAATAAAAATGTTTACTCATATCTCTGCCTCCTCTTTCAGCAGAAAAACTTGCCACTCTCTCAACACACCCTGTGCCTCTCTCCTACCACAAGGAACCACAAGGAACACTCCGAACCCACAGTGTTCTAACACAGCTCCTTGGTTTTACACAGATTATTTCCTCTGAACAAGATACACCTCCTTTCTCCCAACAATTCCATCCATCCTCCCAGCCTGCCAAGCCCTCATCCATCCTATAAATTATTCTCATTCTTGAGAATAAAATTCAAATTCCTTTTCCCTGCTGCTTTAATAGGTGATAAAATCCCTCTTGTCTGCATCCAGTCCCAAAAGGCAAATTTAGTTCCTTCTTTCTGTGCTTTCAAAGTACATTTTTTCCCACATTTGTTATGGCATGCATCACATTATTTTTAAAACTTCATTTGCCAGGCACCCTGGTTAGACTGTGCACTCTATGGTGACAATACACTGGGAAAGGAAGAGAACGAGACACAGTTTGGCCTCGTTCTTTTTGCTTCTTAGCTACCTAGCATATAGTAGTTGCCAAAATTTTTTGTTGAATCAATGAAGCCATTAATTACCTGTTACATGCAAAGAAATATTCAACATTCAAATTGTTGCTGTGGAAACAATATCTGGGGACTTCTATTGGTCTTTAAATTCAATCAATTTAGACTTGTTTTCCAAGTTTCTTCTGAAAGCTTTTTTACCTTCAAACGATAGAATCAATAATGTATGTTTAAATGCTCTGTAGCAAGCATGTATGTCTGAAGTTCTCTGTCAAAACCACCAAAATATCCAGGACTCCAGGGGTAAAAGTAGTGAAGAGCAGATCTGTATAAAAAGGTGGTTAGAAAGTATAAATTTTCTCATCAAATATGTTCCAGAAAAAGCTTCTAGGAGACACACAGGCATCCAGATCCCAATTCAGCTTTACTTGTTTGTATATGAATAAGGACAGCAGGGTTTTCCATGAGGAGAAATAGTGCATAAGAAAATTTGATTATTAATACAGACATAAAGCAATATCAGGCATCTTAAATACAACTGGTCTCTTGTTGTCATTTGTAAGATGTTTGCTCTTTGATGTAAAGTTAATTTATTTCTCTACATTTGCAACATTTGTCAAAGCATTTACATTTTGAAGAAAATGAATAAATATATCAAGTTCAAGGATGCATACTTTAAATGTTATGTTTACCTTCATAAAATAATATACTTTCAATATTTCCTTTTAGTTTAAACATTTTTATTTCTAATTTGGTCCATTTTAGATGAAATTATTCTTAATTGGACATTTCAAAAAACAAGGAGGAATTACATATTTATTCATTTTAATGCATTTCACTTCTTTTGACTCAATGTTAGTTGCTTTTTTTTAACTGAAAAGCATTATCTTAAGGTAACTAAATTTTGTCTTGTGCAGCTAAACTGACTTCATTTTCCTTTTTTGCCCCAAGTTTTTATTTAAATTTCAGTTAGTTAACATACAGTGTAATATTAGTTTCAGGTGTAGTTTAGTGATTAATTCATTCACTTGCATACGACACCAGATGCTCCTTACACTGACTTCATTTTCTAATAATTCAAGAAACTAGAACTCTGTTCTCTAGTATTAGTCTCTCAAAATCTCCAACCTTTCCCTTCTTATGGTCACCTTCCTCTCAGCATCCAAACTGGCCCAAATTCTTCCTGTATTTAAAAACAAGTAGATGACCAGAGAAACATGTCATATTCTGGCGATTTCCCTAGTTCTCTCTGCACTTTTACAGACAACCTTCTCACTCCCTGTACTTCCTCCCCCCATACTTTCCTCTGGAAAACTTGTCATCATAGCTAAAAGGACTTCAGTTACCTGACACCTGCTTCTTTCTCTGTCTCCTTCCACCACCATAAGGCGCTGGTGCGTCTATCACCTTGGCGTCTATCACCTTGAACTACTTCAGTTCCACCAGTGTGCCACACTTTGACTTGCCACCCCAAATTTTAATTCTGCTCCTTCTTCCTGGAATGCTTTCCTTCACTCACCCTTTTTCCTACTCTTTTTATCATAATTTTAGATAAAATGTGGGTGGAACACTATAACTTAGTTGTTTTGTTGCATTCAGCCATACGTGTATCTTTGTGTCTTAATGCTTGAAGGAAGTTCAGATTTTAGATTGATTGCATTGTATTATGTCTACAATAGATGGTATTGTGTTTTTACAAAGAATGGATTGTGAAATTCATTTGGAATTAAACAAGAAGAAAACTGAAAAACATTCGAACAAAGAGACAGTGAGGGAAATATAAACCTTCAAGAAAGCAGCAATAACCAAAACAGTGCAATGCTTCAACAAAAAGGAAAATACAGCTAGTAAAACAGAGTGACTAGCTCAGCAGGATCCACCCCAAAAATAACATCAAATTGTGACCAAGAAATCTCCAAAAAGTAAGGTGACAAAGAATATTTACTTAGCAAATATTGAGGGAATAAATGTGAAATATCCACATATGGATGCAAGTTCCAGGTGAGTTTAATAAATGAAATATCAAAAATGAACATACAAAATGATCAGGAATCAAACTTATTGTTTATCAAATCTTTAGAGAAATAATTTTTGGTTTTCAGGCTATAAAAGCCATCACAAAGGAAACACAGGTAACATAACAAACTAAAATTAAAGGAATAACATTTGATTGAGAAAATGTATTTACATCAAATATGGTTCATACTTTATAGGGAGTGTATTCAAATATATTTGAAATATAAAGCATTAAGACTTCAAGAAATTTATGAGCAAAAATATATCTCATAATGCTCCAATGCACCAATATCAAACTAATGTTTGGGAACCTATCCATTCTCATTTGGAAAAGAAAATACTGGGGCACCTGGGTGGTTCAGTTGGTTAAGTATCTGACTCTCGATTTCAGCTCAAGTTATGACCTCATGGTTCACGAGTTCAGGCTCTGCATTGAGCTCTACGCTGACAGCATGTGGAGCGAGCTCTCTCGGTCTCTCTCTCTCTCTCTTTTTCTCTCTCTCCCTCTCTCTCTACCCCTCCTCCACTCATAAGTGTGCACACCCTCTCTCAATAATAAATAAGCTTTTTAAAACAAATTTTTAAAGAAATACTAAATTTAAGAAACAAAACTTTTGGCTAAAGATGTTAAAACATGTAAAGCTGTCCAAGACTGTTACTGAAGTTCTTTTCCAGTTGATATTTCTGTGTAACAAATTATCCCCAAATTTAGCAACATAAATCATTATGTTTTACTCACAGATTAGGGTCTGTAACTTTGGAAAGGGCTCAACAGGGACAGCTTGCCACTGGTTCACTGTTCAACTGGGGTCTCAGAAGAGAAGAATAGGGCCAGAGGTGACTTCACAATTGGGAACTAAAATCATCTGAACTCTTTGTTCATGCATGTCTGGCATCTGTCTGGGAGACTGGAAATCTAGGACTGCCTTTCAGAGCGTCTATTAAATGTGGCCTTTCCAGGTGGCTTGGCATGTGTGCTGTGATGTGGTGGTCTTAAGATACCCAGATTTCTTATGTGATAGCCAAGTGATGCCAAGCATGAGTACTCCAGAACACAAACTGAAAGCTGCATTGTCTTTCTTTCCCTACCCCAGGGATCATGCTGCATGCTGCACTGGTTATAAGCAAGTCACAAGCCCACCTAGATTCAAGGAGTTGGGGGAGAGACACCATGTCAAAGTCATACTGGAAAAGATGGTGTAGGATGGAGACATCCTTATAGCCATCTTTATAAAATGCAGTCGGCCCCACTAATACATTCATACATGGCTAGCGGCATTGTAAATTTTTACAGTCATTCTGGAAAGCAAGAACTCATTTTAACTCAGTAATCTGACTCCAGGAACTTCATAGTAAGGAAAGAATTCAAGAAAAGTAAATGCTGATAATCTGTGTTAGAAAAAAATTACAGAAACGATTCAGATAACTAAAACAGGCAAATGGTTTGACAATTCTGGTAGAAAATGGAAAATAGTCACAAAGACTATACAAAAATATGGAAATTATATGATGTGACAATAAATGAAGCAAAAAAAATGAAATGCAGAACAGAATAGAACCATCAGCAAAACAATTTTTAAATATAATCGAAACAATTTTTAAATATGATTGACTATGCAAAATACTTTGTACTTTGATGGGTTAGGATCTCCAGATCTCTTAGGTCAGGCTTTCCATGTTACTACCCTTCCAGGTAAAGCTTCCTAGTATCCTCACAGATACTTTCTTTCTTTTCTTGAGTAATGAGACTGCATAAGGAGAGACCACTAGGGTAGCAAAAAATAAATGAAGAGACATCCTAGTCTGCATTCAGTAGGATCTATAGTCTACCTTTAATAAGGACATAAATTAATGCATTAACATGAGTGAAACTGAGGCCCAAGTGAAAATAAACCTGTGATATTTGCATCCAGGGGTCTATCTGTATGAAAGGTTCATATAGTTCATGTGGCTTCAAAATAGGATTTTCTCTACTTATTGCCATGTCTTCAAGTTTGGGGAACAGCTCACAGTTTACCCAGACTCTGGACATGTTCTGGCCAGATTCAAGACCAACTCCAGTCACCTTCAGCTGGAGGTAACTCCAGGCCAAATTTATTCTATCCTTCTTAAATTGTTACATCACCTTTGAGTGCTGTCTTATTGGAACTATATTAGATACTGTTTTATTATATAACGGTCTGCATCATAAGCTTGTACTTGGTGATTTTATTCTGCTGTA
Organism: Cryptoprocta ferox; assembly: GCA_028646485.1. Classification (NCBI taxonomy): domain Eukaryota; kingdom Metazoa; phylum Chordata; class Mammalia; order Carnivora; family Eupleridae; genus Cryptoprocta; species Cryptoprocta ferox. The sequence continues at coordinate 43,811,973 of CM053568.1, forward strand.
TTCTCTGGTCCTATTCCCTCCCACCCAGATGGTAAGCTCCGTGTGGGCACATATGATGCCTTACACTTTTTTTGTATCCCTTCTCTGTACCACACATTTCTGTGCTGAGGACAGCATGTGTATAATCACTGATCACTAAAATATCTAGTTTTATGTCATCAAGATTAGCTATATTCAGCATATATCACTCTCTTAAGGTTACTGTGTTTACTAATAGCAGTTCTCAATGATTCCCCAGTCATACTAAGGTAAAATATAGTTAGGGTATAGGCATCAAGGAAAAACTAAAAGAACAGGCATGTTACAGCAATGACCAGAGAAAAACCCAAAGAATGATATATCAAATGTGCAAAACCCCTCAGCAATGCTAGGAATAAACACATATTTGATGACAAGGAAACAAGATCCATGAAAACCATTAGCCAATACAGTAAAATTGGCTTGATTTGCAAGCATAATTCCTCCAGAAACATGCTTGTAATCTAAGGTACTCATATATCAAAGCAAATTTCAAGAACCATTGGCTCAGTTGTGATCATGTGATGTTCAGCATCAGGTACTATTCATATTGCAAAACATCGCTGTTTATCAAGTTAAAATTTAGTAGAAACGTTTGCTCATCTTGTGGAACATTCACAGAACACATTACTCGCAATCCAAGGTTTTCCTGGATAGTGTGTATATTGGTATTTAAGCATTAAATTGTAGTCAGTGTCTGCCATAAAGTCCCACCTCTTAACTTCATTAAATATGATCCCACATAGATAGGTATAATCCTCAAAAGGCAGCATTCTATTAGGGATGCAAATTGTCTATGCCAATGCTCAGCTTTAGAATGTGACTCCAATTTTCAACTAAGCCTTATTAATTTAGGCTAACTATGTGAATCTGAATTATACTCTGAAATGTTAGTAGGTGAGCTTCTTCTGCATTCTTTCTTTTTTAATTTTTTTTTATTTTATTGTGGTAAAAACTCTCAACATGAGGGGCACTTGGGTGGCTCAGTTGGTTAAGCGTCTGACTTCAGCTCAGGTCATGATCTTGCAGTCCATGAGTTTGAGCCCCACGTCGGGCTCTGTGTTGACAGCTCAGAGCCTGGAGCCTGCTTCAGATTCTGTGACTCCCTGGCTCTCTGCACCTCCCCCACTCACACTCTGTCTCTCAAAAATGAATAAACGTTAAAAAAATTTTTTTTCATCTCAACATGAGCTCTACTGCCTTAACAATCCCCTTGACTATTAGTGCAATGTTGTACAGCAGATCTCTAGAGTTTATGCATCTTGCTTAACTGAAACTTTATGCCTGTGGATTAGTAATTCCCCATTTCTTCCTTCCCCCATTTCCTGACAGCCAACATTCCATTCTTTGCTTCTATGAATTTTACTACTTTAGATGCCTCATATATGCGAAATCATGTAGTGTTTATCTTTCTGTGACTGGCTTCTTCCACTTAGCATTATGTCCTCAAAGTTCATCCATACTGTCACATACCGAAGATTTTTTTTTCCTTTTTAAGGGTGAATAATATCCCATTGTATGTACATACTACATTGCCTTTATCCATTCATTTGCTGAAGGACATTAAAGTTGTTTTGACATCTTGGCTCCTGTGAATAGTGCTGCAATGACCATGGGAATGCCAATATAGCTTCAAGACCCTGATTTTAGCTCTTTTGAATAAAGACTCAGAAGTGAGATTGCTGGCTCATACATCATTCTATTTTTAATTTTTGAAGAAACTCCATACTGTTTTTCATAGGAGCTGCACCAATTTACATTCCCACCAACAGTGCACAAGAATTCCAACTTCTCTGCATGCTTGTCAATACTTGTTGTTTTTTGTTTTTATAATAACCTCCTGACAGGTCTGAGGTGATATCTCATTGTAGTTTTGATTTGCATTTCCCTGATGGTTAATGATGTTGGGAATTTTTCACATACTGTTGATCATTTGTATATATTCTTCAGGGAAATGTCTATTCAAATCCCTAGCCCACTTTTTTAAGTTTATTAATTTTGAGAGAGAAGGAGAGAGAGAACACAGAAGTGTGAGCAGTGGAGGGGCAGAGAGAAAGAGGGAGAGAGAGAATCCCAAGCAGGTTCTGTGCTGTCAGCAGAGCTCTATCCCACAAACCCTGAGATCATGACCTGAGCTGAAACTGAGAGTCAGATGCTTAATTGACTGAGCCACCCAGGTGCCCATCCTTAGCTCATTTTTTAAAATCCAGTTCAGTTTTGGTTTTGGTTTTGGTTGCTACTGTATTATAGAAGTTCCTTTTACATTTTGAATATTAATCCCTTATCAGATATATGGTTTGCAAATATTTTCTCCCATTCCAGAGGTTAGCTCTTCTTTCTGTTAATTGTTTCTTTTGTTGTACAGAAGTTTTTTTTTATTTTTATGTAGTCCCACTGTTTATTTTTGGTTTTGTTGCCTGTGTCTTTTGGTGTCATTTCCAAGAAGTCATTGTCAAGAAGCTTTGCCCATATGTTTCCATCTAGGAGTTTTACAGTTTCAGGCTTTACATATTTGCACTTTTTCTAAAAGGAGGACTCTCTCATTTAAACCACAAGACTGGAGTCCCCACTCCCCAAGGAGGATATGCCATAGGGAACATAAAAGAACAGAGAACAAGGATGGCAAATTCTAGACTTCGACACCTGCCAGATGTCAGACAGAAAACTCAAGGATGAACTCATATAGATCCAAATTGTGGAGGAAAATCTTTTCTGTTTACCCATATTAAATAAAAATCCCACAAAAATCCAAGGAGTTTGAGGACAGAAATGTAACAGTTCAGTAGGCATGGTAAGTATGAATGCAGAAGGCTTAGAAAGAAGAGCAATATAGGACACACTGCTGCAAGATTCATGCAGGAGGTCTTGCCCCATCTCCCCACCCCAGGTGAGTCCAAGGCATAAGAGAATTGTAGTACCCCTCAGAACAGTTTTGAGATTCATGAATAGAGGAAACTTATGCTTGGTTTTCTATGAGGTTGCCCTGGAAGTTGGCAAGTACTGCAGAGAGTGTCCATAACTCTCTGGTCTTGAAGCAGTGCAGAGAACCTGAATGAAGTGCTCTGACAGGCAGGAGTTTGACAGGACACTGGAAGCAGCCAAATATTTTCCCAAGTGACCCAGAGTCAAGTAGATACAACTCTCAATGAAAGTGGATCAATAGGCTAAGAAGACACCACAGAACTAGCAAGAATTTGGATGCTACATTAATTTCCTAAAGCTGGCATAACAAAGTTTTACAACACTAGTGGCTTAAAACAACAGAAATGTATTCTTTCAAATTTCTGGAGACTTGAAATCCAAAATCAGAGTGTCACAGGACTATCCTCTCTCGAAGCCTCTAGGGGACAATCTGTTTCACGTCTTTCTTCTAGCTTCTGGTGTCATCAGCAATCCTTAGCATTCCTTGATTTACAGCTGCATAACTCCAATCTTTGCCTGCATTGACACAGAGCCTTCTCCTCTACTATCTTCACATTGTCTACCTATAAGAAGACACCAGTCATATTGAATTAGGGGTCTACTCTACTTCCGTATGACCCACCTTAACTAACTACATCTGTAATGACCCTATTTCTAAAGAAGGTCACATTCTGAAGTACTGGGGGGGTCATATCTTTTTGAAAAACATACTTTAACCCATAACAGATGCTCCAGAAGATTCCACTGAAAAGGCCTGACCAAGTCTGAAGACCAGACAGGACTGCAGTGTCTTGCATTTGTCCACTTAGAAGAAAAATCTTTGAACCAGATATCTTTACCAACTCCCATGCTCCAAAGCACCTAGAACTTAGATCAGTTCTTGGAAAAGGAGAGAAGTTAGAGAGGAAAATCCTAAATTAAATGAGTTTAAAACTGAGATGCCCGGGTTTATCATAAATTGATTAGGAAGACCTTTATTGTTGCAATCAGGCAAAATGATTGCAAAGATGACATCCAAAGATGACACTAAAAATATATACATGTTATAAAATATAAGGTAATAAAATAAGGAGGTAATAAAAAATATATACATGTTATTTCTGGCACACCTGAAAATAAACATCATAACAGTTATAAATCTATCTCTTCTGTAGTAATCCTTGATGGGGAGAGATGTTAGTCTTCCTTAACTGAACTTTATAAAGACCACAAAGGGATTAATTAAGAGTAGCTAATGTAATGAATACTACATACAAAAAATTTACTTAAACTACAAATAACAAGGTAGTTCTTATATTATTTTTAAATCTCACTTCATTAAAGAATTTATGGCCTATAATGACTAGTGTGACCAAGAAAACTTCTCCTCTGCTCCGTTGCTTTCATTGTTCAGTTTCTGTCCCATCAGTTTCCTTAGGATCTCCCAAAGTTCACTTTCACCAATACACACCATCAAGAATCTACTTTGAAATGGTGTAGTTTTATTTTTATTAAAGAGAAGTATTTTCATCAAACTTTAGACACAAATATTTGTCTTCCAATGTGCTCTGGAAAGCACTTGCCAGAAGCTTCTATGGTTCCACCAGTGACGTATCTCTGTGCTCAGCACACACTCCTCTGTCCTTCCAGCTAAGTAGTCCACAGCATAGGAGTTGGGACTTGACTTCATTTGAATGTCAGCTCTGCCACTTACTAGCTGTGTGACCTCAAACACATTTTTTTAACCTTTCTCTGCCTCTGTTTCCTTACCTATAAAATTATGTCTACCTCATAAGGTTGCTGTGTGAATTAACTAGATGTGTTAGTATGTATAAAGTACTTTAAGTTAGAGTCCATTTAAATAGTAAGTACTCAGTGTTATTATTATTAAACATATAAAGAGTTATTTTAAGTCAATAAGAAAAATGCAATCTAACATATGTCCTAGAGAGGCACCTGAGTGGCTCAGTCGGTTAAGCATCCGACTCTGGCTCAGGTCATGGTCTCACGGTTCATGGGTTCGAGCCCTGCATCGGGCTCTGTGCTAACAGCTCAGAGCCTAGAGCCTGTTTCAGATTCTGTGTTTCCCTCTCTCCCTGCCTCTCCCCTGCTTGTGCTCTATCTCTCTCAAAAATAAGATCAAAAAACATTTTTAATAAAAAATAAAATAAAATAGGTCTTAAATAGGAGTAGGCAAATCACAAAAGACAAAATGCAAATGATCAGTAAACAATGAAAATATACCACCTCTATCGTAAACAGGGAAATGCAAATTAAAAGAAGATACTAACTTTTTTGCCTATTGGATGACAATGTAAAAGTTTGATAACAATCAGTGCTAAAGAAAACTTAGAGAAACTGGTGCTCTCATTTATTATTGGTGAAAGTGTGCATTTTGATAATATTTTGGAAATTAAAATAGTAATAATACTTTTTCTAATATGCATACTCCCTTACTGAGTATTTTCATTTCTGGGATTCTAACCAACAGAGGAAAAAAAGACAGAAAAAGAAACATCAGCAATGTTTAATATTTTCAAAGTCTTACCCAAATTTACATTTAAACTGTTGGAAACAACCTCCATAAACAAGTAGAATGCCCATATTTAGAAAAATGGTTGCCCAAATCATAATATACTAATACTGTGAAACACTAATCAGCTATTAAAAGAACAAAATAGATCATTATGCATTAACTTAGAAAGAGGCCTCCAACATACTATTAAGCAAGAATAGCAGATTCCTGTTAGGGCCACATGTTTCTTTATCTTCAATATATATCTGTATATATTTTTGTTTGTATTAACAAAACACACAGTAGCTAATAGTGGTTACATTAGAGAATGAGAAAGTGAGAGACTATCAAAGTCACTTTTAATTATATATTGTTTGGATTTGTACAGGAAGGGGATATGACGATTATATTTCAGGTAACTGAAAAGATTATAAAGAGTGGAGGAAAAAAGAGAAAAATGAATGAGTAATGAAAGTCAAAAATCAGCAACTGCATAGATGCTTTTCTTAGGGCACACACAAAAACTGTTCATTAGTTATGTATGAAAATATGTTTAATAATGGAAAATAATTCTTATATACAAATTATAAAGTTCTTTAAAATGTTTAGTGCTGAGTTAAATCCCTTTATGCTCACTACAACGATCAGCAAAGGGCTACATATCACCAGGGTACAATGGAAATGGGAATGTAGAATGTACACTGCTGAAAGTTGGAAATGTAGTCAGGCTTCCTCTCCCTAAGAGGAAAAAGAAAATTGTAATTTTCTGAACATTTATAACGGGCTTTGGGGTAAATTCGAAAATGCAGCCTAGAGTAGAGGAAGGAACATATCATAGTGGATAGAGGCACAGTGCACAGCAGTATCTCTCTGCAGGATGAGAGGTATGGGGGAAAAAGACACCTCAAGAATAAAAGAGCTAGGATCTGATCAGAATCTGAGCAGCAGAAAACAGAGACTACCCAAAAGCATATTCAGTATTTCTTTTCTCATTATTTCTAAGAAGTTTTTCACATTTTAATATCTCTAACATTGGGATGAGTCTTAGATGCAGTGGCATGTTGCAGTCATTACCAGTCAGGTGATAGTTTTGATGTGGTTGTCATTGCCTTGGATTATAAATATTCACATTGCCATCATTTCCATTGGGTTTTGAGTATTTTTGGTGTTGAGATTAATTGCTATTTAAAATATCTTCTATAGGATTACACTATGATTTGCATTGAAGGAGAAATCATTACATATGCAGAAATAAAGCAGTGGGGAATAAATTTGATTTAGTGAAGCAAATATTCATCATATCAGGAATGACTAGAGCCCCATATTTTCCTACAAAATAATAACCACGTGCTTTACAGAACCTAAGAAAATACCAGAAGCAAACAAAGCTGTATTAGGTTTTGTTATTAAGATGCATACAAAAGGGATTAGCTATTACATGCCTAGCAGAGGAACTGAAAATAAAAGAAATTGCTAAATCCCTTGTCATTAATGAAAGACAATGAGTGGCTGATGTGAGTGATTCATGCATCATTGCAGGACTATCTTTAAGGCATTCTGTCATAGTTTAGTAGAAAATGTTTTTGGGCACCTGGGTGGCTCAGTCAGTTAAGTGTCTGACTTCAGCTCAGGTCATGATCTCACAGTTTGTGGGTTCAAGCCCCGCATCAGGCTCTGTGCTGAAGGCTTGTTCAGAGCCTGGAGGCTGCTTCAGATTCTGTGTCTCCTTCTCTCTCTGCCCCTCCCCCACTCGCACTCTGTCTCTCAAAAATAAATAAATATAATCAAAACATTAAAAAAATAAATAAATAAATAAAAAGAAAATGTTTTTTCCTTAGTAGAAACTAGTCCAATAAGTGTGTCTTTTGGCCAATGGCATCATAGATTAAATGAAATAGGGATAAAATATATTTTTCAGTATTAAAAGTTAAAAAGAAAACCTACTGATTTCCTGATAGGAAGGAAGGAAGGAAAGAAGGAAGCCAGACAGAAACAATAGTCTAGTCTGGGAAAAATAAAGAGCAGCATCTCATAACTAAGAAGGAAAAGAGAAGTGGGCATGTGGGCATGGAAGTCTCTTGGGTTTAGAAAAAAAGGGGGGTATTGAGAAGCATGGGTTTAGAGTAAACTGCATTCCATTTGTGGTCCTTCTATTTATATTTTACATGTCCCTGGGCAAGTCACTGAATTTTTCTCAGCCTCCATCCTTCTCTACAAAATAGATACTGTTGAACAATATGAGCTTCAACTGTGTTGGGCCACTTATACATGGATATTTTTCAATAAATTCAGTAAAGTACTATAAATGTATGTTCTCTTCCTTATGTTTTCCTTAATAACATTTTTCTCTTCTCTAGCTTACTTTAGAATATGGTACATAACGCATATAACATAGAAAATGTGTGTTAATTGACTATGTTATTGTTGAGGCTTCCAGTCACCAGTAGGTTATTAGTAATTAAGTTTTGGGGAAGTCAAAAGTTATACATGGATTTTTAACTGTAAAGGGCTCAGACTTCCACATTGTTCAAGCATCAACTACATAATACCTGAATCAAAGACTTGCAATGATCAAAAGGGGAACACAAAATACATATTAGGCACTTGGTTTATAAATGCCCATGAAATAAGAGTCCCTATGTTTTCCCAAAGGAGGGTGCCATCTTTAAGTGAAATCCTTGCCTGTAAGGTCTATGTTATCAGTCTACAAGGAGCATGGGTTTTCAAAACTCCAACCTTGAAATATCAGGATTTAACATTCAAATATTGGACAGTAAGTTGATTTGAATAAAATCTTAATTTGATATGATGCTTCTTTTCTGATGTGCTTTAATCTCAAATATTTTCCTGAGCATAATTCTTCTCTTGGAAGCTGCCACCAGCTGAGAAGTAGTCACCCTCACCTGCTGTTTCCTCTAAAGAAAGGAACTCAGATGCAGCCCGGGGAAAAGACTTTCTCTGTCAGAAGTGATAAATCAGAGTGTATTTTTTCATTGATATCTTAATTTCCATCTCTAATTATAACTTAGAAAAGAGTTTGGGAGGCAAAAACAAACCAAGAAAAAGTTTACTTTTATAAATTTGAGAGGGAGAGATTAATCTCCAGGAAAATTAGAGAACATTCTTGTTCTGCCTGAATCCTTTTAGTCTGTGTTTAATTTCAACCATCACCAGAGGCGTTAATCACATAAATGTCAAATGTAAGAATAGATAAAATGTCACAATAATACAATATATTGGTTACTTTAAAGAACATAAAGTCATAGTTTCTAACAGTTTTCTAATTGTCCAGATAAATAACTGAACTCTTCTTTCCAAATTTCTATTGCAGAGGCATGCCTATACAGTAACTTGGGCAAGAATTATGACTCTTTTTAGGGACCATAGAGTATTTGCTTCTATTCTTCTGGGATTCATCTTCTTCTTAGGGTTCACCCACCATTTGGCAATCATATTAAACTGCATGATTTTTCCCACCTCCCATACTACATGGTAATCACATGCATGATAGGGAGTGGCAGACATTCTCCTTTAATACACTGGCTGGGGTTAAAGTATTCAAGGTGTCAAAACAAATGGCATCAGGCACTATATTCTATATACAACTCAACCTACTCCATATCAGCAGTGCAAAGGACGGCTGACAGAAAATCTATGGCTCAGGCTCCAGCATAGAAAACATTAATGCAAACATCTTCTGCCCAAAGGACTTGGCATTTACCACACTTTCTACTGGAAGCACAAGGTTCCTGTGCCAAAGGTCAGGGGCAGAGGGATTAACTTTTCCCACATATTTAAGCAAACTGTCTATCACACCAAAAGTGCAGGGACACACACATACACACACACACTCTGGCTCATTGTAGTTGATTATGAAAAAGGTCAGCTGAATGATTTGCTGCCAAACACACACACACACACACACACACACACACACACACACACACAATCTGCTAACATAAGCAAAATACAAAAAGAATGACCAGCTCTTAGATTTCAAACAGCAAAGAAAATCTAGTCATCCTATCAATAGAATCTATTGCTTTCAAAGCGTAAAATGCAAGGACGTTCACTTTTCAGTTCAATAGGTCATTTATCCACCTAAGACTTTTCAGAGCAAAACAACAAAGCAAAACAAACAGTTGTGTATGCACCAAATTTCTATATATGTACAGTTACATGTATACATAAAATGCTAATACATGAATTATTTGATAAATAAAGCTTCATCTCTTCAAATATAATGTTATATTTATTAAAAAAAACATTTAGATAACCTCTACATGCAACTTAGAAAAGAATATGATACTTATAAAAAAAATAAAATATTTCTTTCTTGGTTTTTCTATTTGCTTGGGGATCTAGTACACTATATGTATATAATATAAGGTGAATATACTTATATATTGCATATGATATATATATTACATATATTATACATACATACATTTATATATTATATATCTCATGTTATAAACTATAAAGCACATAAAATAATATGTTACAAATATATGTATATTTACAAGTTTATACTTCTCCAATATTTATATACTTCCATTTTGGGCATTCATATTTCCTCCATATTAAAATCTATCCAGAGTGGGAAAAACATGCACCCAGGAGGAGTATATAAGTTCTCATCATCACTCCTTTCCATTTTCTTTTGAGTGCATTTTGTGAGTCCCAGGGAAGTATTTAATCACTAGCCATGAGTGATGTCATCCACTTATGTGTCATCTTGCACATCTGTTTCAGGGCACACACTGGGAATGTACAACATCTCCCATAGGGTCAGATAAAAAGCAAAAGCTTCTTTCCTCCACTGATAGGTTTGAATGATGCAAAGCAGGTCAGGTTTAAAAAATAAAAAAAAGCTGCTCTGTAAAATTCAAAGCCAAAAAAGAGTTCAAATTGAATCTTTGACAGAGACTGCTTTTAAAGAGACCTCCTATCAGTAAAAAGTTCTCCAGGTGATTTCGCATATATTTTTAATGCCAATTCGTGTCAGTATTGACAGTATGTTTTGACAGTAAGAGGAATTAAAATGATTCTGAGTACCTGAGGTGACTCTATTGACACATCAGATTACACTTAATGTTTTAACAGCAAAGCAGAGTTGAGCAAAGCAGTCTTCCTACCATGCCTGGTGTATTAAAGCCTTTTCCAGTCAGGACAGTGTACCCTGCAAGGAAGAGACATCTCAAATAGAATCAGTAAGCCTGGACTATAAAACAGACTTAGAATAACAAATTCTCTACTCTTTAAAGGTTATGTTTATTCTTTTCAGGGGGAATATTGCAAAAACTGGCTCTTTATCAAGGACTCAGATTCCCTCAGGAATTCCCTGCGTCCAGGAGCTTGAGCCAGAGGAGAATTAGCAGGGGCTGCAGCAAGACCTGAGCTCCAGGCCTGAAAGTTCCACAGGTCCACCGGGAAAGCAGCACAGATCTCAGTGTCCATGCTTTCAACAGGGATATCAGAGCAAGGAGTCCAAGGTAGTCAGGGCTTTATGAATCATTACAGTTTTGTGCAATTCTAAATCTTCTAACCATGCAGAAGGGCCAACTTATAGAAGGTCAACTGTGCAATTTGTTAAGAATTATTCCCATACCTGAAGTCTACATGGAAAAAGTGCAAAGGACAATGAAGATTAAGCTGTCATCAGGCCAAAGGAGATGCCAATTCTAGGTAAAAGTATCACTCAAGAAGACCCTACCAAGAAGGTATGGAGTAATACCAATTAATATGGTACCAAGAAGGGTATGTTTTATTAGTGGGAAAGAGCTAATATCCCTTTCTTTACTATTTTCTCCAAAACCTCCCAAAAATATCTAGCACATTGTTGGGAAACACCTGATACTTCCTTACCAGTAGAATTACACCTTGGAATTCATAGCTTTAACAGGAATTGCCAGAGAACAGGAATTTGTTACCAAGAGGTAACAATTCTTATTTGTCTATTTACAACTGAATATTTACTTTTGTTTTTCAAGGTTTTTTTTTCCATCTGATTCAATGCAGCCCAGAATAGAGAGTATCTGCTAACACCTAGGACTATGGGATTTCCAAAACATATTTTTTCGTCAGTGTGTTTGTATATGAATCTAGGTAGAAGGAAGCAGATAATTCTCCCTAAAAGACATATTTTGCAGCTATCTGTGGAAAACAGGCAAGCCATTGCTTGCCTAGTGCTGGTAATCACAAAGCATTTTTCTGAAAGCTTTGTAAATGCTTTTCGCCCTACAGATAAGAGATTTAAAGTAGACAGAAATAAATGACAGAGCTCACAGTGACTTACCTCTATGGCACTGCCGCTTGCCTAGCAGGCTGAAAACTCCAGGCTTTTCACGGTCCCTGTCAGATTTGCCTCTCCTGCTGCCAGCCAAGATGTGATGGCAAAGAAGGCAGGATGGAGAAAAGAATGTGAACGGAGATCCCAGTCAGCCATACCCAGAGTTGAACCCAGCTCTACCACTTATGAGATGTGAAGCCAAGCTTCTTATATGGTAAAATCAGGATGATAAAGCCATGTTTGAATGCTGTTAGGAGGAGAGTAAATAGTGTGCCTAGATTAGTGCTTAGAACATAGGAGCTGGTGGTGTTTCCCTCTTGGGAGCATGTACATTGCTTTTTGGCCACATGGTGAAAGCAAGTCTTAATATAACAACTTACATTCACACACTAAAGTAAGAATATCCCACAAATGGTAACTGACTTGCCATTTTACTTAGGCCCTAAATGCCTTTAAATCCCTGGCAGCCTCAGCTACCTTTTCATGAACCTCCTACTGCAGAAGTCCTTGGATGCATTTTCTTCCCTAGGTGCTTCTCTCCAATTTAACAGAGAGCCCAAGAGGCTGGGTTTACAATGGAATGGATATCTAACCTGTTGACTGTCAATTCTCAGCACTGCTAAAACTTCAGAGTATGAACAGAGGGTAACGAGCTAGAAAAAGCTTTTGGTAATTCTGATGTTCATAATTAGTTCAGTTTGACTTGCAAAAGGGAAAAAATAAAACAAAACAAAGCAAAAAGGTGTTACCACATGTACCAAGGGTAATTTCTTCAGTGGCTTCCCTAATCCAGAGGAATGCAACTTTAGCTCTGTCCATGGTATCTGCACAGCTGAGCAAGTGGGAATCCCCGGCACCCCTCAGCCCTGACTCTTCTCGCCCTTGCATCCACCCATGACCTCCTGGACAGGCAGAGAATGAAGTTCTAAAGCTCCTCATACTCTCTGCCTCTGCTTCTTCCTCTCCTTTAGGGCTGGCTCTCAAAACATATATTCTGGCTTTTTAGCATTACTTGAGTTCCCTTTTCCCTCCCCAGGCCCAAACTCTTTTTCAGATCATTACCAACATCAACATATAACTAGTAAGCAAAGAAAGATTATACTGTATTTAAGGGGTTTTTTTAATTAATATATGAACACACACATATATATTAACAGTCACCTTAAAATATTAAAATATATGCTGTAATATATTTATTTTACAGAGAGAGAGGGAGAGAAGGAGGAAGGTAGAAAGAGAGGAAAGGAGAGAGGAATTTAAGTCTTTATTCAGTTTTTTGGGGCACTGAGTGGCTCAGTCAGTTAAGCATCTGACTTCTGGTCAGGTCATGATCTCACAGTTGATGAGTTTGAGCCCCATGTTGGGCTCTCTGCTGTCATCACAGAGCCCACTTCAGATCTTCTGTCTCCCTCTGTCTCAGCCCCTCCCTCACTTGCAGTCTCTCTCTGTCTCTCTCAAAATAAATAAACTTAAAAAAAAGTCTTTCTTCAGTTTTTTGTCTGTTACTACTTCTATACCCTTATACTAGTTTCCAATTACTGTTGGGTTCCTCAGGATCAAAATGCCCCAGAGATTTATTTCAAATCTGAATTAAGATCAAATCTTCATTTAGCTCCTAAATGTACCAATTGCCAAATCCCCCAATACAATAATGAGCTTCTCTCCAAACTGATACCTTTTCATCCATCATCCCAAAGAAGTTCCAGTTTTATCATTGCATCCATATGTTGATTCAACAAATATACACTGAGTATCCATTATATATCAGGGACTGTATTACACTACAAAAATATAAACACGACTGTTCTTGATCCCAAAGAGCTTAGAATAAGTGAGGGAAACAGAGAAACCAGCAATACTGGAGGAATTCAGAAAGAGAATAAACAGAACTAAGACATCATGGAGGGCTTCCCAGATGAAGAAACATGTGTTCACGATGAATGCATTTGCAATCTCAAACCATGTTCCAAAGTTCAGAAGGTGTTTCCAACAATGAAAATAGCCTATCCAATGACATGGCATTATGAAATAGCACTGTACTGATTAAAAACTTCTCTTCATACAGTGAAAGGACCCTAGAATAGTGGTAGGAAATAAGATTAAAGAATCAAGCACAGAAAGATCATTAAGAATTTGGGGTGCTGAATGTAGTCTGGAGGCAATAAGGACTCGCAAAGAAATTTCATCAAGGAAGTGATATAATCATATTTGCATTTAAAAGGCTACAGCTGCAGGGCAAAGGCTGAGTTAAAGTGGGTGGAGGATAGAGTCAAGGAGCCCATTCCCTAGTAATCCAAGCAAGAACTGCTAAACAGTAGACTTGGCTATAAAAGGTTAGGGAATTTTGGAGATAAAACTCAGTGAGCCATTTCTAGCTGTTAGGTAAAAGTGAAGGTGGACAAAATACCCTGAGATGACTCCTGGGTTTCAGTCTTTGCTAGAATGGTGGTATAATTCCGTAAGACAGAGACTATGAACACAGAGGGAAAAACGAGCAGTTGAGTTTGGATATTGATGTTTGAGTGCCCATGGAATATAGAAGAGGAGTCTCTAGAAAGTTAGAAATATAGTTCAGGAAATCAGGAGAGGATCTAGGCAGGAAAGAGAGAAGACCATTGGCAAGACAGTTTATATTGAGTTTCCTGGATACCCACTACTGATAAAATATCTTTCTTCTGCTTTTCTTTCTCCCTCCTATATCAGTTCAATGCTTCCTATTCTCTCTGACCCATGATCACTTTCAATCATAGTACAATTAATCAAATAAGGCTTTCTTTGCCCTTCCCTCATATAGTAAGGCAAAAGAAAATAAGAGAACCAAACTAATGATATCAACCCAGATTAAGATAATCAATTTAGTAAATTTTTGTTAAGTACAAAATAACAGGTGCTCCATACAAGTTAAAGAAACACTCTGAATGTTAAGTTATGAAAAACTGATGCCATGCTTCCTATCTTACAGCATTACTAAAGAGGAGTTTGCATTATTTTATTGTTTACAAGATGCCCACAGATAGTAGTAAAATAAGATTGGATGTCCCACTTGCCCCTTCTTATCTTTTCCAGGATAATTATCAAGAATCATCACTTCCATTTGCAGTACAGAACAATGAAGACAGGACATTTGGGGCTCCTGACACATCAGTTTGGGACTTAACATGACACCCACCTACAAATCCGAGTAGGCACAGCTCTTTCCATTCTTTTAGGTTCAGAGCTGAAGGTGTGGAGAATCTACTCCAAACTACAAATTATTTTGAATTGGACACACATGCCACGCATTTATGGACAGCATAGCATTTGGCACCTGTCACATGGCCAGTCAACAAATGCCAGAGAAAATGACTTTTACCCCCTTAGGCAATGTGCTACAGAAAAACCATGATGACAGTTTTTCTCTGGTATTGTATTTTGTGGGAGGAGAGAGGTTTATTTCAAATTAATTTATGATCTGTGAAAAGTGCTAGAAACATGCCTCACTGCACCTAGATGCATGGTATGCACCCGTCCCTTGTAAAATCCACTTGAGGGGCTCTCAAGGCAGGACGATGCTCCCATTCCTGGATCAGGCTTCCAGCATTAGCTACTGGTATTCAGCACCATGGAATCAGTTTAAGGAGTCAAAGAGGTCTGTCACAGGCAGAGGCTTGGAAAAACAGCACTAAATGCCACTACTGTGTCTGAAGGCTGCACCAAAGGAATTTCAGTCCACTAGAGGTATCACCTGGGCCAATGCACACGTTTTTCTAAAACAAACCCACTCCTTTTCGTTTACAAGAAACTCGTTTCTCATTATTGGAGTCTGTGCAGGGCAATAGCCAGTTTTTCATTCAGTTTTGCACTAATGTAACGCTTGTCAATAGTCAATTGGTCCCATTTGATCCAGGGCTTACACATACCAAGGGACTTCGTTACAATCACCCAATGTGTCAGGCCCTGATTAAAGTTGTTTTTCCTGCAGGGCTTATGGATCCATATCTATTTTGCTGCTCTCCAGCTGTCTCATAACTCAACTATGAGGCTTTCCTTCAAAGCTAGGCTTGTTGGTTGGCATCTGGTTTTACACAGCAATATTACTACTACACACAGTTACAAAACAGGTATTTTTTTTCAGAGATTTATAAACTTTTCCTCAGACTCAGAGCAATTCATACTTGCCATATCTAAACCAATATTGTATTAATTAGCTGAGAGAATAGAAGACTCTGGCATCAAACCCAAATGTTTACCCTTCAGGATTCTTTGTTTTTATTATTATTATTACAAATATCATTGTATTGACAGTTGGGTACACGGACCAACTACATGGTTAAGAAATATTTGTTCAGGGCTTCTCAAGAAGGAAAGAAGCAGTGCTGTTAAGAAATCCAGAGGATCTTCCTGTAGATTTTGGTAAATATTTGTTCTGAAACAGTGGGAGACAAGTAGATCTCAGAGACAAGGTAAGAAATAGAGAAACAACTGTGGTAAACCTAGAGCATGGGACAGATATCAAAGTGGAAGAATTCCTGAAAATTTTTAGGGTAAAACCCAGGTGCTTAAAAGCTAGATAAGTTATTTGTGGAGAGAAAAATAAAGAATGTAATACCCACACCAAAGTTTAGGACACATCTGAATTTAAGGTAAGGTTGTAGGCTAAAACAGATAGATGAACAATAATAATAAAGAAGCAAGCACCCATGCAAGGAGACAGGTATCTGGGAATCAAGTACCAGAGAAGCATTCTGAATCACAGAATAAAAGCGACAGATTTTTTTTTTTAATCGTGTGGTAGCCACAAGCACCAGTAAAGAGACCTCGTGGAGAGATAATCATCTGTCCCTGCCAAGAGCCTTAGCATTTCTACAAGGGCACGAAGCAATTCCATAGCAGAGCAGCCTGTTTGAGAAGTGAATAAGTGTGTCTGGACAAATAAGGGAAGTGCTCAGCAAGTGAGTTTCACGTGAAAAGGCCCTTTCCCTCTCCATTTAGCCTTTTCCTTTTTGGAGACGAATTTATTTTAAATGAAAACTGTCCACTAACTTTTGGATCCATTCTATGAATTCTATATGAAATATTTGCACATTTCTTCTATAATTCATACCATTTCCCCTGGTCTCTAAGCTCCAGGGGGAATTAGGAATGTGATATAACCAAGTAAAGTAGAATAGACAAGGAAGGTCAAAGAGGTCCAAGTTTTAATCTATGCTGCACAACCCATTCAGAGTTTGAATTTGGAAAGTTGCTTTAGAATCCTCATTTTAAAGAGACCAATGAAGTCTTTATTCTTGGGAATCATCCATGAAGATTTTTGGTTTAATCAGAACATTAATACTCAAATTTAAGAGAAGACTATCGAACAAAATCTGTTCTTTCCTCAGGAGCCAGTTACTTTAATAACATATGCAACAACAGATCTTTTAAAAATATTCTCCCAAGAATGAGAAACCAATTTTAATAATATATTTTATTCAATAGACATTGTTCCCGTGAAAAGCCCTAATAGCCCTCACAAAATACTTTTTATAATTTTGTCCATAAATTCCTCTCTGTGATTATGAACAGTGTCAATTATTACTACTACAATGACTCAAATTGATAATAATGCTACAATAATAATGCTTAACTTCTAAAAGCTTCCTGTTGGCTTAGTACTTTCATTTTCCTATCATTTTTTCAATTGTGATGAGCAAATAGGTATCAAATGATTCTCTAGGTCATTTGAAAGAACTATTAGAAACTTGAAGATTGACTCTAATAGTCCTCCCAGGACTGTCAGCAAAATTTGATTTGAGGATCTCTTGATTATTTTCTGTGTTGTGTCTTTGGTGCTGAGAAATAAGATTTAGTATGTCTCATAGCTCTGTTTATGGTCAGATTAATATCAAGGAAAATAGATACTCTGAAGGGAGGAAAAGGAAATTTGCTTTTTATCATGTGAATTTTCCAGGGGAAAATATTCATAAATAATGATAGATGATCAAACATTACTGGCATTGTTAACTTTTTTATTAATAAGCAAAAATAAAAAATTATTTCTACAAAAATATCTTGAAGGCACATAAAAATAATTTTTAATTTTGCTTTTAACCAGTAAGACTTGTTTATGAAAAATAAGATGTTGTTGTCATTTCAAAACCCTGAAAGGAAACTTATGTTGCAACCATTTCATTGATAAACTCATTCCAAGAGAAGCTCCCTCCAGATTTTTCTCTAATAGTAGGCATATAAAAACATAAACGCCACACCATGCTAGAAAGTGTAACAATCCCCTTGAAAACTTTCCAGGATTTTTTTCCACTATCTTGCTCTTCAGTAAATTAAAGAGAAGGAGCAAATTAGCTACAAAGTGCAACTCAACTGTGGTCAAAACCATGATGTGTTGCACTTCAATGTTGAATCTATACTTCAAAATAAAAATCTTCAAATATCACCTCAGGAAATGATGAGAGAGATAAGAGCACACATTTATGCTGAGAAAAGTTGTCTCCAATCCTCCTGTTGTATTTATTATTTAGATATTACTGAGTGCTTAGCGTTTCAAGAACAAGAGCCACTGTTTACAAAGAGAACTAGAAAGAAACTCTATCAATAGAACGATCTCAAAATCTGTTGACTGTTGTGGCAGTGATCCCTGGTGTTCTCATTTAACTAAATGAGAATATTAATCCTGCCCCAATGGAAGAGAAAATTTATGTGAACGGCAGTGTTCAGTCAGTGGCATCATACATTCAATTGAGATCAAGCAACAGGTGCCTAAAAATAGCAAGAATTTTGTAAAACTTCCATTTGATCCTCTAAATGTATAGATCAGCGACCAAGATTCTCAAATGTTCTAAGAAATGCAGGTAAGACACAAATGTCACTGATAAAAAATCTCTTTTCAAGTAACAAAGCCCCTTTCAAACCAAAGTAAGACAAAAGATTTTATGACATGACCATATACTCTGACATAAATTCCTTTTTCCTCTTATGTTTCTTTTTACTTAAAAATTCCTTTCTGCTTTCCATTTTCCTTTATATATTTCTCCAGTGCGCCATTTTTCACCAAATTGCTCCTTTTACTTCGTTCTCATTTCTTGACATTTTAAAGTCTCATTTCTTTGTCTTTTCCTCACTTTTACTCACACCTGCTGTGAATCTTCTCTTTGTATAGCACTGCACTAGGTTCAATACTTCCATTCTTTTGTTTAGAAATAGTATAAGTCATCAGGAAAGAGATATCTCATAGATATCTCAAGACTCAGCATCCAAAAGGAAAACCATAACAAAAAATTTTGAATTCTTCTCAAGTAATGAAATGCTTTATAGTACAACAGTGATCAAGAAACAGGACTAACTACATTATCAACACTTTTGGCAGACAGAATCAAAGAGGATTTTATAGAGAAATGAGGTATTGCCCAATTGAAAGAAATTAGTAATTTAGTAGCTGCATGTATTGACTATTCCACCAACTTCTGAATTCAGGGTTAATTTTTATACCTCTAACTCTGAGCACAGTGATTTTTCCATAATTACTACTTAATAAATGTATATTGAATTATATTAAACTAATACTTAACTTGAGTCAAGTTTCCAACCACCATCAAAACTGCCTGGTTAGGAAAAACAAAAACAAAAACAAAAAACTGTCTGGTTACTTAGATGCTTACATTTCTTGTGGTGAGTTTCTTATATTCATGTACAGGTAAGGAAAATGGAAAAAGAGTCACCTAAACACTGACTAATTGTAACAGCTAATGATTACTGATCATCTACTATATTCAAGTACCTCCTGTAAAGACCATTAGATTACTTCCAAATTTTCCAACAATATTTTGAAGTAGGTATTCTGATGCTGATTTTATAGATTAGGAAACAATTCCAAGATTTTGACTAGTCCTTATAAGTTATCTGCTAAGTAAGGGAGTGAGGGTCTGGACATGAGCCTGCCTGGTGCTAAAGCCTATGCATTGTTATTATCCCACACTGCACATGTAGCCCCAGGAACAATAGACAGGACTGGGGGTGCTACAAAGGGAGATTCTGGGGGTTAAAACAATTAATACAACTTCTAAAAATAAATATTTTTTACAAATTTTCATTTCAACAAATCAGGCATTCTTGCCATTTATCTTTGCATGTAGAGGGACACACTGTTTGAAGTTATATTCAGTCAGAGGTATGTCCCACATGTGCCTGCTGTCACCTCTCACTTGATTATAGGAAAACTAAAATATGCAGCCAAGTATGCAAGCTTACCGGCATTGGTTACATCTTCCTCCTTATATGCTGCTTGAAAGTATGCCCCTTTCTTTAGCAAACAATACACTTAGTTAAGAATAACTCTATTATCCTTCTGTAAACAGGACTACTGCAGAGGTGACACTCAGTTACTGCAGCAGAGGCGAGCAGATGGCTCTTCATGGCTCCCCACTGGCCAGGCCACAGAGTGGCTTTGATGGCAGCCAGTTGCCTGCCCTCTCAGGGTGAGACATATGAATACAGCTGCTCTTTAGGGAGAGAGCTGGGCAAGAGAGGCAGAAAAATGACTGTCTAGAGGGAAAGAAGCAGGAGGGAGGAGGCCAGGACAACAGGCTCACTTAGAATTGCTTCATTTTACCAAATAATTGCTGCAGAGGAATAAAGACCATTGATATACAGTCTCAGTTTTGTCATGGGACAAAGCATAACATTCAATCTGACGTCTGGGCTTCTTGCCCATAATAAAACGTATCACATAATGAGACTGATTTCCTCCGCAAAAAAAAAGAGGTGAATAATTTTTATTTCCAGTGCAAATTATCACCATTAGTTCAAAAAATGCTCTCCTTGTTCAGGAATTACAGGAAGGAGGAGATGTCAAAACAGAACATAAAGGAGAAGCAATTTAAATATATTACTAAATCATAATCCTTTTATGGAATTCCATAGTTTACCAAACATTTTCACCATTATTTGGCTAAATTGGACCAAAACCAAACCTTGTAAGACAGGGTCAATTATCCCTCATTTACAGGTGGGAAATCTAGGACCAACTGGTTTACATAACTTGCCCAAGGTCTCTCTGGGTGTTTTGGTTAATTCTATGTGTCACGTCAGCTAACCACAGGGTGCCCAGATTAAACAGGTTTTCTAGGTGTGTCTCTGACAGGATTTCCAATGAGATTATCATTTGAATCTGTACCCTCTAGGTAGGTGCCTAGATGTGGGTGGGCATCATCCAATCTACTGAGGGCCTGTTAAAGAACAGGCAGAGGAAGGAGGAATTCATCCCTTTTTTATGCCTCACTATTTGAGCTGGGACACCTCATCTCATTTTCTCCTGTCCTCAGACTGGGATTTACAACATCAGCTCCTGGGTTCTCGGGCCTTCCAACTAGACTAAGTCACACCACTGGCTTTTCTGCTCCTCCAGCTTGCAGGTGCAGATTGTAGGACTTCTCAGCCTCCATAACTGCCTGAGCCAATTCCTCACAATAAATCTCTTTTTATATAATCTCCTACTGGTTCTATTTCTCTGGAGAACCCTGACTAATGGAAAACAAAGAAGCTGGGAATTTACCAGACACTTCAAATCTAAATTCTGGGAATACACTTTCCATAAGACTAAACAACTTCCAACCATATATTTTACTTTTTTTTAATGTTTATTTATTTTGAGAAAGAAAGAGAGAGAGAGAAAATGAATGGAGGGGCAGAGAGAGAGGGAGAGGGAGAATCCAAGGAGACTCCACACTGCCAGTGCAGAGCCCAATGTGGGGCTCAATACCAGGAACCATGAGATCACACGATGTCAGCCAAAATCAAGAGTTGGACATTTAACTGACTGAGCCACCCAGGTGTCCCCCCCCCCTTCCTGGCCAAGCCATGTATTTTACTTTTGAAGAAGCATCTGTGTAGAGCCAGTTATGTCTCTCTTATACTTCTACAGTCAGGGCATGTGACCTGTGCAATTGCACAAGGTACTACAACCAGAAGGCACACAATTTAATATCCTGCTGTGACCATCTTGACATCTGAAGGAGGTGCCCAACACTTTGCACTGAGCCCCACAAGTTATGTGGCCAGCCTACCCATAACACCCTAAGAACCCTACTAGCATAGATCACACTGAACCTTGATGGTGGTTTAGTAACCTATTATCCCCAGCAGATTCCATCCCTTTCTACGTAATCCTCTAAGATCTCTATGGCCCCAGTTATGTGCAATCTCATTTCAGCCTTTCACACTCTCCACTCCAGCCATATTGCCTTTTATCTCTTTTTCTACTATACTGAGCTCCATTTCCTCCACCTAAAACACTTTTCCCCCAGATATTCCCATGCCTTACTCCTTTTGTTTATTTCTCTTCAAATGCTATTTCAACAGAGAGGTCTTCTCTGACCATCTTGAATATAAAAATCCCCTTTCGCCACCCCATCATATACCCTACTTAATTTTTCTTTATATCATTGGGGTACCATCTTAAATAATGCATAGTCATTGATTTAGTTTTATTGTTGTTCTTGACTGGATTGTATCCCCCAAAATTCATATGTTGAAACCCTAGCCCCCCAGTACCTCAGGATGTGACTGTATTTGGAGATAGAGACTTCAGAAACATGACTAAGTTAAAAAGAAGCTGTTGGAGTGGGCCCTAATCAAATCTGACCAGTGCCCTTTCAAGAGGAGGAAATTTGGACACAGAGAGAGACATCAGGGGCACGCATACATAGAGAAAAATTTCTCTGAGGACACAGAGGGTGCATCTGCAAGTCAAGGAAAGAGACCTCAGGAGAAACTAAATCTGTTGAGACCTTGATCTTGGCCTTCTAGACTCCAGAACCATAAATAAACCAGAAAATAAATCTCCACTGTAAGCCACTCCTTGAGTAGCATTTTGTTATGACAGCTCAAGCAAACTAATATAACTGTTTTTTGCTATCCACTAGAATGTGATGTCCCTGAGACCAGGGGTTTTGTTTCGTCCACTGCTACAGGTTCAATGACAAGCAGTAAACACAGCAGATATTTTTAAATTATTGAAAAAGCAATGAATGATTTTGTAATTACTTAAGGGGAATTTGAAGAGAATCTCCAAATACTTTGTGATACCAAAATGTTTTATTCTGTGCTACTTGAATTAATTATGCCACAGAAAGAGACTTGGGAACCATTTTATTAAACAAAGGTTTTCATTGTAATGGAACTTGACCAGCTCTGTGTTTTTACCTAAGCTTCTAATGCAGCCACTAATGGATTATGTCAGGACCAAGAAATCAAGATCACAACATGCTAGAAGGAAGGCTATTGTCACACAGTGTTTGTTATTAGAAAAATTACAAAAAACAACCTACAGCAAAAATCAATCAGGACCTAAAAGGATATCCCACAACCTGCCTCCCATGCATTTCTTTGATAGTCAAGATCAGTTACAACTAATTACTTTTAACACTTCTAAAGCTACATAACCATGGCTTCATTTCGACAAACAACACACTCAAATTGCTACATATTCTTCAGATTTTGTCAATATTACCATAGCTTTTGTCCTCACATTAACAGGACAAAGCAGGAGAGTAGCAAATTACCAGTCAACTCATTGATTGATAGTCCCACAGTTGACTTGATTCCTATGCCTGGGGTGGCTGATATTCTCTAGGAGGCAACAGATATTGAGTTTGTTCAGGCATTTCTGCCTCTGATGACATTTTGACATGGAGAGTTAATGTATGACATCTTCCACTGGGTAGGTAAATGGAATGACCTGAGTATCACAAGATCCTAAAAGAACACAAAAGCTAAAGTTATCCCCTTGTGCTCAAGATACGGATGTTTGCTGCCTAAAGTAGCCCAGACCTAAAGGAAATATTATACAGATGCTCATGACTTCTGTTTATAAACATGTGAGATCAAAAGGAAAGTGAAATTAAGGTAGAAATTTCAGAGTGACTCCTATTTTACACTCGCCTTCCTTAAAAATCTTATTTCCATGCCACTAAAAACAGGGAGAAGAATTAGATGGACTAAGGGTACCTAATGCCAGCTATTCTGGGCAGCATATTAACACTTTCAGCCATTAATTATCACCTAAACCTTTGTAATAACTATTCTTACCAATAGAAGGTAATGAATCTAAAGTTCAGAAAAGCCAAGAACTTATCTGAGATCATACACTTAGGAAATGTAACTTATGGGCACCTTCTCAGCATTCCAGTTGCTGGTGAAAGAAGCTATGTCCTCCTTTTGGAAAGCCAACTCTTATCCTAATCTCAGCCTTTGAGATTTGGTCAGGCCAGACCTAACAACTGGTTCTGAGGAATGTAACATAAGTCCTCTTGTCCACAGCAATAACAAAATGACACCTGACTTTTACAGAAATTGCTAAACAGGTAGGATGTTACACTGGACCTGCTACCATCATGGGAATGAAACTTTGCTAAGAATGAAACCACCACTGAGAAAAGCAAAGCAAAAATGGAAGGAGATGTTTGAGAGAAGGAGCAGAAGAGAGAGAGAGAGAGAGAGAGAGAGAGAGAGATTACAAAAACATAGCTTGATTCCTGTACCTAGTCATGCCAGAGATCTCTCACAGTTGTACATTCTAGGCTTTTCAGTTGTTTGCCACTGAATTTTTTCCCTCTAAAGCAAATTTATGTAATTTTTGTTTTTGTATCTTGCCACATGCAATTAGGAGTCTGTAGAATACCTAGGATAGGGATTTATACTCTTTTTAACCAATTATAATGTTATTTTCCCATGATTGACTCAACAGTTTAGGCTTTATGTTATTTAGTTAGTTTGTTATTGAAAACTAATACCAACAAAGACAATTTAATTCCACTATCTTCAGTCTAGTAGCAATAATCATCAGCATGTCTACATGCATTATAACACATAGCATAGTATCAAATCTATGAAATGAAGTAATAAGTGTATGTATGGAGAGATCAATATCCTCTGATTCTCACTGTAGCTGCTAAGGTATTGCCATAGTAAAACAAGGCTTGGAGAGCTGAAGGGACTGGACCAAGATCATTCACCCAGTTAGGGGAAGTGATAACTTCACCACTCATCATTCTCCTATTACAAATACCTTTTGGTATTGCAGAGGCAGATAACCAGAATGATAGGTGCCCTTTCTTTAACTTGTAAAGTACTTCAATCCGTTTAAGATGGACAAAAAATGTTTCAGACCTGACTAAAGATCTTAAGAATGAGGACCTCATTTCTAAGTTAAGTAGCCAATTAAAGTTTTTCCAACCTCCATTCAACCTTATTTTGAGGAACAGAATTTTTTTTTCCAAGCGGCATCCTTTCTTGGTATCTTGTTATATAAAATAGTTGAGGGGTGCCTGGGTGGCTCAGTCAGTTAAGCGTCAGACTTCAGCTCAGGTCATGGTCTCACAGCTCATGAGTTCGAGCCCCACATCAGGCTCTATGCTAACAGCTTGGAGCCTAGAGCCTGCTTCGGTTTGTGTCTCCCTCTCACTCTGCCCCTTCCCTTCTTGAGCTCTCTCTCTCTCTCTCTCAAAAATAAACAAAAAAAATTAAAATAGTTGAATATCTTAAAGCATATGCATAAGTTTAATATATAAAGTTCCTTATAAGATTAATGAATAAAGAAAATGAATGGATTTTGATGAGCATTCATTTTGAAATCATAGATACATATAACAGATGTAGCCCTATATAAGCTTTTATACATTTTCCCTTTTTTTTCAATTTGAGAGAGAGAGAGGGAGAGAGAGAGAGAGAATGCATGAGTGGGGGAGAGGGGCTGAGGAAGAGAGAATCTTAAGCAGGCTCTATGCTCTAACCTATGGGATCAGGTTGATCCCACAACCCTGGGAGCATGACCTGAGCTGAAAGCATGAACCAGATGCTCAACCAACTGGGCCACTCAGGAGCCTCATATTTCTAATATTTTTATAATTGAGTTTATGGTATAAATAAAACCCCTGATTCCCACATATAAATATCTGCAAAATGAGAATACAATTGTTCGTTTATTACAATCTATTTTCTTTGCCATCTCAGAATACTGTTCAAACAAGAAGAGATGGAAAATTTATGTAGAAGACTAGGAAAAAAGAAGGTAACTCCATTGCATAGTTTTTTATTGGAATAATAGCTATTATTTACTGAAATTTTTTAGTGTATTCATTAGGCTGCTTACAATCTTAAGTAAAAGAAAAATTAACAATGGTTTAAGCCAGCAGTTAGCAAACTCTTTCTGTAAAGGGTCAAATAATAAATATTTTAGGCATGTGGGCCATATAGTCTCTGTCACCATTATACAATTTTGTCATTGCAGCATAAAAACAGCTATTGGCAATATGTAAATGTATGGGTGTGGCTGTGTTCCAATCACATTTAATTACAAAAACTGTCAGAGAGCCAGACTAACTTAGGTGGTCAACTAACAATATTTGCAACCCAATACTTCAAGCACTGTGATGAGTTCTTTACTTAGATCATCTCATTTTACCCCACAAATTCCATAATTATAATAATTTCATATATTAGGAAACCAAAACTTTGAGGAGAAAAGCAACTTCCCTAAGGACACTTAAGAAATTTATGTTGAAGATGGGACTCAAACCCCAGTAGCTCAACTCCAACATCCATGCTCTAGTGCCATAAAGTTAACACTTTGGAGTGGGTTTATAAAAAATCAAAAATATTTTAGATAAAATTATATTAACTTTAAACATGGAATTCTTGAAATATCACCACAGATTCTAAGGAATCTGTCTCAAAATCAGTATTCTAGAGTAAATATAGAATATTGTGGTCTGTGTGTTTTTAGAACAAGAGAACAGTCTGCAAATGGACAGAAGCCATCAAAAGAGGCTGAGAACCAGCAATAAGAACTAGCTATCTGCATGGAACAGGAGTGAATCCCCCTAGGAAGCAGAGTGCTGAGTGGGGAGGCAGCTGATACAGTGATGGTTGCATTTGTCTGAGAGGCTCAGTAGCAGACACCATGGCCCCAGAGAGAGGACTTGAATTCTACGGAGTCATAAGGTCAGAATCACAATCTCAAGGAACAGAAATGCTAAGTTAATTATCAAAGCAGGAGTTAAGACAAAGGAGATTAAAATGTTACTGAAACTGGGATACAAGGTTGGTCTTGGTCTTCGGATTCTAGTTAATAAATTAAAGATACTAGAGCAGAGTAATAGCTGTCCAAAGACCTTAATATAGCTCCACCCATGCTATCTACCTGAGGCTTCTTAACTTTTCCAGACCAGGCACTAGACTGCCTCCAGAACTTAAAGCTGGACTAAACTGTCAATTGGGAATTGATCCAAGGGTAGAAATGCTATAGAGACAGAGGCTTTCCCATATAATATGTATTTATTCAAAGATCTGTTGGGTGAATGTTTACATTTTGAATCATACTTTGGCATTAAAAATTCAGCCCTAATTGTATAATAAAACAACCTTAAGGATGTCAACATTTAAATAAATTCCGTCAAAGGCAAGCTATTTGCACCCTTTCATTCAACCTGTTCAAAAAGTTTATTTCTTATCTTCTTGACATAGTCAAATAAAAGTCATGCTGTATTAAATATAGTAAAATATTAATTCCTTTTCACATTCATTATCTTCATGAAATCTGAAACAGGCCCAGAGCAAACCCCAAACAAAAAAGTACTACTGCTTGGTAGGCATGCAGCCATCACCAACCAAGATAATATGTAGGGGGTTGCACATCTCTGTGGTAACATTCCTTTGATAAAATACATCCAACTATCTAAAATGTATGATTATGTTAGAGGGTATACAATACAAGTTAGGTAAATAAAAGTACATAGCATCTCCTCTTGTTTGCTTGATGAATACACAATTGATTGTTTTTTCTCAAAACTCCACTCCTCCTCCTCCAACTCCCCATTGTTACCAAGAAGCAAGGTGGACATTTTGTGGTTGGCAGTAGACATTTCTAGTCTGGCTTATGAATGAAAGACCTAACTAGTTTCTTTCTCCCTCATCTTGACCACCCCTAGTCTTCTAAAATGATGCAAAAGTAATCCTTCTGAGACAATGATCAAAATATGCCCCTCTTTCATTTAAATATTTTCATGGCTCCTAATGTCTCACATGATCAAGTTTAAACTCACAGGCAAAGTGCAAAAGATCCTTTATACCCTGTCCCTGCCTACCTCTAACATTTTATGCCCTAGCCCCAAAACTACTCACTCCTTACAAACACAGGGCTACCCGTGTGTCTGTTTCCTTTACCTTGAATGGGCTCTTCCCATCATCCCTCCAATCCATAAAATTTCAACTCATCTTTCAAAGCCAAATTCCAATGTCTTCCTCCATGAACTTGTCTGTTTTCATTTTCTCCCAATGGTACACTTTATACATACTTTTTATTAGAGCCCACTATTCTGTAACCTCAATATTCTGTCTCCTTTATATCTTCTGGCCTAGCACAGTGCTAATTAAGTTCCTTTAAAGTCCTTAATGTATCTGAGAATAAAGCAGTTTTAAAAAGAATTATATGTGACCATCTTCCATGCAGGATCTTACACAAGGCCAAACATCTCTGACATAACATCCCAGAAGAGTCATTAGATAATTATGGTCATCTTTTAAATTGCAGATTATGTAATCAGTATGTCTGAAAAACAATAGTGGTTACTTTCAACATGTCCCTGGATGTCACTACGGTTTTTCAGGCATCAGTCTGATATGCAGACTTTTCAAAGTTGAGTCTCCTTAATTCTGGTCCACTCCACAGCCCTTGTATTAATGAACAAAGAATGTATCCCAGTAATACTTACTGAAAACTACTGAACTACACCAAACTGTATGTAATGTAAATGCCCTCCTACATATAAAAACTCATATTTTTATGGTTCTGACCTTCAATTTCCTGCTGTAAAAAGTATTCCCAAGTATTCTTGGGTACCTAGGGACTAGCAAATATAAGCTTATAAATAAATATTTTCCCACCAGCCTGAACATATATGCCTGCTGGAATTATGACTGGGAACTCATTTCCTGCCATATCTGAGATACTGCAATACTCAAGATACAGAAGCTACAAAGTAGGAGAATGTTTCTCTTTCCTTTGTGTTTCTGTCTTCTGGAGGAGGTTGCAATGCTGTGCTATTTGTCTTATAGCAACTTTGAATACTTACTTCAACTCCCATAATTTTGTTTGGAATTCACATGTAAATCAAAGGAGGTTAGGCTTAGGGAATTGTTCTGAATGGGAAACATTATCTGCCCTTGCCTCTCTTCTGCAATTGTGAAGGCTTTCCCTTTCCTTCACACTTACCTTCTCTCAGCAAGAAACTTTCCAAAAGGCTCTGAGGTCCTCATGTAATTGTGTTCTACCAGCTTCACTCCACACATCGTCCAGGACTCTGATTCTCACTTAGGCTCAAGCTACATTACTAGCTAAACATATAAAATTCTGTTCCTGGCACATATTAGATGTTCAATAACGATGCACCAAATAAAGACATGAAAATGAAGTCAGATTGATGAATAATTCACTAAGTCAACCCACAGGCCCCAGTTCTTGATTTCTTCCCTATAGCATTCATCCTTGGGTATTTCAGTGTTTTCTCTCTGACCTCCAAACTCCTCCCTTCTTTCATGACGAGAAAGTGTTCTCTGCACAGGCATCCAGGGCCTTTAACAGTAGTGTACTCCTACTATTGCTGTGGTGAGTTTAAGGTGAACTATGGATCTCAGTTCAATGGCCAGCCCAACTCTAGCTCAGATGCACACATAATTCAAGCTTTGTCAGTCAGAGTCATAACCACTTAGAGATCATTCATAGTCATTGTTTTAGAGTCCAGTACAATGTGTCTCAGTGCTCTGAACTATGGCTGAAACTATTAGGGAAAAGACCCTTTGCTTCAATAAGAGCTGTTAAGCTTTAGGATAGAAACCCAGAGCTACTGCTGGCTTCTTTTTCTAAGACATAAGAAAAGTCTACCTGAGAAATAAAACTTGGAAAGCAAAGCTGAGAGATGGAAACACTTGGATTTCTGACACCATGTGTGAGGGCTTTACCAGTTGTACTTACAGTCAGCATTATCCCCCCCAATTTTTCAGTTGTGTAAGTCAATAAACTCCCACTTTTGATGAAACCAATTGAAGTTCAGTTTTTGCCACTTGCAACAAAAATGCACCACCAATATGGCAAAAAAAAAAATTTGTTCACGTTTTCTGAATTCTTTGAAAGAGATTCTAATTAATGCCTTCCCCCTAGAATCAACACTCTGGGTTCTGCCCAACACTATTATTCACATTCATTATTCAGACCACAAGTCAAAAAATTCCACATTAGTATATATATTTTTAAAAGCCTCATAAGTCTAAAAGCAATGTGATCATGACTACTTCTGGTGGCTCCATAATGGCAGATTAGATTTTCCAAAATGGGCCACAGCAATATTTCTGGTTCCACATGTGCTTCCAGCTTTTTGCCGTTCCCTGTTAAGAGAATAATTCTATTTCCCCACCTCTAGACACGGGGCTAGACTTTGTGAATGCCTACATGAATAGAATGCACCAGAAGTGGATATGACCTAGCTAGAGCTAGGTCATAAACAGCAATTTATCTTTCCCTTCTCTCTCACTCTCTCTGTCTCTCCTTTTCTCTTTATCCTTGAAACCCAGCTGCCATTTTGTGAGGAAAATCAGGCCAAGGCTCTGTATGGGTATTTGACTAACAATCCCTACTAAGCCCCCTGGTATCAACTATGCAAGTGAATAAGGCTTCAAATTATTCCAGCCCCTATTTTCAATTCTTCCTGGCTGAGGTTCCAGACATTACAGAGCAGAAACAAGCCATCCCATGATACTCTGTCTAAATTCCTGACTCATGAGAGAAAATAAATGATCATTATCATTTTAAGCCACTACATTTTGGGATAATTTTTTTACACAGCAATAGATAATGAATACAGCCATCTCTATTAATAACTGTCTTAATTTACATGATTTTCATGAGACCCACTTTTTACAGCTATACTGGCTACCCCATATTTTAAAGCACTTAACACAGCCCTCAATCCCCCAACTTTTATCAGAGAGCTTTTACTATTTCTCTCCATAAACCTCATGCTATGAAAATGTATCTACTTAATAAGCTCCAATATACACACATCAATTTGCTTTTATTTTTTTCATTAATCAGATATTCCATAACTTTGATCAGGATGAAATAATCAGGATTGCCACACTGCAATTCCAGTCAATAGAATTCTAGTCCAAAAACATAAAAGAAAATTAGGAATTTTAGATTCTGAAGCCTTATCTGAAATATTTTTAATATTAAACATATGTATATATAGTCACAAATTGAAAACAACTGCCATAGATGAAACTCAAATCCTAAATTGAATACTAAAAGTAAAGGTGTGGTTGCCATGAATAAAACCTGTTACCTCAAGAACTAATTCAATGGGGGTGTCTGGGTGGCTCAGTCAGTTAAGTATCCAACTTTGGCTCAGGTCATGATTCCACCCTTCATGGGTTCAAGCTCCACATCGGGCTCTGTGCTGTCAGCTCAGAGCCTGGAGCCTGCTTCAAATTCTGTGCCTCCCTCTCTCTTGCCCCCTCCCCTGTTCACACTCTGTCTCTCTATCTCTCTATCTCTCCCTCTCTCTCTCTCTCTCAAAAATAAATAAACATTACAAAAATGATTTTAAAAAGAGCTAATTCAATGGAAACAATGTTTTTAACCACCTGATATACTCTTGGAGCATTTCAACAATAATCTTTGAAAAGTTGCCTAATGTGAATGAGCAATTAGAACGTATTATCAACTGACATTGTTTGGCACACAGTACTTTTATTTTGCCTACACACCCACAATTTATCCCACCTTATTGACAAAACAGCTAGTCAGCTCAGACAAATAACTAATAACTGAATTTTTTTAAATCTCATGGTTTTGTTTGCCTGGATTGAGCAAGTGTTTAAATAACTAATCCAGTCAAAATTGTCAATAGAGCATGAGTCTGAATTTCATTCTCCACTTGCCCTTTCACCAATCTCTTTTTTTTTTCAAAAGTGTTTTTACATTCAATCCAGTTCAATAAATATTTATGTAACAGTGGAAAAGGTGCTGGAGATATAGAAAAATATAACCCAGCCAAGGTTCTTGCCTCAGGGAGTGTATAGCTTAAAGGGTAATATAGATAAGGAGAGGCTATCCCAGAGGATAGTGGAAAGCCCCTTCGACAGACTGCACAGATGGTCATAATAATTATTCCTCCCATCCTGTATCACTCCCCTTTGCAATGGAACTATGCCAATCCTCCCATCAGGAAGTGACATCAATTTCTCAATTACTTAAATCTGGGTTTGCTCATGTGACCTCATTTAGCCAATGGAATATTTGCAAACATAATATGAGAGGAGAATTGAAAAGTGCTTAAGCCCTCTCTTAGATGTTGCAACTCTGAAACCCGCATATGAATTCAAGCTAGTTTACCGGAGGAGCAACACAGAGAAGAATCAAGGATTTGATAACCTCACAGACACTAAAGACACAAGTAAGGTTACCTTAGACCATCCAGCCCCATTCAAACTGTCAGATGACTTGGGTTGCATGAGTGACCCCAGACAAGACAAATGATCCCCAAACCACCAACTTAGCCTGGCCCAAACTGTTGATCCACATGATTATAAGCAAACAAATAGTTGTTGTTTTAAACCACTAAGGTTGGTGTGGTTTGTTCTGCAGTAGCAAATAATACAACAACCAAATATATAGACCCAGGGTGAGGAGATGGAAGTGGTAAAAAAATAAAAATAAAAATTCTTAAAACCTGTGTACTAAAGAAAGAAAATAAATGACAGGAAGAAGGCAGCAGAGAAACTTACATTCTGAGAGAAGAGAGACAGTTTTCATTACAATACAGCAGATTTTGATTATGGCCATGATTCCACGTGTATGAAGCAGGAGGGTGGAGTAGCCAGCGTCTAAAATGGATCCTTATGATCTTTGTTCCTTTTGACCCTATGTGACTCCAACAGAATATGGTATAAATGACAAGGTGTAACTTCTGAGGCCAGGTCAAGTATGGCAGCTGCTAGCCTGGTTTCTTGGATTGCTGTCCCAGAAGCCAGCCACCATGCCATGAGGATATCCAAGCAGCCTCATGGAGAGAGGAACCTCCCACCAACAACCAGCACCAACTGGCCAATCATGTCAGGGAACTACCTTGGAAGTGGATCCTCCAGCCTCAGTCAACACTTTGAATGACTGTAGTCCCAGCCAACATCTGTCTGCAACCTCATGGAACTCCCTGAGCTAGACTCCTCCAAGAAGCCGTAAGCAAATTTTTAACCCACAGACACCATAAGAGACAGTAAATAAGTATTATTATTATAAGCCACTAAGCTGTGGGGTGATTTGTTATCTAGCCATAGTAACTAACACAAGGGATCTGGCCATTATATTGGCAAATCCTGAGAAGAGGGGGTATATATAGCACTTACTCCCCTGTTGATCACAACCTTGCTTTAATTCTCAAAAAAATAGGATCACAGATCACTTTCTCACTCTCTAGGAAATCCTCCCCCAACGCTGGCATTCCTATTAACTCAACGGATAGAAACTAGCTAAATGAATTATTTTTAAAAGATTGTAATCACCAGTCTAACGTACAACGTCTTTTTTTGTTTATGAATAATTTGGCAAGTGTCAAGTAAGTAGTTGGGGAAGACAATATGCAGTAGAGAAGTTCTGGGACTAACATCTTTAGCAATGTTGTCTTGCCATTATAAGTCATTTCTGTTCTTTGCTATTGCTTAAAAGCCTTACATTTTAGAAGTAGTTTATATTGGTAGAGTCTCTAAGGAAAATAAAATTCTTATAACAATGATTATCATAATGTGATGTGATGAAATATCTCTCCCTAGAGTTTTTGAAAACCAAATAGGTTAATGTCAAAGAAAAGGAAATATCTTTTTGAGGGCAGGAAATGTGGTGGGGGACCTTTCAAGGTCTGCCTGAGTCCAAATACTTCCCATAGAGTTTCCTGGCATATGATTCTAACCCTCAAATTTATCGTCCTTGGCAAGGCAGTAAGGGACAAAGTATAGGCCATGGAGAACCACGGAGTTACATCCTACTCTGAATGCCACTTTGTCTTTGCTCTGCCATTGTACTAGATTGTAGTATCTAGGTAAGTAAGTCAGCCTGCACTTCAGTTTTCTCAGCTGTAAACAAGGTACTAATAGAGAAGAAATGCTCCTATCCTCTATCATTATGTGATCATAAAATTAAAGACCCACTTAAATATTTTATTTTAGTCTAAACGTATAAATATCAATTCATTGGCCAGTCTTTTCTTTATTTTTTTAATGTTTATTTATTTTTGAGAGAGACAGAGCACAAGCAGGGAAGGGGCAGAAAGAGAGGGCAACACAGAATCAGAAGCAAGCTCCAGGCTCCAAGCTGTCAGCACAGAGCCTAATGCAGGGCTCGAACTGACGAACCACAAGATCATGACCTGAGCTGAAGCTGGACACAACCGACTGAGCCACCCAGGCGCCCCATTGTTGGCCAGTCTTTTGATTTAGAACCAGGTCTTTCTGTCTTTCCTTTCAGATCTTAAAAAAAAGTTTTTAAGTGGAATGAAAATTTAAAGAATTTTCCTAGAATTTTATTATTTTCCCTCAATTCTTTACAATAGCATCACTCACACATAATCTACGTGATTTTTTTCCAATTTGCCTCTATTAATTCAGTCTTTCCATCCACTTTAGTTTTCATGGAAATAACAATTCTATTTCCACATGTCATTGGCTTTTGTGGTCATTAAAATAATTATATACCTAGGGTAACACGTTCAAACTGGTATAAACAGGTTTGGAAACTATACTTCTATAAACACACAACTAAACTACTGAGAGCAGAAATAGGCAAGCATACTAGAAAGTAGCCCACTGTCCTGGGTACTGAAGAGGCAGTGCTCATGAGTACCAGTCTGGACATGTTGCAGAAGTGATAGAGAACATCAGTTACCTTGCTAGGGAATGTAGATCTGTTGAGAGAGCTTCTACCGTATCTAGCGTGGTCCTAACAGTCAGAAAACCCTGAGTATGTATGTCCCCTCTACTTCTTGCTAGCATTGTGACTTTGGGTAGATGCGACATCTCTGAATTCCAATGTTTCTTATAATATAGTAGGGATAAGGACAATACCAAGAAAAGTAACTTAGACTTGTGCCTTGGAGTTCCAGTCTATGTCTGTCATTTACCAGGTGTATAATCTTAAGCAAGTCATTTAGTCTCTCCAAACCTCAGTTTTCTCACTTATAAAATGGCACTAAGAATTGTACCTACTTTGTAGGGTTGGTTTGAAGATTTGATGAGAAAACACACATAAAGCAATAAATTAAGCAATTGGTAATTTGTAAACACTAAATATCAATTATATTGATATATTATAGAAGCTTGGTAACTTAAGAACACAAATTTAGCCTTAGAAATAATGTTTACATTCAAAATACCAATTAAACTCTCTATTTTATACTGTACCCAAGCTAGAGAATTCCTTTTACCACACACACACAAATAAGTAACTAATGTTTTAGCAAGTGAGAGACACACTTCATCCTGAAAGTCCTACATTAGGTAATACTTAGCCCAGAAAGAATTCTAAACCCACAGGTGTATTTCAATACCCTTAATAGAAAAAATTCAGGGTGTGCTCATTCTTTAAATTTTTTAAAAAATTTTTAGAATTCCACGTATAAATCTAATACATTTTACTGGTACATTATACGATCATTATCTGCAAAAGAGCTAATCATGCCTATCCATTGCCAGCTTATTTACAAGGAATAACTAATATTCTAATGTTCTTTCTAAAATACACAGTCCTATAAAATGGCCAATAAACATTTTGTTAAATTACTTTTGAAAACAGCAGTATAAAAAGACCCACTATATCTTTTGTTTATGGTATTTACAGCACCTCCACAAATGCTCACACACCTGGACTCACACATCACCACACCAAACAAAAGGAAAGGAGTGTCTCCTCTGAATGCTTCCTGTGGAGTTACTAGAGCCTTTTCTGGGGGTGCAGGGGTCTAACGTATTTTAGACAATGGCATCTCCTTAACCTCAACTTTCAACAATAACCCCTAAAAAAATAAAAAGAATCTAAATTATCGCTGTAATTTTCTGGCCAGAGCTGAGAATGCTCATTCACACCCAAGCAATTCTCCTTGCTGCTCTTTGCTGAGTATAAGATTGATCCATCTGTCCAACTTGTCTTACCATTTCTCATAAATCGCTTACATTCAAATTAGCCAATAGACACTACACCTAAAATCATTAGGCCCTGAAAGCAAAATATGTAATTAAGGTATGCCCTCCCCACCTCCCTTTCCACTGTGAAAGCACTCCACTGCATTTGGTGAAATTGTTGCTTTTAAGTTTGCTTCGTGAAGAAGGATTTGGTGACTCCTGACCCTCGAGGGTTGTTCTTTGACCCATCACTTTTCTCCACCATCTGGCCTGTTTACTTGAAGCAAACGCCTTGGGTCAGAGGGCAGAGCAGACATGTGGAGGGACAGGTTTGTCGTAAAAGCAATAAAGAATGAGTAGGCGCTTCAGAATATAGCACTGTGCATTTTGTTCAGCTGCTGAGCAGAATGAGGTAAGGTTAGTCATATGGCTAAAAACAAAATAAATAAAAAGTCAGTTACCGCACAGCCCAGCAGACGGGTAAAATTCAAGATGCCTAAGTTCAAAATCGGAGTGCTGTTTCCTTTTCCATTTCTGGGAGAGTTACTTTTTATGCTTTACTGGGCACATTACTAAACAATATGTTACACCAGACACAAGGGGGAAAGTGGTTTATAAGCTAAATTAACCAGATTGATTATTCAGGAAGAGTGTTGATAGTCCAATAATCCCCAAGCAACAAAATTAGAGATAGATAGGATAGAGTAAGGAACTAAAGACCAGGTAATCAATTTTTTCATATCCAGGGCCCATAGTATAATGAGATAATAATGATGATTTTATTCTTGATAAATTGAAGCTTTTTGAAAAGAACAGCTCAGAAGTGAACACTGACAGCCACTGGGTACACCCACTTTGGGCCCCCAGACAAGGGAAGCTGTGCAATGATCCTGCGACCCTTATTTTGGTGTTTGTCCTAGACATTAAGGCACATCAAATGAAGCTTTAAAATCTTTAGCACAGTGGAGTTCTTGGGTGGCTCAGTCGGTTAAGCGTCCGACTTCAGTTCAGGTCATTATCTCACAGTTCCTGAGGTCGAGCTCCGCGTAGGGCTCTGTGCTGACAGCTCAGAGCCTGGAGTCTGCTTCAGATGCTGTGTCTCCCTCTCTCTCTTCCCCCCTCACGCCCTGTCTCTCTCTCTCTCTCTCTCTCAAAAATAAACACTAAGAAAATTTTTTTAAATCGTTAGCACAGAAGCGCCTTACCAAAAACCTTAAGTTTCACTTATAAATAACCACCTCTGCACCCTTTGTACAGCTTTCCTAGATTCCAAAAATCTCTCAAAAGTCGATTTCTTCTCTTTAGT
Organism: Cryptoprocta ferox; assembly: GCA_028646485.1. Lineage (NCBI taxonomy): Eukaryota > Metazoa > Chordata > Mammalia > Carnivora > Eupleridae > Cryptoprocta > Cryptoprocta ferox. Next base: position 43,849,197 of record CM053568.1, read on the forward strand.
TCACAAAGATGATAAATGATCTTTGATTGATTCAGACTGTTTTCCTGTTGCCACAGGATACATTTTTCTCCACAATTCTCAAATGCACTGAGAGGAAAGAGGAGACGGACAACCTCCAATTCTGCTGGATTCTGGGTCCTGCTCTCACCTGCGTATCTTTGAAGGGTTCAGGAGTAAAGCGATGCCCTGAAACAGGAACTCGAAAATGATTTGTGTTTATATTCATTCTTAATGTAAAGGGGGGAAATTGCTATGAGTCTTGAGATGAAAATGATTAAAGGGAAGAGTTAGTCAGCAAAAGAAAATTAAAAAGAAATTTTACCCCTCAGGAAAAAAAAATAATAAAACAAAGGAAAAAAGATTAAAGGAAACCGCCCTCTTCCAGTCTGATTGTCAGGGGATAGTTCTTCACATTGCGAATACGCTTTGATCCTGGAAATTCTGCATTTTTAGTCTTTGCCAAGTTGGTAAAACGGATGTCCCTTGTGGAAGATTTTCTCATATGGAGCTTTTCAAAAAAAAAAAAAGCATATATATCATGACTTCCATCCCTTGCAACATTTCTCCTGAAAAATTCATGGCACAGAGTATAGCCATTCTCTTTCCAATTCCAGACTTTCTGTAAGAGCAGCTATTTGCCCAAGTTTGTCCTTGCCAGTTTCAGAATTGATCACCCTATAGAAAATTTATAGATGGACATGGAGACCATACTAATGTATCCACGTACAAGCAGAGTAGGAATTCCTGGGGTTGCTTTGAGGAAAAAGCCTTCTAGTGAAGTTCCCCCCCCTCTCCAATTCATATTTGATAAACTAGTTCACGCAAGAAGGAGCAAAAAGATCAGGGGCTTTGCAAACAGACAGACTAGGGCATAAATACCAGCTATGCACTTATTAGAGGGGTCACCCTGGGCAAAATATTCAATCATTTAGAGTCCCACTTTCCTTTTTATAAAAGCGAAGATAGTAATTTCCACTTCTTAGCATTATTGTTGAGGATGAAATGAGAAAATGTGGGTACAAATACCCAGCACAGTGCGCTCCACAAGTGTTGTCTTCATTTTGTATTAGCTAAGTGAAGGAATTTGTGACAGTTTCAAGTGATGGCTAAACTCAAATTTGCCCCTTGAAAAATGGCCTTTTCCTTAAGAAAAGTAACTAGGGGTACAAGACAGTTTTGCAGACTGTCCTTTGATCTGGGGATAGTTTAGGGTTTTGTTTTGTTTTGTTTCCAAATCCCTCACTTTTTAAGCAATTTCTCTATGGCTGTCAAAGCAGATCCATTACCAAAATTTCAAGCATGTGTGATCCTTTCTACTCATTACTCTTCCTTAGGCAGTAACCACATTGCTTCCGAGGCAGAGGATGGAAAGAGGACACACAGTGGGGACAAATGGAGACTGAGAATGCGGACAGAGAGCAGGAAGAGATGATCCTTAGCATCTTTTTGGAGAAAGTAGGATTTGCGGTGGAAAAATCAAACATACTGGTGGAACTCTAAAGGGTGATAAGTTGATCACAAGCTGTATGATTCTATATTAAGACAAGTATTTTTAAATCTGAGCTTTAATTAGAAAAGGGGAAATGACAGGTCGATAGAAAATCATTCCTCTTTAAAACCCAGAGCACCTTCATGCCATCTTCCAAACCATTAATTACTCCTGCAACCTGTGTCAGGGCTCTAATCATGAGTTCAGGGCATCCTTCTACTGTCAGTTAGTGATCTCCTTGACACTGGCCCACACTCCCAGGAGTCTTGTGTACCTGATTCCATGCTCATGACCCCACGCTTGATTTTGGTCTACCAGCCTTTCTTCTTTCCAGCTGTGGGACCCTGGACACTTTCCTTAACCTTTCCAAGTTTCAGTGTCCACATCATAAGACAGTGAAGATAATGCCAGTGAAGATAATGCCTATATCATACAGTTTTGTGGAAATGAGAAGAAATAACACAAGCAAAGTTCAGGCCTGGGTGCACAAGGGCTGGGTCAGGGAACAATTGTAATGACAAGCACTTTATGTACTCAAGGTCACCTCTACCCTCTAACCTTAGTCCACTGACCTCATCCAAACTTCTGCATCTTAATTTTTCCTCCTTTTTCCCCCAGTGCTTCTGTACATACTAACTCATTTAAGCCTAACAAAAACCCTATGAAGAAAAAAAAAGTTTGCCTTATGTTATAATTGAAGAAACTGAGGCATGGAGTGGTGAAATAGCTTGCCCATGGTTTCACGTAAACAAAGACATTGAAGATTAGAAATGATTCTGGGTTTATCTCCTAAGACTTATGGAAGATCGATTAAAAAACAAGTTTTACACCTATGTGTGTAACAAACTGAGAGATATATATCCGAGTCAGACAAATGGATTACTGACAAAGAGCTAAACAGGAAGAGATAACTCAAATACAAGAAATAGGCTAACTTATTAGCCCAGTTAAGTTTAGGCTATGGTCGTGATCTTGTAGTTTGTGACTGAGCCCTGCATCAGGGTCTGTGCTGGCAGTGCGGAGCCTGCTTGGAGTTCTCTCTCTCTCTCCCTCTCTCTGCCCTGCTCTCTCTCAAAAGAAAAGAAAAGAAAAGGAAAGGAAAGGAAAGAAAAAAGAAAAGGAAAGAAAAGAAAAGAAATAAGGCTGACTTATGAACCCCTGGCTTGAATTTACCCTCCCTGCTAATAAAAAAATTGTTGGGCACACCCATATAAATAGAGTCTGCACTGTCAAGGAGCTACTGAGAATTCACGTTCCCTCCACACACATAGAACACATAAAGAGAGAAGAGGAAAGAGCTGAGCAATGACAACAAGTCAAAACTCCCTTGCAAATGGGATGCCAATCTTCTTAACATGAGGAGAGGAGAATGAAGGGAGAGAAAGTGACCAGAGTGAAAGACCTTCCACAGGAAAGGACACATGAGAAATGGAGAAATAAATGTACACCCCCATACTTGTATCTGATTTCAAAATCTGGGCTCCTACCTCTACATTAAAGAGAAGCAGAATAGCTCAGTACACATTATAGAATGAAATACCCTAATTTTTAAATTTTGTTTATAGATAGAAACTACAACCCAGAGAAGGAGAGAAGGTTTATTTACTCAAGATCACATAGCTATTTAATAGTTTAGTTAGCATTCAAATCTAGTCGAACTCCAAGTCCAAAGCCCTCTCCACTGTTCCAGGATGTTTCTTTTCTTTTAGTTTTTTTTAATGTCTAGTTATTTATTTCTGAGGGAGGGAGAGTGACGGGGGGCAGAGAGAGAGAGAGACAGAGAGAGAGAGAATCCCAAGCAGGCTCTGTGCCCACAAACCATGAGATCATGACCTGAGCTGAAATCAAGTGTCAGACGCTTAACCGACTGAGCCACCCAGGTGTCCCTATTTTTTTTTTTTAATTTTTGAATGTTTATTTATTTTTGAGAGAGAGACAGACAGAGCACTAGTGCGGGAGGGGCAGAGAGAGAGACGGAGACACAGAATCTGAAGCAGGCTCCAGGATGCTAGCTGTCAGAACAGAGCCCATTACACAGGGCCCAATGCAGGGCTCAAACTCATGAGTCCTGAGATCATGACCTGAGCCCAAGTTGAATGCTTAACCGACTGAGCCACCCAGGTGCCCCTCTACTTATTTTTAATTGAAGTATAGTTGATATATAATATCATATTAGTTTCAGACATACAACATAGTGACTCGACAGCTATTATGTACATTGCAAAATGCTCACCAAGATAAGTATAGTCACCATCTGTCACCATACAAAATTATTACATTATTGACTATATTCCCCATGCTGTACTTTTCATCACCATGGCTTATTTATTTTATAACAAACTGTGTACCTCTTAATCGTCTTTACTTATTTTGCCTATCCTCCCCACCCCCTTAATTATTAATTTAATCCTACCTCTATCACCCTATCATGAGCTCTTGGGCATATTCCTAATATCAAATGCTCTGATTTCCTCATTTGCAAATAATAGTGCCACATATATAGAGTTGTTGTGACATTTAAGTGGATATATATACATATATGTAGATGTATATACCCTTAATATTATATATATAGCATTAATATAGTACTTGGTATATAACAATTCTCTATAAATGTTAGTGATTATTAATATTAATACTGCCTGACTGATAAAGAATATTCAGAGTGTTAGTGAGAATAGAATCTGTGATTACAAACTACTTTTTGTATATAGACCCATTATTCAAGTATAAGTTTTATGAGAAGGAAAAAAATATTAATACATTAATCTTATTAGTACTGTTTACTCAATGTGGTGATATGAGATACACATTAGTCTTTAAAATTATGTCAATGGGTTTTGAAATTATAAACTATTTTTATTTCTTCTCCATGCTGTTATGTTTCCAAATTGTCCACAATGATTAAATATTATTTTTAAAGCAAAAAAATGAAAGAATATGAAATATGAATTAGCCAGTGGTCAATAACTATCTATTGATCATCTACTTTGTATCAGGCACTGGGTTAAACGGCATTCAGTTCAGTAGGACTCTCTTCCTGGAACCAGTATAAGTAGTTATGGGAAATGCATTTTTACAATAACATAAAAAAACAGGCTGCTGATATTTTATTCATAATTATGAAAGCTGCCTCTTTTCTCTCATTTTTGAGGTATTCTTACTCAAGAATATAGGCACAGCCAACATTTTCAATTGTTTATGAATGGATATTTATCTCAAAATGGGAACTTTCACAAAATAATCAAACACATTATTTATTAAGCATCTACAAGATCTGAGGGGCTTTGAACATAATTTATTGACACTATCTCTAATATTCACAATAGAGCTGTACAACAGAATAATGTAGGCATCATTATTACCATTTCGTGAAGAAGGCAACTGAGGTCCAGAGAGGTTGTGACTCTCCCAGGATTCTTCAAATATCAAGCACTGCAGGTGTACTTTAACGTGTATTTCCATCTATGCAAACAAATATTAAGACACCCGTCCATTTCATAAAGCAAGGTATACCTATAAAACCATACATGCTGTTTGGTAGACCACAAGGTTTTTTAACAGCATCCCATATTTCTGTTTTGAGTCTCTTGCCACTTGGGTAAACATTGTACTTTTCATTGGATATACTGTAAGTCATTAAAGTCAGTAAATAGCAGAAATGAATAAAACAGCAACTTAGATATTTTTAACACCTCTGAGTTAAAACCACTTTGCAGTGGGGAAGAAGAACAGATGCCCGATTCTAAATGTGAGAGCCACCAACTGGGAATTTGCTAGTTGTAACTGCTGCCATCTGTTTTCCACTGTTCTTTTTACCTGCCTCTCTTAGATTTAGTATTTGAATTCTGGGCCATGGATTCTTAGTGTAAGCAGGGCAGGAGTGGGAGGGACTCCAATTTGAAATTTTCCCAGGTGCTCTCTCCTGCATTAAATCAAAGGTAACTTCTGGGAGAAAAAAAATATCATGAGGGCGATTATTTAACAACTGCATTTTTATTCTTCCATGCATACTTTGTACTCCTATTTCCATGTGCATTTTTTCTATTTAATCAACTTCCTGCTTTTCCTAAGGGCATTACGGAAATGCCTCTCTGATGCCAATTAGGGCACTGCTGTGTGAATTAGTTTCTTCCCTGACTGAATAAATAATTTTAGTCAAGCCATACATACATTCAGAACTCACTTAATCAGCACTTAACTAGCATTCGGCACTAGCATAGTGGGCTTTTCTCCCTAAAGTCAACATGTTGAGGGAGATACTATTTGTGCCAAAGGGAAGCAGATGAAATAGACAGGTTAATAGGACTATAAAGGATAATAAGAGATTGTTCCAGTCCATCCTGCTGCCTTCAAGTAGAATTGCTTCTAAACCATACTAGAAAGAGAAAATTTGCTCTTTTCTTTTAGGAATATCTTTAGGGGAGGTTTCTCAACATTTGATTGTAATTCTGAATGACATATGTGCATGTGCATATAACTTCTGGCTAAAGGCCAACAAAGAGCAAGAATAATCATCCAACCTGTAAATGAGCTTTCTCTTTAAACCCACACAATAAAGGTGTACTTCCCATTTTTACAAAAGAGAAATAGGTTCAGAGAAGTTATGTATATTGGTTGGAGTAACACAGCTAGTGAGTGACACAACAAGATTTAGTGCTAACATTGCCTAATTCTTTCACCCGAAATAAGAGAGGAATGCACCAGAAGGCAGGGCCATAACTTCAGTTAGGATTTTCTTCTGCTGCTTTCTTTTCACACCCTGATGTAATTCGGAATTATATAGGAAACAGAGAAGATGGAAGGATCTCTCAAGCTATATGCTCAATAGAAATAACACATCAAAGGTCAGGCCTAACCAAGTCTCTCCAAACCAAAACAGGATACTAATCCCCATACTTCATTATTACAGACAGAGAAACCTATTTAGGATAAGCCACTCTTATTAAACAGCAAACAGTCAAAAACACAACTTTGGTTTATTTGGAACATTCTTTAACAACTGTATAATATACATACCAAGATATCTGTAGAAAAATAAGAGATGACAACAATGAGAAAAGGTCAGGGATTACCTGCTTAAAATAGTCTGAGGTTTACTGGGATGGGCCACCTGATTCCCAAAACAGACCAGTAAAGTTCATGTCTTTTTTTTTTTTTTAATGTTTTCTTTATTTTTAAGAGAGAGAGAGACAGCATGAGCAGGGGAGGGTCAGAGAGAGAGGGAGACATAGAATCCGAAGACAGGCTCCAGGCTCTGAGCTAGCTGTCAGCACAGAGCCCGACACGGGGCTTGAACCCACGAACCGTGAGATCATAACCTGAGCTGAAGTCGGATGCTTAACCAACTGAGCCACCCAGGCGCCCCAAGTTCATGTCTTAATACATGCAGCTCAATGAGAGATGTAGGTGGGTGGCACAGAGTATTTATTTTCAACAAATAGTCATTGTTTTACATGTTTGTGCTGTCACCTATCAGGCCCCAGGGTGTCTGTGCTAGCATTCAGGATTGGATGGTCAAATCGGGTTCATACAAATCAGAGATTTCACTTTGAATCAAGTTTTACTAAGGATTTCAAGGATACAGATAGTCAAGGGGAGACAAAGTAGTGAAAGGTCTGTGACTTTAAGGATGGTTCCTAGGCCCTTTCTCCGTCCTCCAGGTGCACCTCTGCTGAGAAACAATGGTTGAGTTCTTTCAGTGAGGCTTGCTGATTTACCCCACCACAGGGAGCATATAAGTTTGGAAGCTTCTCTGTTTTATACCCTAGATCAAAGGTTGGCAAACTACAACCCGCAAGTTGGCCATCTGTTTTAGAAATAGAGTTTCACTAAGACACTGCCAGGCCTACTTGTCCCACATTGTCTATAGCTGCTTTCCCTCTGCAAAGCAAAACTCAGTAACTGTGACAAAGACCATGTGACCTACATGACTGTTTACCATCTGACCCTTTAAGAAAAAGTTCATCAACCCCTGCTCTAGATTATTACATAGCCCATGTGCCATTCTCCAGGGAGCCAAGCCTCATATTTCCTGGGTTGTATCTAATATAAATAATCCTTGGCCAGGAACACTCTACTGCAGGCATTCTGAAATAATGTCTCTTCCTCCCAGAAAGTATTATTATCCTATTTACCTGGAGGTCAAGTTAACATGGAGACTAGACCAAGATAACTGCCTTTTCTTCTTTCCCCTGAAGGCATATCTTACCCACCCTCATGCCCAGGTAAAGGGAATGAATGAATGGATCTCAAGCCAGATGCTAGAACTTCTTCCCCTACCCCAAACCCCCCAGTGCTGAAATGTCAATAAACCCTGGTGTGCCCTCAAGGAAAGGAAGAACAGAAACAGACAAATTACAAATGATATTAAGTGGAGTAAATACTACACAGGAGCACTAAGGATATGAAAACAAAGAAGGAATTTATTATTCTAGGCTGGGAGAGGGAAGATAATAGGGAAAGGGGAAGTAGGGATTTGGAGAGTAAAAGTAAGCTTAAAGAATAAGTAAAATTTAACAAGTAAAATTAAAAAAGGAACACCAGAGGGAAGAGCATGAGTTTTAAAAAAGAGTTTGTTGTTTGTTTGTTTGTTTGTTTGTTTGTTTGTTTTTTCAGGGAATGCATTTGATGGGTAAGGAGGAGAAAGTGAATCTGAAAAGCTATTTGCAGAACACAAAGTCCCTGGGCTCTGGAGTTTTATCTTTGTCAAGAAGGCAAAGATAAAGAGGCAGCTGAGGTCATGAGTTCTAAGTGAAGAAGAAAATTTCCTGACTGTAAACTTAGTTTGAGAAGTTTTTGCCTTAAAAAAAAAATACTTTTCTTGCCTTACATTTACTTACTGTTGGTCGCTGCATGACTCCAGTGAAAACTGATATCATACTTAAAGGTTAAGCGCCACAAACAAATTTGCCTCATGATGGGAGAAATGTCAGGAAAAGGAATTAATTAAAAGAGAAAACGATGTCCCTCAGTAACCAAAGTTCCCATCTGCAGTTAAATCAAGATCTTACCATTCTAAAATGTCAAATTTATCTCTTTTGACTCAGTCCATGTTTTTAAAGAAAGAGTTATTACCTCAACATAAATTAATAACAAAATTTCTGTGAGAAGTGATCTTTACTTTTTAAGTGAAGAAAAGGATTTCTATCGCAAGCTGAATATCACAGAGAAGAATTGGATTCACTTATTTAAACATATATATTTATACAGATATAAAGCAAAAAATTAAACGTCCAGAGCTTGTGTCTATGAACAGAAACCAAACAACAGTCATTTATTTTTCTTTCTCTTTAGTTCTATAGCATCTTTCAAGAAAAATGGTTTTTTGTAGGTCTAAATTTGAAAAAAGATTTTCTTAAGTCTAAATTGAGTCAGCATTTCTGGTTTAAAAATGACCTGCTGCATGTCACTGAGTTCTAAAAGAATTTTTTTCTTAATCCAAAATCATCTTTGACTCTAAGGTAGCAAAAAGTACAGTAGTTCAATCAGCAATGAGAATGTATTCCAAGGACACAGGCTCTATTGTCAGAAATAGCTCACCAGAGGGAGATATAACGGAGATTTGAGAATACTTAAGGGATTCCCTTTCTAACAAACATCATGTCCCTCTAATGATGGCCCCATGGAGTCCAGGTGTCTGGTCTCCTCTCTGTCCATCATGACTACTCAGATGCGTCAGGGAGTCTCTCCTTATTCTCTACTTCCAAGAGGATCCCTGTTAGGAGAAAAGCTTTTTATCACAAAGAGTTTATTAATCCAGTCTCCTGGATCCTTATGTCAATGAGAATAGGTTGTCAAAGGCCAAAAACAAACTAAAATCTCCCTTAAGATTTTAGGTCAACCACTTCGATAAACAGTGAACAGATACCACACTTAGGGGGAAACATTTTGTTGATAAGAGCAAACTATAGGACATATTTTTCCTTTACGGCGCATGTTGTTTGAAGCTTTAGGACCTAAATGAAAAATGCTTCTGCCCTGTCCATGAAATTGCCAGGTGGGATGCAAAGGGCAGAGATGACCGTATCAGAAGCAGTAGAATTTCTGTGATGTTTTATATGATGGCCAGAAAACCATGGAGAAGCCCTGGATAAATTCCTCCTAAACTTAGAGAAAAATGAATTCCAAACCTTCATACTGAAATAACTGTAGGAGAAGGGAGAGCATAGAGCTTCTGCAGATGGTTTTTCTCAATCTAAAAGGGAACTATAGCAAACTTTATTTGTAATAAAAGATAGTTTAGCAATAAGAAAAAAGTCAGTAAATATAGGGTCTCCAGATATATCATTTAGGGCCCAAGAAATGCTATCTTTGGCATAAATATTACAGGTCTGTCATTTCTTTCCTTGGCAGCAAGATTTTCTGTAGGTGGCAGGAAGTTGTTCTTGCTCACTGATTTGGAAGGTCTCTGTTTTAATCTTTTCAAGGCAAAAGATTCTTATATAACCCCAAAGTCTTTAATAAATTGATAGAGATATTTTTTAAAAACACAGAACATCGATATTTAATAGAATAACTCTGGAAAAAATATTACATCAATGTAACATGACGTCTATATTTTTCTGTGAGGGATTCTCCTCAACTTGCTCTTTTGTTCTTATTGTTATTACCATTTTCTGGGTGGAGGGCAGGGTGAGAGTTGTTTGTATGTTTTACCTTGCATAGTTCTTTTACCCAGAAACAGTCATGATAAATATAACAGCCCCACTTCTGCCACATTCCCTTTAAGAACAGATCTCTAAAAAGGGAGTTCCAATGGGGCACCTGGGTGGCTCAGTTGGTTAAGCATCCAACTCTTGATTTCAGCTCAGGTCATGATCTCACAGTTTGTTAGATGGAGCCCTGTGTCAGGCTCTGTGCTGTCAGCATGGAGCCAGCTTGAGATTCTCTTTCTCCTTCTCTCTCTGCCCCTGCCCCGCTCACACTCAGGCTCAATCTCCTCTCTCTCTTTCAAAATAAATAAACTTTAAAAAAATAATAAAATAAAATAAAATAAAATGGGATTTCCAAGACTTTAAGGTAAGTGGGTGAGAAGACATTGGAGGAGCCCTAGTTTCATACTTCAGACTACACCTAGCACTAAATTTGGTCATCACGCCAGTGATGGCTTCATTTTCAAGACCAAATGTGCAACTTAATCCCCAGTAAGACCTAATTAGGACTCTTTTTTTCCTTCTTTTTATATATTTAATTAATTAATTATTCACTTATCAAATATTGGTTTCCTCCTCTATGCCAAGTAATATGTTAAATAATGGGGATCATGGTGATAAAAGAGAAAGATTCTGCCACCCAGAAGTTTATGGATAACTAGCCCCTGAGATGACCAATTTCTCTCTCATAATTCCCACTCCTTTGAGACTAGAATTGTGACATCTTAACAGACCATTCTAATTTCTCTTTAAATTGCTACTAAGATGAGATTTGACCCAGAAGCTGGAAATGAGCTGAGCTTCTTGGACGTCAAGTGGTCTCATTAAAGACAGAGCAGAGGTGCAAATTGTAGCACCAGATGCATCACTGTAGGTGGAAGTCACCCCAGCTGCTGTCCCACTGTGACCCCTGGTCCCCAAGTCACTCAGGCTCCTTCTGATTCTCCTTCCTATATGAACTCAGGTCTCTGACAGCATGAAACATGTCTAAAACAGAAAACCAGTAAAAGGAGGTATAGAAGTACGTTTTCAAACGTCCTATTTGCTGATTCCTAGGTAGAGGCAGGCTTACTTATAAATTCCAGATAGGTGGAGCAATCCTGACCTCCAGTGCTCCCAGCAGTACCTGGGTGGCATAAAAATCAAGGAGAACCTGGGAAATGAAATAAGTTGAGTGCTATAAGGAACTTATAGGAATTTAGGAGAGTGATTGTTTTTCGTATATAGTGGAGAAAATCAAGTCAGAAAGATTAACTCATTTTAGTAAATCGGTTTCAAATGCCAAAAGCCTTTTTTTAATTGAAAACATTTAAATACGTAGGTGCGTGTATTATATGAAATAATTATATAAAGAAAAGATGCAGGGTGCCTGGGTGGCTCAGTCAATTAAGCATCCAACTTCAGCTCAGGTCATGATCTCGCGATTCACAAGTTCGAGCTCGGCGTCAGGCTCTGTACTGACAATTCAGATCCTGGAGCCTGCTTCAGATTTTGTGTCTCTGTCTCTCTCTGCCCCTCCACCATTCTCACTCTGTTTGTCTCTCTCTCTCCCTCTCAAAAATAAACATTAAAAAAAAGTTAGGAAAAAAAAAAGAAAAGAAAGGTGTGACCAGGATCCAAAACAATTAAAATCACAGCTCATTTGTTCAAGCAGTATAACAACTACAGAACTCCCTGAAAAAATAAACCATTACTTCAAAAGATTTATAATACTTGAAAATACCTGAAAATATCTTTAAATTGTTTTAAGATTTGAAATTGAAATAATTAGCAAGTCAGTTCTGAAATGGTCAATAAATGCATCAGAATTAGAAAGTTTTCTCTGAAATACTATTGTTTAAATAACTTGCCCTCTATAATATAAGATGTTCCAACTTATGATCTGTGAACTGAAGGAGCACAAGAGGAGAAAAGATTTTCCCATGGTTAATCCTCCTGCCCCATCTACCTCTACTACCATACCCATTTCCAAAGGTGATTTTGAACTGTTTCCTTTTTTCATTCATCAGTGGTTTCTTCAATATATGACTATTTATAATAAAAAGAAACATATCATGTTTGCACTATCTCCCTAACTCCAGAAGTAACCTTTGTTCTTATCATCTGGAGACCCTCACTCCAGGGATAACCCCCATGCAAATGCACAGATAGACACAGAGACAGGCTGAGAGAGTGAGACATAAAGAATAGCAGTCCAAATGAGATGGTACTTTCTAATTTCTAAATTATTTAAGTCTACTTGAATTTAACACAAGAGAATAAAGCAAAACTAAAGAAGTTATTGTTTAGACACCTGTTCATTTCTCAGCATATAATATTGGTTCCTAAAAGATTCCTTTGAAGTTATGAAAAAAATCTTAAAGTATTAAGATTTAATAAATATCATTATTTCAGGGAGAAAAACAAAGCCTCATGATTTAAATTTAGGCCATGATCTTGAACCTTTACTATGAAAGATGAGAAAAATTAGCATAAAAATACTAATTCCTATCTCTTCTCTCCTCACTTTGTAATAATTACTTGTTAATTATAAGGTTTATGGTACCTGTATTAAGTTCAGGTGAAAAAATTCTCACAGTTATTTAATATTATATAATTATAATATACTTCAGTATAAATATATTTCAGTATATTCAATATATAAATAATTACATCTCAGTATATGCAATGCCAAGCATGGGTCTGCCATCCTGAGTATTTTAATTTTCTCCATATCATTTTCAGCTGGATATCATTGTCCAGTTTTTATATTTTTTCCAACCAAGATTCATGAGTATATTATTGCTTGACTTCTAACTTACTTGAGAATTGTCTACTGCTTTGATACTTGAAGGAAATTTTGGTTGGGTTTTAAAATTACTGGGACATAATATCTTTCCCAGAGTTTTCTAGACAGTGATCCTCTGTCTTCTTACTAGGACTTACGGAGAAATCTGAGTCCAAAATTAATTTTATTCCGTATAGGTAACTTGCATTCTTTCCTTAGACATCCATAAAATCTTTTATCTTGATGTTTGGTAACTTCATGACAGTATCTCTTATGGATGTTTTATATAAGTTTCCTCTGGAACTTGGTGTGCATTTTAGTGGCTAGAGAATTAAAACAGTCACCTTTTCTCACTTTTCCAATACTTTGTTCTCAGTTCCTAGAATGGTACCTGACAAAAACTAGTCTTTCAATGAATATTTTTTAATAAAGCAATAATACAAGGATTTATTTCAAAAAAAATTTTCTTCTAATATATCTTTAGTTAATGTTTCATTTACCTTTTCTTTCTTCAGGACCACCAATTATACATACATATAAACTCCCTAGTATGTCTTCCATATTTATCAACCTTATTATAATTTTAATCTTTGCACTTATATTTTATATCTTCTTATGTGCTACAACTCTGATTGTATATATTTTTCAGTTGTATTATACTTTCTGTGTTGCTTTTAATGTAGCTCTCAACTTAAAATATTTCAGGGATTTTTTTTTTCTTCTATATCTTTATTGAGTTCTGGAAGCTACCTGTTTAACTGCCTATTCAATTGTTCCCCTTATATATCTGAAAGGAACTTAAAACTCCACATGCCCCAAACCTAATTTATAATCTTCCCCAGAATCCTAGTTCTCCCCCAGTGTGTCTCTCTTAGTAAATAACACCAGCTACCCAATTTTATGAAGCTTAAACTTTCAAGCTATATTAGGATAATTTTCTTTCTTCACCCCATCTCAACCATCATGTTCACACAAAATCCTTCCTGTAAAACAAGTCTTCAATATATCTACTTCTCTCCATCTGTTTTGCCATCAAATAATCTTCACCATCAATATCTCTTGCCTAGATGTAGGAATCAGCCAGATGGTACAGTCTTGTGGACACTATGGTATAGGGTTTACATTTTATTAAAATAAAAAACTGGTAATATCAGTGGCTAAACATTTTACATTCTTTACCTCTTTAGTCCTTCCAACCCTCTGAGGTAAGCAGAGTAAACCCATTTTGCACATGGATAAACTGAGAAGTTTCTCAAAGTCACAGAGCTAATATATGATGGAACTTGGATTCAAAAAGAATTGAGTTTGAAGCTAAGGTCTTAATTCCTATATTCTATTGCCTCTCATGTAGGTGGAGTTGATCAATGAAACCATAAATACTCATAATGAATTCAATATGCAGAAAGAAGAGGTGAAAGTCAAGGATATTTCTTTGGTAAACTGTATTTGAAGGATAGGAAAAGGATTCAATGAAGGTAACAAAAAGGCGAAAAGAATCATTTTCAGTTTTCAGAAACGAAGAGAAGAATGTTTCTTGAAACACATAATATGCTTAGGAAGGATGCCTCAAAGACATCTGAAACCTGCGGTCTATGATAATGCCACTGGATGTTGTATGAGGAAGGTTTCTGGTGACCTGTGATACTGTCATTCTTTCATAGTGATTAGGACACACTTCATTCAGATGGCAAAGCATTCAGGAATTGTGGTTGCAAAATACGAAAGTGAATGTAGCACATGCATGTTCTTTTTACAAGAAATTTGTCCATGAAAGGAGGAACAAAACATTATGTCTAAGAAGGGTGGCAACAAAGAAGGAATGGCTAAGAGAGGAGAGACATTTATATGTTCATGTCAGTGTATAAAGATTGTAGTTCAGATGAACTCCCATATCAGCCATCTGAACAAATCACTTAGTCTAAGTTCTGTTTACCTGTCTGGAAAATGATATTCAAGACATCCACCCCAACTATCTCATAATTATGATAAGAATTATGTGAACAGTATTTGTGAGAACTCAGCAGTGCTATACAAATATAAACTTAGTATTTTTATTACAAAGCATATATAAGTATCAATATTGTTTCACATACACAAAAGAAGCAACTTAATGTACAGCTTTCTACTCTGGGCAAGTTCTCTAATAAGATTAAGATCTATTTATGCCTGTTGAAAAAAAAAAAGGGGGTCTTCAGTTGAATTTCGAAAGTAAATAAAGTCAATTTCTACATAGGAGACTAGATCAGTTGTGTCATGTAGCTAGTTTAATTTGGTTGGAAATACATTTAAAACCAGCAAGCAATCTGTATTTTGGTCATGTATTTTTTATGTCAAAGTTATTGATGGAATGCCAGTTAATGTCTACAATAGGGACAAACAATTGACAAATTCATTAATCAGAATTCCATTAGCACATCAGTGGTTGATTCAAACAAAAAAAAATCAGCCTTTATTAGTATCAGTCAGCAAGCAGGCTTGAATTTCCTCACGTGTAACTAATTTTAACAATCTTTAATTCCGCATCAGAGATGAAAAATCAGTTGTACCCAACATCTAAATATAGTATTGTGCTTTAACTTAAAAATGATGATGATTAAGTTTACCTAGAAAAAAAATCACTTTACCAAAAATTATGTGTCCTTATAATATAAATATGGAACAGAATCTGATTTTCAGAATATAGTCATTAGTCTTCACAGCCACAATCCTTAAATAGTTCTCTATCCAGATATGCCCTTTTAGATATTCAGTATGTCCTAAAGATTCAGGAAGTTAAATAATGGAGTTATTAAAAGTATAATCTCTGGAATACAGCATTCATAGCTTCAAATCCTGGCTCTACCACCTGGTAGCTGTAGGACTTGGGAAAATTGTGTAATTCCTCTAAAGTGAGTTTCCTCATTTGTAAATAAAGATGATAATGATGCTGATGATAATCACCACTTCATATCGTTGTGAGGATTAGGTGATTTGATGAATCTGAAGTTCTTAGCATAATGCCTAGGAAGTAGTAAGATTTGTTTAAATATTAACCATTTTTTTCTCTGTTTTTCACAATTATGCAGTAAGATGGAAGTACAGGGGTAAGGACTCTAGGTCAAGATTAAGTATGCAGGAAATCTAGGGGTCTCTTGGGAACCATGCCTTGCGGGGAGCAAAGGAAGGAGGTAGCAGAGGGAGAAGTTGAGCTGCAATGCTGCTGTCACAACAAAGGCCTCCACCAGTCCTAGGGTGAGCTCTACAAGTTGAATGGCCCATCAGAATTGGCCCAGATTAGGGCAGGAGGACCAAGATTTTATACATCCACCAGAGCAAGTGCTGGGCTCAGGCAGCCCACAATGTTGGGATGTGTTCTTGATCAAGATGAATTTCTTTAGTTGAGGGCAATTCTTAGAGAGGGATTCACCTGAGATTCTCCAGTCACCAACGTTTCTAACAGCATGGGAATGAGTGCCTTGGTCCTAAAGAGAAACCTGGAAGGTGCAAGACAGGATCCGCTATGATAAGTTACCTAAACTTTTCACTGGTAAATAAGCTATAGTATAGTAAAGCTCTATTCATATCAACAGAAGATCATTTGAAATTACAGAACATATGCTGAAATATTCTTAAATATATTTGGTTATTTTAACAGATTCTCATTTAAGGTACAAATAAGACTTTACAATCTTAAAGACTTCTCAAAATCTAGGAGGTGTGTTGTGTGTGTGTGTGTGTGTGTGTGTGTGTGTGTGTTTATCTGAGTATACGTATCTCCTACAATCTTAATTACTCTTATTTCCCTAGTAGATTTCTTTTTAGAGATAGCATTTTCAAACTTCAGCCCAGTGTTGGTAAAATTATAAACTCAGACTTACTGGAGACTATTTCAGTTAAGTTTCATTGTTTTCTCATTATAGACAAAGTACAAGTACTTTGCCTACAATGAGAGAAAAAGAACATTTCCTCCCTAGTTAGTAGGAGAAAACTTCCTGGAGAAGGTTACGTTTTAGCAGTGGGAAAAGTCGAACTTGCAGAGGTGCAGAAGTCCTTAACACAGATGTAAATTGAGTGAATTTCAAAAATTCTGAGATGGATAATCAGGCACATGGGAAAATGAGTCAGTTTGCCTTAGTGGCTATTTTGGGAATGCCTGATTAAGAGATTTAAACCAAGAGGTTTGTTCTTACGCCTAAGGTAATTAGAGTTTTTCACAGAAATGTAAAAAAATGTTATGGTGAAAGCAGTGTTCAGACAAAAGAAATGTGACTATAGTGTTCAACACTGATGATAGGAGAGTACACTGGGGCTTGGAACTTGGTGAGGGTGAGGATAGAAGCACTCCATTAAAAATAACCAATACACAGGCTACAGAAATACTCCACAGAAAATCAAGAAAGATAAGATATAAGAAAGGGTGTTCTATATTTAAATTCAGGCTCACTATAAGGATATTAAATTAAGAGAAGTCAAAATTGTTGAACTTTCCTCTGAAAAAGAAAATGTAGTTGAGACTGAAACATTTCTTTTTGTCTAAATAACTGCATTTATTTTTGCACTGAATGGAGAAGCAAAAAACTAGGAACCATAATTGGAATTCAAATACTAGAAAATCCAGTAATTTAGAAGGATATACAGAATCATGAGTCATAAAATTTTAAAATGAGAAGTGACTTTAAATCCATGTAGGCAAAAGGATTCTACTGCTTTTATTTGCATAACTTTTTTAGAAAATGAATGAACTTTTTCAGCATATATATATATATTTATATTTATATAACATAATATTTGATAAATACATATCTATGTGATAAATCCACAGCTATCTTGCTTAAAGGGATTCTAAAGCTTTGCCAATCAGGCTTATCTTCTCACCCTCAGAATAAAATTTAATAACCTCTGTTCTAGTTCAATGGTCTATAGTGTATGTATAAAGAGAGAACTAAAAAGATCAACTAGCTTACCCAACGTCAGAAAGAAAATTTATGGCAGAGCCAAGACTAGGACCCGGGTACTAAACTCCTTCATACAAAATGTTCTTACTTTCATACAACTTGCCTTCACACAAAAGTGTTCCATATAAACAAGATTATACTGTCATTGAAGGGGAAATATTGATGATATAGGAAACAAATAACATAATTTTTCAAATGGTAAATATGAATAAAATACAAAAGTCTAGAGACACTGTTCTCACAACATTTAAGTGTGCCAGGACATATTGACCCAAACCTTTCAAAATGCCTTTCAGGGCACCTGGGTGGCTCAGTCAGTTGAGCACCAGACTTCAAGCCCTACATTGGACTGCCAGCTGTCAGTACAGAACTTGCTTCAGATCCTCTGTGCCCCATTCTCTCTGCCCCTCCCCTGCGTGCTCTCTCTGTGAAAAAAAAAAAATTAATGCCTTTCACTCAGCAATTCCACCCTTAGAAATGTATCCTATAACTATATACTCATAAAAGTTTATGGAAATTCAAGCACAATGATGCTCACGCATGCCATGTGAAATAGCTAATGACTAGGAATAGTCTTTATGTCTCTAAGTAAGGGTATGAATTTAAAATATGTCACATCCTTAAAATCAAATACTATGAAAACTTCAGAAAAATGGAGGCATATCTACATGAGTGAATATAGAAAGATTTATAAAATATATTATTGAAGACTTCTGCTCTTTGAGATTTGATGGACTAAATTTTTTAAAAGATCCCTATGTTACCAAACTACTAGATACTGCATAAAACATATTGTACTGATAGACTCCCAAGAAGCAAGAAATTTCCAAGGAGACGAAATAATCCTATGAGCTGAAACCTGATTAGTGATTGGTAAACACACACAAATGATAGACATACCAGATGGATACATGCTATTAATACCACAATCATTTCTTGCACTACAAGAAATGTTAAAGGAAGTTCCCCAGTTAAAAGGAGTATAACAGCAGACAGAAACATGACTCTACACAAAGAAATGAATAGTTCTGGAAATAACATTAATGAAAGTAAACAAATTTTTAATTGATCTAAAAGATAGTGGACTATCAAAGCAATACATAAAAGCAATTTATGGTGTGTGTGTTTATAGCATATATGAAATTCAAATTATAACAACATCCCAAAGGATGGAAGGGAAGAATTGGAAGTATAAAATTATAAGGTCCTTGTAGTACATGTGAAACAGTTTAATATGTGGACATAGAATATGATTAATTAAAGATGTAAACCCCAGGACATCTATGAAAAAATATTTTAGGAGGTAAAATATAATAAGTCAATAGTGTCGAAAAAATGAAATCATCATACAAATAAATAAATACAAAAGAAAGCAAGAGGAGGGTCAAAAACAAATGGAACAATAAATATAACTAGCAAGATGGTATGTTAATCTAACTATCTAATGCTACATAGAATACCAAAACACACACCAATCTAAAGACAAAGATTATCAGGGACACCTGTGTGACTCAGTCGGTTAAGCATCCAACTCTTGACTTTGGCTCAGGTCATGATCGTACTGTTCATGAGTTCAAGCCTCACATCAGGCTCCGCACTGACAGTGGGGAACTGGCTTGGGATTCTCTCTGTCTGCCCCTCACCCACTTGTGGTTGCCCGTGCATGCTTTCTCCCTCTCTCTCTCTCAAAATAAATAAACTTAAAAAAAAGACTAAGATTATCAGATTAATTTAAAAAGCAATGCTCAACTCTATGGTTTATAAGAAACTTACATTAAACATAAATACAAAGATAAGTTAAAAATAATTGATGAGAAAACTAATGGATGTATATACTATGCAAACACTAATAAAAAAGTTGTAGTGGCTATATAAATAGCAGAAACAGTAGATTTTAGAAAAATAAATACTACTGAAATGAAGAGAAAAACTCACTAGGAAAACTTAAGCTTAGATGTAATTTTATATGTATTTAATAATCATGAAAATATCTGAATCAAAAACTTATAGAAATGAAGGGACAAATGGACAAACCCAATTATTGTTAGAGACTTAACTCTCAGTATTCAATAAAACAAGTGAACAGAAAGTCAGGAGTATAGAAGACTTTAACAATACAATTAATTAAATTAGCCTAAATGACATTTATAAAACACTCCAAAAATGACAGACTCCACATTCTTTTCAAGTACAGATGGAACATACACTAAGAATGTATCAGACCATAAAATAAAACATTAACAAATTTAAAACAACTGAAACCATACACTGTATGTTCTCTAGCCATAACAGATATAAACTAGAAATCAGTAGCAGAAAGATATATGGAAATTCCAAAATATTTTATTAACAACAATGCATTTCTCAATAACCCAAAGATAAAAGAGGAAGTCACAAAGGAAATTAGAAAATATTTTTAATCTAAGGAAATTGAAAAACACACCACCAAAATTTGTGAGAAGCAGTTAAAGCAACATTTAAAGGGATACTTACAGCATTAAAACGCTTATATTGGAAAAGAAGCTTCAAATAAATGACTTAAGAAAACCGCTTAAGAAAGTAAAAAAGGATGACCAAATAATACCCAAAGCAAGCAGAAGGAATAAAATAATAAAGAGCAGAAATCAATTAAACAGAGAACAGAAAAACAAAAATCAATGAAACTATAGCTCTTTCTTTGAAAAAATGTAAAAGATAATCTTTAGACAAACTGACCAACATAGTAAGAGAGAAGACACAAATTACAAATATTAAGACTTCAAAAGAGATGTCACTATAGATACTACAGGCATTTAAATTCACAAACTATGAAAGCTCACTCAAGTAACAGATACTCTGAATAATCCTAAATAATCCTATATCTATTAAATAAGATGTAATACTAGTTTAAAAGTTTCCAACAAAGAACAGTCCAGACTCCTATGGATAAAAATTCTCCGAAACACTTAAGAAATAATACAACTTTGACACAATCTCTCCCAGAATAGAAAACAAAAGAGAATAGTTCCCAACTCATTTTGTGAGGTTAGAAATACTCTAATATACCCAGAAAAAGACAACCAAAAGAGGGGGGTAGAGACTACAGGCCAACATTCCCATGGACAAACAAAATACTAGCAAATTGAGTCAACCAATATGTAAAATAATAATAATAATAATAATAATAATAATGCATCATGATCAAATGCAGTTTACTCAAAGAATGCTGGGCTTGTTCATCATTTAAAAAATAATTAATCAATGCATTCACCATATCAATGGAATAATGGGGAAAAAACACATGCACATCTAAATAGATACAGAAAAATCTAATATAATTCAATACTGATTCATAATTCTTAAAAAGTTTCATCAAACTAGAAATAGAAGGGCATGTAAAAAAAAATCTATAGCTAACATCATACTTATTAATGAAAAATTGAAAGCTTTATTTCCTAAGCTCAGAACAAGGCAAGAATGTCAGATTTCCTATTCATCATATAAGACACTGTCCAAGACAGTGCAATAATGCAATTATAATAAATAAAATGAATACAGATCAGAAAGGAAGAAATAGAACTGTCCCTATTCATGAAAACAAGGTTGTGCAGAATTTTAAAAACCCAAAAGCTTTAGCTGCTAAAATTAATAAGTGACTTAAGATTTCAGATACAAAGTCTAAGATTTCAGATACAAAATCAATAGTATTTCTATATACTAGCAATGAACAATTGGAAATTGAAATTTCAAAAGTACCAATTATAATAGCATTGAATATTATTAAATACTTACTTTTAAGTCTAACAAAATACGTGAAAGATCTGTATGCTAAAAACCACATAATACTGATAAAAGAAATTTTAAAAGATGTAAATAAATGAATAGATAAGCCACTTTTTAAAAAAAAATTTTAACGTTTATTCATTTTTGAGAGGTAGAGACAGAGTATGAGTGGGGGAGGGGCAGAGAGAGAGAGGGAGACACAGAATCTGAAACAAGCTCCAGGCTCTGAGCTGTCAGCACAGAACCCAAAGCAGGGCTCAAACTCACAACAGGATATCATGACCTGAGCTGAATTCAGATGCCCAACCAACTGAGCCACCCAGGCACCCCTAGATAAGCCACTTTTAATGGACTGGATGGGAGACTCAATATGGTTTAAACGTCATTTCTCAACATATTAATCTATAGATTCAATTTAATTTAAATCAACATCCCACTATGTTCCTTGTAGAACTAGACAAGCTAATTCCATAATTTATATAGAAAGACAAAGAACTGAATAACTAAGATAATTTTTAAGTGAACTATCCAATTGCACATTACTTGATGTCAAGACTTACGTTAAAGCTACAGCATCAAGACAATATGGTATTAGTAAAAGGGTAGACATATAAATTATTTTTTTAATAGAGAATCCAGAAGTAGATCACACATATGGGTTCACTTGAATTTCAACAAAGATGCAAAGGCAATTCAATTGAAAAAAGAATAGTCTTTCAACAAATGTTGCTGAAACAATTAGTTATCCACCTGCAAAAAATGTGATTTCTGATCCCTACCTCACATAGTATACTAAAATTAATTGAAAATGGATGACTGACCTAATTTTAAAATCTGCAACTATAAAACTCCTAGAAGTAAAAATGAGCAAGAATCTCTGTGACTCTGGGTTAGACAACAAAAGAAGGAAGGAAGGAAGGATGAAAGAAAGAGACAGAGAGAAGAAGGACGGAGGAAGGAAGGAAGGAAGGAAGGAAGGAAGGAAGGAAGGAAGGAAGGAAGGAACAAAGATCTTAGGTACAACATCAAAAGCATGTACCGTGAAAGAAAAAAAATTGATAAATTGGGCACTAGCAAAGTTAAGAACTTCTACTTTCAAAAGGCACTATTAAGAGAATGAAATGATAAGTCATGAAGTGTCTGGGTGGCTCAGTTGATTAAGCATCTAACTTCAGCTCAGGTCATAGTCTTGTGGTTCGTGAGTTCAAGCCCTTTGTCAGGCTCTGTACTGACACCTTAGAGCCAGCACAGAGCCTGGAGCCAGCTTTGGATTCTGTGTCTCCCTCTCTCTCCACCCCTCCCCTACTTGCACTCTCTCTCTCTCTTTCTTTCTCTCAAAAGTAAATATTAAAATTTTTTTAAAAGCAAAGTCACAGACCAAAAGAAAACATCTGCAAATTACAAATTAAAGGACCTGTATCAGTACATAGACATTCTAAAAGCTCAATAAGAAAATAAACAACTCATTTTTTTAAAGTGCAAAAAAATTGGACACTTCACTGAAGATAGATCTATCTATCTATCTGTCATTATCTATCAACCTAGCAAATAAGCACATGAAAGATGCTTAACATCATTCATCATTCAGGAAATGCAAAATAAAACCCAATATGATACCACAAAGAAAAGAATGGCTTAATTTGAAAAAACAAATAAAAAAGAAAATGACAATATTTTTTAAATTGCTTTTAATGTTGACTTATTTTTGAGAGAAAGAGAGAGAGTGTGAGCAGGGGATGGGCAGAGAGAGAGAGATTCAGAAGCTGAAGGAGGCTTCAGGCTCCGAGCTGTCAGCACAGAATCCAACGTGCGGCTCGAACTCATTAACTGTGAGATCATGACCTGAGCCAAAGTTGGATGCTTAACCAACTGAGCCACCCAGGTGCCCCAGAAAGTGACCATATTAAATGCTAAGGAAGAAGCAGAGCAACTGAAACTTCAATAAATTCCTTGTAAAAATGCAAAAGGATACAGCCCCTTTGGGAATGCTGGCTATATATTGCAAAATGTCTTATGAAGTTAAACATACTCTTGCTGTATGATCCTGAAATCTCACTTTTATGTATTTACTTAGGTGAAATAAAAATTTATGTTCACGTATGTACCAAGGTTTATACCTGATATATTTATTTGTATTTGCCACAAACTGGAACCAACCCAAAATGCTCTTCTGCTGGTGAATCGATAAACTATAGTAAGTTCATACCTATAATAGAATACTATTTAATCATACAAAATGAACTACTGATACATACAAAAACATGTATGAATCTCAAATGCATTATGCAGAATGAAAGGAAGACTCAAAAGTCCACACAAGGTATGATTCCACTTATATGACATTCTGGAAAGGGCAAAACTATTGAGACAGAAAACAGATCAGTGGTTGCTAAGGGCTGGGTGTGGGAGAGTGACTGACTACAAAGGGGCAAGTCAGAGGTGACAGAACTGTTCCATATCTTGTTAATGATGGTGCGAACATTTGTCAAATCCCACAGGATTGTCTACTACAATGGATGAAATTTACTGTACATAAATTATACTCAATTTTGAAAGACAAACTAAGAAGAATATACACTTACATGATAAAAACATTTTAGAAAAGGATATAAAATTCAGGTTACTAGGTATCTATAGGGAAGAGAAAATGGGACAAGATAAGAAGGAAACACAGTCATATAAGTAATGGTTTAGGTTTAATTGGATGGTGAACACTAGTGCTCAGTTACTGTTAGGCTGCATTACTTACATTTTATATTTGTCAAACATTATGTAATTTTTAAAATTTTTTAATGTTTACTTATTTTTTAGAGAGAGATAGAGACAGATGCAAACAGAGGAGGGGCAGAGAGAGAGGGAGACACAGAATCTGAAGCAGGCTCCAGGCTCTGAGCTGTCAGCATAGAGCCCGACTTGGGGCTTGAACCCACAAACCTCAAGATCATGACCTGAGCCGAAGTTGGACATTCAACCGACTGAGCCACCCAGGCTCCCCAAATATTATATAATTTTCATAGAGAACAAAAGGAGGTATCTTTTAACTGAAACAATAATCAATAAAAAAGGTCTATTATTTGAGAAAATGAGGTGGACATCACCTATTCCTTGATGTTAAAATATTAGGTTGAAGGGTGTGCACATTTTAAATGTGGAATATGCATTAGCAGATTTATTTATCTAATCAGTTTCTTTTCTATAAAAATTAATACATTTATGCATTTTATAAAATGACGATACTTTATTCTAACTCACTAATTTGGAAAGCTTTAATTTCTGAAAACAAAATATCCTTTCCCATATACTTTCCATTCTATTGCTTTCATTTTGAATTTCAACAAATCCAGTGCAATTTCAATATCATGTACTACTCCAGCATTCCTAAAACTTGACAGTCCTCCTCTGAGGTACGTATGCGAATCGCATATGTAATGTCGGGTATCTTTACACAGCCGCACCAGCCCAAGAATTATGATCATTCACAGATCACATACATTTTTTAAAAGAAGAACCCTGCTCAATCATGCAAGAATTCACAGTGGGATCTCTAAACCCTCTGAGTCTTTGACTAATATTTCATATTCTCTTTTGTAAGGGTAATACAAATGTGAATTACTTTCTCCTTAATGGTCAGTATATGACTGCTAAAGATATACATGCAATTGACATACTGCTCTGCTCCTTGCCACTCAGAGGGTTGGAAATGCAGCTGTCACCCTGCTACTAGGGATCAGATCAGGGGAGCAATTGGGCCAGGCATGCACAGATTCCATTATCCTCTCAGCCTTCACCCTAATCCTGCCACCCCACTGAGAAGGGCTGTTTGAGGAGGATCCTGCAAGCACCCCAGCTGCAAGTTTTCAGTTAGTTCTCAGTAGCTGCCATCAGCGACATTCTACCATGGAGTCTCACGGGAAATGCTGGTCCACGGCTTTCATCCACAGACCTTAAATCAAGCGGTAGTGTTTAGTTTGTTTTTTAAGTCTGTGCAAATCTTCCCTCCCTCCCCTTCCCGCCCTCCTATCTCTAATGTGACTTATTTATATTTTTAAAAGCTTTGCAGGCAGACTTTCCAGTTTTTATCATGGACTAAAATCCATCTGAGTTAAAATCATTCAAGACTTTATGCACGATGGGGGGAAAGGGACTGTGCAAATTAATGTATTCATTCCAGATTGTATTTAGCTAACATCTTTCTTCACTTGAGCCTCACAGCTCGAGGGATTGCAAAATTATTGCATCAGCTTGACTGTGATGCTTTGTTCATTTTAAAAAAATAAATCTTTAGGCTCTGGTATCACCCTACTTTAAAATACTATTACAGTTTCCTAGTGGCTTCATAGTCAAAGGGACTGTGTAGTTTCATTTAATCTCTTTGACTCTTCAGAGATCTGCATACCCTACCCGTCTCCATTACCTCAGGAATTATGATTGGATTTAACCTTCTGCTCATTGAATTAGTGTCAGCTATCATTCTTAGTGTACATTTGTTAAATTCAATCTCTCCTATAGGGGAATGCCAGGCAGAGAAACGATAAGTGTATTAAATAGTCAGAGAGGGAAGACTGCAGAAATTGGGACTGAGAATCACTGTGCAGATAAAGAGAACTAAGTTCGTGTTGCTGCTTCGTGTCTTTCAAGGAGGATACAATCGCAGCAGGAAGTGTAAGCCTTTATAGTCAGCCTTCCAGAGTGTAAGGAATACTAAGTGACTCAGGACTTTCTTTTCCCTAAAGTGAAGAGGTGGTTTTTTTTCAAGTCAATGTTAGTGCAACTGGGAAAGCAACCATATGGAAAACCCTAAAAATTCAGGTCTTCTGTTAATCTTCAAAAAAAAAAAAAAAAAAAAACCTTACAACACAGGCAGTCACTGTGAACACTTCCCTCCAGCAAAGCACAGCATCTTCGACTGCTGGGTCAGAAATGAGGCAATTATATCCTGCTTAGCCACATGGCTCACAATATGGAACCACCCCTGATCTGCAAAGGTCCACGACACAGGTTAGAGTGTGTATTCAGCATGCTTTCATAGGAAATCCCCATGTCTGTTCCACGGTTGTGCGAAAAATAAATTAAAAAACCAAATACTGAGAAAATATGGCGAAACAGTCCAAGTACACATAAATTACCAAAACTTTAAAAATTGACCAACAGAAGTAAGCCATCATATTACTAAAATCAAAAAGGAGAGCGCTGAATAGGTTTAATAGAAAAAATCTAAACCAATACACCTGTTAAGGAAACATCCCACTCGACCTATCAACCCTCCCAAACTTCTGATTTAAGGCCCAAAGATAGGGTGAAGTATGAAGTGGCCAAACACACAGAAGCATTATCCTGCATGCCTAGGGCCTAAAAGAAATCAAGAGGCCCAGGACATAAATTAAACAATAGGCCTAAATGAAATTTAATGTAGGCTGCCTTTCATTTCATTTCCCTTTTAGCTTGGTTTTCTAAAGAATGTGTTCCTCAGGGTAAAACTGTATGTGTTTTAGCTTCAGGGAGAAAAGGAGATCTTGGCATCCTAATACAATGTTTCTCTAACATTTTCTCCCCAGCTTTCCTTAATATGGTAAAAGAGCCTGAAAAAATAATAAAATAAAATAAATTTTAAAAAGCCAAAACCCTGCAAAGAGTTTTGAGATCAGACTGCTAGAGAAATGTAAAACCATATCGTCAACATGTAAATGCAGGAAAGAGTGCTCTGGAGACTATGAGGAGAGCAGGAAGGGAAGAAGCCTCAGAGGTTTTATGAGGCAGAATAAGCAAAGGACAGAGGCAGGAATAAGACAGTTCTGCTCATACCACTATGGGAAGAAGTCGGGTTTTTTTTTCTAATTTTTATGAAGGGAAGGGTGGCTAGAAAAATGGGGACATCACAAATAATACAAACTCTGTAAAATTTTTCAGCGCTTTTTCTCCTACTCTCCTGCTAGGAGGTCATGATTATAAGAAAGAGTGGTCTATCAAAGGTCCTGAAGGAGAGAGACACTGTATTTCATGATGCTTTGAGTTAAAGGTAGAAAAAACCATAAATATATATAAATACATATATAATGTATATATTAAACTATATAAAATATATTAAAATGCAAAATATACATAAATATATTAAAAACAAAAAATATATACCCTAACTCTCTATATATATCAATCATATATAATTATATTAATATATTTATGAAATTACATATTAATTATATATCCATCATCACTAATAAAAATAGTCTACAATTAACAAATTGCCATTACTTCCCATTTATCAAAATAGCAAAGATTACTGCAATGACAGAAAATGGTATTGTGATTAAACCCTGAAAGGAATAAAAATTGGTATGACTCCTTTGGAAAGCAATTTGTCAACAAGTATCAAGATACTTAAAATGTGTGCCAGGCTTTAACCCAGTAATGTTCTTCTGCAGCTCTGTCCTAAGGGCATAACCTTGAAAAACAGAAAATGCCTTATTCAAAAAGATGTTCAGCACAGTATTTACTATGAATGAAATTGTGCCAGAAAATAGAGAAATCATGAAATAAATCCATGTATACTCTCCAGTCATGAAAATGTTCAAGTGTTCATGCAGACAGTAATATAAAAAAAGTTTATAATATAATATTATGTTAAAAAGCAGGATAAAAAGTTTTAAACATAGTAGTATCCCAGCAGTATTTTTATAATTGTACATTAAGAAAAGACCAAAAGAGGGGGAAAAAAACAACCTGTCAATTATCTTCTCTATGCACAATCCTTTCTTTGTTCTCTTTCTGTATTTTAAATTTTCTCTAATAAATACAGATTTTATAATAAGAAGCACTGAGCTACAAAGCAATGGAAGGGTAAAAGCTTAATTAAGATGCAAAATAAGCAGTAGTTATAAATATGAGCCCACCAATTATATTTTTCTGCCTGATTTTTTAAAAATTTGCACAGCTGATGCATAAAATTGAATGGCAGATAAAGGTAAAGCTGGTTTTTTAATGTTAGCATATTACTATGAAACAAGCAGTCGGGCATCTTTGTTTCTACACAAAATCCACTAGCACACCTATAGTGGAAACTTTTAGGGTAGGTAAGAACACAGTAAGTTAAGGAAATAAGATTAAATAATAATTATGGGAAAACAAATTGAACTTTTGGGGTGCCTCGGTGGTGCAATCGGTTAAGCATCCAACTGTTGACATCGGCTCAGGTCATGATCTCATGGTTTGTGAGTTCAAGCCCCACGCTGGGCTCTGTGCTGATGATGTGGAGCCTGCTTGGGATTCTCTCTCCCTCTCTCTCTCTCTCTCTGCCCCTCCTCCATTCACGTGCACTCTCTCTCTCTCTCTCTCTCAAAATAAATAAAAATTTAAAAACATTTTATTTTAATAATTAAACTTTCTAAACTCACATAAAAATTGAGTGCCAACTGTGGTGCATATAGGGACTTATTTCCTACATTAATTTACTCTCAGAAAAGATTTAGTAGAGCACATGTACCAGAACCATCTGCTAGGCACTTGTATTATCTCATTAAATCATTAAACGATACCCACAAGATAGGCATTATCCCCTTTTCACAAATGAGAAAACTAAGGGTCAGACGGATTCAAGAATTTGCCAGAGGTTGCAATGAATTCATGGGTTAAAGAACTCTCATCATTTTTCTGTGACACTGAAGACCCAGAAACAAGGGTAGAGGAGTAGGGCCAGAATCCTGTCCCAGTACCTACCTGCAAACAGTTGAAAACAGGATGACAAACCTTGGCAACTCCTCAAGCCTCAAATTTGCTGAAAATATTTTGTAAGTCTTGCATGCAAGAGGCAAAACCCAAAAATACATGTAGAGGATATCCTAAAACTTAAAAACAAAACAACAAAACAATAAAAAAAAAAAAACATGAAATTCAGTGTGTATTGAACCATGAAATTCATGAACCTGAGAATTCTGCTACATAGCTGCATATTTAAAAACTGGAGTTTTAGAAGGGGTCCTTAGGGATATCTGGGTGGTTCAGTTGCATAAGTGTCCGACTTCAGCTCAGGTCATAATCTCATGGTCCGTGAGTTTGAGCTCCACATTGGGCTCTGTGCTGACAGCTCAGAGCCTGGAGTCTGCTTCAGATTCTGTGTCTCCCTCTCTCTCTGCTCCCCCTCCGCCCCCCCGTTCATTCTCTCTCTCTCTCTCTCTCTCTCTCTCTCTCTCTCTCTCTTTTTCTCTCTCAAAAATAAATATTAGAAAAAAAAAAGAGGAGTCCTTTATCTTGGGAATTCCTTTCCCAGCCTAGTCAAGGAAGTTCTTGCTTCTTGGCTACAGAGGTAAAACGGACCCAGAATCTTGCAGGAACCTGTGATCAGCTATTTTTTGTGCACAAGATCAGCCAGAGAGGACCACAAGTATGGGCATGACAGGCAGAGAAAGTGTATGATGAACATCCCCACACCCAGCTTCATGGGTGACAGCCGGGGTAGTAGCACTGGCCCCTGAGCTTCGTTTAATGCTTTTCTGTCACCATCTTAAAATTCTTTAGAATTTTATCTTTCAAATTGTATATGGTAAGTGAGGTCCACTGGGACAATCAAGCATTTTGCCTGAAGATAGGAGACAGTGCCATATGGGTATCTGCCATTCCTTGCCACCCCCTTCGTGGAGTTCAGATGCCCCATGAGTGCAGAACTCTGGGGGATCCACATTGCATGAGTTCATCAAGACTCGAAGTGACTACTAAGAGTGTTATTACATCTGTGAGTGAGTAAACAGAGGCACTGACAGCCTCCGGAGGGAGGTGATGCTTTCCATTCAAATCAGAACTTGATTGATGTGCAGAGATAAGGCAATAGTGTTCTAAAAAACACAAATGGCCAAAAAACTCTATTTATCCTTTTTTGCTAATGTTACCTCCCTCTGTTAGCCAACTTCTTACTTTGAAAATAATGACGTAGAAGGAAAGGAAAAGGTAGGGCAACCCACAATTCCTTTTCCTTTCAGTCCTTCCTGACTCATCTGTAAGCAAAAGATTTAAATTCCTGGCAGAATGTGTGTATATCAAGGAGTGAAATACAAATAGTTGAGTTTGTTTCATGCAGGGTTTCCACTCTTCTGGTAAGAAAGAAATACATGTGCATGTATGAGCTACAAAATACAAATTACGTAATTTTTGTTATTTCGACGTATGAGTTAAATGTTCTCAAATCTCATTTAAAACTGACATTATGCAACATAAAGATGTACGATGCAATTTATGCCAATAATTTAAATTTTAAATTTTTCTTTTCTTAGAATGACATTAAATAGCAAGTTAAAAACACCATAACCAGTCAAGAGAGAGGCCATGGAAGAATGAAAAAAGCTTTACATCTTAGTACCTTTAATGGCATTTTTGTTCCTCTTTAATGAATAAAGGGCCCCACATTTTCTCATTGCATTTGGCCTCGAAAATTATGTGGCTGACCCTCCCTTACACCGATACAGCTTTGCCTTGAAATTCCAGGAAAGAGACACGTGTAAGAAAAGAAAAACGCCATTTAGGGGTGCATCTGTAAGAAATAGATGGTTCTATTTAAAACAAAACTATTCCAGTCCTGATATTCTGTGGAGTAGCAAAAAGGATATGCAGATTCACAGTAGCAAGAGTTCACTGATTTGTTTCTTAGCCATGCCTGTAGAAATAGCCTTTGAGATTTTGAATGCAAAGGACGAGTGCTTTATCATGGCAAAGGTCATTTAAAATTCATACCCTGCACTACAATGTGCAAGCCACCCCTCGCAGTCTAATGTCTTTTCTAAAGTTAATTAACGGGCCTGCTACTTCTCTTCCATTATCTTGGCCATTGATGAAGATGTTAAATGGATTGGTTCTTGGACTGACCCCTTGAAGATGAGTACCAGTGATGTCAACCCAAGCTAATGCAGCCTAGAAGTCCTTTTTAAGCACAACACTCTAACAATCTGAGCAATTACTTAAAAGGAGTGTCTCTCCATTTGTAGACAACATGTCATACAAAAAGGAAAAGTCTTCCTAAGTCAAGATAAATTACAACCGATGTCTTCCCTCAGTTACCATTTCTCCTCTTCCCCCACCCCCACGCTATCTATTAAGCCCACCTGCCTTGTCTCAGAATGAAATTAGATCCATTTGCCTTAGCTCAGAAAGCAAACAAATGAGTCTCAATGGTCTGACTTGTTTCAGTCTTTATCATAATTTGAAAAATAGAGCTGAGGCAAGATGATATTTACCTTTGCAGAAGAGAGAGTGTTGAGGAAGACAGAAAAAACTACATCATCTACTTCTGCACTTTTAATCCATGCTCCTGCCCATTGGTTTCTTTATGGTTTCCCTATAGGGTTCTTCTGTTCTTATTCCTCATTCACATGTCCTTACCCATGGGAAGTTGGAATATTTGCATTGGCACCTAGGATAAACGGATTCCATTTCCAAGATAATTTGGAATGTGATTATCTTTTATTCATATAAGAAAATACTCATTCACTGACATGGCTTAAAGTATCAGGCACCTAGAACAAGGAGAATAATATATTCAGTTTCCCATAGCTCACTTTGGCTTGTTTTTAATGGAAAGTGTACTTTTTCAGGAAAATATGTATTTATTGTCAAAAATTCTTGTGTTCTCTCCTTAGGAGATGAGTAGCATAGGACAGAATTCTCTAGGAGAAAATAAAAGAATTCCCTTGTCCATACTCCTATAAATATGGTTGCTAATATTTATACAGCAATATCATCCTTTAAATTTTTGCAAAAGTTTACATGCTCCCCTAACACCACCCTTCCCTCCAAGCATTCTACTTTAAATAGATATGACTTGCATTGAAAAAATTACCTATGAAATAAAACAAGGAATTTTGTTTAATTATAAAATTGACAGGCAAGAACAACATGGACCCACGGCTTGTTGCATTATTTTTTAATGTTTTATCATATCAGTCATAGATGATCTTGGGCATATGGTAACAATACCTAGTCATTTCTAGACCTGACAGATGAACTACTGGACAAAAATTTAATAAAAGGCTTGCTTTCTGCCTTCCAAAGATTTTCACTATAAACATAGAGATACGATCTTTCCTTTGACTATTATGAATAAGCTGAGAAAATGGCAGATTACTAAGATAGTTTCCACATATTCCCTGTAATAATGGCTCAAAATGAAATTAAACCTGTCAACAGTTGCAGCATATAGTGGCCCTTTCCCCATTCACCAAAACCCCTAAACTGTTTCTTTAGTTAGGTCATCATTAATAGAACAATGTACAGGACAATATTTCAAACTGACAAATTACCTGATATGAATATCCTCTCTGTTCTAATATTTGATGTACTAGTGGATTTCCCTTCTGAAATATTAAAGATTTATTTGTATGTCCTCATCTTCTAAATATGGGTTTTGGCTTGTACAGACATGTACAATTGCTAATTTATCTCTAATGTTTTTGTTTGTTTGTTTGTTTTTATTTTTATTTTTGAGAGAGAGAGAGACAGCTTGAGCAGGGGAGGGTCAGAGGGAGAGAGGACACAGAATCCGAAGGAGGCTCCAGGCTCTGAGCTAGCTGTCAGCACAGAGCCCGACATGGGGCTCGAACCCACGAACCGTGAGATCATGACCTGAGCCAAAGCTGGACGCTCAACCGGTGCCCCTGTACAATTGCTAATTTAAAAAAAAAAAGGCTGAGGGATCCCAGAACCTCATAATTGATATTTATGCCTCTTCCTATAAACTAGAATTTATGGTATAAAAAAAATACCAAATTACTAATATCATTTTTCTTGCAAAAAAAAAAAGCCATCTGTTTTTTAACTCTTGAAAATCTAAATTCTTCCGGTGTCTTAAATTATAGAAATGTGAAATGTGAAATGGATAGATTGAATACAGTGATTAATGGGAGGTTCTGTGGCTCATGCCTTATAATAAAATCTAATGCATTTGATTTTTTCTTTTTCCTTAGAATGCACTATTACTTCCTAATTATTTCTTCTGATTTTTATTATCATAGAAAAATATGTCATATTAAACACTAAAAATATTAAAGTTAGGAATAAAAATGTGGTCTAGACCAGCACCATCTAATAGAGCTTTCTCCATTGATAGAAATGGTCTGTATAAGTGCTGCCCAATGAGACAGCCACTGTCCACTTGTGGCTATTGAGCAATTGAAATGTGGCTGGTATAGCACAGGAACTGAGTTTCTAATTTTATTTAGTTTTAATTAGTTTGTATTTAAATTTAGCCTTCTGTGGCTAGGGGCTACCTCATGAGATAGCACAAATCTAGACCAATCGACTTTCAGATGGTTGGGACCCCTCTGCAAAATCCCTCCTAAGCTTTTGTCTCCAAATGATCACTAATAGCTATTCTAAATTTTATTTTGAATTTTATTATATAATTCTAAGACAAAAAAAAGCTCAGATTTAATTATGCTAAAATGTCAATGGTGTGTGTGTGTGTGTGTGTGTTGAAAGTTTTTTATTTGCTCATATTTATATTTCACTTAATGGGAGCTATAGGAAGAATAAACAATGCCTAATCCTTGCCAAACAGCTAGAGAAACAAAAACACATAAAAACAACCCAAAAAAGACAAAGCAATATGTGATTGTGCATCTATGTCTGTAAGTGTTACAAGACTTAGGAGAAAGATGAGGAAGATGTGTCTCACTAACTCTAACCAATATGGTTCCTAAAGAGAATAAGAAGACACTTAAGTTTACACGATGAGCAAAATTAGTCATCTAATCTCTGAGTAGGGGGCTGGTTTTCATTAAAAGAATAATTATATGGCCATTTTAACGGCAATATATTATCAAGAAAAATTACGCCAATAACCAGGCAGTTAATTAACAGCAAATCATTAACTTCTGAATATAGCACTTTAAATGTTTATTGGTTAAATGATGATAACAGCATCATCTTTTGAATTTCACTTCAATTATTACCATAAGGGTAAAAACATCTGAAAATGCTTTTGAAAGTAAATGTGTAATACAAGTACAAGGCACTGCTTTAGAGATTCAAACCCAGCAAGAAAACAGTACAGCATACAACAAAGTAAAAATGTTTGGCTACTGGCTAAATTTTCAGAATTCTAGAGGAAAATAAATATAACTCAAAATAAAAAATGTTCAGAGTTACTCTAGACAACAAAGTACACAACATATTGTATGATCCAGCAAACACCACTTCCTCTAAACAATAAAAAAGCAGCCCAGGTATTAATGAAGATCTGGCAGCTTTTCTGTACAGGCTACTCAACAAGGCAGACAACCTTCAGAAAGAAGATACAAGCTGTCAGTTTCATCCAGCTATAATTGGAGTATATATTGACTTTGGTCAGTTAGCAAAGAGAATATCAACTTACAAAGTGCTAGCTATGATGGAGATGTGATAACTGAAGATCATTGTTAAGATGTCTGCCACTTTCCAAAAGATTTGTCTTCAGAAGTTAATAAGAATTTTAAAGTGTTGCAACAATTGCATGTCAACATGAGCTATTTCTTGACTATCACACATAAATTTATAATATATTAATTTGTTTGAGTATATTTTCTGTCATTGAATTCAATTAAAATTGAATAATTATAAATATATAAGTCACTAGAGCCTAAAATAACAAATTTTCAAGTAAAAATAAACTAAGAAGATAAGAAATTATTCACATTCAATCACATTTTGCCATCAAGCTTATTTTTCTGATGAAGTATTTTCAACAACAAAAAAAACCTTAAACTGGGGTGCTGTAATAGAATCATTAATAGATCCTTAACTCCATATAAAATGATTAATGTTTCTATTATGTATATTATATACTGTTTGGTTTAAATATATCACTGTATTCAATTGATCTGCTTTTTCTTAAAGCAAATCGTTTCACAAAGAAATATATATTTGAGAAGTATACAGGACCATAAAAAATGGATATATTTGGAAGCATGAAATTGATAATATCTTGGTTTGATAGACCCCCAAACTGAAACCAATTATAAGCAGTCTGGATAACCCACTTGTTGTCTTATAGAGTTTTGTTTCAAGCTTAAGCATTAAGAGAAAGAAAAAAACTAATAAAATTATTTTCACTGAAGCAGCAAGACTTCGCACCATAATCTGAAACTCAACCTGAAGCCTTGATCAGACTTAGTTAGCTCAAAGAGCATTCTTAAACCACTAATTTAGTAACAGGAAAACTGGGTTTAGAGATTGTGTTCTTTATGCTCATTTAAATTCAAATGTGATTTTTTTTTAAAGTAACTCAGAAAAAAGTACTGGAGGCTCAGCTGTCCTGATCACATAAGTAAAACTATCTTCAGTCCAGGACTGAAAACCAACCCTTTCCTTTTAAATCTACTTCCTAGTTTACAAAATGACATTTTATATACCAGAGTAAATGAGAAAATCCATTTCTGCCCTACTGAGTTGAACCATTGTCCTCACTAAGATTTCATGAAACAGGTTCAATGACATAATGCAATTACAATAAAATTTTTTGAATCATATTAACATGATCACCTTAGCTTCACATAGAAAATACTAAGAATGTTTACATTTTTTAATTTTAGGCATTTTAGCTTGGTAAATCCTATCATGTTTGCCATTAAAATACTCCTAATGCGAAAAGGTGCACAATACTTCTTCACTTCAGACTCCATGTGACTAGAGACTTGGCACTTGATGGCTCCAGGGGAATCACTAATGAGCTACAAAGCCTTTACACCTCTGGGTCAGGAGTTTGGATTAGACCTAGGTTGGGAATGACAGAAAGTCGTTACCATCTCATGATAGTTCAATGGTTTATGTGAAGGGAATTCATTGTTTCAGGCCACTTTTCTAATGAACAAGCATCCGCCTCACAAAAAGTCACCACTGCTTTTGACAGTAATTGGCAGAGACCTGGAGAATGAAAAATTCAACCAAGAATTGTGTTCCCTCCATGCTATGATGACCATATCCAAGTTAGGAATCCTTTTAATGGAAAAAGATACAATGCTCTCTGCAGGTATGTCTATGAAAAGTATGGTTGGGAGAGATAGAGGGAAGGAGAACAATTGAAGGGAAAGAGAGAGCCATTCAGAAGAAGAGAGTAAATCAAAATGCATTAAGACTATTCCTCAAAAGCTTTACTAATACAACAAAGGTATTTAATTCAGAAAAGGCATACATCTGTTAATCTGTTTCTCTCTTGGTAAGAAGGCAATAAAATGTAAAAATGTTTCCAGAGGCCTCTCAATTGGGGAATCAAAAAGATGATAAAAGCCTTGAAATAGTGCTGTAACAGAAAGTTGTCACTACACAGTACTGCTATCCTCTTCAGGAAGCCATATTGATTAGAGTTAGTGAAAGAAACTGTGCCAGTCTTTTTAGCCCTCACAGACATAAATACACTATCATATATTGCTCTGTACTGTTCAGAATTGTTTTTGTAAGTGTTTATCTCAAGCTGTGTGGCAAGGAATAGGCATTGTTTATTCTTTGTATAGCCCCCATTACATGAAATATAAATATGAGCAAATGAAAATTTTCCATAAACACATACACGCATGCATGCACATACACACATATGCCACTGACATTTTAGTGTAATCAAATTTGGACTTTGTTTTGTTTTATAATTATATAATAAAATTCAAAATAAAATTCAGAATAGCTATTAGTGATCATTTGGAGGCAGAAGCTTAGGAAGGATTTTGCAGTGGTCCCAACCATCTTAAGATCGATTGGTCTAGATCTGTGCTATCTCCTATGGTAGCTCCTAGCCACAGGAGGCCATCTAAATACAAATTAATAAAAACTAAATAAAATTAGAAATTCAGTTCTAGTTATACAGTGGTTGTACTAGCCACATTTCAGTTGTTCAATAGCCACATGTGGACTGTGGCTACCTCATTAGGCAGCATTTATGTAGAACATTTCTGTCAATGAAGAAAGCTCTATTGGAATATGTTGGTCTAGATCACATTTTCATCCTTAGGGAAAACCTTAATTTTAAAATGGCATATCACTTTAAGATGGTTTCAGATGTATGTAACACAAAACTTTACTCAAACAAACTTACAGGATAAGGTTTGACTCTCATAAGTGCAAATTGAGAGGTAGGCTAGACCTCAGGATAGCTTTAATCTAGTACATAAGTTCTATTTCTCTGGGATCCCCTTCACTCTTCCTTCCAGTGAACTGATTTCATGTTCTACATACCTTCCTTCATGTCAGAAAAATGGCTGTGGCAATTTCCATTTTCACACATCCTGAAATCTAAAGGAAGAAAGATCTCTCTGATATCTTCTAGGTAAGAAAACTTTGTTCTCTGAATCTCCAAACAACCCTTTCCTCTTACATTTCATTGACCAAATTGGGTTCTGTGTGCTTTCCTCAACAAGAGACACTGACTTAGGCTACCTGGTTTAGGCCTAATTCCTGAACAGTTACTGTGAAAAAGTTAGAAAGATGAATTTTAGACCAACCAGGACCTACTCCTTGGAGTCAGGGCATGGTCACCTTCCCCTGAAGCACTTGGACAACATGGCAGAAAATTGGGGGGTATCCTTATGAAAAAGGGCGGATGATAATAAATGCTGGGTAGGTAAACAATAGTGGCTACTACAGGCCGACAAAAATGTTTGTCTTGTGTTACAATTTTTATACATTTCCTAAGACTTCCTTTGAAATGTGACAATTTAGGAGTCAGTATTCCCACCCACTTGCCCCAAAACACCCAAGCATAAAAATAAACAGCAGAAACATCTCTATTTTTAAATTATATGAGGCTCTGACATATGAGTGGGTAGAAAAAAGTGAAGCAAGTGACAAGGGTTGTGCTACCATGGAAGATAATTAAACTATAATATAAAAAGAAAGATCTTCTAATGTGGGGGAGAGGGTAGAGAGAAAAATCCAAATTAACATATCTAAGAAAAGTGTTCTGTCCTAAGGCAGATCTTTATCAATTCTCCCAACCATTATCCAAATTTTGTGCTCTAGGGTTAAAAAAGAGAAAGAGAGACGAAGTAAATCTTAGAGATGGTCAGTGGCAGAGGCAGAACTCAAACCAGATCCTTCTAACCAAAAGCTCATTCTAGATCCCTTCACCAAAAGCCAGTATAACTGAACCAAAGCCTATCTGCCACATATTTTCCATTAAATCCCCATGACAACATATACTGAGGAGCAGCAAGTCATGGTGAGCACAGCACTGTGCTAGTGCTGTATGGAGAGACAAGATACAAGTTTAAAATACATATATCAAGGCATAAAAGCATATGCTAAGAGCGCAATCAGTAATACGGACAAAGAGCTCTGTTAAAGTGCAGAAATGTGGAGAAAGGAAAAGGAGAAACCAGTAACTAGAGTTCCAAAACTAAACTAAAGGAAAGGACATTAGACATTATGGATCCTGGTGAATGCTGGGCATAGTGAAAGCTTCAGCCGTCTGAATCTGAGAAGAAGCAACATGAAAAGTTTTCAGAAGAATCCCATTTTTGTATTTATAAAATGCCTTATAAATTTTAAAATACTTTCACAACCATAAATTCCAATGACACTACCTTATAACATATCAGATATTCTGCACATACTGTCTCAATCTTAACTGTAGCGGATATGGACAGGTCATATGATTTGACCATAGTCACACAGTGAAGGAGCAGAGAGGGAACTCAAACCCAGATCTGTCTGACTGTAAACACTGTGCTTTTCTCATCTTTGTGATTTCTCTATTATTTTATTTTACTTTCAAGTTGATATTTAAAGATAGGCTGTGACATTTTATAATATTTCAACTGAGTTGGATTAAGAGTCATACCGGAGATGGGCACCTGGGTGGCTCAGTCTGTTAAGCATCCGACTTTGGCTCAGGTCATGATCTCGCAGTTCATGGATTCCAGCCCCACATTGGGCTCTGTGCTGACAGCCCGGAGCCTGGAGCCTGTTTAGGATTCAGTGTCTCCCTCTCTCTCTGCCCCTTCCTGACACATGTGTGCGCACTCTCTGATTCTCTGTCTCTCTCTCAAAAATAAGATAAAAACATTAAAAAATTGTTTTAAAGTCATACAGGAGAGAGATGGATAATTGGAAGGAACATACTCAAAAAATGTATATGTAGGAAATGAAAAAAATAATTTATATTTTGGTAACTTCCAGGCAGTCAAGGTAGACTTTAGATTCCTGGGTGACGAAGATGCCAAAAAATCAACATGGATCCTCAATGGGAATTCCAGAATCCCTAGGGAGAGGATGGAGGACATATGTTTATAATTGCTTATGACTGATTTTCCTCCACCCAAAGTGAGATTCATCCAAATAAGTGGATACATTACCCGATAAGAAAATGCAGATTAACAAGTATGGAATTTTACTAGGATTCCAGAGGCATGGGATTAAATCTTAAAAGAAGAAAGAATAAATATATTCAGAAATATATAGTACATCTGTAAGTCAGGTCACTTAAGATAGCCTATCAATTTTTAGTAATGGACAGAAAGCAAAGATCTGAGCAGAGACCAAGACTTGCAGTAAACACCAGAACATTCTCCACTGAGATGTAGTAGCATACATCAGCTCTAATACTGTGGCTTGTATTTTGCCTGTATACGTGTCCAAGAGCAACCAGTTCCTGCAAATAAAAATAAAACTGAAGGAAGACACTAATAGCAAACCTCTTTTGAACAGTGTTTTGTTGGTTATACTATCACAGTTAATAGTTCTCACCCTTAAAATCAAAACTACCAAACAATGTAAGTCTTTGCATGTGAGAAGGGAATTGAAAGCAAGAAACACAAAGAAAATAGGTTCAGCCTAGAAGTGCCACTTTGAAAACAAGAGCAAACAAAATAAAAATCTCCATAAGTAAACATGCTAATACCAAAATCCAGCAGAATATTGTTTTAAATATTACTTTAAATATGTTTATTGTTTCTGTCATCAAAATTATTTTGTTCATAAAAATATCAGAAAACACTTAAAGACAAGTGTTTATACATGTATAAGATACATGTATCTTATATATACATAAATATATATACAAATATATAATACATGGTACATGTATAATATATATGTTTATAAAATATATATAAAGATAACCATTGTTAATATTTTTATTGCATCCTCTTCTAGAATATTTGGAATATTCTGAGACTATATATATGTAAAATTATAGATTTTGTATCATAATTTATAATGAGTGATCAAAAAGAGCTCCCCTCCTTAAATATGTTTGGGAATCCCTAGAGTAAATTGTCTTAACTAGAATGAAAGTCAGGTACAAGTTCCATTTGTCATAAATGTTTAAAATGTGCTATATGAATTTTAGGAAGGTGTAAAGGAACACATGAATGACAGGAAAAGCAAAAATCAAAGATCTACAAGAAAAGGGTGCCTGGGTGGCTAAGTCAGTTAAGCGTCCGACTTCAGCTCAGGTCATGATCTCATGGTTCGTGGGTTTGAACCCCGCATTGGGCTCTGAGCTGACTGCTCAGAGGCTGGAGCCTGCTTCAGATTTTGCATCTCCCTCTCTCTCTGCCCCTCCCACACTCATGTTCTGTTTCTCTCTGTCTCAATAATAAATAAAAACATTAAAAAAATTAAAAAATAGAAAAAAGAATGTAGTGAAAATGCCTTTGTATTTACAAACTAAACTACAAAATTTTTATCACTAATCTGATTAACATATTTTTAATCTGATGCCAAATATAAAGCCTCTTCAGATCATATTTTAATTTTTAAGATTTTGTATTTAAGAACATTAATATAATCAATTATCTGTTAAAATGGAAAGTATAGTCCTATCCTAGTGCTGTGAGGTCAAACATAAATGCGAAAGTAATACTTTGTCTCCTCTAGATTCCTATATGCTTACTTTTATTTTCTATCTGGCTAGTTTTCACTTAATCACTGCCAAATGATGTATCTTCAATGTCTGAATTTTGAAATTTTAATAAAAGTTAATTAACCACATTGTATTGAAAACATAAAACAGTACTGCTTTCTCCAAAATCCTTGTTTCATCTCTTTGATATATTTGCAGAGTTCTTAAAAGCATGGACGTTTCTTACCCTATGTGCCTAGGTAGGTAAAATAAGCCCAGAAAGGACAGGTACTCTATATATAGCGTGTACATAAGGTCAAATCATATATATTTTTCATCTTTCCTGTCAATTTTAGTCAAAGATGTTTTAGGGGCCTAGATAAGCATTCCTTAGTAAGATTTCTAAAATACATTTATATCATTTAAAGTCCAATGAAAAAAATCACATGTAAAACTTTTAAAACAGGAAACCCTGAGCATAAGAGGTTTCACACTCTGCATTTGGGATTTTTGGAAGAAAGGTTTGAGGAGCAATATCTCGCAATGGGCAAAAAAGTGCCTTGTACATAATGGAGGTTTAGCAAATAATTATGTTGATTTGAGTTGCCATTAGATGTAACTTGGAAATATTAGAAAGTTTACTTTTGACACATTACAACATATCAGAGGGAAGAGAAAAGAGAAAATAGAAAAATTAATAATAAATTCTGTTAAATGACTTCTAAACGCCTCTCACAAAGCAATTGGAATTCTTTGAAAAACACTGAATTCTCCAATGGCTGCAGTAGTGCTAACTGATTTCTCAACTGCCTGTGGAATAAAATCCAAATTCCTTAGCCCGTCATGCGTCTAGAATCTCAACACCTCCTAAGAGTCCCACTTAGTTTCCACTTTACTCTGTTTCAAGCCAAAATGCATTACTCCCAGTTCTCCATACACATCCAAAATTTCCCTGCCTTCAGCCAGTCTATTCCCTCTAACTTGAATGCCTTTAACTATCCTGCCATTATTGTTTTCTAAGCCTGGCCTAAATGCCACGTTTTCCAGAAAGCCTTTCATGATCTTTTGCCCTGGGAAGCTATGGCTCCTTCTGATCTGAATAAGAAATTTATATATTCCTCTTTTGTTTAATTTATTTTCTGCTTTATGTTAGATGTGCATATGTCTTACTTTCCCTACTAAATTATAAACTCTTTGAGGGAAGGTAAAAATATTTGTGTAAATTCCTAATAAGTAATGAATTAATATATTTAAATCGTTCCAAAAAGCCAGGTATATCATTAACTTAACTTGTTTTAATTTTATCCTTCAAACATATTTAAGGATCGATCCCCATTATCTCCTATAACAATTGTTTCATTGACTGGAGAAAGCAGAAAGGGAGGGAAACACCCTTTAATAAAATCTGCAAAGATCCTATCTGTTCAAAGTCTGTACTAGGAACGCACTGCCAAGTTCCTTTCGGATTCTGTCAGCAGGGTTTCAACCATTTTAATTTAAATGAATCATCCAAAAAATCTCTGGCATTTAATACACCCACTTCTCAGAGATATGAAATTCAGTTTTTCTTTATGTCATTTAATTGATGGTGACAGATAATGTCAAAAACTTACTGATTAATAGCTGTTTCTGATTTAGTGGAAATAACCAAAACAAAAGTTGGATAATTTTTTTTTTTTTTTACAGAGATGTTTTAGTCCAAGTGTAGAAGCAGACACAGTAGGTTATAATTACATGCCCTTCTCAGTCCTGCCTGTAACTATCATGGACTGTAAAATGCACCTTGAACTGGTTTAAGTGAGGGAATGATTACAGCATTTGTCATTCTCTCAATCATACACAAACATGAAATCATATTTGTTGTTTCAGAAAAGATTGGAGGCATCTGAGAAAAAAACATAAAAATAAAAAATAGCAATAACACCACCAGGACATCTTTTTGAACACAGAGATTGCCAAAAGGAAAATCTTACAAGAAAAAGGTCGTTCAGCTTAAGATTTGGAAGCTAATTGAATACTGAGAAATCTACAGAACTTATTTTGTGAAATCTTGTTTCTTCGATCCATTGAAGTGGGTATAATACACTTTAAAAACAGATGGACTTGAATATGTGTCATTTCAATAGCTTTCTTTTTATTCCCTGCTTTACTGAAATATAACTAAGGAGCCCCTTTCTGAGTTAACTTCCTGAGCTCTTCCAGGTAACTCTAAAAGGAACGTCTTAGTCTGACTGGTTCAGATTTACACAAAACTGGTTTTTGTCGGATACAGCTCTTTGAATTGCTTGTTTTCCTTAATTGGAAATTATCATTTTCAAGGACCCTTGACTCTAGTCTTTCCTCCTCTCTCAGAATTTTTCAGCTACTCCATCCTTATCTATCATTCATAATAGGCAAAAGCATTTCTGTTGCACAAGAGCAAATAAGTAAGGTTCTTTAGCAAATAATAATAATAATAATAATTAATAAATTCCATTAGCTTATTCTACTTTCAATAACATCCAATTAGACTTATAAGTAATCATATATCTTTTAGAGCTGGAAATTCCAAGTAAGGTGAATTACACTGAAATATGCCCAATAGCAAAGTATACTATTAACAACTTCAGAGAGTAACTGAATATCTATCTATCTGTTATCAAGAAGGAGATTTTGCTAAATACTTTTTTTTCTTGTTTCTCAAAGTCAACTTTATCTGAGATATAGTTATATACAATAAAACTCACTCTTTTTAAATGTAGTTTGATGGTTTTGACAAATGCACACAGTCATGTAAACACCACCACAATTAAGAATCAGAATATTTCCATCATTTAGAAAAGTTCCTTTATTTCTCTTCAAGGATGATTACCCCCATGACCCCCAGCTCCAGCCAACCACTGATTTGTTTTCTGTCCCTATAGGTCTGCCCTTTCTAGTACATTATATAAATGGGATCTTACAGTATTTACTCACGTAACATAATACTTTTGAGATTCATCCATGAGGACCCAGCTATTTGTAGTCTATTCCTTTTTACTCCTAAGTAACATTACTTACTTAGTAAGTAAGTTACTCCTAAGTAACACTATTTATTTATAAATTCATCATTTGAAGGAAACTAGGCTTATTTTCATTTTGAGGTTACAATGAATAAAGTTTCTATGAGCATTTGAGTACAGATAGGTTTTTGTGTGTACTTGTTTGTATTTTTTGTTGTTGTTAAATAATTAGAAGTGGGATTGCTAAATCATATGATGTCTGTTTATTAAAAAAATGCCTAAACTATTTTCCATAGTGGCTCTATTATTTTGTATTCCCATCAGCAATGTATAAGGATTCCTAGTTATACCACAA
This sequence comes from Cryptoprocta ferox, assembly GCA_028646485.1. Classification (NCBI taxonomy): domain Eukaryota; kingdom Metazoa; phylum Chordata; class Mammalia; order Carnivora; family Eupleridae; genus Cryptoprocta; species Cryptoprocta ferox. The sequence continues at coordinate 43,893,922 of CM053568.1, forward strand.
CCCCATTATCACTGGTTATTGTTGACCTTTTTAATTTTTGTCACAATAGTGGGCCTACAGTAGTATCTCAATATGATTTTAACTTGCATTTCCCTATTAACTAATGATGTTGAGTATTTTTTCATATGTCACTCCATGAAATGTCTATTTAAAACCTCTGTCCATTTTTAAAATTGGATTGTTTGCCTTATTATTATAAAAGTTTTTATAAACTCTGGTGCAAGTCCTTTATCAGATATAGATTATGACTTCACTGAATATTGTAGCACATATCCGACTGAACACTTATCCAATGACTATGCAGGTCAAATTAGATAAGGACTATATCACTCAAGATCAAATTCCCCAGGAAATGTAGCACCCAAAGGTCAATTTCCTCTAAGACTGTATCACCCAGTGATCAACTTCCAAAAGACTGTACCATGAAAAAGTCAAATTCCATGAAGGCATACCATGAGAACTATACCATTCAATGTCTTGAGGAGAGAGGAGCTCTCATTTATCACATTCTGAAATCAATTGCTTTGTGTTTATTTCCAAGAGGATCCAATTCTGTCATTTTCATCAAGTCATGTCTTGAGACATGACCTTGAGAACAAAAATGCTTTGAATTTACACTCATGGCAACTTAAAAAAAATACTTTGCTTTACAAACTTATATTTTATTTTATATAAAACTTATATTTTAAAGATTCGATAAACCTCATTAACTCCAGTATCTCTTTTCCATGCCTGCATTCATTATGGGCCACTTGTCAATATTAATTTGTATTTGTATATTTCATTGCATATGTTCTGATGTCATTTCTTTTTCTGCTTGTTAGTAGTGTCTCTCCCCTAAGTTAGGAATCACTCTCTCTGTTCTGTCTAGAATACATTGCTCAATATTTAGCTGGGTTCCATTCAGGCTCCAAGGAGGAAACAGATTTCATACTCAAAGGTTATAATAAAGGATCTATTTACAAAACTGTAGGCAGGCATAAGGGAAACCAGCAAGCAATAGGTGTTATTACTCCTAGGTCTGAAGAAAAATGGAAAGGGAGAAGTTGCTGAAACCTGCATAGAGTTACTCTAGCGACAGGAGCAGTGGTCTGCTGTGGATAGATTCCAACAACCTCATGGCGATATGGCAGGAAACAAATCAGGAAGAAAAAACATCCCAATCTTATTCTCCTTCAGCCCTCCAATCTCCTGATGGTGATTACAACAAGTAACCCAACAGGCAGCCAGAAAGCAGGAGATCCTGTTGATGCACTTCATAAAGGTCAGCCTCCCAGGACACAGAGCAAGAGATAGAAGAGGGGAGGGTGGATCTGGATGGGTCACAGAAATTATTAAACATACAAGGTACTAAATCTCCTCGACTCATTGAATAGACTCCAGATAGAACTCTGGATCTATACAGGAAATAAAATATAAAATAATGAGAATTATTAATGCCCCCATGAAGAAATGACTCTTATTAAGTCAGATGATCAACAGGTTCTTTATGTGTGGATCTATAGCCATTCTGTATCGCAGAAATAGGACATATATTTAGGGTTTTTGTTTTATAATCAACTAAAATATTAAATTAAATTCATAAATTGGGGGTGTGGGGGGTTGAGGGAAAAAGGATGAGGGAAAGTAACATGGCCTGATTTTTATTTCCCTGCCTATCAACATCTTGGAAAGATATTACTGCCGTCATTCTTGAACCACTTATGCTATCCTAAAAATTACATAAATGCTTTCTAATATTTTTGATGTCGTAAAAATGGTAGTTTACTTCCTTAATCTGAGTATGATTCTTTACGTGGCTCTCAGAAAATTATTTCAAAATAGAATGGAATTAGGTATTTGGTAGACCTGGGTTAATATCATGGCACTATTTCTACTTGTGGTATAACCTATGGCAAAATATTTAACTTCTTTAAGCAAAAATGTCCTCATCTGGAAAAGAAAAGGAAAGAAATAGTAATTACTATTCATCAGGACTGGGGTAGAGTTTAAGTAATGTGTGAAGAACTTCTCATCACTATATCTGGAACATTGTAGCCCCTCCATAAATATTAGCCTTCCTCTAATTTTTACTAGGGGGAAAAAGTCACTTTGTATCCTAAAGAAAGCACTACAAATGCCACTTATCAAATAATTCTAGATCCACTTTTACCTAAAAAGAAAAGGCCAGCCAAATGTCATAGATGACTATGGGAACACTGTGGCCTATGAAGTTTGAATTTGGGACTCTATTTCAATTACCTTTTTTTCTACACATATTCTGGGCTCACACTCTGACTTCTTTCAGCCTTGGGAAAAAAAATAACATGTTGCATTTCACAAAACTCTTCAAGTCACCTATAACATGTGAGAAAATAACTATTTCCTAAATCTCTAGCTAAATGAAGGAGGGAAATAAGCTAAGAGCACAGAGAAATTGATAATCTATGAAAATTGTCACTGAACTCAGTGAGCAAATCACACACATGGATAGCATAAGCGATCATCACCAAAACCCAGGGAGAAGCACGAGACTAGATGAAGGAGGTGCCCGGATGCTTGGGAAGAACGGTTACATTTGGGGCCTGACAAAATTCACACACTTTCTAAACCAGCTGATACTCTCGATGTAACCTACTTCCAGTCAATGTCATAAGTAGGAAATGCAAAGTTAGGCTTAGTAACAAAAATTATAATTTTGTCATAAATATCAGCTCATCAAGTACCTAGAATTTCAAATATAGCCTAACAAAATAATGTACAATTATTTACTGTGAGTCCCAAAAGCAAGATCATGTGAAATATTTTTTGTTCTATTTGAGAAAACTATTTAAATAAATGTTTGCATATACACTCACTTAATTTAAATTTGTTATTTGTATGAGTGCTACAGAATTTAACTTTTGTCATTTATTATTTGTGCAAGTAGTACAGAAAATTATAAAAGTGATATCCTTTTCACTTTATCTTTTAGTTATATTTAGTACCTACTACCGGGTAACTGTGATATCTAATATCAGAAAATACAAAAGTGAGTAATATTTTGACACATGGATACTATTGCTCTCTAGGACTGGTTATATATACTTACCTAGTAAAGATATAGAACATTCTATGAAACATCAGTGTTTATTATTAGCATGACAGTTATGTATTTAAAATCATTATGGTACCATAAATGGTGTTAAGCCTATGACTGTTCAATCTACTGCTCCGTCAGGATAAAATGTGGTCTCTACTAGGCTTCCTGGCTCTAGGGAGGAAGTAGATGAGTGTAATTCATGGGGATATTTGAGGAAGGACTCTGCTGTGCTTTAGAACTGAAATATATAAATAAATGATACCAAAAAAAATCACAGCAGAAAAATTACTATGGAAAATTTCAAAGTAACCAAATGAAAGAGGTGGGAGGACATTACATTTCTGACAATGAATAAAACATCCCACCTGCTAATTTCCCCAAATGAAATTATATCTAAACCACCAGTTTCAATTTTAAATAGTAATAGGTGCCATTTATTGAGGAAAAAGCTTTATATACATCGTGTCATTCAATCTTCAACATAACCCTATGAGGTATATATTATGATATCTATTTTATAAATGAAATGATTGAAAGTCAGAGGCATTAACAATATTTCTAAAGGCATACACTTAAAAGAAAAAAAGATTAAACCCATGCTTGTCATAAAACAAAGCCTGCACTCCTAGCCATGAATCCAGGTTGTCAATTTCTTTGAGTACTTCTTAAGATAGAAAACTTCACAGGACAGAAACAGCCAAATAATAAAGCCATGGCAATTTTGTATTTGATAAATTCCAAAAAGCTACAACAATGATAAAAAGACTATGAGAGCGAGGTATATTGTTGTCTTCTGTTTCTTTATGGCAATTTTTGTATTACTCTGTATTTTAAATTGTTTTCAAAATTAAGAGTATAACAAAACACCAAATTAGAAAATAGATAAACATTCAATACATCAGAGCACTTCAAGAATGGCAGTTAGAACTTCTGAAAATCTGCCTCTCTGTAAAAGCAATGAGAAAGAACAGTAGCAAAAATTATGAAAACCAACTTTTTTCAGAACTCTGAAATTAAGACTTGCCATAGTCCATCGAGTGTTTATTCAAGAAAAGCAGCTGAAACTTGATTTTAAAAAAGCAAATTTTATGGCATTTTAACTTGCTCTCAACCCATCTCCTCTTTCAGCAGATGTGAAAACCAACAGCTTCACAATGATGGTAACTGAGAAACCCTTGAGCCTAGTAACCACTGGAGAGGGCAAAATGGGTTTGGAACTTCCCTACAAAGCCCAGAGAATGTTACTATTTGACCTGTTTAATAGCAACCTGAAAAGCACCATTCTCAAGATTTGTCTTTATTTAACCTGATGCAGAGGGCACTCTGTGCAAATTGACCTATCCCCAAGGCATTTGTTGAAAATAATCAACAATGTTTAATGTCACTTAATGTGGCAATTGTTTAATGTAGTAGTTTCCTGAGGCAGTGTTATCAGTTGGGGTGAATAAGAGGATGACCAAAAAAGCTTAAAAGGAAAAACTGGGGAATGAAGTGTCCAAAGGGGGCTTTGAAAAACTCTGACAGATTATTGGAAAGTACAATGCCACATGCATGTTCAGGATTGTGTGCATATCCAGGAAGACCTAAGAACATACTTATCTCTCACCTCTGGCTGACCTTGAGGCTCTGGACCAGCAGTAAGTTGAAGCTAAGGAGGAGTTATAAGCTGCCTGTAGGAACATTCAAGACAGGCCCAACACACAGAGAGCCCTGCAGCAAAGGCTGGGAGACACATCCATATAAGGCATTTAAGGAAATCTCTGTCCAGTCACGTGCTGACCAAGTGGAGTCATCAGTGATCAGACACAACAAAGAACACAGACTTTACATAATTATTCCAGAAAAGTCACAACCAAAAAAATGCCAAAAATAACAATGACAAGAAACCGCAAAGGTAAAGGGAATCAAATATCCATAATTACCACATTATATTACTTTAAATGTCTGCTTTCCAAGAAAAAAAGTAAAAGATACTCAAAGAAACAGAGAAATATGACCAATACACCTGAGGGAAAAGCAATTAATAGAAATTGCTCTTGGGAAGCCCAGATTACGAATTTATTAGATGAAGAATTTAAATTGGCTATTATAACTACATTAAAAGAATTTTTTGTCATATCCCAAGAATTAAAGAAAATTATTAGAAAAATGTCCCTACCTCACACCACATACAAAAATTAACTCATTTTAGATCACAGGCCTAAATTTAAGAACTAAAACCATAAAACTCTTAGAAAAAAACGCTTAGGAGTAACTCTTTGTGATCTTGGATCAGGTGATGTTTTCTGAGATATATCAAAAGCATTAGAAACCAAAGAAAAACAGAAAAGTGGACTTCATGAATACTCAAAATATTTTGCTCAAATGAACACCTTGAGAAGGTGAAATTACAACCCACAGAATGGGAAATATATGCAAATCATATATATAACAAGGGATTTGTATCTAGAATATATAAACATCACAACTCAATGATAAAAAGACAAAAACCAAATTTAAAAACTGGCAAGGATCTAGATAGACATTTCTTCAAAGCAGATATATAAAAATCTAACAGGCACATTAAAAAATATTCAATAAAATCAGTTATCAGATAAATGTAAATTAAAACCTTAATGAGGCACCACTTCATAACCACTAGAATTGCTATAATCAAAAAGATGTATAATAACAAGCATTGGCAACATGGGTTGAAATTGGAAGCCACATACATACCTGGTAGGAATGCAAAATTGTATAGCCACTTTGTAAAACAGTCTGGTAGTTGCTCAAAAATTAAACATAGAGTTATCTATATGGACCAACAATTCTTCTCCTAGGCATGTCACCAAGAGAATTGAAAACAGATATATGCCCACACAAAAACTTGTATATGAATATTTACAGCAGCATTATTCAAGACAGTCAAACGTTTGAAATATCTCAAATATCCATCATCTGATGAATGGATAAACAATGCGGTATACCCAGGTAAGTGAATATTATTCAACCATAAAAGGAATAAAGTACTGATACATGGCCAACACAGATGAATCTTCAAAACATTATGGTAAGCATAAGAAGCCCGGACATAAAAGATTATATACTGCATGATTCCTTTCACATGAAAATTTCAAAATAGATTAATCTATCAAAACAGAAAGAAATCCCTTGTTGTCAGAGGCTGAGGGGAGGGAGGAATGGAAAGTGATTGCCAGTATATGGGGTTTTTTTTGAGGTGATAAAATATGAAAACTCCTCTGGAATTAGATAGTGATGATGGTTGCACAACTTTTTGAATACATTAAAGAATCACTGATTGTACAGTTTAAATGGGTGAGTGGTATGCTATATGAATGATATTTCCAAAATGTTGTTGTTGTTTTTTTTTAAGTATAAAATGTATTTTGGTTTGCTGTGGCCTTGGACCTTGGCAGATGTCAGATTGGGGCCCCAGGGTTCCAAGCCAGGAGCCTGCCTGGCTGCTCTGGGCCCTTTGGACTCTAAGAAGGCTATAGTTTGGGGGCCCACCTACTTGCAGTTCACTCTGGTGCACAGCATTTGATCCAGAGCATGTTCCTGGCACCTGGCCAGGCTGCTAGGGTGAGACACCATCGTGCTGTGACTCTGGACACAGGAGGAGTCCAGAGAATTGGGAATCGCCTGAATTAGGTGTGAGCCAAACTCCTTATGGATGCTTCTGGAGAAAGGAGGCTTGGACACTGTAGGCACCAAGTGTTTTTCATCCCATAACTCCCCTACTGCCTCGTAGATCTCCCTAGATTCCCCCCTGGGGCTTCCACTGGGAAGTATGGTTGTGGCTGCCTCCCGTTGGGCCAGATTCTGCTATTTTCTGAGCCACTCTTCACACTCAGCTCAAGCCAACCCACTCTTTCCCTGCCCTACCTACCGTCAGAACCGGTACTTACTCCCCCACATAACCGAAGTCACATACCATACCCTGTGGGTTCCGACTGCACCCGACTGCACCCTGTTTGCCTTCCTGGGAAACCCCAGACTCCACCCAGGATGAGTTGGTCCCGGCCCTGTCCCTGAGCAGCCTAGATGGTGTGCAAAGGAGAAAATATTTCCTGACTGGAAAGGGTGGGGATGTATTGGGTTAAGGAGCCAGCTCCCCAGTGCAGGGTGCTGATGGATGGGCTGGGTTAGAAACAGACAGTTGTGCCCTGAGGCTGCTCTCCAGGACAAATGCTGGTGGACGGAGATTCTCTCCTGGGAGGAAATGCAGACTCCTCTCTGCTGCCAGGAGAAACATCTAGCCCTAAGGATGTGCATGAATACCTAGGGTTTTTTTGCATTTTTCTGTAAGAGTGTTTCCTTTTTTACTCCCCCTATTGCTGAGAGGTGCACTAATATGACTGAGCATTTTGTTCTTTCTTGAGAGCAGTGTCCAGATGGGGTGCCCAAAGTGCCTTAGGGACCCACTGTAGACTGTGAACTCATTAGTAGATCTTGGGAGTAAGGGCTGTTTTTTCCCTTCGGTTCAACTTGTGCTCTGAAGGCAGTGGGATTCCATTTCATTCACTGGAATAACCGCCAGGGTGTAGTTGTGACAGTGTCCACTCTGCTGTATTTCAGGCATCAAGCCTTTGTGTTGGAAGGCTGGTGTTTGTCAGTGAGAGGTCGGCACCTGGGGTATGTGGAGGCTGTGGTGAGCCTTTCTCTCAGGAGTGGGCGTGAGGTACCGCCAATGCCCTATGGCCCCAGATCTGGGCAATGCCGAGCTGATCCCAGTACTGAGGGGCCCAGCTCCATTAGCTATCAGAGACCTTAGGCAGGTGAAGGTGATGTGGTCTGTGATTTACACAGAGGTAGAAGCACGTGGTCTTTGGAGGGAACTGTACTCACGTCTGCAGGAAAAAGAGAAACAGGCAGCCAAAGCTGACAGCACAGGGTATTATCAGGTGGGTTCTCATTCAGGTCCTCTGCTGGCCTGACACACCTTATTTTCTGATTTCAGACTGGGATGGTGCATTCAGGTCGCTGTGGGCTAGGACTTTAGCAGACATAAGATTGGGGCTCCAGGGCTTCACGCCAGAAAACCTGTAGCAGCCCTGGGGCTCTGGAAACGCTACAGATTTGTGACCCGCACATGCGCAGTTCATTCTCCCCGCCTGGTTTGAGAAGGTCCTTCCTATGCACAGCATTTGGGCCAGAGCTGCTGAGTGTGTGCGAATTTGTGTGTTTATGAACGTTGGATAAAATCCAACAGAGCTCAGAAACCAAAAACCTCAAAAGGAACCAAAAATCATGTGAAAGAGTAGCCCCCATACATGAGTTTTTCCTTAGAACCCCCCGAAAAACATCATGATCATAAATATGATCTCTCCCAGTGAGAGCTGGGAGAAAAAGTGGACCGTGGAAAGGAGGCAGATTCATTCATTACCTAGTTCTATGCCAGGGAGAAAACAGAGTAAGTCCTGAGACAAGTGAAATAACAGTCATCACAAAGACAAAGAGCCTCCTCATAAAAAAGAAAAATCCATCCAACAAAAATGCCACCCAGTCATAAGACACAATCCCTATTTCCACAAAACCATAAAAGCGCTAATGCCTGTTACAGAAACATGCAATGACTGTCCTAAGGCTATAGATCCCCAGACTCTGAAAATATGATAGCTACTAATTAGGTTTTTTTATAGACCCTAATCTATAAATATACATGGGCAAACAAAAATCACCAACAAATAAGATTGACAAACAAGGTATAAAAAAGAAAATAAGAGAGGAATAGAACTCAGATACTAATTGCCAAAGATCAGAATACAGGAAAGAGTAAAAATGTTTAAATTACGTTTAAAAATATTCTCAGAAAGTTTTGAGAATATTGCCTCTATATTTAAAAAATAAAAGAAAATTGGGGCACCTGGGCGGTTCAGCCAGTTGAGCTACCGACCCTTGATTTGGGCTCATGTCATGATCCCAGGGTCATGGGATGGAGCCCCACGTGGAACTCCGTGCTGAGCTTGGAACCTGCTAAAGACTCTCTCACTCCCTCTGCCCCCTCCCCTGCTCATTCTCGTTCTTTCTCTCTCTCTCCTTCTTTCTCTCTGTAAAATACAAAAAAATTTTTAATTAAAAAAAGTAAATGATAAGCAACAATAAAAAAGAATAATTGAAACTTTCAAAATATACCTGCTAAAATAAATATGTAATAAAATAACTGAATAACAGAATATCAATGTACTTAATTATACAGATTTAAAATATAAAAAGCAAACTATTAGATATTCAAGAAGGTAGTTTCTATTTCAGGGAATATGAAGCAACAGATATCTTGAAGAACTCCCCACTACAAAGCATTTAGATCCACGGTAATTTAAAAAAAATTTTTTTTAATGTTTGTGGGGTAATCTTTTTAATGTTTTGTCAGTCTCTCAGGAAATTAAGGAAAACCCAAGAGAAAGAGAAAAAAGAAAGCTGTAACTAATCAAGAAACCATATGTTTTAGGAAAATATGAAAGGTGAGGGTGCTGAAGGATCAGTTTCCAGCACTGCACTAGGCCTTGGTTCCCAAGTGTACCAAGGTGACCGCATTCCTGGTTTAAAGTCACTAGTACCCTCTAGTGACTAGTCTCCAGAAGAAGAAATAGCAAATATATTCTGGGGGAAAGCATCAGCAATTTTGACCCTTAAGATTTCCACAAATTCAGATCAAACATAAATAAGCCTATAGTCAAGGGAATGTAAACATGGAAGAAAACAGGTTTCTAAGAATGGAACTCAATAGTCAAAAATAAACACAAACTTAAATACCCAAGAACTTCACGTATTAAAATTATCAGATATACACTATAAAAGAACTTGTATAAAATAGTTTTTTTTATGGAAATAGCAAAATGATCAAGCAAGAGACTATCCAGAGTGACTAGATTTTCAAAAAAGCAAATAGAATTTTGGAAATGTAAAATAAAATTGTTGACATCAATATATCAATGGATAAAGCAGTATATTAGACACTGATAAACACAATTAATGACAACACAGAGATTAAAGAGATTAGAAAATGTGGAAAGGAATCAAGAGACCCATAAGATAGAATGAGAAGGCCTAACATAGATAAATCAAAGAAAGAATAAAGAAAATAGAAGATAGGAACTATTTGAAGAGACAATGACAGAAGTTTCCAGAACTTATAAAAGATAATGAACCCACAAATACAAGAAACACAATGTAGTCCAAATTGGATCAGAAGAAATTCAGACCTTGAAAGTTGTAATATATCTGCAATATACCAAAGACAAAGAAAAAAGAAACTGATTGACAGGTAGATAAATCTAACTAAAATAATCTGTATTAAATAATATAACAAATATTATAATAATGATGATGATGCCTAATTTTCCACATTAAACAAAGACACACTACTGAAGTGTTCTAGCATGTTAATCAGGAGGTTAAGGGTACTAAAATGTACAGGAAGAGTATTACTATATGAATGTTAGATGTTTGCTTAAATATACTTGGCAACAATATCAGGGATAAATATTAAAAGAATAGAAATAAAGACTATAACTTAGAAGCACTAGAAAAAGAACAAAATAAAAAAGAACTATAGCAAACTCTGAGAAAAGTAATGAAAAGAGGAAAACAATAAGCATATGCAAAGCTAAAGGAATGGAAAGCAAATAGTAAAAAAAAAAATAAAGATATAAAGGATTGAATAACTAAGTTTGATTTAATAAATCTGCATAGCAATATATCATTTTATCGCAAATAGTGAATTTGCATTATTGTCAGATAAAAATAGAACATTTACATATACCAGTGTATCAGGCAGGGTACAACCAGAGGACACAACCCATATTAGCACACTAGTCCTCAAAAGAAATATCAACACAATTTAAAAATAAGACCTTCAACCTAATCACGATTCACTAACACTATAAATTGAAAACAAAATGCTCCACCTTACTACTTATGTATAAGGGAAGAAAAACCTAAGCATTGGTATATTCATTTTCTATTTCTGCTATAACAAATTATTACAACTTAGTAGCTTAAAACAACACAAATTAATTATCTTATAGTTCCATAGGTCTGAAGTCCAACATGGATCTCAACAGGTTAAAATCAAGGTGATGGTAGGCAACCTTCTTTTCTGGAGGCTCTATGGAACTATGTTTTCTGTTTATTCAGGTTATTTATACAATTCACTTCTTTGCAGTTATAGGACTAAGGTCCTGGTTTCCTTGCTGGCTACTGAAGGTCTTCCCCAGCTTCTAGAAGCTACCATATTCCCTAGATCAGTTTCCTACTTCTGCCTTTAAAGCCAGCAACAGTGGCTCAAGTCCTCATGTTGCATTTCTCTGGCCCCCTATTCTGCTTCCCTCTACCCCTCTCAAGATATTTTGTGATTATATTGGCCCCACCCAGATAGGATAATGAGGATAATCTCCCCATCTCAAAGTCCATAACCTTAATCACATTTGCAAAGTACAATTTGCCAGGTTGTCAGAACCAGGACATGGGCATCTGTGGCAGCCATCATTCTTCTTACTACAATCAGATTGGCACACCGCCCCCCCCAAAAAAAAACTGATTGACGTCTACTGATGGTTAGGATGAAGGAAAATAGCATTATTGTGCATGTATATTAATAAAGACTTTTAAAGCCCAATTGGATAACATCTATCTAATTTAAAATATAAGTTTTGGCCCTATGATTCCAATTCTAGGATGCTCTCCTGAAGAAGTACTTGCACATGCACACAGAAGTACAGGATATTTTGTAGTACTCTTTGCAAGAGCAAAAATTCTAAAGAATCTACATTTCTACCTATATGGTAATGGTTAACTAAATTATGATACATCCATAAAACATAATACAATGCAACTTTCAGGAGAATGAGATAGAACTTACTGAATGTACTGACTTGGGAAAAAATGGAAATATATTATGAATCAAAAAACAAGTTGCTTAATATGTGAGATGAAAAGCAGCTAAAATAAAATCTGTGTCTTTGAAATTTAAAAGTACCCACCTAAATTACTTATATTAAAAAGGAAATCAAAAATGAAAATAGAGACTATTAAGAAATTACTGACAAAATCCATGTGATGAGCAAAGAAGCACTTAGCAAAAAAATCATAGACTTAAATGCATCTATTAGCTGTCAAGAAAGAATTGAAAATAAATGAACTAAGCATTTAATACAAGAAGCCAAATTACAATACCAAAATCAACTTATAATAAGTAGTTGATATTTATAAAGATAATAGAATAATTAATGAGTTAAAAATGGGGGGGAGCGGAAAGAATTTAAAAACTAGTTCGTTAGAAACCAAACTTTGGAAAATCTTTTTTAAGGAAAGTTAAAAAAATATCAGTAAATAAAATTAGGAACAAGAAAAGGAACATTAGGAGATATATTTTTGAAAGTAAGGTCAGTAACAGATTGATTCCAATAGGTTGGGGTTAAGGGAATTAGATGAAATGGACAGTTACAGAAAATTTCCCAGAAAGCCTAAAGCTACAGAATTTGCATTTTAAAAGAGATAAGAAACTTAAACATATATTGAAAATATATATTGAAAAAATATATTGGAAGCATAGTCAATACCTATCCTCCCCCAAAATGCACACAAGACCCAGTTTTACTGGTCAATTATACCAAATGTAGGGAGAATAGATTCAGAACATAGGAATAAAGATGAAAAGCTTATCCAGCATTATATCAAAATCATTATTGTTTACAAAGACACTACAGATACCTCTTCCTCATGAATAGAAATTTTTATGACAAACAAATATTGGCAAATCAGGCCTAGAATTCTAAGACATCAGGGTTTATCACAAGAAGGAAAAGTTCTACATTAAAATATCTATTAATATAATTCAAATCATTAACAGATTGTCTTAAAAAATATGACAATCTTGATAAATGCTAAAACATTTTATATAATTTCCCCACCTGGTGGTTCCAGTCTGAGGCACCATCTGTACCCACAGAGTTCAGGATGAATTCCACAATGTCACACAACATGGGTTAAGGAATACACTTTTGGGGAGAAAGGGAAACAGGTATTTTAGTGGTTAGCAAGAGAAGAGATGGCATAGACGGACACCCCTATTCCTCCCAACCTGTCACAGGGAGGCCAACCAAGCCAGAGCACTGCTGACTCAGAGGATATGTAGACTATTGAAGCAGAGGTAACATAACCTCCACCCGTCTACCACCTCCACATCCTCTTCTCTTCCTTATAATTCAAGCACAAGAGTCAAAAGTGTGGGGGGAGAAACATTCAGGCTGCTTAGCACTGGGCTCTCTGGATTTGGAGTAAAAGCAGTTTATAGGAATTACCTGGGAAGGTCAGTCATCTGTCTTACTGAGACTTTGGGGTGGTAGGATGCTGCAGTTCCTCTTGTGAGGATGGGGTGGCTGCATTTCAGTGAGCTTTCTCCTACTAAAGTAGGAGAAGCATCCTTGTCCCAACTAGCCTGATGTCCAAGCAAGCCAGCCTAAACAACATCAGCTGTGGACAACATCAGTGGAAAAATTCTGCCTGTTGCCTCACAAAAATTTAATTCCCATGCATGTCTCTTCAAATGTTCATAAATGTGGAATAGAAATAAATCCTTTGCTTTATTGAGGAGAATCTACCAAGAACCTGAAGCAAGCTTCACATTAAGTAATAAAAGATCCTTATTTAAAACAGAAATAAGACAAAGAGGTCCTTGCTTTTAACATTTCTGGAGACCTTCTTAATACAGTAGGAGCAAAGAAAGATATATTTAAAAAATTTTTTTTAATGTTTATCCATTTTTGAGAGAAAGAGAGAGAGAGAGAGAGAGAGAGAGACAGAGTGTGAGCAGGGGAGGGGCAGAGAGAGAGGTAGACACAGAATCCGAAGCAGGCTCCAGGCTCCATGCTGTCAGTACAGAGCCTGATGCGGGGCTCAAACTCACAAACCATGAGATCACGACCTGAGCCGAAGTTGGACACTTAAGTGACTGAACCACCCAGGCGCCCCAAGAAAGATATATTTTTAAATCAATGTTTGACGATATGATTAACTACCTAGAAAACAGAAGTTTCTGAAATAATAATAATAAATTTTTTTCACTTATCTCATGGTTATATGATCTGTTTGCCTTATAAAAATCAACAAGGTTTTTACTTCCAATCTGTGCACTTTTTGCATATATCTTATTCTTCAATTCTGCTTCAAAGAGAAAAATAAAAATCAAGAAATAACCATGCATATATATGGATATTTAGGATAAGACAAAATTAACATATCAACTGGAAAATTGACTACTCAGGAAATAATGTTAAAATAGTTGTCTATCTACTACGGGAAAATTTAATTTAGGTCACTTAAAGTTAGATAAAAGAATAGATGGATGAATGATCTAAACATTAAAAATCCATAAAACTACTAGAAGAAACTATAGGGAAATATTTTTATAATTTTTGATTGAAGAAGTTCCTCATTGACAAGACAGAAAATCTAAGAGCCATAAAGAAAAAAAATTAATAGATTTGCCTACCAGATACCAGAAGCAAAGTAAAAAGATAAGTGACAAGTTGGTAATATTTACAACATACACAAGAGGAAAAGGAACATTTCGGAATTTTTTAAATAGCTCGCAAAAATCAAAAAGAATGTTCAAATTTTTAAAAAAAGCAATGATATAAACTAGAAATTCACAGAAAAAACACATATTGATCAATACATATAAGTAAATATGTTCAGTCTTACGTATTGAATGAAAAAAATCAGAAAGAGTAATGTAATATCATGTTTTACATATAAGATTGACCCAAATGAAAACTTTGGCAATATCCAGTGTTGGTTAAGATATAGGGAAATAAGTGCTATTAAGAAGCGTGACAATTTGTACAGCTCTTTAGCAAACAATTTGGCAATATCCGTCAAATTTAAAAGAGGCGTACTTTTGAGACAACATTCACATTTAATACTACTCTGCAGAAATACTTGTACAAACCAACAAAAGAATATAATATTTATTGTATCATCGCAATAATAAAATATTAGAAACATCCATCCCAATGGTATAATTAAATAATATGAGTTATTAAAAGAATAAGGAAGCCAATACGTACAAGCAGGGTTAAGATGAAGAGAAAAAGAAGGTCAACTAAGATATAGAGTATTGTTTCATCTTCAGTGAAAAAAAAGGTCTATATATGTTGCTGGGGATTTTGAGCAGAGTCCATCAAACCTTACCCCTTCCCCATTCAAGATGCATTATTAATGGAGAGATAGAGCAGCAAACAGATAAACAGATGTAGATAGAGAAAAATTTCATTTTTGTATAACAACTATCACTGACAAGATATCAGATGGAGTTTCTACTCTAAAAGAGTATTTAGTAGAATAGGAAAGAAACTGATAATAAACAAGTATAAAATAAACAAGGTATTTTTCAGATGCTGCTGAGTGTTTTGAGAAAAATAAAATATACTAATAGAGAAGTTAAGGGGTGAAACTGGGATGGGAGGAACTACTTTAGAATCCAGTGGTAGAAGATCTCTTGCAGAGTTGAAAATGCAAGGGTTTAGCCTTGCAAGATCTGGGAGATCAATGCAAAGGACCTAATGCACAACAGAGCTGGATGGGCTGAAGGAACAAAAACTAAGACAGTACACCCAAACCAAAGTGAATAAAGGGGAGACAATCAAGAGATGAAATTCTTAAAAAGTAGGTAGGAAACAATGTATAAGGCGTTTAGGCTTAGGAAGGTGTTTGGGTCTTATTCTAAGTCCAATGGCAGGGTTTTAAACTCAGGCTTGAGATAATCAGATTTAACATTTCAAAGGGACCATTTGCCTCCTAGGTGCAGAGTGTAAGGAGGCAAGAAACAAAGCCAAGGGACAAAGGACAGAAAAGTCCTTTTTGGTAGCTTCTATAGTGTGACTTCTATATTGTCGTAAACCTAACCAAGTGAGTAAAGTGAAGGCTACTCACTCAGAGCTTGCTACCACAAGGGAGTCAGGCATCATCACTTTCATTCTGGCAGAGACTCAAAGGCAGATGGAGGGTTGGGAAAGCATTATTTACAGGGGTTGGGGGGAGACCTCAAGTATGCTTTGATTGGAAGCTGTCTGCATTGGGAAGCTACAGGCTGACTGACCAGAAGCAGGGTATTCTGTGTAACTGATACATGTTTGGCGCTTTCTAGTTAGTCCTACATTGAAATCAGAAACAAAAATTAGGGAAGCTCTCAATTGTTAATGAAGTCCTGGCTATTTGGGCCTGATTGTTACAGAAGTTATTGCTTATCTTCTTGGATTGTTTCTAGAGATAGCGTCTGGCTTCCTGCAAGACTAAGTTGTAGCAGGCTGGCTTCCTTGGCTGTTTATTGTAGATATGAGGGTTAGGTCCCTGGACAGTTTGCTTTAGGTTGTAGGTCAGAGTTCTATTTTTATGTGTGGTCTGGCTATTGTCTGTTGGTATGTTCAGTCTCTCGTGTGGTGATGGTTGAAGAGAGGACCGACTAGACTCACAACATTATCTGGCTATGGACCTGACAAAACTTATTAATAGATTGGAGGCAGGAAGTTTAGGGAAAAAGAAGAATGTGCAATGACTCCTAATCCGGAGCCTGTGATAGATGTCATAGATAGTTTGTTTCTAGAATCAAACAGTTGAAATGTAGCTTGGGCCATAAAGCCGAGTACTTGTATTGAGAGCAGGGGCCACCAAGTTTTTCCATAAAAGGCCAGACTATAAATTTTCAGCTTTACAGGCCATATGGTCTCTGTTATAATTCTTCGACTCTACTGTTGCAGCATGAAACAGCCACAGACAAAATATAAGCTAATGAGAATGGCCGTGTTCCAATAAAACTTTATATATAAGCAACAGAATTTGAATTTCATATAATGCTCTTTTGATCATTTTCAACCATCTAAAATGTAAAACCATTCTCAGTACATATGCCTTATGAAAGTGGACAATAGATAGGATTTGCCTTGAGGCCCATGGGTTGCTGACCTCTGATCTAAAGTCAAGGATTGCTAGGTACATGCTCCAAATACTTTGTTAAGGGCTAATACAGATTATTTTAGAATTTGCACAACTCTATGAGGTCACAGCTATTATAATACCCATTTTAATTATTAGGCAACTGAGTCTTAGAGAAGGTAAGTAACTTTTGCAAGGTCACTTGCCTAATACGTGCCAATATTATGTAACCGTATTTGACTTGGATTCAGTGTTAACACCTCTTTTACTAGACAGGTAAACTCAACTCAGCCTCTCTCAACTCGAGTTGCCATAAGATTAAGAATATTAATAACATATCTCTATCTTGTTATGGTTATTGTAGAACTCAGATAAAATAATCATGGCTTAAATTTCACCCCATCAAGTACTTTTTTCTGACTACCATAAGAGAGCACCCCTGTACTATGGTGCTTTTTCTTCAGAACACTTTTCACACTCTGATACATTATAGATATATTTACGTGATTATTGCCTGTCTTCCCACATGAGAATACTACAGAAAGCATCATGAGAAAAACTACTACTTGTTAAGCCCAGTCTATATACCCAAAGCCATGAACAGTGTCAGGCAGAAATAGATAGATTGAAAACAATTATTGAAAAGATTAATATATACATATAAGGTGTAACTTCCATGTAATAGTTTTTCCCTTTTCATTTTAGTTAAACTTTTAGTAGGAAATGTGTCTCACTGCACACATTCTTTTAAAGAAAAGTAGACACAGCACTAAAGCAGTTATGAAAATAAGCATTATAAGAACTCTCCTGCTTCCAAAAAAGAACACCTCTATAATCCATTTTATTTTTAAGAAGAAACTGGTTGACTTTACTATGAAGAGTTAAAAGAACTTTTGAGTTCCACAGAATTGTGTTAGATGAATTCATAGTCATCCAGTAAAACACAGACATCAAGAAAAAGGGAAAAGAAAAAAAAAACAAGAAATTTTATAGTATTGAACAAAAACTATTGGTTGACTTGAAAAATATCTCTAGAGGTTAATTACCCCACCCCTTGATATCTTATCAATTATTAATTCCAGCTACCTTTTTATTTTGACTTTCTGAACCTCATCCCTTCAGGTCATGCTACTTTGATACAATTCTTAGACATACCCAGTTTTTCAGGGTTTTAAAATTTTTTATTCAGCTAGCACTAGCCCTCCAATGTCTTCTATGCAACTTCATATATTTGTATGTGTGAGTGATATACTTCTGGAAAATCTTTTTCACTCTATTACTTCCTATTTGCTGATCTATATTTTATTAAAATTTGGTTTTATTAGTTTGCTATTCTTTCATTCCTTAGAATTCTAAATTACATTTAATTATTATACCCATTAATATTTTTAAAAATTTTACATTTGGTGATGAAGACATTCATATTTTCTTGAGATAAAGCTTATTAAAAATCCTAAAGCTACTTTCTCTTAGTTTAGTTACTTTTTCCTTTCAATCATAACCCAGAGATTCATTACATAACAATTTCTACTCTAAGGTAGCTGGAAGAATTTATTTGAATGTATAAAATATATAATATAAATATATGAATGTATACTTGGATTTCTGAGAACTCGACCTATAAATGAATGTTGTCTAAAAGAGAAACTAAATAACAACAAATTTATCACTGTCTTGTTTGAAATTATTGAACGGGTAATGCTGTATTTTGAAACATTCCTTGAGAAGCTGCACTCTGTGAAAATAACCCAAGAATTACATTCTGTGAAAATATTAACCAAGTTAGAACATTACTTAAAAACATAACGTTCAAAGTTAAAAATGCATAACAAGCTATAACAGTGACAATAACGTTAAGGGAATCCCCTCTAATTATGGAAATAAAGAGTAACAGAAGTGTAAATATAGCTCAGATTAATAATTTTTATTTTCCTAATATCCATTCCTTGAATATGTAAATCATCACAAGCCATCTTGTGTGCCTCCATGTACACTTAATGCTTATTTTAAAATGACAGCTACAAAATGAACAGATTCCAATAGTTTCACAATGAAAGAAATTTAGCAGATGTATTAATCTTAGCCCTATTTATAGAGTTACATTGGGAAAAATAATAATTTATTGACTTCAGCTAAGTCTTAAACCTGTTATCAAGATTGGGACCAAAAAGGGTGCCTGGGTGGCTCAATCGGTTAGACATCTACCTTCAGCTCAGGTCATGATCCCCTGGTTCGTGGGTTAGAGCCCAGAGTCAGGCTCTCTGCTGACAGCTCAGAGCCTGGAGCCTGCTTCGGATTCTGTGTCTCCCTCTCTCTCTCTCTCCCCCTCGCCTGCTCATGCTCTCTGTCTCTCTCTCAAAAATGAATAAACATTAAAAAAAAAATAAAAAACAGATGGGACCAAAAATTAAAAAAGATGGGACAATAATGGCAAACAAAGGACGCTTGCCCCGAATTCAAGTTTTGTTATTTTAAACATTTTTCTCATTTGCTGATAGGCTCAAACATGAAAAAAGACATGAATTGCAACAGCATGCTACAGGACATAGGCATACTAACATTTGTTTCCTGACCACTTTGTGATGCTTCCAGGGAGAAGTGAAAACTTGTAGCTTCATTATACCTGTCTCTAGGTCGACCTCATTCAGTGAATTGGGACTACCATTGACCAATATCTACCTTTAAAAAAAATAAAGAGAAAATTAAAGAACTATGATTGTTTCAGCAACAGCTCACATGTGTCAGTACTTATTTTTTGTCTTATGAGCTCAGATTTTTAATTTTCAATTCTTGTGTATGTAATTTTATGGCTGCTTTTTCTAATCCAGTTAAAATTATTGATTCATTCATATATTCATTCAGAAAACATTTATTGAGAGGGTACTTTTTGTTAGGTTCTAAAAATCTATAGATGAATTTAACTGTTCCTACCCACAAGAATAATATAGTGAGAGTTACAAATGTGCGTGTGTGTGTTAGAATGGCAGTACAGTGTGGCAAATCCCATCGCAGTGGTATGGAACAGCAGATGTTTTTAGCTGCTTTGGCAGAATTGGGGAAGGTCCTTCACAGGGAAGGTCACATTTCATATTGCCAGACAAGTAATATTTTGGAAGTTACAGGGGATGAAAGAAGTCCAGAGAGGAGAAACAGCCTGGTCAGAGGCACAGAAATGTGTAGGCAATAAAAAGAAGTCCAATGGGTTCCATGTTTGGGGATGTCAGAAAATGTGACTGGTAACAAGGAGATTAAACGACCATACATGAAGAAAATTCGAGGGGCACCTGGGTGGCTGTCAGTTAAGCATCCAACTTCAGCTCATGTCACGATCTCATGGTTTGTGGCTTCAAGCCCCATGTTGGGGTTCTGTGCTGACAGCTCAAAGCCTGGAGCTTGCTTTGGGTTCTGTGTCTCCCTTTCTCTCTGCCCATACCCTGCTTGTGCTCTGTCTGTCTGTCTCTCTCTCTCTCTCTCAAAAATAAATAATAAACATTAAAACTTTTAAAAAAGAAAGAAAGTTCAATAAGGGATTCAAAATAGGGAGGAAGGTTGAATTCTAAGAGCGCTTCCCACTCTGTATTATCAGTCTATTCTATACCTATATTGTTCTTGCTTCTGTGAGCTATTTATAAAGTGAATAATCAACATCTAATTTACTTGTTAGCAATTCATAAGTTCATATAAAGTCTTCTAACACTTTAAGTGTCCTTATACTCACAATAATAATTGAAAATGTCATACTATCTATTGACTAATCATTTTCCTGTAAACTGTTTAAAGCTATTTTGTTCATAAGATGTTCTTGTAAGGACCACCCTACTCGGTTAACATTTGCCTTAACAAAATGTCTCATGGGTAAATGGGTTGCAAAGTTCTATAACGACTATACTGAATAGATTAAAATGATTAATTTTATTGTTATAGTCAATATTGTCATATAGTGACTCAAGATAATATTAATAGCAAATTTCTCTAGGATAAAAAGTGTGATCATGGTTACAAGAAGCTCACATATTTTATGTGGATACTTTGAATTTTAAATTATTTTATACACAAAATCAAGTGTCCATGTGAAGTCTAAATATTCACAAGCATACTGCATAATGGTGTCACAGAAGTCAACATCTCTAACTTTAAGAATTAGTGTTTGTAATAGCCACCAACCATTTTGTGAAAATGATTCTGTTTCTTCTGTTCAGCTCATACAAAAATTAAATTTATGACATTATGTATTTTGTTGGCAAATTGAATAGCTTAGTATTTGATCCCAATATCTTGCAAGAGAAACTCTTTGTAAGTAATAGTAGTCCTGCCAGAGTTTTCCCAATCTAACCATATCTCCAAGATCTGCCAAGTTCTAAGTGTAGTAAACACAGACATACTTCCATAGAGGGAATATGCCAGATTTTAATCATCCCTTTAATCACCTCCAACATCTGCCAGCTTTTCTCTTTCTGAAAAGTGCTGCCACTTTTAGCATAACCCCCAAGAGGCAGGTGCAATATACAAAAAGCATGGTGTGGTGCTTTCCAATTGAGTCCCTCTTGGCTTTCAATTGAATGATGTCCCAGCCTGGTTTGGCTGAGATCAGATGGGTAACTCCCCTCCTCCACCACTTAATATGACAACACCACAGGAGTACCAAGTCCTAAGGCTTTCTAGCAGTCCTTGAAATAAGATAATATTTTTTAAAAAACTGAAGAGGAGGTTCAGAACTCAAAGGAATAAAAATAGCATGAAATAGGTGGACACTAATATATACATGAGCAAAAATAAACAAATTGCAGAAACTATATAAGATTCATCAACAAATCAGATGTCTACATTTCAAATAGCAATTCTGATTGCAAATTAACTGGGTAGGATGAAGTATTGGAGACAGTTTACAAATCAGATAGATTCAAGGAGTGCTCCTACTGGGGCTTGGCTTAGAATAAATCCTGCCTGAGTACCCTGAAATTCTGAGTTTAAATAATCAATTGCTATTGATTTTTCACTTTTGTTCTGCCAACATTTGGATATTCCCTGGGTCACGTAGCCTTGCCATTTGAGCCAAAGTCAATAAAGAATTTATTCATTCATTAGAATCTGTAGAGGTATAATGTAAGGCTGAAAAATTACATTTCAGTAAATATCCAATGTTTTGTGTGGGATTTTAATGTCTATGACAAATCTGTATTAAAGGACACCAGCAAGATAAACTTACCCCTTGTGAGGGACAGGTTTTTATGACTTAAACTGCATTACTGCTGGAAAAAAAGTAACTGTAAAAGAATCCAACAATAATGTTTTGGACCTTGTAGCAGGACTGTGAATATTAATTTGCTCAATATATTAATAATCATGAAATACTGTTACTATTTTCTTTATATTTCTTGAAAGTATGAGATACAAATAGAGTATTATGGCCTGATCTCTATTGGTCAATTTTGTTTCAATGATATGTTGTTGGTAAGTGCAATGATGTCAAGGTTTACATAGCAGTATCAAAGTATAATAGCTCCCAGTTTGTCTAATCATTATAGCTAGTGCCTGTGAAAACATCTCGATTAACTAGAAAAAGTTTATTTGGTTCCTACTTATTACATTGATTCTAAGTATTCTCCTTAATTTTTATGCAAAAATACCAAATGCCTTGCAGTGTTCTTCATTAGGCAGAAAGTTCTATCACTCCCAATAATAATATCAAATGGTTTTTGTTTTTGTTTTGAGAGAGAAAGAACACAAGCAGGGGAGGGGCAAAGACAGGGAGAGAAAGAGAATTCCAAGCAGGCTCCACACTGTCAGGGATGTGAGATCATGATCTGAGTGGAAACCAAGAGTCAGATACTTAACCGACTAAGCCACCAGGCACCCCTCAAGTGGTTTTTTTAAGTATATAAAAATGGTAAATATTGCTCAGAATATTTTAATAAATTAATAAGGTTCTATTTCATCATATCATTTAGCACTTATTTTCTAAGATATTATAACATTTCCTTTTAGAATCATTTGTTTATTTTTCACCTGTAAACTACTTCCAGGGTAACAGTTGATGTAAAATCTTAACCACTTCTTTCCACAATTCAGTATACGAAGCTCTCAAATCTATGATTATGGAAACTTTCTGGATTTTTTTTTATGTTTATTTATTTAATTATTTTTTAGTAATCTCTACACCCAACCTGGGGCTTGAACTCACAACACTGAGATCAAGAGTTGCTCATTCTTCTGACTGAACCAGCCAGGCAACCCCCACTTCCTGGATCTTCTATAGCTTTTCGGATATTGTGCAGCCTTCATATAGTGCTTTTATGTTTACAGAAATTTTCTCATCAATTTTCCATTCATTTTTTTTTAAATATAATTTATTGTCAAAAGCGTGCTCTTGGCATCAGGTATAGATTCCCATGATTCATTGCTTACATACAACACCCAGTTCCATTCTATCCTCACATGAAGCATTTCCTTGTTTTACTAATAAGGAAACAGGTACAAAAAGGTTAAGTGAGGGGTGCCTGGGTGGCTCAGTAGCTTAAGCGTCCAACTTCAGCTCAGGTCATGATCTCATGGTTCACGAGTTTGAGCCCTGCATTGGGCTCTTGCTGTCAACACAGAACCTGCTTCAGATCCTCTGTTTTCCTCTCTCCCTGCCCCTCCCCTGCTCATATTCTCTCTCTCTCTCTGTCTCTCTCTCAAAATAAATAAACTTTAAAAAAAAGATTAAGTGAAACGAAGATGGAAAAAACATTACTTATAGAATTCAGACTAGAACTCATCACTTTACTACATCACAGCCTCCATCCGTCCTGCTCAAATTAAACTTTAAGGATAATTGCTTCTACAAAGTTATTAGTTTCAAACAATGTTCCATAAATTCAGCTACACAATCTCAATCTGGGACAATGAAAATAAGTGCCACTATCTTTTAAAAGTTAACTTATAGGGGCACCTGGGTGGCTCAGTCCGTTGAGTGTCAGACTCTTGGTTTTGGCTGGAGTCATGATTTCATGGTCATGAGATCAGGCTCCACGCTGAGTATGGAGCCTGCTTGGGATTCTCTCCCTTCCTCTTCCTCTCCCCCTCCCCTGATCCTTCTTTCTCTCTCTCTCTCTCTCTCTCTCAAAAAAATTGACTTATAAATACTAATTTATAAAATTAACAAAATGCTAGATCATTTACACAAGATCTTCGCCTCTCAAATAAACTAATACATTAATGTAAAATTTAGTAGTCCAAAAATGACTGTCTTACATTTCCATTATAAGTTCTTAAAATAATTTTAAGTATGGGGGGAGGTTAAGTCTTGAAGAAAGTACATAAAGCAAATATTTGCCTTACGTTTCTTCTTATTAGCAACCATTAGAAACTCACAGGGGGGATTTTCCAAATCCCTATCCCAGCACCCAAAGTACATATTTTAAACAATTCTTTAGATTCTTATGAATTTTTGTTTTTTCATATCAAATAATTCATTCCTATATTAAGACTGACATTTTGAATCATAAGATATTTTTACCAAATAAAAAATTAAATGATTGACTATCTCAACATTTTAATTTTACAAATATAAAATGTAGATTTCAAAGATAGATTCAACAGTGGTTTTTGTGACTCTAAATGATATTTTCTATCTGCTTTTTCAAAACAGGAAAAAAAATTAAGTGAGGGTTTGTATAGCATACAAGGGAACACAATTAAGGAAACCCTCATTGTTGTCTTCTGAATAGACTTGTCACATTACTATTCACAGCTTTGTCTAGTGACAGTGGAATATCAAAAAGATACTGAATAATATAGCAAAAATCTATTGTGCCACTGAGATCTAATCTTTGTCTGAATGTAATTGCCTTATTAAAAGATTTGCAAGCTTACTCTTTCTGTGATTCTAAAATAAGCCAAGAAAAACCATGCTGTAAAACTGCAACTGTAGTCTCTATGATATGACAACAGCATGTAAGTCAAACTGAACATTAAAACCCCGTTCGGTGGTTCCCCAGCACTGGCATGGATGCTTCTAGTCCTGCAATTATCCCTGGTGGTATGAATGGCATTTGGAAGACTTTTTTCCCATGAACTTAGCTAAGAGTGCCTGAGGAACTGCTTATGTAAATACGAATATCTCATTTAGATTGTAATTTATGTTCCGGGCAGTGTCTGCTTCTTAGTACCTGTTCATTATAGCTAATAGATTCAGGATAAGCTCCTTTGTCTTTTTTCCCCACCCCCTTCCCCGAAACACCTTGCTCTAAACCTTCCTAGGGGGAGAACAGTTTCACTGTTCAGTGGAAATAGATAAGTAATTGCACATACTGACGCCAATACCCTTACAAATTGTCAGCTTTAGTAAATAGTGTAAGTGGATGAATCTTCTTCATTTTTTTTGCCCTTCAGCCTATTCCTTTTTTAAATATTGTAATGTTATACTTTTATGATTTTGTGAAAGGCATTGCTTCCCACACACCCCCACTCCCTTCATTCAGATACAATAATAAGACATAATACAAGCCTCACAGTAATAACAGCATTAATTCACTTCGATTATGGCCTCAAGTCCTTATTCTTAATAGAGAAATGAACAACAACCAATTTCATTCTTCTATAATATAACTATCTCATTTAGGAAACTGTAGCCACTTTAACACAACCCTTTCAGTAAGAGTGGATTGGGCAGAGAAAGGGGACAAGAGCTGTTGATAGATTCATGGGTATTTGTGCAATGTGTAAGCCAGAAGAATTTTTTGTTATTCCTCCAGCCTTGATGGGTTTTTGCTATATATTCAATATGTATAAAATATGAACATATGTAAATAAGAGTTTTTCTTCAATATTCTCTTTGCACTTCATTGGAATGAGAGTCATCTGTTCACATAATTGTGAACTTAAAACCACTTTTTTGCCAAAATGAAAGTATAAAGTTAAGTCTACTCAGAAACTATGTAGGATTCATCACTATGATCACCATGAAACATCA
This sequence comes from Cryptoprocta ferox, assembly GCA_028646485.1. NCBI lineage: Eukaryota > Metazoa > Chordata > Mammalia > Carnivora > Eupleridae > Cryptoprocta > Cryptoprocta ferox. Next base: position 43,919,871 of record CM053568.1, read on the forward strand.
ATTTGACACTACAAACTACATTTGAGCTCATCTTTAAAACACAAATATTTGACATAACTATATAAAATGGAATTCATTCAGTGAAAGTATTAACAAAATTCCAAGAATAGAAGCTTATAATAGTAAGCTTCTCCTTACAAAATCAAAATTTTATTTAGCTGTTATGGAAATTAGGACAACATAACTATTATTAAAAGAATACTTTTTTCAAATTATAGGTGCATGAATTAAGAAGATCCAAATATATTTGCACATAATTTGCATGTCCTCATTGACCTATGCCTTCACTTCTAAGTAGTAATAATTTAAACATAATTATTGTTTCCTAATAGAAGGCCATTTCTTGAATTTTTTTTTCACTTCCTTTTTCCTTAAATCCTCACCGGATCTTCTGTTTATAGCTTATATGGGGAGTTAGAAGATAGATGCAGAAAACTAACATATATTAACAGTCTTATCATAGGTGAATGTCCAATTCTTAGTGCTCTTGAACAGGAATGAGGTAAATGCTGCCTTACAGTAAGATTAATCCAAGTCTGTCAAGCATATAATACACAATTGTCCAGCTGAAGCAAAAGTAATATGACAAAACATCGGGCCTCTTACTTTATGCAATTCTGGCAAAACCACTCATTCCTTCTCTTTCCAAAACCTCTTAGATTTGCAAGAATATAAGCAAAAAGTAATGTCCACCCCACTTTATCCCATCAGCAAATTAATCAAATTAAACACTCATTATCCTAGGGTATCCAAACTTAGATAGACAATTCTGAGTGTAAAAGAGGCAGCTATGAACAATCATACCCAGATGGCAAATGTAAATTAAAGTGTCTCATGAAAACCAGGAAGTATGGGTACTATATTGTTCCCCCTACTCTCCCAATTTCTAGGGCAGAGTACACTCACACTCATTTCTCCTTTCTCTTAATGGGAGACAGACAAGATATTACTGATGTATCTCCGCTGAAGGCTTGACTGTCCTGAAGACATCCTTTGGTAGTCAAAGTAGTTGGGGCGCCTGGGAGGCTCAGTCGGTTAAGCGTCCAACTTTGGCTCAGGTCATGATCTCACAGTCCGTGGGTTTGAGCCCCGTGTTGGGCTCTGTGCTGACAGCTCAGAGCCTGGAGCCTGCTTTGGATTCTGTGTCTCCCTCTCTCTCTCTGCCCCTCCTCAGCTCACTCTCTGTCTCTCTCTCTCTCTCTCTCTCAAAAATAAAATAAAGACATAAAAAAAATTTAAAAAGCGGTAAACTGTACAGTTTTAACATTTTGGGATCTCACACGTGATTCTCAAGTTCTGAATTGTTAGGAAGAAAAAAACACAGCAAATGTTTTGTCCCTTGTTTTAAATATGTTACTCATATAAATATGAGAAAATGTCACTTTTTTTTCTAAAACATGAAGTCCCCGAGGGCCTGTTTTTAGAGATAAGTTTGGATACTAACACCTTCAAGGGAAACCAGTCCTTTTACGAAAATTTAAAGCAAAATCAAAAAAAGAAATTGTAAGTGATGCAAATATTGTCATAAACCCATAATGTTAATATTTTGTAAGGCAATACTGATAAAATAAATATTACAGATAATACTTTCAGTCTTTTCAAATTATGCCTATATCTCTCTCTTTTGTGTGTATCTCCTTACAGCCTCCTACCACTTCAATGGAGATTGTTTTCTCTCTCTCTTTTCTGAAACAAATTACTTTATTTTTGAAATATTGAATACTCATTTGTTTGTCACTGGACATGAATTTTTCTTAAGTCTCATAGATTTCTTACAATCAAGATCAGTTATATTAAAAGTTTATTTGAAGACAATTACTTGAAGTGGATGTGCATGCTTCTTAAAATTAGATCATTAAAATACATCCAGTACCATCTCATGAACATCCATTACAAATTTTCCATTTGTTGACATCAGTTGGTGACATGTTTTCTATATGTTTCGCTTTTAACTTTACCTAACAAAATAAAAGTCTAAATGTCCATAGAATTTGTGCAAAAGATACAAAATGCCTAACATCTCCATATAATATTTAGATTATTTTAGAAACCACTTATGAATCTAGCCGTATTTTTGGCTATAAAGAACTGGAAAACATGTTATGTTTGTGGACATAATTTTAATGTAAGTATTTTTGGGAAATAATATTTCCATCCCTATGATATGCTACTATGATGCTCTCTTTATTTTAAATTGGAAGATAATCCACTGAACATTTTCATTATTGTCACAGCTAATATGACAATAGATATCACACTGAAAAACAATAATTCTTCTCCAGTGTATTTAAGGTAGTCATGCCAAATGTAGATTTTTATTAGCATTTCTTTAAAATGTAAACTACTACTTATAAGTCCAAAAAATAGTGTATTCTTCTTTGAAATTCATGAGATATAATTTTTATACTGCATTTATACTATACCATAATTCACATTTACTTTTGTTTTATCAGAAACAAGTTTTTTGAATTATATGCCCATGTTATCTATAATGCAGTGAAGATACAATCAGAGAAAACCTACTATTTAACTTTAAGCTTACCATAGGCATTAAATATTCTCTGACAGATCTTATAATGCATGTTGGTGCTGTCATAAAAATATCTAATAACTCTTTTCTTGAGAAATCAATTTGGGTTAAAAATGAACACCATGTACACATTTCTTAATTAACCTTTTGGTACTTTCAACAATATTTTCACCTTTATGGTATTTTAAATGAAAGCTATGTATAGACTTCTACTAACATAATTTTTACTACAACTTTTTGTTTTATTTTCTATCTTATATTTCATTATAAAATTAACACCTATTATAATTTGTAAAATAGAGCAAAATAAAATGAATAAAATATATCCATTATCCCAACATCTAAAGACAGTTCCTATTACCCTTCTGGTAATTTTCCTTACTGTTCTTATTCCATTGAATTTTTTTTTGTTTCTAATTTGACTGTATAAAACAGTGTATTCTGATTTGTACATTTAATATTATACAATATTTCTTATAGTAATATAAACTATTCATGAATGTCAATTTGAATGACATTGTGAGAATTACATGAGATAAGGCATTGTTAAAATTTAGTAGAGCTCATGATACACAGTAATTATATGTCAGAGTATGTCAGCTACCATCTTCAACACTATATTTATTATTGTATTTATCCAACCATAAGGCTTTACCATAATATACATGACCATCTAGTTATTAAAAGATATTTAAGTTCCTTATATTTTTTAGCCTTATAAATAACTCTGGATTTGACATATTTTATACAAAAAGCTGTTCCCACATTTTATATTATTTTCTTAGGACAGATTTCCAGAATGGAACTACTGAATAAAATAGAACACCCATTGTCAATGGCTTTTAATCTACATCACCAAATGTTTTGCAGAGGGTTTTCCCAACTTCTACTCCCTCTAGCAATGTGTAAGATTAGCCCTTTCATGGCACCCTTACTGACATTCAACATTCTCTTTATTTTTTTTCGTGGTACACACTCATCAAATTCAATCAGGTCCCTTCCTATATCTGTCTCTAACACCATATCAATTTTTTTTAAAGTTTTGATGAATGACATAATTTAAGAGTAACAGAAAAGACATAATAATAATACAAAGAATTCTCCAATACCCTTTTACCAGATTCCCTAAATGTTAGCATTTTATCACTTTTGGTTCATTCTTTTTTCCTTCTCTCTCTGTCTATATAGATAGAATTATTTTCTGAAATGTGTAAAAGTTGCATAAATGACACTTATTTACCTTTAAATAATATTTTCATGTGAGCACAGTACAATTATCAATAACAGCAAATTAACACTGACACAATAATAATGACTAATCAACAGATTAGACTTTCAACTAAACATTTGTGCTATCTCAAGATTGGTTTATTTTTTGTGCTTTTTTCTGGACTATAGGTTGTATTTACCTGTTTTTTGCATGGCTAGAAACATTGTACACTAGACATTGTGGACAACACGTTGTGGACACTGAATTTTGTTATCTTCATTTAAGAAGATATTTGATTTTGTTCTATAGTAAAAGTGAACTCGGTGGGACTCAAATTCCAAACTGTTGTCCTTGTGGTTGGCAGCAGCCGAAATCTTTGCTCATCTATTTAGCTTTTCTGACTTGATATCCATCAGACTGCTTAGAGTCTTCCTCACACATGCCCAGTTCAGGGATTAACCAAAGATTTGAGGAGAGATTATATATAGATTTAGATATAGACTCCACACTGTGGAGTACTTTTTTATGAGATTAACCCCTTTCAATTTTGAGCTACTCCGAGGACCCAAAACTCCATACTTAGACACCACAAGTCAATACTTCCATGTCTCTTTACTCAAGCTGTGGAACACTGAATAGACTAGGAAGGTCCTCCTGGAAAAGGCTATGTAAGTGTGGATCTCATTCAGTGCAGTTCTCTTCTTTCAAGGATCAAGTTACTTTCAATGTATTCTCCTGCTTTTAGTTAAACTTTGTGCCTTATTTTTTTAAACTTAATTCACAGTTTACAATTGTTACATGCATGATTATTCTAATACCAGATCCTTGGCTACTACCAGAACCAGAATTTAATAATTTTTATAGTTTATATTAGAATACAACAGATTTAAAGTAATATTTCCCAAAGTGTGTTCTGTGGAATACAAGTAGGTCCCTGATGAACAATCGAGAGGTTGTTATGTGGTCAAATACCTAAGAACTCTGCCTGGTATTTCACCAACTATGCCTTTTAGATATTTATAATTGCATAAGTGTATTAGAGAGTCCAAGTCCTCAAGGGTGTAAAACTATTAAACTTTAACACGGGTCTCATTGGTTTAACAAATATTTATTAAGTGGCATTTTAGTGTGGTTTTTTTTCAGACATATTTCATTATGGAACTCTCTTTTCTTTTTCTTTTTTTTTTCTCCAAACTATCCCAAAACTTATCCCAAAACTATGTAACACATTTTTAAAAATGCTGCCTTAATAGTATGGTCTTCACCTAGAATTTTAATTTTCTCTCCTAGAACTTCATTTCAAAAGTTTTCTATTCCAGAAAACTGATGTATTACTCTATATACACATCTCATTTGTTTTGTTTTCTACCTGCATGATTTTATTTAGGGCAATTATTTCATCAATATATTTCCTCCCTAACTAGTAAATTTGTTTCTCAACCCATGAAGGTCAATTCAGTTTTACTGCTTTTATTCAAACCAGAATGTCACTACAGACCCAGGACAGTCCATAAAATTTCTCTCAAAGATGTAGCATATACCAGCATGCAGAATAAAAATGACATCAGACTTATGACACATAAAGCAAAATGTCTTTTTTTGTTTGGTTACCTATTCCTGTGAACCAAACTACCCCCCAAACTTAGTGCCTAAACAGTAACCATTTTATTATATCTCACAATTTAGTGGGTCAAAAATTCAGGCACAATTTGGCTGTGAACTTTTTCTTTTCCACATGGCATCAGCAGAATTACTCAGGGACATTCAGCGAGCTTCTAGGCTGTAAGTTTTAGGTGACCTCACTCACTTCCCTAGTACCTTGACGGGGATGGCTGAAAGGCTGGGCTCAGCAGGAACCTTCTCTATCTCCTGTAGCCTCAGAGCCTCTCCAGGTGACGTCTTCTGCTGAGAAGTCGGATTTTTTTTCACAGTGGTTCAGGGTTCCAAGAGGGGAGAGTGGAAACTCTAATTTCTTTTTTAAAAAAGCAAGGCCCAGAAAGTCAAAGGGCCCCTTCCCTCATATCTTATACCCTTTGTTAATGTAGTCATTGACCACATCCCAGATTCAAAGCAAAGAGAACTAGACCCCACACTTGAGGGATTTCAGTGAATTTGTGTTCATCTTTATTTAATCCACCATGCTAGTCTCATGGTAAAAAGCAGTAGACATTTTGCAGAAAGTGATATGAAAGAGAGTTCTGTTCCATTCAAGAATTATATAGAGACTATAAGCTAGTACAAATTGCTAGTGTTAAAATATATAATTGAGGAAATTATCAGAGACACTGCAAACATCAAAAATATACAAGTATATCATGAACAACTTCATACCAAAACATTTGAATATTTACACAAAAATGAAAAATTTCTAGAAACATGTAACTTATAAAACTGATTTAGGCAGAAATAGAATCATCTAGAGAGTCATCTACTATTGAAGAAATTGAATCCAAATAAAAAATCTTGCCAGATTGAACACTCCAAGCCCAAAGGATACCACTAATGAAGACTTCCAAACATTCAAGGAATAAATGTTCCAGTCATATACAAGTCTTCCAAAGAATATGCAAAGAAGCTATATTCCCTAAATCATTTTATGAGCTAGCATAATCTCATATATGATATGTTTATTAGGGCTATCAGCCTATAATTGCCTTTTCTTGCACTGTCCTTCTCAGCGTGTCAGCGCCTCTAGTTTGTCATTATGTAAATGCGTAAAAAATGTAAAATATAGCTCACATTATACATTCAGTATTAACTTGCATTATCAAAAATTAATTAAACATTAACATGTGTTAATGGATGATGATCAGTCCCTCTCAAGAAAACAGACATAAATGATTGGATTCTACAGTCTTTTTTTTCTTTTAGATTTTCTGGATATAGCAAGGGAAAAAAGGCTTTTTTAACGTTCATTTTCTGTTTTCCTCTCTTTCTCCCTATCACTACTAAAGACAAATTTGTCGTTCATTGCCTATTTTAGATTCTCTTCCTTCTTTCTGATGAGACCCCCTCCTTCGCTGGACCTGCTCTTTTGTTAAGGCAAAAACATAAGAAGGAGAGTGGGAGAAGGAAGAAGGCGAGTCCTTAGCTACAAAGGCTACATTTATTTCTATAACAAAGAGGCAAGATCCCTCAGAGAACTTACAAGATGAGTAAGGTGCATTTTTTTGTTTTAAAGAACAAAATTGGATTTGGGACTCTGAGTACTTCTGTCTCTGCTGCCTGACCTCTTCCTGCCACGACTCCTGGACCCGGAGGAACTCTGGCTTCGGCTGCCGCGAATCCGGCTGCGGTCCCTTTTTCTTCCCCTACTGCGTGAACCGTGCCTCTCGCGACTCTTTGACGTGTGCTTGTGAGACTTCTTCCCCCGGTGACTGCTTCTCCTTTTCCTCTCAGCTTCCCCGCTTCTCTTGTAGGAATGCGACGGACTGGGGCTTCTCTGCCTCCTGGGCCTCCCGGAGTATTCATCGTGGTGGCCCGTCCTCTCTCTCCTGTCCGAGCGCCTGCCCAAGGAGGTGCGAGTCCCATCTGGAGACAGGAAGATGTCTCTATTAGCTTCCCCAAACTCATTGTTGGGATTTCGGAACACGTGAAGAAAGTTGCAGTGCTTTCCTCTTGGACATTGTTGTATTGCAAATAAGCCACAAATTGCCATTTTCCAGCGGGTCACTGGGCAGAATTCGCACCGAAGCTGCCGTCCTGCGTACCATCGTCCGTTAAACAGAGAAAGGGCCGCTTGGCATTCTTCTTCCGACTGATACTGAACATACACATTGCCCCTCAGGTGAGGTTCCAAGTTGCAGCTGACCTTGAACTGGATCACCTTCCCCACGCTCTTGAACTCGGGAAGCACGTCATCATAGAAGTCCAGGAATTGCTGGTAGGTTTCCTCCTCACTGTACTCTAGGCTCGCATCGGGGTCATAGTCATCCCGTCTGCACTGCTCCATTCCGAAGGTCGTAAACATGCTTTTAATCAGAAGCGTGGGACTCGAGGACGGGAAGTTGTGTTTACGCAAACACCTGTCTCCAAATCTGCATGCTCCTGTTTTACTGTAGAACGGACAATTAGCTCGATCTCTCCCCATTATCCTTAGGTCCGTGGGTGGTTCTGGGTTCTGCCATGTGGCACCATTTCCCAACTCACTTTCAGCCTGTTCCAGCATCTTCTGCGCAGCTTCCTCTCTTTCTCTCTTCTCCTGGAGCTTCTGCTCCTCCTCTTTTCTCTCTTTTCTCTGCTGCTCTTCCCACTCTTCCTTTAGCTTTCTCTCTTGTTCTTCCTGCCGTTTTCTGGCTGCCTCTTCCTTTTCCTTCTTGCTTCTGAATTCTTCTTGTGCCTTCCGCTCCCGAACCAGCCACGCCTCGTGTAATTTTTGCCTTTCTGTCTCCGACAGCGACAGCGGCTCTCCTTCTGGGTGTTGTTCTTCAATAAAAGCCGCCGCCTCCTCCTTCTGGGAGAGTCCTGAGTCTCTAGATCGAGCGAGTGCCTGCCGCCGTTTCTTTCGTTTCTCCTTCTTCAGGGCGGCCCTGTACTTTTTGTGGCTTAGTTTCTCCGGAAACAGCCCCGTCTCGGGCGCCGCCATCTTGCCAGGGCCAGTAACGTGTATTTTAGAGAGCATAGTTTGGGAATATAAATTTGATCTCCTTTTTTGTTCTACAGGTGCAAGTAAAGATTGAAATTACTTTTGAGTGACCATTGTCGTAGTAACTATCGTGACAGTGTTAGTCTTGGCATACGTTTGACACCCTTGAAAGAATGAACATTATAGAGCACTATAATAGAAATGTTCCATTTTCCCAAAAAATATTAAAAGAAAAAAATTACTCATTGAAGCCAGATATCAGCTGGGGATATCCCATGCTTTTTACCTGAGCAAGCTTGTCTTGATCTGTTTTACAAAATATAAAACTCTTCCAAAAATTCCAGTAAATTAGTGAGGGGCTCAAGATCTCAGAATCTGTAGCCACCTCCGTGTTTCTTGCCACCATGTATATTATCTCTATAATGCGTAGTTTAACCTGGACGTGAAACTATACAGCCTCACCAATGTTAACACACATTGTAGCGTGGAGGATTAATGACTTTAGTAGATTTTACTGGCTTTGGAGAGGAGGAAGGGAAAAGGCTTACATCTCAGCAGTTCAAACAATTTCCTGTAGAATGTTATATCTGAACTATTTTTAAATGTCTTTCTGCCATCCTGCTCTTGTAAGTCCCAGGTTTTTCCTGACTTTCTTGAATCCTGTTCTCTTTTCTCTTTCCCTATGTCCCATGTGGAGGACCTTTCCCTCTTCTGACAATGAAAATGGTTAACAGCTAACATTTACTGAGTATTTCACATATTTCCGACACTGTGCTATGTGTTTTATAGGTATCACTACATTTATTCCTCAGAAAAATCGTACAAAGGAGCTATCACCATCTCTTTTTAGAGATGAGGAACCAAAAGGTCTAGTAATTTTTCCAAGTTCACACAGCTAATAACTAGTAGGGCTGGGATTAGAACCAATTCATACTGTTTCTAGAACCTCTCCTTTAAATCAGTATAGTATATTACCTCCAAATATAATATATGACCTTGGCAACTGCCACAATTTGCAACAAAATACAATTTATTTCATATGAGCTTTTTACCCCAAAACTTTCTCACCTTGAAAGGAATTCTGAGGCTAATTGCTAAGATGGAAAAATACTTTATCTCTTTACTTTTCAAGCTTGACACAAAAATTTAGCAGAGAGCAAGTTAACAAAAAATACTATTTTTTGACACACTACGGATATTTTTGTTGCAAATCAGTATGTGGAATAAAAGCATAATCTGCTTAGAAAAATAGGAAAAGATGATGGAAAATTAGGAAATGACAAGAGGAAAGAGCAGGGGCACAGAGAGGATCCAGAACGATACCTGTACCCTAAGACAAGCTGGGGTCTAGGCAAAGTGATCTGGTTGCAAAGATAGAGCCAGGTAGGGCTCCTGGGTGGCTCAGTCAATTAAGCATCTGACTCTTGATTTTGACTCAGGTCATGATCTCACAGTCAGTCGGTTGTGAGATTGAGACCAACATCGGGCTCTGTGCTAGGAGTGGAGTTGGTTTGAGATTCTCTCTCTCCCTCTCCCTCTACCCCTCCTTCACTTGCTCCTGGTTGCATGCTTTCTCTCCCTCTTTTTCTCAATCAATAATATTGAGCCATGTAAATAATGTTGTATCCTACATATATAGCTTCGGTATTAATAGTCTGTTAAATGTAGTTCAGAATCAGGAAATATAGGAAACAAACAATAATTAGGAATTAGATGAGCTGAACGGTAGGAAAGTACAAATTCATTGTTCAGTTTAAGGCCTTATCCTAGAGGCCAGCTGTGGGGATGCAACCAGTAATATAAGATTGAAGACAGAAGTTAGTACTATTGACTATACAAACACACAATGTGGGAATTCCTAAGGAGACCTGAGAACATTAGCCCCTGAACATGAGAGCGACATGGCATGTGGAGATACTTGTACCTCTCTGGATTCTTTAAAGAAACAGAACCCATATGAGACAATGATAGATAGATAGATAGGTATTGATAGAGATTATTTACTTATTTATATTGTATACACATATACATACATAGAAATTTTAAGGGATTGCCTTACACATTTCTGGGAGCAGGCTGAAATTTGAAATCTGTAGGGCAGACCAGCAGGCTGGAATCTCAGGAAGGATTTCTATATCATAGTCTTGAGACAGAATTCCTTCTTCCTGGGAATTTTTTGGTCTTAAGGCAGCTGATTGGAGGAAGTCCACTCACATTATGAAGGGCAGTCTCCTTTACTTAATCTCAAGAACTGTAGAGGTTAATTACATCTACAAAATACTTTTTTTTTTAAATTTTTAATGTTTTATTTATTTTTGAGAGAGAGAGAGAGAGACATCATGAGCAGGGGAGGGTCATAGAGAGAGGGAGACACAGAATCCGAAGACAGGCTCCAGGCTCTCAGCTGTCAGCACAGAGCCTGATGCGGGGCTCGAACCCACAGAACTGTGAGATCATGACCTGAGCTGAAGCCGGATGCTCAACCGACTGAGCCACCCAGGCGCCCCCAAAATACTTTTATAGCAACATTAGACTCATATTTAATCAAACAACCTAGCCAAATGAACACATAAAATTTAGCCACCACAGTATTCTTTTGACATGTTTGGTTTCTACATCTGATTAGGAGGGGAAAATTCATGGATCTACAAGGGGATTTGCCTCATTTCAAGAAAGACTCAGGACTGAGAGAAGAGAGCAAGACTAGTGTAAGAATATTAGACTTCTCTTTGAGAAGCTAGTGAAAGGGGAGAGGCAATACAGACTAACTCAGATGATCATGATTTTTAAATATTAGGTTAAATAAGAATTACCTGTTTGGAAATGTGTTTAAAATTTAGATCCCTGTATTTTTGATTCTTTAAATTTGTGCTAGAATCTAACAGTCGTCCCAAGTGATACTGATGCAAATCACAGAAATACAACACTTGAGGAAGAATTGGAGTTAATAAGGATGTTCATCCTACAGCTAAAAGAGAAAGCGAATTCCTAAACATAATACAATCTCAGTGAGAATAAGCTTCACCCACTGAAATGATAGAGTGACCAGCTAGACCTGAATCCTATCATCCCACAGAATGAAGATAGCTCCACAAAACAAAAGCAAATGATAGCCTAGATATGCCAAGCAAATTTAATTTCAAAATAGCCATTTTTGAATGTACAAATGGAATCAGAACAAGTCACAATTGAAAGCCAGTTCAGAATATGGCCTGTACCCTACTTCCCATCCCTACGCCTTTCATTTGTTTGTGGTAATAAAATTAGAGCATATCACAGAGAAAAAGAACAAAGTAACTGCAATGCTAAGTGAACAGTTTGTTCTCTACCCAGTTTTCCAAACTGCTGTTTATGAAAAAAACAACTGCATTCTTTTTGCCAAATGAGATGCTCACTAGTTTGAATGACTTACATAGGGTATATTAGAATGCAAGCATACCAAAGACAAAGCTTCTGACAGAAGATGAGCTTGAAATAAAATTTTAATTGAATTACTGTTGGTAATAGAGAATGAAAAGTGGAGTCAAACTTTCATCTTGTAAGACAAAGCACTATTATTATCATGTGTTTGAAACTATTCTTGTAGCCATGCAAGGAGAAGAATAAAAACCTCTCCTGCTTTGAACTTGATCTAATTCATAATGGCCATCCAATGACCTCTAACCAGTTTCCTATCATTTAGAATTATGGATTTCTAGAATCTTTGATTTACAAGTGGACCTGATATTAGATCCAAATATCCAAATTGCCTACACTACATATTGACCAACAGCTTCCAGCAGCATCTCTTTAAAACTTCTAACAGTTTTATTTCCCACATAACAGTGGGAAAGTATTATCTCAGAAGTAATACCCCTGTATACTTAGCAACCTCAGATTGAAAGTTTCTCTTTGGGGTGCCTGGGTGGCTCAGTCAGTTGAGCCTGCAACTTCAGCTCAGGTCATGATCTCATGGTTCTTGGGGTGGAGCCCCACATTCTCTGTGCTGACAGCTTGGAGCCCAGAGCCTGCTTTAGAGTCTGTGCCTCCTGATCGCTCTCTGCCCCTCCCCCACTCATGCTCTGTCTCTGTCTCTCTCATGGAAATAAACATTAAAAAACAATTTTTTTTAAGTTTCTCTTCTAAAAAAAAAAAGTTTCTCTCTTCGATGTGTTTTCTTTTCCTCTCCCTACTTTCCCTAAACACCTCTTTCCACTCTCTGCCCTTCTCCTTACCTACCTCCAAACAGTAATAGTCACATACACATACACACACCCACACACACACATACTCTAATCCCTTGGGAACTATAGAAACATTGACCATGATAAGACAGCACACAAGCAGGACTAGAAAATATACCTGATTTCCCCCAAAGTACTCACTTACTAGGTTTAGAGCACTAATACTTTATTTAACACATGGGAAGTAACAGACCTTCAGTTTACTAATAATCTCAATCTTTAATCAGAAATGAGATTAGAACTATAACTATACAAGGCAAATGTTTTCAGGCATTATGAGTTGTTCCATCAAAAATTCTTTATTCTTGGGGCGCCTGGGTGGCTCAGTCAGTTAAGTGTCCAGCTTCGGCTCAGGTCATGATCTCACCGTTCGTGGGTTCCAGCCCGGCGTCGGGCTCTGTGCTGACAGCTAGCTCAGAGCCTAGAGCCTGCTTCGGATTCTGTGTTTCCCTCTCTCTCTGACCCTCCCCTGCTGACGCGGTCTCTCTGTCTCTCAAAAAAAAAAATAAATAAATAAACAAGGCTTCTAAGATGGTGGGAAGGATAAAATATAATCTGATATTAAACTGACGAGGAGGTAGATAAATAATGAGGAATGTGATTTCCGAATAGCCATATTACAGGGCTCCTCATTGCAGAGCCCAACATTTTGCAACAGAACTTTTCATGATACTTTTCTTGAAAATGAATGCTCAGATTCTGTACATTGTTAGTTCCACGAAAAAATGGGGCCTGGCAGTTAGTCAGGGTGCTTAATGCCTTCTGTGCATCCAGTTAATGCCCTAACACATCACAATACATGGGTAAATTTTAGATAAGATTTAATTATTTTAAAAACCTGACGCCCTGTATTTAAGTTATCAACTTGTAAAAATGAGTTCCTAAAGTATGCTAATTTCACATATAATATGAAAATGTACTAAATTGTTTAAGGCTCTGTTTACCAACATAAAAACAAAGAACATTAATATTTAATGTTTTACAACCTGACACCCCATGAGCTTGGTAAAATAGTATTATTTACTGACATTTCTTTAAAAATTTACTGAAAATTAACATAATTACATCATAGTGCTCATAATTCTATTTGTATAGATGCCACAGAATAAAGTGAGTTTACATTGTATAAAGGAAATCTTGAGCTAGCTAATGAAAAGAAAAATGAGTTGGAATTTCATCTGTACTACTTACCAGCTATGTGACAATGAAAAACTTATTTAACTTCTCTGAATGCCAATCTCTTCATTTGTAAAATAGGCATAAATTATTATAAACGATACTAAGCTTCCTTATAGCACTGTTGTAAAGATTACAAACATTTTACATGAACTAATAAACACAATACTTGGTACGCAGTAAGGGCCAGTAAATCATAGCTGCTGTCTTGTTGTTGTTGTTTTTACTGTTTTAAGTGACCAAAAGTCAAAAGAAAACAAGATTCAAAACAGAAGCAGACAGCTTAAATAGTTTCTACTATGTTTATGCCAGTCTTTTGATTTTAGAACTTAGAACTATTGAAATAGCATATTAATATAAGACTTTTCATATTCAGAGTGGGTTTCTGGAAAAATCTTCATGATAAATAGTACAATTATTTTTTAATAAATGTGAAAAAAAAAAGAGGTGGGAATTACCACCATATGATTTAGACAAGAAAATTGGGCCTCAGAGAAGTCATTGCTTGATCAGGATCACACAGCAAATGCATTGGAAAATCAGAATTTGAGGCAAGTTCTGAAACAAGTTTTAATGTTTGAAGTGATAAACTAATAAGGAAAATCAAAGCAAAAAATATCAATCTATAAAATAGGAGTGGTTCAACCTGAGAACACGGACCAAGATTATATAAGCAAAGGTATTCCAAATTATCTGATCATTATCATATATCCCAAGTAAAAAAGATCATTTCTTTCTATTGACATTATGTTCATCAAACAATAAAATCAGATGTAGGAAATATTGTTAAGATATCTCTTGGAATGTCTTCATTAAGTACTGATTAATTAAAACTATCTTAATTGTATATTAAATAATTAATTTTAATCAGTGTATATTATCTATTCCTTTTTTAAAAAATTTTTAATGTTTATTTTTGAGAGAAAGACAGAGTGCGAATGGGGGAGGGGCAGAGAGAGACACAGAATCTGAAGCAGGCTTCAAGCTGTCAGCGCAGAGCCTGATGCAGGGCTTGAACTCACAAACCACAAGATCATGACCTGAGCCAAAGTCAGATGCTTAACCAACTGAATCAACCAGGTGTCACTATATATTACCTAATATTAAATATATTCATATAATGTATACAGCATCATATATTTTCTGTATTATATATAATCATTATGGAATAATTTATTGATTACTTTCAATAATTTATTTTAAACGTTTGTCAGAAATCCTGTAGAAGCAATATTTACTACACTTGGAAAAAGTACTTAAGTCAGTATTCATTAAAGTATGCTCCACAGTCCATTTTGTTCATGAGTTGAATTATTAGTTTCTGATACCTAA
The DNA here is from genome assembly GCA_028646485.1 of Cryptoprocta ferox. Classification (NCBI taxonomy): domain Eukaryota; kingdom Metazoa; phylum Chordata; class Mammalia; order Carnivora; family Eupleridae; genus Cryptoprocta; species Cryptoprocta ferox. The sequence goes on from CM053568.1 coordinate 43,934,927, forward strand.
TATAAACAGTTTCATTGCTAGCAATTTATCAAAAGGAATTATTGTCTCCCCTTAAATTCCAGTCAGTATGTGAGTTTATCAGTGAGAATACTGCCAAACAGAGGTGCCTGGGTGGCTCCATCGGTTGAGCATCTGACTTTGGCTCAGGTCATGGTCTTGCAGTTTGTGAGTTCAAGCCCCACATTGGGCTCTCTGCTGCCAGTGCAGATCCTGCTTCAGGATCCTCTGTCTCCCTCTCCTTGTCTACTTGTGCTGTCTCTCTCTCTCAAAAATAAACATTTAAAAAGCAAAAAACAAAAAACAAAAAAACCCAAAAAACTGCCAAACAGATGAGTTAGATGATCTGGCAAAAAAAAGTTTAATAAATGCTTGTTGGTTATTTGATCTGTCCATCAAAACTAAAGAAAACTACTATCAGCTTTGGGATATTTCAACTTCAATATTTTCCCATTTAAAAAGGTACTGAAAATGCATTTTAATTAGACAAGGCATCAGATGATAACAAGCAATAGTGATTATTATGTGAGAAAATGTCCATACTTTTCAGAGATGCCGGCCAAAGTATGCTGAAATATGTAAAGGTGAAATGACAATTTCTGGAATTTGCTTTAAAATGATTCAGTACGTGGGGCGGGGGGGTGCCTGGGTGGCTCAGCTGGTTAAGAGTCCAACTTCAGCTCAGGTCATGCTCTCACAGTTTGTGAGTTTGAGCCCCGCATCAGGCCCAGTGTTGACAACTCAGAGCCTAGAGCCTGCTTCAGATTCTGTGTTTCCCTTTCTCTATCTCTCCCCCACTCACGCTCGCTCTCTGTCTCTGTCTCTCAAAAATAAACAAACATTTAAAAAATTATAAAAATAATTCAACATATGTATACATAAGGAGATGCACACATATGTTCACCAAAAGGCATGTAAAAGAATGCTAATGGCAGCAGTATTTTTAAAGCCAAAGACTGGAAACAATCCAAATGTTCAACAGTAAAATGGGTAAATAATGGTTTATCCATACAACTGAATACCATACAACAAGAGGAAACTCCAGCAAGCTGCTACAGCACGGTGACTCTCATAAATGTAATATTGAGGATGTGAAGACAGACGTGAAAAAGTCCATACTACATGATTTTATTCATATAAAATTAGGCAAAACTAATTTATGATGATAGAGGTCATAATACCAGTTTCCCTTGAAGTTGGGAGTAATGATTAGAAGGGGGCATAAGAAGACTCTTGGGTTCTGTTCTTGTTCTCCTTCTTGATACAGATGCTTATAGGCTTACGTTCTTATGGTTTGTGCGCTTTTCTGTAGTTTGTTATTCTTCAAAAAAAGTTTATATAAAATAGTCCTACAAAGTAAAAATTATGAAGCAATCATTATAGTCTTGATAAATGTTGAATTTGTATGACTGGCACACAGAGATTCATTTTACTCTTCTACTTTTGTGTCTGTTTGAAAATTTTCATATTTAAATGTAATCTAAAAAATACTATGTCATTAGGTGGGGACCTGAGAATTTAAAATCTATGAACCCTTTAGCAATACAGATTCAAGAAGAATTTAAGATATTGGTTTAAAATATATAGTACATTGAATCTTGTGAAAACTAATCAAGATTCTGCCCAAAATGCCCTTCCCCTACACACATAATAGCTTATTATTGAATTAAATTGTCACCTACCCCAGAGAAATTACCTAGCTAATACAAGAATAATCACATTGGACACCAACGTTTATTTTATTAAAGAGCCTGAAGAAATTAAACCAATTGCCAACACTAAGAAAGATGGACATCTTCCCTGGCATCCAAAGAAAATAGTTATGCTTAAGTGATTCTTATTAATGTGTATTATATATATTCTAAAGACTAGTTCTAAAAGATTTGGAGGGAAGATTTGAAAGGGAGGTAAAAAGAAAGGGTGAGTACCTTGAGAGCAGTAAACCTGCAATTTTCAGTAAAGCAACTTCAAATTTAGATGCAGTCAGAGTTGGACAAAATATTATTAGGCTATTGATTTAAGGAGGTAAAGAAAAATTTAGCCTACAAGGAATAGTACAATATTTCATTATGTCAACATGAAATCTCAAGAGTTTGCTGAATAGAACCTACTGGGTATGCATGGCCAACACTTTGTCTTTCAAATTAGACCATTTTTATACCCACTAAATGAAGAGTGCTCTTTCTGAGTGTGTTAGTAGTTAAGCTTTGCAAGCCTAAAAAGGTATTCTCATGGTATGTGAAGAAATAATTGATTTCCCCCTCTTCTTTGTTTTACTTCTATGAATAGGCTTTTTACATTATATATAATAGAAAACTTGTTGTCTGAGGGGAGGCTGGAAATTAACAACTCTAAGTATTGATTGATTTGTTTTTCATTTTGTAACCATTTGCTAGATTATTCCTACTTTTTTTTAACCTATCTTGAAAAAAATGTTTTATAGCAGCCAGTTAAAACAGAAGTCAGTTTCTTTTTAAGCAAACTAGCACTGCTTGTTGCTTTTTTATGTTAAAGCTCAAAAGAATTCACACCTAGTCACAGGGTATATGAATTGTAGTTAATAAACCATTACTCTCTGTGAACATTATGATTCTGGATTCCTACTATTATATATTCCTTAAATTAAAAATTTTAAAAATCTCTCTCCATTCAGTACAAGTAAAATAGGCTTAACAGTAAGTAATTGCTGATCATTTTTTTGCCAGATATTTTTATTAGAATTGCATGGTAATCATTAAAATGGGTTTGTATTTTCTTCAGGAACATTAATTTTCGGATTAAATAAAATACATGGTCTTATTTTAAAGCAGGCTCGTTTTATACAATAGACCAATTTTTTTAGATGAGCTACCCTACACTTAATGTCATTAGTAAACAATGCATTTAGTCACACAGGAATACCAGGCTCATACATTTAAAACACTTCAGCATCTTGTTTTGCCAGCTGAACCCCTACACAGTGATATAACCTAACAATAGCTACTTATATAACCAAATGAATATAGAAGACCAGATTTCCTAGCACAGATGCTGCCTCTTATCCACCCTCTCTAGGACAATGTCAAAATAGTGGTCATTATCTGTATATGTTGAATCTCTATTTGGTATTTTTCTGAGACGCATGAGAAATTGATTGTTATCCCATTCTTTCATAGAATTCCATGAAACATCTACCAACGGAGATTTTCTAGGGGATTATTCTGAGATCTAGAGCTTACTATTGTATGTCCTAGGAGCTACCATAGGTTACATCTGTTATGCAGGGGGGGTAACATTCTTTAATGTTAACATCATTCTATCATTAATAGCCAACAATTATTAAGCATTTACAAGGCAATGTACTAAATCCTTCATGTACTTAATCTCATTAAATACTCACAAAAGCCCTATGCTAGATGCTATTTCCCCATTTTATAAGAAACCAAGGCTCCAAAGGGATAAACAATGGGCTAACTATTACACAGCTAGAAAATGACAAACTTAGGATTCAAACTAAGTCTATGTGACTCTAAACAGAAAATCACCTCAAATTTATGGCTTTTTAAAATAGTGACATCATTTTTTTCTTACTTTATGCCTATTTTCCTCTAATGCTAAAGTCCCAGCATTTGCTGATAAGCTGAAATATTGGCACTAACTCCAACACAATTCAAGCATTTATACAAGTTATTTGTGATAAATGACTTATTTTCTTTATTTTAAACAATCATCAAATTGTGATGTTTGTCTAAGAGGTAAAATAATAAGTAAAAACCAGTATATGCTCAAAAAATTGTTAATTCAAGTCTTTAGTTGCTATTAACCCAAAGATGACAGTTTATGTTTTTTCAGTAATGATATAGAAATATCATAGTTTGGGGTGCCTGGGTGGCTCAATCAGACGAGCATCCAACTCTTGATTTCAGCTCAGGTCATGATCACATGGTTTGTGAGATTGAGCCCCATGTTGGGCTCTGGGCTGACAGCATGGAGCCTGCTTGGGATTCTCTCTCTTTCCTTCTCTCTCTGCCCTTCCCCAACTCCTGCTCTCTCTCTCATTCTCTCTCTCTTAAAATAAACATGCAAAAAAAAAAAAAAAGAAATATTGTAGGTTTATAAATAAGGAAGGAATTGTATAATATTTGAATCACAGATATTCTATAGGGCAGAAATCTACAGGAATCATCTAGTCTCCTGCCACATTACCCCTAGTTCCAACACACTGTCCATAACATACACACAAATACACATACCCATCAAATGCTTCAGTACCCTTCAATAGCATTACTATAATTGGAGAGTCCACCTCTGCTTAACTGCCCATCAAAAATGAGAAACTCTATTTTATGAGGAAACTGATTCCATTTTTCAAGTGGTTCCAATTGCTGAAGTTCTTCCAAAAAAAGTGCTTGCCCCCCAGTCTAAGTTAGTAACTAAATTCAAATTTATTGGTCAGAATAGCAACTGAAACATTTATAAATGCTGCCTCTCTTCTCATTCTATTTGTCCATGTGAATTATTTCTCTAACTCCTTGAATGTAGTTTGAATGTAATATTGTGAGGGAATACAGACAAGTACATGTTTTCAGTGAGTATATAAGTATAAGTTCTTCAAAATTATTCAGCTCTATCGCTGTCTCAAGAAAAGTTTCTTGTAATTTATCCACTCTCAGAAGTTTTAACTAGAACATGTATATTAAGTATTTCACAACTTAGTGTCCTATAAAATACTCAAATTTACATAAAATATATTTGCATTTAAGCATAAAGTTACACAATTATAACACTTTACTGCAGAGATATTTATTCTACGAGAATGAGTAATGAGAAGGAAAAATAATTCTTCATAATTTTTAAATTAAATTGTACATATATATTTAACATGAATTAGTTTAGTTTATAGTCATGTCTCAATAAGAAATTAGAAAATATCATTTTATCTTTGTTACAATCTCAAAACAAATCAACCAATAGCAGTGATGTCTGAAAAAAAAAAAAACCTTCCTTCCTGGAAAGCTATTGTTTTCTCATTTAATAATGATTGCTTTGTTATTTACTTCTGAGTTTGGTGCAGATGTGAGGACAGTGAGTAACTTTGTTTTTATTTGATTTTGAAACACCCTTTACAACTATTAAGTTATAAGTGAATGTTAAACCCATTGCTTTGAGTCCATTTGATATTCAAAAGAGGGCTGATTTTCATCATTGTTCATTTGAGATACTGAAGCATATTCATCCCAGACTCTCCAGGTTAAACTTTGAAATACTTTAATTATTTCAAAACATGGAACCAACAAAATAAGATTGGCGGTTTCCATCCATTTACAACAGAAAATGGAAAATGAAAACTTACACCAAATATTTGTCAGACAGCAGAAATCTCATTTTTATATCAAGAGTGAATAATACTTAGTTGAATCAGGAGGTCAGTAAAGATGTTTGTTATGGATTATGTAACCTTAATATTTAAATTTAGATTAACACTTCAAATTATTCCTGTTGGTAAAAGATAGCAATGCCAAATTTATCACAAAATTTGAGCGAATACTTGAAGTAAATGCCAAAGGGAAACCAAAGTACTTTATTTTTTAAGTTTATTTGTTTTTGAAAGAGAAAGAGATGGAGTGTGAGTGGGGGAGGGGCAGAGAGAGAGGGAGACAGTCTGAAACAGGCTCCAGGCTCTGAAAGTCAGCAACGAGCCGGGGCTCGAACTCACAAACCACAAGATCATAACCTGAGCTAAAGTCAGACACTTAACTGAGCCACCCAGGTACCCTGAAACCAAAGTATTTTAAATTCCTTATTTTTAGCTTAAATTTCCATGGAAGGATAGTGTGAAATATACCCCTAAGGGAATGATTCAATTTATGTGAATCGTGTATTTTAATATCTAATTATATTTATATACATAAAATACATTTATTTTCTAAATTGCTTTAATTCTGTTACATCAGAAATAATTTTTTTAAATATGAGAATTTTGAAGAATTAAGATAAGAAGAACTAAAGTCATAACACAAGAAACATCATTCCAAATCTGAAATATTTCTGTGAACAGTATATTTTCAACAAATTAAAAAATTAAAATTCACAGTTTATTTGTATAGTACTTTAGCTTGTGATTACTGTATTTTCTTCTTTGTCAAAATATTCTGCATTAGATGGTCAGGGAAGAAGGAGGCTAGAGTTGGCTCCTGGAGGGGGAAAAAATGGTGCAAGGATATTGTGATTAAGAGCAGAAAGGCTAAGGAAAAATAGAGGCTTTGAAAAGTCAAGAATAAAAGGAAAGTAAGAGGCAATAATTATGTTTAGTGATGGAAAAGGAGCCAGAAAGCTCTCTATGGGGAAGGAAAAAAGGAGCAAATAGCATATTACAATTGTCCCTGTTTGGGGTGCAGACAAGGGGATTAGGAATTCTGGAAGTAATAGTATATTCTCACAATGAAATATCATAATACAGCAATAAAATGGGCAAACTACATCTATAAGTAACAACATGGATGAATTTTATAATGTTAAACAAAAGAATGTAGGCGAAAGAATATTTCTGTATGATTTTATTCATATGAAGGAAAAAATACAACTAAATGATAGTGCTAGAAGTCAGAGCTGGGGCAACAGTGATTGAGAAAAGGGGTACAATCCATACTTCTGAGTGTGGGCAATGTTCCATGTTTTGACCTGGACAATGCTCTCAGGGGTTTTACTTTGTCTGAAGTTATTGAACCATTCATTTGTATTTTGTACACTTCTATGTTTAGGTGTTACATTCAAAATGAAACAAAACAAGATGTATTGAGGAAACAAAAGCAATGAGATGGTGACAAGACACAAAGCCAAACACTAAACTTTAGTCATACAATGTTTGAGACTCAAATGCTAATACTATTCCATCTACTTGGGCCTACTGCCCAGAAAAAAAAAAAATTAATAATGCAAATACACTAAACCAGTGAACTAAAATTTTTTAAAGTTCAGTTTTTTTAATCCTTTTATTGAGTTAAACAAGACAGATTTGGGGGTGCCTACCTGGCTCAGTAGGTAGAGTAAGCAACTCTTAATTTTGGGATTGTAAATTCAAGCCCCATGTCAGGTATAGGGATACCTTAAAATAAAATCTTTTAAAAATAAATAAAGAAAACATTTAAATAAACTTTAAATATCAACTACACAGCCTTGGGCTTAATGTGGAAACCAAAAAAGCATTCCCATTAACTCAAAATGTAAAGATACTCTTTACAATCATTATTGTTGAATACTTATTCATTCATTCATTCATTCAACATTTATTTAGAGCCAACTGACGTTTGACACTATCCTAGGCAGCAGGAACAAATCTTTTTTCAGAAGAGCTAAATAGTCTGCCTTCATAGAGCTTACAGTATTAGGGGAAAGCCAATAAATAAGCAAGGAAATAAATATTATATAGGGATAACTACCATGGGCAAAAAACAAAGCAAGGTTGAGAGACAGTGAGGTAAATTGTAATGATGGGTGAGGCATAGCTATTTTACACAGAGTGATCAGGGACATCTCTCTTACACTGACATTTTAAGCAGAGGAAGGAAGTGAAAGCAAATCATGATAACCTGTGGAGGGGAATCATGGTTGTGGATGCATTATTCAATGCAAATACATATCAAAAAGAAGTATAAAAATTAAAACAAGGAAGTGAATTAGCATTATTACTAGGGTAGTAAGATCATGTGCCTAACAAAACCCAAGAGAATGAGCTAGAAAGCTCTTCTAAATATCAGTAAGATGACCAGGTAAAATATTAACATTTAGTCAATAACCTTCATATATTCAAACAACAACTTAGAAGATATAATTTTAAAAAGATCCAATTAAAAATAGTAACAAAAAAGATAAAACACCATGAATAAAATTAACAAGTAATTATTAGCTTTATATGAGAAAGATGTTCAAATGCCACTAATGGATACAAAAGAGGAGGTACATATATTAGAAAGGTATACCATGTTCTTAGTAAAATTTAATTTCATAAATAATAGTCTTTAATTTTTAAGCTTTAATAAAATAGATAATATTTTTGGAATTTGACAAGCTGCTTCTAAAGTGCATATGAAAAATAATCAAGATGGAACAGCTAGAAAATTCTGAAAAATAAAGGTACTAAAGCGTTCCAAGTATTAAGGTGTACTAGGTGAAGAGCCCTAGGTATTAAGACAGGTATTGAAAACCTATATCAATCAAAAGATTATAGAATGAATGTGTTTGTGGGGGGTATAAATCATAAAGCATTAATAGACCCAAATACATATGCAAATATAATATAAAGGAGGCATTACAAAGTAGAAAAAAGATTGGATTATACAGAAAATAGTGTGGAAGTAAATACTTAGAAAACACAACATTGGATCTGTACTGCATACCTCATATTGATGTCAATTCAGTGGGGTGCCCGGGTGGCTAAGTTGGTTAAGTCTGACTTCGGCTCAGGTCATGATCTCACGGGTTCGTGAGTTTGAGCCCCACATTGGGCTCAGTGCTGTCAGTACAGAGCCCTCTTCGGATCCTCTGTCCCCCCCTCTGGCCCATCCCCACTGGTTCCCTCTATCTCAGAATAAATATATAAACTTAAAGAAAAAGTTCTCGGGGCGCCTGGGTGGCTCAGTCAGTTGAGCGTCTGACTTCAGCTCAGGTCATGATCTCAGAGCTCCTGAGTTCGAGCCCCGTGTCAGGCTCTGTGCAGACAGCTCGGAGCCTGGAGCCTGCTTCAGATTCTATGCCTCCCTCTCTCTCTCTGCCCTACTCACACTCTGTCTCCCAAAAATGAATAAAGGTTAAAAATTAAAAAAAAAAAAAGAAAGAAAGAAAAAGTTCTCAGAGTGAAAAAAGGCTTTTAAGGAATTAGTTTAAAAAAGAGATACATTAAAAAAGGTAAATTAACTATTTAAACTCAGTATTTCTGCATAATAAAAGATAACATAAACCAAGTCTAAGAAATGCAATTCAGGAAAAATATTTGCCAGTCATATTACAAACAATCATTTGATTTCTTTAATATATTGATTTAATGATAGGAGTCTTTAATTCCTATAATTTAATTTAAAAAAAAAAAAGCCAGTCTCCCCAAATGGTCAAAATACAGAGACACTTCACATAAAAGGAAAAACAGGAGCACCTGGGTGGCTCAGTAAGTTAAGCATCCAACTTTGGCTCAGGGCAGGATCACAAGGTTCATGATTTCAAGCCCTGCATCGGGTTCTGTGCTGACAGCTCATAGCCTGGAGCCTGCTTCGGATTCTGTGTCTCCCTCTCTCTCTGCCCCTCCCCCACTCACACTCTGTCTCTGTCTCTGTCTCTCTCTCTCTCAAAAATAAACAAACATTTAAAAAAAAGAAAAGGAAAATCCAATGGGCCCTAAATTATAAAATTACCTTACTTTTCCTTCTAGTAAAAGATATGCATATTAAAATGACAATAATACACTTTTTTTTATCAGATTGACAAACCAGGAAGTTTGATTATATGCTGTGTTGTACTGTCCTATGTGTCAGAAAATAAGTATTTTCATAAATTGCCTGTAGGAGTATAAATTGATATGTTACCAAAATTTTTATGTATAAATCATTTTATTCAGCAATTCTACTTCTAGACATTTTTGCTACAGATGTGCTTGAATAAATGAAAGATGACACGTGTAAAAAGAAGCACAGAATTATTAGTAGTAGCAAAATATTGGAAAAAAAACTTAAGTGTTCATTGATAATCAACCAGCCAAATAAGTATTACAGGACATGAATATTAAAGTTTCCCCTAAGACATATATACAGTTACAAAGACAGAGTGTTACATGTAGAATTTTACAAAGCACATTAAAAAAAATCATGGTATCAAACTATAAAAAAACACAATCAACATGGCAAAAAAGCTACTTACAGAACAAGAGAAAATATTTGCAATGATCAGAAAAGGGGTTAACATCCAGTATATATGAAGAACTCCTAAAACTCAACAACAAAAAATCAAATAACCCAATAAAAAATTGGCAAAGGACCTGAATAGTCATTTCCCTAAAGATGATATACAAATGGCCAACAGCCATATGAAAAGATGCGCAACATCAATAGTCATCAGAGAAATGCAAAGCACAACCACAACGAGATATCTCACACTCATCAGGAAAAAGAGAAAGTAACAAGTGTCGTGGAGATTTATAGAAGTTGGAACCCTTATACTCTGTTGTTGGGTTTCTAAAATGGTGCAAACAATATGGAAAATTTTGGGAATTCCTCAAAAAATTAAAAATAGAACTACCATATGATCTAGCATTTTCACTTTTGGGTATATATCCAAAAGAATTGAAAGCAGAGTCTCAGAAAGATATCTGCGCCCTCATGTTTATAGCAGCACTACCCACAGTAGCCAAGTGGTAGAAGCAACCCAAAGGTTCAACAATCAATGAATGGATAAACAAAATGTGCTTTATACATACAGTGGAATACTGTACATCTTTAAAAAGTAAGGAATTTCTGTCACACGAACGACTCTAATGGTACTATACTAAGTGAAATAAACCAATCCCAAAATAATAAATACTATATGATTCCACTTACATGGGACATCTAAAGTAGTCAAGGATATCAAGGATCAGGGTCAGGAGGCAAAGGAGAGGTGTTGTTGGGTATAGAATTTCAGTTCTGCCAGGTGAAAAAGTTCTGGAAATGTGTTTCACAACAATGTAAATATATACTACTGAACTGTACACTTAAAAAAAGTTGAGATGATAAATTATATGGTTTTTTATCACAATAAAACATTTTTAAATAACCACAGACATTTAATTTTTTGAGTGTTTGGCATTACTATAAGTACTTTATATAAATTGATTTGTTTAAACCTTACAGGAACTCCATGAGGAACACAATGCTATTACCTCAGTTTTACAGATGAGGAAATTGAAGCTCAGAGAGTTTAAGTAATTTCCCTTGCAACTGGAGAGTGCAAGATGTGAACCCAACTGGCTTGTTTCTAGAATCTGTTTCTCAAAGTGCTAACCATACTACTACTTCATTACCTACTTGGAGACAATTTCAAGACCAGTGGATGTCTCAGCTGGATCAAGCTATAAAAATAACTCAAAATATGGAAAGAGGGAGGATTTTGTGAAGTGATTTTCTTGGAGAGAAGTATTGCATTCATGTGAAAGGGAAAGAAGAAGAGACTTTTCCCTCTTTTAAGCTCAAAGAACAGGGTCAAATGCAAAATTTAAGGAAGCTACCTTTTAGATAGTATGAAGTGTGAACTTTTTTTGGTGGTCATATGTTTTCACTTCTCTTGGGTATATCAGTCGAGACAGAAAGTAGATTACTGATTGCCTAGGGCTGGAGAGAAAGTGGGGGATGACTGCTAATGGATTTTTTTCTGGGGGAGATAATTAAAATGTTCTAAAATAGTCATGGTTTAAAACAATATACTAAAACTATTTAATTGTATACTTTAAATATAAAAATTCTGTAATTTACGAATTATATGTCAAGAAAGCTGTTTAAAAAATTTTTTTAATGTTCATTTATTTGAGAGAGACAGAGCATGAGCATGAGCAGGGGAGGGGCAGAGTAAGAGGGAGACACAGAATCCGAAGCAGGCTCCTGGCTCTGAGCTGTCAGCACAGAGCCCTGTGCGGGGCTCAGACCCACAAGCAGTGAGATCATGACCTGAGCTGAAGTTGGACACGTAACTGACTGAGCCACCCAGGAGCCCCTCAATAAAGCTGTTTTTAAAAAAAGTTAAGGGGATGCCAAAAACATAGTAATCAACATAAATAATCGTTTAATACAGGATTTTGTTAATATAAATTGATGTAAAACCAATCTACATTGAACAAAATACTAAAATTTTAAATTAAGATAGGCTGTTGTTTGTATTAAGACTTTGCATTATTATACAACAGAATAGTCATTTCCAAACAGCCTTGGTTCCAGAGCAGCACAGTCATTGTGGCCTTCCCACTGGGCATGTTTCCCTGGGTTGACAAAAGATATGCAGACACACTGAAAAAAGTGAGGCTTTATATGTATAGTAGTCATATGAGTCGATCCAGGGGTGGGGGAGGGGAGAGCTTTTAACTTTTCTTCCACTTGATTCAAAATATGAGAAGATATTTTGATAAGTGTATATAAATTTCTTTTTTTGTCTCAGATGCCATAGTAGCTCAGCACAGTACTAGAAAGGAACTTTCATTAGGGCCAATGAGAAAGCTTGAGATGTGTTCCCTGCAGGGCACCCCACAGGAGCTGAGCAGTTCAAAGGGTAAATAAAAGGCTAACTAACCACTTGATGGTGAAGCCAAGAAAGTTCTGCTGTGATAAGAGTGACCCACACTCCAAGATTGTTAGGGGGAAAAGATGTGATTCCCTGTTGACAGGCTATGGACAGAAAAGAAAGAGCCAGGCTGGGACCATCTTTAGTTTGGCCTAAGAGGGCTTCTGGAAACTGGCAGAGGTGAAGGGACCTGTTATTGAAGGACTATGAGAAATATGAACTACCAGAGAAATGTAAGTTGAGGCAGGATAGGAAGAGGACTGCTGAAGGAAAAGGTACCTAGCCCATGTCAAAAGGATCTCATTGTTGGTGGGACCCAGCAGAGACCCTCTGAAAAGCCTACCAGGCATGGTCAACTTTAAACATATGCCCAGCCTAGAAGGCATGAATAAATGCAGCTTAAAAGGGATCAATTCAAATTTCTTGCCCTTTCCCATCTTCCCAGAAGATTTCAATAATCTCTGAGACAGTGCATTCCGAATTCTGAATTCAGTCTGTGTTTGTGACAAAGTGACTGTAGGACTATCTTTTCCTAAGAGGGAGCAAAAGTTCTGGGAATCTACCCAGATTTCCACCTAGAGGAAGATCACGCTCACTAAATAAATTTTAAAGGAGCAGGTAGAGAAACAAAAACTTGTTATCTCATGAGCCTGAGTTACATGATTATGTATGGGTAAAAAATTAAATGTTAGGCACAGTGAAAAATAATGCAGCAGTTGTATATGTTTTTATATGGAACAAACTTTGAGATATGAGGTTTTTAAAAGCATAAAATTGTGTATTCTGTCTGCATTATTTTTATTAAAAAAAACTGAAAAGTAAACACAAATGCCATTTCTGAAGATTAACACTAGAAACTGATGACAGGAATTTCCCCTAGGGAAAGGATCCATACAGATGGGAGACAAAAAGGTAGGATCCTTACCTTTTACTGTAGGCACATTTGTATCTTTTGCATTTTGTGCTGTCTCCTGCCTATCCAAAAAAAAGTTAAATATGTTAAAACAAAAAGATGTCTTCAAGCTTACACATAAAGATGACCAAATGAAAGTAAATTACAAAATAAAAATAGTGAAAATCAGGCCCCTCAAAAATCACATATGCAAGGGAAAGGGCATAACCCAAGGCCATTAAAAAAAAAAAGTGGGGCAATAATGAAGTAAGTATAGGATTCTGGATGACAGTATGCATGAGGAGTCTGCCAATATCAACCTTCTAACCTGCCCCACCCCAACCCAGGCTGTTGAGGTTTTTGAAGGGGTCTTTCTGGCCTCCCAGTGTTCTGAAGGGGAAAAGATGAGAGCACAAGATATTGGAAGAAGGATGACATATATGTTATATTTACAATACAAGGAGTCAAAGTTGAGGATGTGGCTTAGGGTAAGAGCAAAATGTGCCACCAGCTAAATTAAAGCCCAGAATTAGACAGATTTATCCACCAAGTCAGAGGCATCATAACCCATCAGAAAAGTCACTCCATCTCCTTTGACACTCCTTTGGTTAAGGAAAGACCAGAACACAGTGCTAATGGATCTTGTCCAAGAGGAAAAGTACCATGAGGAGTAGCAACTTTTATCTTTTTCTTCTTCTGACTTGGGAGTAGTAATGATTGCCAAGAAGGAGATGAAACAAGGAAAGTGAATGATGGTGTAGGCTCTCTCTTTGGAAGAAGTGAGGTCTACACTCAGAATTAAGAGACCCACCCCAATTCTAAGTATTTACTTCAATAAGAATGAGATATACCATCACTCCCCAAATAGGAACAATGAACTCTGGTAGAAGACCTTTAACAATATGTGCCAAGTGATAGCAGAGCCTAGATGTTCATACAATCTTGAGTTCTCCCTCTTTGCCTTCATAATCCAGTGGGGAAAAATATAGAATACTAAATTGTCAGCCATCAGACTCTATGTAAGAGGAGAAAACAAGCTGGTCTTAGTTAAGGTGGCCTTGTTGTCAAAACATTCCTTTAATTATTAGAAAATAAATGCAGGTCTGGACAGATCCCCAGGAACAAGCATCATGAAAAGTAATAGCAATGCAATAATGCAAACAAATTAGGAAGGCAGGCAGAGTGTATAAAAGACCAATATTGAACCAAGCCTAGAAAAAAATTCAAGAAAGTGAATTTCTCTGCAAGTGCTTTGCTATTTATAACTGAAGAATAAAACAAAAATTCAAAAATGTGTTTAAAAACAGCAGAATGAAGAGGGGTTGCAAGCCTAAGGAAATAGAAGACTGAAACAGAATCATTAATAATAATAAACTTTAAAGGCAACAAGAACTGAGATAATCATAGTAAATGCAGATGAAAAAAGAAGAAATTAAGGAATCCAAAAGAAACTCATAGAAGTTGAGGACTGACAAATTCTGTGCAACACACCCGTGTTTCTTGGGTAGAAAACCCAGAGGAGCACAGCAATGTACCCAAAGATAGAATTTTTTTTTAATTAAGAAGAAATTTTTCTTAAGTGAAGCAAATGCTTAATCTTCACCCTGAAAGTAACATATATTATAAGATAATTTGATTGGGAACACTCATCTCTAAGTCTATAGTTATATTACCAATACTGAAGGATAAAGAATTTTTAGGCTCCCCAAAAAAGCAAAGCAAATCACTATCAAAGGAAAATATCCATGCTGGTCTCATAAGTTTTTTAAGTTTAAATATTTATTTTGAGAGAGAGAGAGCCCCTGCACCCAAGCAGGCGCTGCACCATTAGTGCAGAGCCCGACGCAGCGGGGCTTGAACCCACAAACCATGACATCATGACCTGAGCAGAAACCAAAAGTCAGATGCTTAACTGAGTGAGCCACCCAGGTGCCCCATGCTCATCTCCTATTATTTCATAGTAACATTCGGTAACAGAAGCCATTGGAAAACATATAAGAAATTGTGAAGGAAAGAAATATAATCCAACAGTAATATAAACATCCAAAATACACAAAAGTATACATGTCCACGAGGTGCCCAACGGCTGTAGGCAGAATAGGCAGATGTTGTCAAACATGAAAGATGTCACGGGAATACAGCACCATGCACCATTCACCAAAACTAAAAACAAAATCCCCAAAATAGACAAACACACATTACTTGATAATAAAATCCATCTACTTACAAGAGGACTAAAAAGTAAAGGAATGAGTAAAAGGTCCTGGGTAAATGTTAAAACAATTTAAAATATTTCTAAATAATTTCAGAACAGAACATAAATGTAAAAACCTTGGCAATATATAAATTATGTATAGGGGTGCCTGGATGGCTCAGTTGGTTAAGCGTTGGCTCAGGTCATGATCTCGTGGTTTGTGGGTTCAAGCCCTGGGTCAGGCTCTGTGCTGACAGCCCAGAGCCTGGAGCCTGCTTCGGATTCTGTGTCTCCCTCTCTCTCTGCCCCTGCCCCGCTCATGCTCTGTCTCTCACTGTCTCAAAAATAACTAAAACATTTAAAAATAGATAAATAAATAAAATAAATAACAAGATCAAGAGGTGGGAGAAGGAAAAGGAAAGAAGCTAATGTCTTCATCTTTCAGAGCAGGGAAGCAATTGATGCCATCTATAGTTGAAATGTGCAGGTTTTAAAACTATGATTTTAACATTTTAGTTTTTTTAATAATCTCTTCTTAAGAGGGATCTCCTAAGAATTAATATATGCAATACTGGATACAACATTTATTTGAAGTTTAGCAATCTATTCCAATTCATTTCAGCTTCATTTGGCTTCATTCTAATTCATTCTACTTAACAAAAATAGCAAGTATTATATGTTAAAAAGGGATTTGGGGTGATTTTTTAAAAAAACCTCTTTTTACTTTTCTGCATGACTTGAACTCATTATAATGAGCAAGTGTTATATTTATAAAATCAATAAAGTAATTTTTCTTTTAGAAATGAACAAGAAAGATAAAAACAGAGAGACTTTTAAAAAAAAAAATTGATGTTGAGCTCCGCAAAAACAATGTTGTAATTTAATTATTTCTTGGACTTAAGATTTTCTGTGCACTTGGATAGATCTCATCTCCAAATTCCAGATAAGAGTTTCCATTTGAAAACCCTTTGATTCTGTAAACAGAATTTAGCATGCAGAATAAGTCCTAGCACTTAAATCACTGACTCAGCTTCTAAATCAACAGCATAGATGGAATCCAGGGTTGGAGCCAAAGGAACCGATGAAGGTTTGAGACTGCAATTATTATCTTATAATAAGGATACAAAAATTCCTTCTACTTTTACAAAGCCATCTTTTGTTCTGTGCCTTCTTATACCTGTACCCATTTCAGTTGAATTGATCTCTACTACTTTGGTGGGGGGTGGGTTTTACATGTGTGTTCCTTTAAATTCTTTTTTTTAAGTTTATTTATTTTGAAAGAGAGAGAGCAGGAAAGGGGCAGACAGATAGAGTGAGAGGGAGAATCCGAAGCAGGCTCCGTACTGTCAGTGCTGAACCCAATGCAGGGCTCTCTCTCAGGAACCCTGAGATCATAAGCTGAGCTGAAATTAAGAGTCCCCTACTTGGGGCGCCTGGATGGCTCAGTCAGTTAAGTGGTTAAGCGTCCGAGTTCAGCTCGGGTTATGATATTGCAGTCCTTGAGTTCAAGCCCCACGTTGGGGTCTGTGCTGAGAGCTCAGAGCCTGGAGCCTGCTTCAGATTCTGTATCTCCCACTCTACCCCTCCCCCTGCTCATGCTTTCTCTCTCTCTCAAAAATAAATGAACATTTAAAAAAAAAAAAAGAGTCAGATGCTTAAAAAAAGAGTCAGATGCTTAACTGAGGCACCCAGGAGCCCCTTATATATTTATAGGTGTGATACTTTCAGGTCAAAAACAATACTTACAGAATATGAACTATAGAACCACATATGCTTTTAAAAAGATACATTCCGTACAGGCTACTGCCTAACCATTTCTTTCTCAGTCTCCTTAGAATTTTCAGTACATTACAGGAACTCCCTAAAATCAAAGAGTCTGGCACTTTTCTATTTTTTTTGTATTTTGTCTTTATGAATCCTAGAGAATAGATGTCATTTGATACTTGTTTACCATGAGCAAGTTATTTCTTCACTATGTAGATGTGGTAGGCAGAATAATGCTTCCCCACCCAAAATATCTATGTCCTAACACTCAAAATTTGTGTGTGGGTATATATATGTGTGTATATATATATATGGCAAAGGGGAATTAAGGTTTCAGATGGAGTCAAATTCGCTAATCAGATGGCCTCGAGAGGGGAAGAGCTTCCTGAACTATCCAGGTGGGCACAATGTAATACTAACGGCCCTTATAAGTAAAGGAAGGAGACAAGAAAGTGTCAGAGTGATATAATGTGAGAAAGACTCCACCTACCATGGTGGGCTTTGAAGATGGAAAGGGATCATCAGCCAAGGAAATCAGTTTTTCTCTAAAGCCTCCACAAGGAACAGTCTTCCCAAACCTTGATTTTAGCCCAGTAGGACCCAACTTCAGACTTGTCACCTGCCAAATTTTGTGTAGGTTTGGGGCACCTGGGTGCCTCAGTTGGTTAAGCGTCCAACTTTGGCTCAGCTCATGATCTCATGGTTCATGAGTTCAAGCCCTGCCCCACATCGCACTGCACTCTGATGTCCATGCAGAGCCCACTTCAGATCCTCTCTCCCCCTCTCTTTCTGCGCCTCTCAAAAAAAAAAAAAAAAACACATTAAAAAAAAAAAAAGGAAAACTCACTGACCTCTGGATGCCTACACTACACTGTCTTTCCAGGATCAGGCAAGTAACTCATGTTTCTCCTTCCTCTTCCTACAGTTCATATCTAAGACCTGGGTGGTAGGTGACAGTGCTGCTGTAACAGAATCTGTAGTGCATTAAAACAAAAGAAGACTGGGTGTCTGAATGTAGAAACAGGGAATAGGTTCATTATCTTAGCACAGGCGTTCCAAGGAAAGGCATCCATCTTTTGGGGAGACTGTCAGGGAGATAAAGGGAGGGAGCAGACAGGACACAAGCATGCTCCTCAGGTAAATTTTGTAGCAACTAAACGGACAAATACCCAGGCAAGTAGGTGATTGTTTCAGGCAAGTTGAAACGCAGGTGTCCAGCACTAGGACAGGTGACAAATAAGTTCTCTGAGAGGGCATGCCAGCCAGTTAATTGTATAAGGGTCTAATAATACCCATGAACAAAGAAAATGGGAGAACAAAGCAGGCAATTTCTTACTAGAAAATGATGGTCAAAGTAATAAAACCTTTAGACTGAGTCAATGCTAAGGTAAAGACTTCACAAACTTAGAGCCATATATTGCCCTTACCCTGAGATAAGTGGGGTGGAAGTTACATGCCCCCATCAGGGAATGGTATAAAGCTATCTGAGCAGGACCCAAGTTTGTCAATATATACTGTGTTTGAAACATACTACTTCTGGTTCCCATTCCCACTGAAGCCTTTATTCATTAGATTTCATTGTGTGAGAGTAAATGTAACCAGAAAAAGTAATCGAGGCAGCATCGAGGCAGCAGAACGCAATGTAGCAGACTTTCCCAACCATTGTTTCTGTGAACCCCCCTACACCTGGGGGCTGGAGAAGATAACAGAAATTTGTCAATAACAGTTTACTACAGCAAGTTTTCCCATTGGGGGAAGAGTGAGAAAGGACTTGTCTGACCTTAAAGGAGTGGTCTGAAAAAGCCCCTTTGGGCGATTCTGTTATTTACCACCTCCTGCCCACCCTGCATCACCGGACACAGTCCTTCATCCTACTCTGTTGAAAATCACTGGTGTAGTTTAAAGCTGACCTCGCTGCAAATCACACCAGGATTTAATCCCTAGCTCCACGACTAATCTGACTCAGCCTTTCTCAAACAATGTGAGGCCCACCTACAGCAGAATCGCCTATTATGCTCCTTTAAAACTGATTCTCCTGCAGGGGTCAAAACAACTCTGAAGTTGTTGCCTCGGGTCTCCATTTTTTCCGTCAGGGGTGAATATTTGGTACCATAAAGTTTGAAAAGTTTACACTATGAATCGCTTTAGCCAAGTAATTGCACTTTTGAGTTTTTTTTACCTTGCAAAATAAGAGGTTTGGGCTGGAAGGTATTTATAATCCTCCCAGTTCCTACAGTGTGCCAGAGTGGAAAGATAGGGTTTTCGGTGCTAAAAAGACATGCGTTCCAGTATCAACTCTACCACTTACTGTGTGGCACTAAGTGAATTATTCAATCTGTAGTATTCTCAATTTCTTCATTTGTAAAATGGGATTAATAATGATACCCACTTCCCAGGGTTGTTGTAGGAATTAGCAATGGTATATATAAATTCCTTGGCAATCTTTAAAATGATCTTTATAAAGTAAATATCACCTCACAAATAACAGATGCCTTGATGTCATTAAAATACTGTCAGTGTCAAAGTTCACAATGAAGAACTGGAAAAGTATTTATTCTGCACAGTGGGTAGGATATATCATTTTATATAGTGCTACATAACAAAGCACCTAAAATTTAGTGGCTTAAAACAATAAGCATTTATTTTTGCTCATGGGTCTATAGGTCAGCTGGGCAGCTCTTCTACTCTTGACTGCATTACTCATCTGTCAGCTGTGAGTCCTGTAGAAGGCTGTCTGGATCTTGGCCCGGCCCTCTCATGTTAATAAGTTGTTAATGACTGTAGTAGGCTGAGCTGGATGACCTCAGCCAGGACACCTGGGCTCTCCTCCACATGCTCTCTCCTGTTTTAACAGGCTACTTTGTGACTTTTTATAGCAGTGCCAGGGTAACAAGAGAGACAAGTATAAGGATTCTTGAGGCTAAGGTACAGAATCAGAACACTGTCACTACTGCAGTGTTCTGTAGAGCAAAGCACTTCTGAAAGCTTGTTAAAACATAACCTAAGTCCACCTGAGTTTCTGAGTCAATAAGCCTACAAAGGCCCAATAATTTGCATTTCTAACAATTTCCCAGGTGATGAAGATGCTGCCTGCAGATCACTCTGTGAGAACCACTGGTACAAAGTGGAGTCTTCTCTGTTAAAAAAAATTTTATCGAATTTTATTTTTTTAATGTTTATTTTTGAGAGACAGAGTGTGAGGCGGGGGGGGGGCAGACCAAGAAGGAGACACTGAATCTGAGGCAGGCTCCAGGCTCTGAGCTGTCAGCATAGAGCCCGATGCAGGGCTCGAACCCACAAACCATGAGATCATGACCTGAGCCGAAGTCAGACACTGACTGAGCTACCCAGGCACCTCTAATTTTATTTTAAAATAAACTATTTCCTGCATAGCATTAACATCTATGATTCATGATATATTTCTCTTCTCATAAAACATGAAATTTTTAAAATCTACTTTTAGAGGACTTTGATTTTTCCCTTTTCCCTGAAAAATATAATTTCCTTTTTGAGCTCGTATCTTAACACATAATAAGCTATAGTCAATCAAAAATTCTTGAAAGATTTTTATTTCATCTCTCCCCTTGTATCTCTCTACCCTCTCTACATTCTATCCTCTTCCATACCAAATGCAATGAGGTCTGTGAGGGGAAAGTCTTGTTGAGTCAAATCAGAAAATTTTATATTTTGTTAAAATTAACTACAAGCAAATAATTGAATAACTGAAGAATACATTCAAATTCCACCTTCTCATTCAATAGTTGAAGGTGGGCACCGAGGAGTTAATTAACAAAAAAACACCAATTTTTGTTTAATCACCTTGCTGGATGTCATAAACACACATGATCTAAATCAGTAGTCATCTTACTTCTCTGAGTAATGAAATACCTCTGGAGATCTTGTAAACTCCAAGTTAATTGTGCC
Organism: Cryptoprocta ferox; assembly: GCA_028646485.1. Classification (NCBI taxonomy): domain Eukaryota; kingdom Metazoa; phylum Chordata; class Mammalia; order Carnivora; family Eupleridae; genus Cryptoprocta; species Cryptoprocta ferox. Next base: position 43,955,968 of record CM053568.1, read on the forward strand.
CTCCTGGTTCTTAGAAAATGCATCCAGTGTTCTATTCTTTATTAACAAGGGGGTAAGAAGTAATTACCAGATTCTTACCTATTTTTGAGAACACTTCCCTGGGAAGACAGGCATTAGCTATATATATTTTTTATTTTAGAGAGAGCGAGAAGAGAGGAGGAGAGGGAAAGAGGGAGCGATGGATATAGAGAGGGAGGGAGAGAAAGAGAAAAGAAGGGAGAGAGGGAGGGAGAGAGAGAATATCTTAAGCAGGCTCCATGCTTAGCACAGAGTCCAATGTAGGGTTCAATGCCATGACCCTGGGATCATGACCTGAATGAAAATCAAGAGTGGCATACTCAACCAACTGAGCCACCCGGGCACCCCAGACATTAGCCATAATACACTGAGGAAAATGAGACTTATGTAGTTTAAGAGATTTATCTAGAATCATACATTGGAACCAGGAATGGCTTGTTTCTGCTGCATCAAATTTCTTTCCACTGCATTAAAAATAAGTATCCAGATTACTCCATGTTAACTATCCATGATTAACTCATAATAAATTCATTTTTCATTTCCTTTGTTTTTCAAAGTGTCCAAGAAAATACCTTTATTCCATTAGTTAGCATTCCCACCCCTCACATTTTCCCTCTCCTAAAAGATGTAGTTCTAAGTTGAGGAAGGAGAAAGGGAGATCAGAGAAGAGTGAACTTAATAAAATGTGTATTTCCCAGAATGCCTTCAAAACTGTTGAAAGTAGAGTTGTGGTTCTCGGTAGCATCTCCTGTGAACAGCCTAATATTCTTTACATCTTAAGTATTTCATGGACTCACTATTTGCCTAACATGGTATTATCCTAAGTGACGCTTGTTAATCACTCACTATATTGCAAACATTACATGCAAAGCCCATATTTATTATCCTACTTAATATTCACAACACCTCAGATAGGTACTATTTTTATCTTCATTTTACAAATGAAAAAATAGGCCTAATGATTAAATAATCACTCAAATCACACAACCAGTAAGTAGAAAGGCTGGAGCTCAAATGAAATTCTATTGGATTTGTAATCTTACTGTCCTATTGGTGACACTATTTTGTCTTGCAATTTATACTTTTAAAAAAAAACCAACTAGAGTAAGGTGATGATACTACAAAAAAAAATGGCTTTGAATCAATTGAACACTGAGCCTGTTTCAGAATAAGAAATTTATGACAGAATGGAAGGGGAAAGGTGAAAAGGAAACATCTGGTTTGTTCAAAGAAATTGCCACTGAGCATAGCTAGGAGATTGACAAGTTTAGCTAACACATGTGACCAAGTGTGTGGATCTCCAAAGCAGCCCCCTTGGGAAGACATATGTTTATTTAAACAATGCCATCACTGCTACAACACATTTTTAGGCCCGCTTTAGGTCGGATTATTTTGTGTACACATGTGCTTGATTTTTAACAAAAGTATGTATTATCCAGTTTGTAAGTGAACGCTTACTTACTTTCCTAGATCTGACCGTGAACAACTTTTTGGATATTCTCCAAAAATCAAATCCAATCTTTAGAGAAAAAATTTGTCAACATTCCTGGCATTCCCTAAAACTGTGATTCAGATTCTGAGCATAATTCCTGAAGGGGGCATTTAAATTGTTTTGGCTATGGCAGCAAACTGGACTCATCAATTGAATAAGTGTTTATAGTATTCCAAGGTGAATATTCTAACTATTTCAATATTGATACGTTCCCAGGTGACTATGCCTATTATGTTTGTTTGAAAACAATAGCACATGAAAATATCATAAAAGAGGAAAGATATTTCGACTAAACTTTAAGTTCAATCTACTATAGGACAGTTATGCAACTTCTTCAGAAAGAATTGTGGTGTGACACTTCCTCTAATAAATGACTCTTACAAACCCACTCCTGGTTCAATAATTTGAGCATATTATCCCATCCAGTACAATGTCCTTATTGAGTCTCACAAATCTTTTACCTAGAATTCAACATGACTGTCGTTCAGTGTCATAATAATAAAGGCAGAATTTATAACCAGGAAATCACAACAGTAGCCGATATATCAGTTAGGAAAGCTTCAAGATACTAACTATTCAACTACAGATAGCTTAAATGAAGCTTTTTTTCATATAAAACAAGAAGTCCAAAAGTAGGCAGTCCAGGACTAATTGAATAGCCCAAGCATGTCATCAGGAACCCCGGTTTCCCCCTCTTTCAGGGACTGGTCTTCAACTTATTGCTTCATAATTGCAAGATGGGTGCTCTACCTCCAGACAGTCCCCAATATCCAGGTGAGAAAAAGAGGCAAGGGGGAACGTGCAAAAGGTGGTGGCAGCTGTATCTATTCCTTTTATCAAGAAAGCAAAAGTGTTTCCAGATAACCCTTCAGCAAATATGTATTTACATTAAAAATGCCAGAACTGTGTCAAACAGCCACCAATGATTACAAGGAAAATTGGGCAATCAAATATTCAAATTTCCAGTCTCTGTTTCAAAGACGAAGGGGGCAGTTGAGAATTTGTATTGAGTGAGCCCAATTATATTATGTTTCAATAGGGTTTTTACTAGGCAGTATGTTTTCACACTTTGTATCATTAAATCATAACAAAAGTAGGAGTTGGTCCTTGTCCTTTCAATATTACTAAAGTGAGAAGTGTGGCTTAGAGTGGTTAAGAGAATTGTCCAAGTCATCCAGCTTATAAGCAGTGGAACCAATTTCTATACTCCAGAAATCCTGCTAACATGGGCAAAGAAATCATAAAAACACAAGAACAATGCTTTCTGAGAGACTGAACCTCCTCTTAGAAGGTTATGTGCAGGAGAATCTTTTGGATCCATACTGGATTCTTTCACAGTCATCTTGTTCTTACCTGTCACAAAACTTGAGAAGTTCCTAAAAGGAGAAAGTCAAGGTCACTTGGAATTAAGCACTATATTCCATTAGTCACTGAAACCTTAGCATGACTCTCAACATTCACCTACTGGTGAGAGATTTACAGATGGTGAATTGCTTAATACCTAGCTTATATTATTTTCCAGACTTGGTTTGCTTTTATTGATTATAATGTATTCCTTGATGTATGCCAAAGAAACTGTTTTGTCCTCTATTTTCTCCTGCCACAAAGAGCAAGGCCTGAAATAAATCAAGCCTATAATCGTATTAATAAAAATAGAACATAGAATATACTACCTTCTTCAGGTATTCAACACTCTTCAGAGTCTACTAATACTGTCTTACAGGTTATTGTGGAATGTGCTAGAACATTTTGGTAGGATATACTTCCAGGATGGTAGATTTTTTAATTTTTCTAATGTTTTTATTATTTGAGAGAGAGAGAGAGCATGCGCAAGGGGGAGAGGGGCAGAGAGAGAGGGAAACAGAATCTGAAGCAGGCTCCAGGCTCTGAGCTGTCAGCACAGAGCCCAATGTGGGGCTCAAACTCACAAACCATACATGCATCATTACCTGAGCCTAAGTCAAACGCTTAACTGACTGAGCCACCCAGTTGCCCCAGGATGGTAGATTAAAAAAAAAAAATACCAAATGTATCTACAGTTTTTCTTTTGGCTTGATAGATCCTTCCCTCCTAGAAAAATTTCAGTTTACATTTAGGTGTACAACTCTTGCCAATTTGGTACAACTGTGTTCCACACTAGGCTCAAGTTCTCATTAATGCTGAGTTGATATGCCTTAATAATCTCCAACTGTGTTAACTTCTCCCAGGTGCAATCTTACGTTTCACAAGGTTAATACGTTTAATGTATACACTTACTGGAGCTGTTTTTATCACATCTTAAAATTTTCATTTAGCGAATGAAATTTCCAAATTTCTTTTGTCTACTTTTCAAAGTGTCAAGGAAAACATCTTTATTCCTTTAGTTAGCATTCCCATTCTTTCCATTTTTCCTCTCCTAATGATGAAGTTCTTGGTTGGAGGAAGAGAAAGGAAAATGAGAGAAAAGTGAATTTAGTAAAGTGTATATTTTCCAGAATGCCTTCAAAACTCTTGAAAAGTTCGTGAGGGTAGAGGGGAACTTAGCCAGCTAATGAGCTATTCTTTAAAAAGTCATAGTAGTTCTTAGCCAGGATAATATGTTCCTAGAAAAGCACTTAGTATCATGCCCATCTAGGTCTGGAGGGATGGAGAACTTTAATAACATAAACTTTTATTGTTTAATATTATACTTACAATTAATAACTTACTACAAAAGCCATTTGCTTCTTCACTCACAACTACTTTTAACTGTATTATGCAAATTAGTAAAACAATAAGTGCAACTGTTTAAGTTTTCATGGTCTTAAGAGGTATTTATGTAGAACTATTTTGTTAATTATATAGCAATTCTTATTCTTACTCATTAAGGTATATCTCTAAGGGATTTCTTCTAAGCATGCTTTATTAAAACAGTTACTGTCAATAAATTAATAAGTCCATTTATTTAGATTTCTCACTAATTCTAACAGGTCTTCCTTCTTCCCCAACCTTCCCCCTTCATGCAATTATAGAAAATATGTGAACATAAGTCTGGTACACCTTCAAATCATAGAATTGTAAAAAGTTGTGAAAAGTAACTGGTTGAAAAGAGAAGGTTTCTATGACCTTGAGGTTTTATAAGACCTGCAAGAACTAGGGAAAGTAAACACCACACCCTTCTTTTCCTGTGCTTAAAGTCTTCAATAAGATCTTTCCTTCCCATCTACTAAAAGTGGTTTCTTATTAGAAGCAATTAAGAGTGTCTAGTTCTCTTACCTTCCCCACATATCAGAAGCTTTTTGAGGACTGTCATAAAAATCTTCAGTTAACTCCCACATCCTAGAACAGGCTGCACAACCTATATACACAAATTTTAAGTGATTAATAAATAGCTGACATAAAAAAGGAGAGATGTTTTATTAGTCATACATGTTCTATTTTCTCTCTGCTTATTGCTTTCTTTTAGCTGCTATAAGGCATCAATAATGAAAATACAGAAGTTGATTACATAGTGTCAGAGACGTGGTGCTCTGTATACTTTAATAAACGCCAATATCCACACGGTTCTGGAGAAATCGCTCAGGCTGTTTGGAACAGGTGCTTTATACAGCATCACGGTAAGTTGGAAATAAAAAGTTAAGTGTAAAATAATAACGTATTTGTCCACGCAGGAAAATTAAAGCCCCATAAGACTTTACTATACTTGCAAAATAAGTGCCCGTGAAATGGATTCTTATGACCATTAACAAAATTGAAAAGTGTGTCCGTGGTGTCCGTGGGTGTTTTCAACAGGCAAGGGGGAGGCAGAGAAGCAAAGACCCAAGAAAGACTCCACAAAGGGGGCGAAAGGAGAGGCGTTTTCAGTGATTTCTGCCTTCCAGGGACAGCGGGGCAGCGGGAGCGAGACAGAGAAAGGAGTGAGGCAGGAAGGGGTGTCAGGTCTATTAGCGGTCAGAAGAAGTAAGGGGTCGAATCCCGGAGCTTATTGACTTCGCTGCGTACCTGCAAGAGAGCGGGGGGCTGTTCCCCGGGACAGAAGGGGCCCCGAACAGTGAAGCGGAACTAGGGCTTTGGCCCTACGGATACCCACCTGCGGGGGGCAGAACCCCTCGCCCGACCCCGCGGTCTCGGACCCCGGAACTCCGGCACTCTGGCAGCCCCTCCCCGGCCGCCTGGGCTTTCAGTACGGGTGCTGGGCTCCTCCCCCTCTGGCCGCCGGGGGTCAGAGTGCAGGGCCCCTCCGGCAGTCACCTCCCGAGCCCGGGCTGCTCCGGTGGGTTTTATTCCCCTCTCCTCGCCCTGCAGTTCGCCCCCTAGGCGGCCCTGGCCCAGAGAGCAACGCGGCCGGCGGGGAAGCGCTGTCCCGCGCGGCGCGGAGTCGCGCGGAGTTGGTGGTGCGAATTGACGCACAGTTGCAAACTATCCACCAGTTAATATCCCGCTCGCTCCCGCACCCACCCCGCCCGCTCTTCCCACCCCTCTTCCGGCTGTATTTTTGATTTTAGGATCTTCTGGTTCCTTAAGTGTTTGGATAAAATTGGTCTCCATAATCTACTGAGATTTAAAAAAAAATGACCCGATGGTTTTCATACTTTTTTTTGAACGCTAACTGCAGATAATGCCATAGGGAGGAGGGGAAAGAGAAAGGAGTGTGTGTGTGTGTGTGTGTGTGTGTGTGTGTGTGAGAGAGAGAGAGAGAGAGAGAGAGAGAGAGAGAGAGGCCTAGGGGGAGGGCAGGGGGCTTCCCTCTCTTGGAGGACAGACAGAATGATACATACTGTCATTAACAGTTTTGACCCACCCAGACCCCACCCTTCGGTTGCATCCATCACACAGTCATTACAAAGGGGCAGCGCTGTCACACTGCTTGCCCTGCTCCTGGGGCTCTCGGGCTGGCTTAATGAGGTGCACCCAGCCGGGACTATTGTGCAGCGCGAATCAGGCAGGAACGCGACGGCAACGATCCTAGCAGCTGCTCGCAGCAGCCCCGCAGCAGCAGCCAAGCCCAGACCTCAAGTGGATGGATGCCTCTGGAAGTGTTTTCCTGAACGAACCCATCAGGCAGTGGAAGACTGTGACAGGGCTAGTGAACTTAGATGGGGCATTCCTCTCCTGCAGTTGAGCTGGCTGGAGGCAAGTGCAGTCACTCGGGTAATCGCTGGGGTGCTGGGAGTGGGGGGTGATGGTGGTGGTGGTTTTAAGCCAGTCCGCTGTCCAAAGACGGCTTCGATCAATTTGGCTTCCAACCACTCAACTCTCCCCTTTACCTTTTGTTTTGTTATCTTGGCTTTTTCCACCCCCATCCTCTCCCTCGTGTGGTGTGAACCGCGCGTCTTGCTCTGAGGTTTGTGCATTTAAATGTAATTCTGATTGGCGAATGTTCTCTCCTTTTTGTTGTGATTACTAGAGATACTTTAGTCCTGCCTTCCCAGTTCTGCGCCCTGCACAAGCAGTTTTGAAAAATTAAGTGCAAAAAGCATGACAAAGCAATATGAGGTTGCCGTGGTAAGTGAACTTTTAAACCAAAAATTACCATTTCTTCTCGTATGCTTGGTCTGTGGGTGGTTTGAAGGGGAATCATCACACACAAAGGGCTGGGGGCTGGGGAGAGGGGGAGGTGAAGCAAACAAAAAGCAGTAGTTCTAATTTTGTTTTTCTATTAACTATGGTCAGTAGACATGTTCCGCATTTATCTGGTTGATACTCTTGGGACGGTAATGGGCTTGATGCATTTAAGGTGCGTGAGAGTTAGCAGTCTGTAGGGTAGAGGTGCTGGGGAGGGAGGCAAAGGGAACTGGGTTATTGTCTGCTTTCTAAAAGAACCGTGCAGCTCTGACTTCCTGAACTCAGCACAGTAGCGGCATCATTCCTGATCCAAATCCTTAAGGAGGAAAGGAACAATGGGGTCACCCTGAGTCACTACAACTATCTCTGTGCCCTCACCTGCACTGTTAGACCTCCTGTTTTCATCCTCACACCTTCTCAGGTGGCAACTTGAGAAGCTAACATTCTTAAGACAATTCTAAACACTAACGGATGATTAATACATTTGGAAAGTTGTAGTCTTAAAAAGAGATTTGAGGCTGGAGAAAGGAATTGCTTCCCCCTCCACCTCCCACTTCTCCCTTCTCTTCTTGCCCTCTCTCCTTTAGTGCCCTACACTAAAGAGGACGGATTTGTTGAGGGGTCCTTTCCCAACCTCCTCCTCTCCTAAAATCTTTTTCTTGTTTTTAAAATAGGAGGTGTATTACAGAGAAGGATTTCTGAGTTTTGCCCCTTTATCTCTTTCACTTTCTGAGACTAGCTATCCAACTTAATGTTTCCGGTATACTTAACCAATTTGAGTTTGGTAAAGGGCTCAACCTTTCTGCTGGAAAATTCTGAATTGTTTGACCAGCTCTGACTTAAACAAACAAACAAACATTAACTAGTGCTCAGTAGTCTTAACTTTTTCTGTTTGTGAATATGGTTGCCTTTTAATTTGTCAAGGGCTGTTGTCATGGAGATGACTGGGATGCCCTATATTGGAATGGACCCACACATTCTCTGATGAGCCAAGGCCTTCTTCTAAGTTTTCTCATTTCAAGGATGAGATGGCACAAAAATGCCCCCTGAGAGTAATTGTATTCATATTTTGTTGAAATCATTCTTAATTATCATTTGTATGTGTGCAGATCTAATTGAAAATACTTACATTTTTTCAAGATCTATTCTAAAATATTTTTAATTTATTATAAACTTCCCTTTATCATAGAAAAACAAAATAACTTTTTAAACTGATTCCATATTGCAACAAATTATTGAATTTTATTGGGCATTTGGTTTAATATCTTTTTAACAACTGACTTATTTTTTTTGTCTCTCCTACATGAGGTTGATATAATTTACCAGTAACTATCAAAAGAAAATGACAATTTATACAGTTGGATCACCACTGTTGCTTTAGTCTTGCTATTTGCAATCATCATCTTTAAAACAGTTTTCTGTTTGAGATTTTAAACACCAAATGGCTAACTATTTTCTGTCTGAGATTTTAAACACCAAATGGCTAACTAAACTACTAATCCGTTGATACAAGCAGAATCAATTTGGTGAAACTTTGAAAAAAAATCTTAGAAGAGTTTAAATTACAATATAGTATTTTATATGTTTGTAGTAGCAAGAGTTTCAGTTGAAGTTTGTTTGCTTTTCTTTTGCACTGATATCCTTGGACTACAGATAGTCAACCAACAATATTTTTACCTCTATAATTTATTTTGGACCATGCTACTCAACTATCATACCTATTTAATTTTGTAATTAATCTTGACCTACACTAGTACTGCCTGTTTTTTCTAATAAACACCTTAAACTGTATATATATAAAGAATATAAACAAAGTGAGAATTCACTACTACTGCTGTACAGATATTTGCAAGTAAATTTCTGGCCTGTATTATGGAAAATTAGGTTACTCTGATACTTTGGGAAAAACACTTTTAATTGGAATTATTTTATAATACTCATAATCTCATATAAGCCCTCAACTTTACTATCATTTTTTTTATTTACACATTGAAAATAGTGTTTCACTTGAAGACATTCATAAAAATTATTATTTAAAATAATCTGGGTAATTGAAAGTTGTCTAAATGATAATTAATACTAGTGCATATAGTTTAATATCTTATAAGCATGCTTACATTATTTAATGCCGTATATTCCTGGCACTTTCCCTCATTAATACCACAATTCTGTGGCAATTTTAGATTTGCTAAATATTCTCAATTTGAAAATTTCGTTATAGCAGAATGTAATACTATCACCATTTCTTTCCTCAATGTTCCAATTATATGTCATTTGCACATTAGAAATGCAGTGGCCATGTTCTGATATTTTCCCTAAACCTCAGTCCATGAGAATAAATTTTACACAAATCAGAAAGCTTATAATGTTCCTAAGAACAAAATTCTAAGTGTTTTCAATTAAGCAATATTCTCATAGAAGTAAATATTCATTGCCTCCTATAACATTGACTCACGTCATGTAAATAGGTATCATAAATAAAGGACCAAAATAGACGACATAGATGTAGGGAGTGCTGGTGGGTCATAGCCAGGGTCATCTGCATTACATTGCACATTTTACCTCTTGTACCATGTGTAGGACGTGAAATGTGCTTGCAAGCAAACAAGCAAAAGAGGAATAACTGAAGTGATACAATGATTTTTAAAATTCAAAAATAGCCTTCATTTATTACTTCTAATTAGTATTAAACTTCATGTGTATGTTTTATCAAGTATACAATCTAAAACAGCTAAGAAGGTCTCTTTAATAGTTCACATTTATTGTCTACCTGCCATGATCCAGGCATGAATCCACTCATCTACGTGAGTGCTTAACATACATTATCTCAGTTAACCTTCAAAACACTGTAGGTGCTAGGTTTTTTCTCCTTTTTAAAAAAAATTTTTTTAATGTTTATTTATTCTTGAGAGAGAGGGACAGAGTATGAGTGGAGGAGGGGCAGAAACAGAATCCGAAGGAGGCTCCAGGCTGTCAGCACAGAGCCCTACACAGGGCTTGAACCCACAACCATGAGATCATGAACTGTGCCAAAGTTGGACAGCTCAACCAACTGAGCCACCCATGCGCCCCTGTAGTTGCTAGGTTTTATTATGCCTAGTAACTAAGGAGAGGAAGGTCAGACAGCTTAATGAGCATTTGAATCAAAATCTATCTAAACTTGAGTCCAAAATCAAACAAAATGAAAATCAAATCATAGAAAATGCAAGATCATTTTCTAAATGTAAAGAGACCCTTTACAAAAAACCCACACCATCTCCACGAATACCAAGGATAGGAATGATCACCTGTTAATCTTGGCACTTTCTTTGATAAAACATTTTTGAAGAAATAAATCTTACCGAAGTAGTCCTAATTATTTTCCCAAATTGGGTTTGTATACATTAAGCTAATTTGGCTGGTTGTTTCTCTCTTGGGACAATAATTATGGAGAATTTATTGCATCCTCCATCCCACCCCAAAAACAAACAAAAGGAGAGGAAGATTAAATCAATTGTAATGACAAAAGTATTTTCAAATAAGTACAACAATGCCTTCGTACTAAAAAGAAGACCTAACTGCAAACCCAGTTTTCCTTAAAAATGGACTTATAATCAAATAAACAGAGTGACTTTTTTATTCATTTTACCAACTTAAGTGCTAATTAATTTTTCATTTTAAAGACTTAAAAATTTTGATGAAAATAGTATTTGCCTAAGTAAATGTTATGTGATTTGATAGGTGGCATATCATTTGAAGATATTTTTTGCTATAATATGTATTTTTTAAGTTAGTTTACCTTGATATACCTATAATCAATTAAGTTCTGTAATTTTTTTGTGAAATTTTAAACTGCCTTCATTTAGTTAACTAAAGAGATGTAAAGATCGTGACAAAATAGAATTTTCAAAGGAGCTCCTTTCATATGATTCCTTTTAAATATGAAAAATTATAGACTCTCAAATATTAGGAAAAAACTATTTCCGTTGAAAATGCTTGAATTGTGCTCTTTTTTAATTTATAAAATCTTTGAACCTGAGAGATTGGGACATAGATATTGTATCTGCTTCAGTATGCTTATTTATTACCTTGATTCTGCACAAATGGAGATGTTAAGATTTTATGGAGATAATCCATTCAAGTTCCCTTAAGTACCAATGAAGAAATGTTTAAGGACATCATTTACATTCAGCAGAAAACTCAGTTTTTCACTTTCACCTGAGAAGAAATGAAAGCACTCAGCAAAACTCTGTCTGCATGTTATGCAATCAATGGGCTCTTGAGTTGTTTTGTGTAAATCCTTTTTTTTTTAATTGGGTTACTTCTTTAAAAGAGCACAGAGCTCACATGTCAAAAGAGCATTTGAATTTATATTCTTGTCAAGTGAAGAACTTTAAAAAATTTGATTAATCTCTTTGGTGTCAGCTTTTTATAATATGAAATCATCTGGACCTATCATGTTTATTTTTATTTTTTTAAAGATTTTTATCTTTAAGTAATCTCCATACTCAACATGGCTCAAACTCAACCCTAAGATCAAGAGTCACACCCTTACTGACTGAGCCAGCCAGGTGCCCCATAGTTCTATTGTGTTTTAACCAATTTCTATGAGCATTCCAGTAGTTTTCTAAATGTCTGGTAATTTTCGACCTTTAAGAACCATATTACAATCAGGAAAACTGTGGGACTTGAGTATTTCAATGCCATGATATTCTAGTTGTTGGTCATATCTAACTCAGCGTGACTTCACTTTGACCTTGACAGACCCCCTTGGATTTTCACCCCCCGAGAAACTAATTCTAGTTACTTGCCTCATTTTAAATAAAGTTCAATCTCATTTTTTATCATAGTTCATAAAATCTTTGTATAACTTTCTATTTTATCCTTGATTTGAAAGTTCACATTACATTATCATGTACTAAAATCATAGAACTGTATCAAGACAATTTTCTTTCCTCTCAAATTCATCAAAGTGCACAGGTCTATATATACAGATAATAAGTAAGTATAAATATACATACAGAAAAAGTTATGGTCATATTAGTATGAAGTATAAGAGAATACTTATTAAAGTAGCTTTTCAGTTTTAAACTTATGGGATAATTAATGCCACAAAACTGAACTGTATCTAATGATAAGAACATTAATTATACTTATTATTAACTAAAAATCTAAGAGTATTTTAGGATAGGTCTGTGGAGTCTATTTTTTTCTATTTCTCCACTATTGCCTTCCCATAACTTCATAAATGGTAATTCCACTTGAAAAATTGGGAGGTATGGACTATATGTAAATTAGGAAAAGAACGGAGGGACCTTAAGATAGTTCCTGCATAGGTTCTGGAATCATTCAGGCTTTGCACCTCAATAATCCCTTCAGATTCTTTTAAATCTGAAATTATTACATTTTGTGTTTCAAATTAAGTTGCATGTTATAGATTTTCAAAGCCTTTCAGAGCATGAAGGGTTTACAGGAAAGGACAAAATAATACAACCTAGATACCACCACACCTGACAGACATTGATAGAAGTTGAAGACAGCGTTAATGCGGTTTTTTAAAAAAGAGAAATATAAAGTTAATGAAACCTGAGGTCATTACAATTAAGAACTGAGAACTAAGCTTTTTGGGTGTTTCCAGTCAAAATCATTAACCATGGAACATATTTAAATATTTAACAAAATCTAAAAAATGACCACCATCTTTTGTTAGGGATCATGAGAGTGAAGACTGCTATAGAAATCTAGACTTTTGGATTTCTAGTTTCTCTGTGCCTAAATTATCAAGTTAAATTTGATATTATGGCAGAGGTGGTATTTAATACGTTTAGTTATCATAGGCAACATAATATTTTGGTGTGTCTGAGAATATAAATTAGTGGTATATGTTACTTCTCAAACACTAGTGTATGCTTACCAGGTTTTAGGCACAGTGTTAGAGCCAGGGAACACCCCACTGGGAAAGATGGCTTTGCTATCAAGCAATGCAGTCAATGTAGGAGACAGACATGTCAACAAATAGTTACAATGGAATGAGATCATTGCTATCCGAGGTATGTACAAAGTGCTTTTAGGAGCATAGAGGAAGCCATCACCAATTGCCTGCAGTTGGCTTACGTGAGGGTATTCAGGAAGTGCTTCTCAGTGGAGATGAAGTTTTCCACACTGACTTTTTTTTTTTCATTAAAAAATGTAAGAGTGGACCTTCAAAAAATATAAAGAAAGGCACAATATATATTTTTCTAGTTTCTACATTTGGATACGTACTTAAGACGAGGGAGAGCAAGGTTTCTGTGTAGGATGCTGAATTTTTTAAGATTCATTAGTGTAATTTCTCAGATACACTGCCTTTGACAAATGTGCATAGCCAAGCAAGCCTTTAATATATTGATTATGTTAGTGTTTTGTTGCTAGTAGCATAATGGATAAAGCACAGGCTCCATTTTTATTCTTCCATGCTCTACCAATTGAAAAAAAAAAAGTATATTGCAAACCGTGAAAGGCACATAAAAGCAAAAGTAATTAAATAACATAAATGGTGAGGGAGATTGCCTGTGATCTGGGCTAGAATTAGAAAGGGAGGTGTAAGAAAGAGGTTGAGAGGCAATGATATGAAAATGTTTTAAAATAGAAAAAAAGAGTTCTGCTTTACAACAATAGGGTATCAACCTAAGTGATTTCACTTTTCTTTGTGTGGCTTTCACATTTATAACAGAAGAGGGAAGTACTATTAATCTGAAATTTTCTTTACTTATGATTAAGTTTCATCATTGATCAGACTAAAACCACCCCATTTTTCTTAAACTCCCAACTGCATGAAAAATCTTCACTTCAGAGTGATTAGGACTTCACGTGAATAGCGTTATGCATTTTGCTTTCTGATATCTTGACAATGCAGTTTATCCCATTCTCCCTGGGATTCTCTCCTGGCAACAATTTTTTATTTCCTTGTGTTCATTTTTAGGAAAATCCTCTCGACATTGTTATATGTATTATTTTATAGGAAGGAAGCATGTAAAATACTCTTGAACTCATTTTACTTGTGAGTTTGAATAGCATTCAGATTAGAATGATTTCCCCAGAATTTTATAGGCTTGCCCAATCCAGCTGTATATTTTATATGCTAATGTAAATTCTATTTTTGTTCCCCTTGGGGGTTTAAGTGATTATAATTGTTGCTCTTCAAAAGCCAAACAGATGATGATTGCTGCTTCAGGAGTATACCAAAAGAAACTGGCTTTCATTAAACCTGCTCATCCACTTCATAATTATCTCCATTTTATCTAGCTAAGAAGCAGGAAAAAATGGCAAGTACAGTTCATTGAAGCCAGTTCAGTTATTTAAACATCACTTTATTGAACTAGCAGGAGGTGTAAAGTAGGGGGGGAATGTTTTCATTCTAACACTGATGTGTAGCCAGTGGCCCAACTCAAGAGTTAGTTGAGCATCAAATGCCAGAGGCCACAGGGAATGAGAGGGGAGATATTTTGAGCCATTCTGGAAGGAGTCCTCTAGTGGATGCAATAAATAGTACTGCAATGGCAGCTATGCTGAAATACTCTTTTTGTTTATTCTTCCTGAAAGTTAAAAACGAACTTAGCTATTTAGCTTTCCACTAAGAAAGACTCAGTAATGCATCCTAAATGAAAGAGGAAATTTCCTACACAATGTAAAAAAAAAAAAAAAAGGTGGTAGGGGAAAAGGAATATCGATAGGTTCCGAATACCAAATCCTTCAAAGAATCCTTGTGATTATAGAAACAAGCCTTGTGATCTGATCATGGGTCAGAAAGTAGATTCGTATGAAGGTTGATTTTCCTCAACAGAGAGATCTTTCCCATTCAGGTAACACCAGGGCTCCGAGTTATCTGTGCCCTAGGCCTCGGGGGTGTATAGAGGGATGGCTTTGGAATTGGGTTGTATTGCAACATGTTCCTGACCACATACATTGCTGGCTGTCATGATGGCACAGTGAGAGTCCTTGAACCGTCACCTGTGAGAATAGGAAAGTACGCCCAGTCAGCAGCTGTTGAAGCTTCCAGCTGGGAGAAAGCTAGTTAAATGAAAAGTTTGGAAAGGGTTCTCTCCTCTAAAATTTCAAAGAGCCGTGCTTTAGAGACCAATTGTCTAAGGCTAGACTTAGATTAAATATTATATTCATAAACAAAGAAAATGGAAGGTTTTATTTATTTATTTATACAGATTTTCATTTTCATGGTCCATAATAGTTCAGCAAGTTTCAGGCAATTTCTAAACTCCAGTCCTTTCTAAACTCCAGGAATCAGAATAAAAATGTTCCCAGACAGTGAGTCTTTTTTCCAATCTTAGGTAATCTATGCAATTTGCATTCTTAGATCCAGTGAGACGGTATATCAATGGGATGCTCTCTAAAAACTCTCTAAATAAAAAACTCTTTTTTTGGGGTGACAGTATTCGAATTATCTTGGATTTCTGTGTAGAGATATACCAAGATATAAATAACTCTGATTTCCTACCAACAAGGCCTGTAAAAGCCATGAGTCTGAGAATATACCGGCTGTACCTAGAGCTGCTCCAGGCAAAAATGGTGATAAACTGTGTGATTGGTTTTCTCACGTCTCCATCACCTTCTCTTGATACCTCTAGGACCTGGTCACCTTCTGTTCCCCTACGGTTGTGCTGTCCCTTTATTCATATTGTTACAACCCAAGGTCTAGTAGGACAGTATCTCTCTCCCTTCCAAGGTGACAGGTTGTTAATTTAATGAATTAGTCTCCACTAATGGGAAGATACTAAGGAGAGTCCTTTTTTTTCAGTTAATATTTAAAAGTCACTCCCAGGGAAAATGTCGTCATTTTTGTTACAGAGTTATGAGGAATAACTTATAGGGTGGTCATGTCAGGCCAATATAAATATTTTTCTGATAGCTGCTTCTCTTAACCATGTGGTGCTACTTGATCTCTATCACTGAGGAGACTGCTTACTTATTTTGAAATAGGACAGTTAGAAATGTAGTAACTCAATAGGAAAATATAACTGAAAAAAACGGTCTTATCTCCTTATGTTTATTAAATAGACATAAAACCTATAAACTATAGGGGTGCCTGGGTGGCTCAGTTGGCTGAGTGTCAGACTCTTGATTTTGGCCAGGGTCATGGGATCCAGCTCCACAGCAGGCTCCACGGAGAACATGGAGCCTGCTTAAGATTCCCTCCCTCCCTCTCTCTCTCTTTCTCTCTCTCTCTCCACCCCCCCCCATTCCTTGCTTGCACTCACACTCTCTCTCGCTTTAAAATAAATAAATAAATAATGAAAGCTGACATAGTAAACACTAAAATATATCCATGCTAATGTAATTTCCCAGGGCCATTTTACATGTCTCTTCTTCAGTGTGACAGGAAATTGTGGAAAATCATGCTTACTCTGTGACCTCACAGACATATAAATGTAAACCAAATTTTTACTTTTTAATTTTTTTAATGTTTATTTATTTTTGAAAGGGGGGGGCAGAGAGATGGAGACACAGAATACGAAGCAGGCTTCAGGCTCTTGAGCTGTCAGAACAGAGCCCAGGGCGGGGCTCAAACTCACCCTCTGTGAGATCATGACCTAGAGTCTGATGCTTAACCAACCCAAGCCATTTGATGTAAAGCAAATCTTTTTTAAGAGTCTCCCAGTTAATCTCTTTCAGCAAAACACGAAGTACAAATTTGGCAATTATTCTAATTAATCTGCTCAACAAAGAGCCACACCAAAATAGTTCAAGCCAGACTTTAACTCCAAGTTAACTGAGCAGCTGAAGAAGTTGTACTGTTTTTTATTTAAACCAGTGGTTCATCATAATCATCCATGGAGGGTTTTATGCTTAGACTGCACTTCAGAATTACTGAGCAACATCTCCTGGGATACAGACCAGGCATGTGTACTTTAAAAGAGAAAAACCTCCCAGGTAGGTTGAGGCATCAATCCATAGTTATGGGTGAGAACCGCCAGGCTTTCCTCTTAACCAGTTCTAACATTCACTGAAGATTCGCTCTGTGCCAGGCATACTCCTAAGCCCTTGGCAAATAATTTTTCACTTAGTGCTCACAATAACCCTAAAAGGTGGCTATTATAGTACTCATTTCACCAATGAGAAATCTGAGGCTTGGAGAGGTTAAGGAATGTGCTTCACATCATATACCAAGGATATGGGAGGGGCACCTGTATGGCTTGGTTGGTTAAGTGTCCAAATTTGGCTCAGGTCATGATCTCTCTGTTTGTGGGTTTCAGCCCTGCATCGGGCTCTGTGCTGACAGCTCGGAGCCTAGAGATTGCTTCGGATTCTGTGTCTCCCTCTCTGTCTCTCTACCACTCCCCTGGTCATGCTCTGTCTCTCTCTCTTTCTCAAAAATAAATAAACATAAATAAATAAATAAATAAATAAATAAATAAATAAAAAGTTATGGGAGAGGCAGAACCAGATCCAGGTCTGCTTGCGTACTATGAACCGCTCCAATCCTGAAAAGGCCTTTTAAATATACAGATTAAAAAATGCATGGCTGTATTTTATAGCTATAATTTCTTACCTAGAAGCTTCTGTTTTGCTGCTTTGATTATTCTAAGGTTATCTGGAGTGTACAGGGATTATTTCGTTGTATGGCCTTAAAAGAGACCTACTATATCCATGTGGAAGGAGACATAGTCAAATAGGTAAAAGATACTTTAAAATTATAGGTAAAATGTTTTGCTGTCTTTGTAGAAAATTTCAGATGACTTTCTACCTTAGGTCTTAATTCAGAAACTCAGGAGATGCTGTAAACTACTTTTTAATTTCATGGCTAAAAGATATTCAGAAATGACACAATGTTAGAAGAGCATGCTTTTCCTTCCAGGTTAATTTCTTATTAAAAATATTAAAATTACATAAAATCATTGCTGAAAATGCAGTTTCCAGTGTGGAATATGCAATTTTCGGATTTGTTCTTTCTGATTTGGGGCTGACACCATTATTTAGAATAGTGATGACTCATGTCTAGGACTGAAATCTGTTTTTCATGGGTTTATACATTTTCCCCTTGAATTGCACCAAAAATGGTTTTTTAATTGGCTTTAACTCATGCCCAATAAATTGGACGAAAATTGATTGCCGCAGTCATGTTTGGTTTAAAATTATTCAAGACTGCGCCATGAGTCAAATGAGTGCATGATCGAGGGCAGCGGCGCTTTATGTCCTCTGTTTATGACAAATAACATTTTCTCAAAATGGTCATTACTCATATCTAAAAGTTAATATATGTTCACAACTTATAGAGCTTGAAAGACAGTACCAGAGCCACTTTAAAGACTTCACACTAAAAAAATAAATTTTTCTTATTTTGATATTATGTCATAGTATCTTCTTTTCCAGTTCTACCAAGACTGTGAGCTGGGTCATTATATTTCTTTAAAATTAAATAATACTGTTTGTAGTTCTTGTTATATTCTTGGCCATAATATTAGAATATTTTTCAATAGCAAAATTAAAGAAGTAAGAAGGTCCAGACTGTACCATCCTATAGAGTTGAGACAGTGAGCCAGTTTCCCATTCTCTGCAGAGTGATTTTTAAAGACAAATCTTAAAGAATATGAAAATTGAATTAGCTCAGGTGACTGTTTAGGGCATTGAAACAGCAATTCACTAAATGGTACCTGTCAGGAAGCCAGTTTTTGTTCAATCTCATTATAATTATTTACTGTGTTATGGTTTTCATTTATTTATATGCCATAGAAATATAAGCAAATCACTTTAAGGGCTTTGCTAGTTGGGAATAAAGGTGCATTTTATGAGATTCTCCAGCAACTGCAGGAAAGGGTATAGTAGGGAAAAAGAAATGATTAATTAAATGGAAAGAACATCCCTTGGCCATAATATAAATAGGCATTAAGTAAAGGAAATAGTTGATATTACTGAGTATAGTTAATATTAGGCAATTCTAAATGGCCAGGATAGTTATTATCTTATATTGTATTCTTCTAAGAAACTGGTAGAGCAATTATTAAAATTTTTCTCATCTTGCTCTATTATATATGTATTTTTCATATGTATTAAATCTCAAGATTTTTTTTCTGTGTGTGAATATTATTTTGTTTATAAACTCCAGGGCTGTTAATCTGTCCTGTCTGTGAATCTAACTTGTCTTTGAAGAGGTTCCTGGTTGTCATTACCAGTTTCCACTCTCTGACTACGGG
Organism: Cryptoprocta ferox; assembly: GCA_028646485.1. Lineage (NCBI taxonomy): Eukaryota > Metazoa > Chordata > Mammalia > Carnivora > Eupleridae > Cryptoprocta > Cryptoprocta ferox. The sequence goes on from CM053568.1 coordinate 43,975,165, forward strand.
GCCAAATCTTGAGCTCTTGAGCTGTGGTATGTGTGTGTGTGTGTGTTTCAACCCCAAACACAAAACTACCTGTTTTCCTCATATATAAAAAAGAATGCATGCTCAGAATTTTTACAAACCCAATAATGCAGAAAACATTAAGAAAACAGTAAATAAAGGTCCAATTCTTATTACCTCAAAATAGCCACTGTATAATGTTCTAGTGACTATTCTTTATGTGATATTGAATACTATTGACAATATTTCATTGTCAAGATATACTTGTGTATACATAAAAAGTATATACATAAGTATATACATCTATACATATACTTGTATATGTATAAAAAGATATACTATCTTTTCAATGGCTTATAACTGTTTACTATGATTATGGAATGGACTTCTGAAAACTAAAATTTACAAAAATTAAATAATTAAAATTTCCTAAAACCTAATATTACTGGTGGTTCGGACTTCTTAGGGCATCATATATTATGTTTCTTAAAATCCTATTGTTGTATTTTACCTGAACCATTTTAAAGAAGTAAATCATCCAAATATCACTTTTATCTCTCTTCTATTTGTCAGCATTAGATGGCATGTCAAGACTTGAGTATGATTATTTCCATTTTAAAAAAATAGAGTTTTGTGTGTTTATGTTCATTGTACTCTCTAATTTCCCTGTACTCTTGTTCTCTTGCAAGTGTTATATCATCTTTAATTTCTGCTATATTTCTTTAGAATTACTGGATTTTACATCTGGAAAGTACTGTAGAGGTCATCTAATACATAGTGGTTAAGGACTTAGGCCACAGAAATGAACTACTTGGGGGGCGCCTGGTAGGCTCAGTCAGTTAAGCGAATGACTCTCCATTTCAGCTTAGGTCACATGACCGTGAGATCAAGCCTTGTGTTGGGCTCTGTGCTGACAGTGGAGCCTGCTTGGGATTCTCTTTCCCTTTCTCTTGGCCCTACCTGCAAAAAATAAATAAATAAAAGAAAGAGAAATGAACTACTTGGGGTCATATCACACCTTTGTTGGTTTCTAGTTGTGTGATATTGGGCAAATTACTCAATTTCCTCCTCTTTAAAATGATAGGATTATTGTGAGGATTAAATGATTTAATCCATATAAAGCATTTGAATGCTTCCTGTCATGTAGTACATACTCAATACTTGTTACCCATTATCATTATAGCAAGCCAGAGTGACTTGTTGAAAGGGAATCAGCTAGTTAGTGGGAGAAATAATACTCAGACCCATGTCTCCCTTCTTCAAGCCTACAATTCTTAGCTCAATGTATCCTTCCTAGCGTTGTTTTTAAAGCCTCCTCTGAGATATAGAGGTGTCTTAGAGGCATCCACAGATAATCAGGGTGTAGGCTCTGGTTCTCGGTTGCTCATGCTCATAGCGGTTTTAGGCTTTTTGGCTCAAAAGTATTATTTGTTCAGAACCCTATCACCTTTGCAGGCCCTGCTATAAATATATTGGCCATCAAAACATTTTCATTATCATCAGTGAACCCCTCTTCTGAACTTAGCAGTCTTCCCCCATCTCAGTTTATCCCCTGACTTTGCCATCTCATTCCAAGGGGTCTTAGAGTTTTAGACAAAAACTTCTTAACCCTCCTTGTGTCTTGATTCTGATTTCTATACCTTTGAGTCTCTTTCCATTTAGCATGTCCAAAATATACACCTATTAATAGATTATCCTGTATCCAGTAGTTTTATGTCAGTGCTTTCCTCTGCTGGCTTTCAAAGCCCTCCATGATGTGACCTAACCAACCCGGTATCTTTGCTCTCCAGCCCACTTCCTTCACTACAGTTGGCCCAATCTTGACCAAAGCCTTACAATTTTTTCCTCTGAATCTCGTTGCATTTGCTCTGAACATACACATGCCCACACCCCAATGAAGTTGATTTATATGCAGATTTTTTAGAATGAAGGACTAAATCACCACAATATATATTTATATTTTCCTCTTTTATAACACCTTGTAAAGAGGCTCAAATCTTCATGTATCCTTTTGATGTGGGTAATGTGGAAACATACCTTTCTTTTAGCATTCATTTTATATCCGGGAAATATTTGTATTCTAGAAAATATCAGTGTTGTATGAGTTAAATGATGATCACCAACATAAAAGAAAGGACTTTCTTTTTATTGTCTGCACAAGAAATCTAGAAATACCAGCAAAAGAAAAAAAAGAAATTTCACAGTCAATTGTGTCAAAATAATTCAAGGAAATGTCTATTTGTTACTCAAACAGCTTAAACAGTCTGTAACACCATTCATCTATGTTAGATCTTCCAACTTATGTTTATAAAAACTGACATTTCAAACAACCATATTCTCTAATTTCTCATACCAGAATGACAGTGACCAAAGGAACAGAACATTATTTTTATTATAGCCGTATTCTCAGTATTCCCTTAAAATGCACATACATATGCTCAATCAGAGAAATAGATTTCCCATTCAGCCACATCAACGTGAAGGACTAAAAGGTGTTGGTGTGATGGCATTAAAGAGCAGCTCTGGCTGTTCTGTGTGTACACATGTGTGTTTCTTCTTGGTGTGAATTACACTTCCTCATAGAAGTCTGGCAGTCACATGACTGGACTTTGTGTGGTTCAGTCTTACCAAATTTATAAGATACATTTAGGTTACAGATAGATGCTTATTGAAGTTTAAAATAAAAGTAATGTCTGCTTTTTGTTCATTGTAATCTATGAACTTAGACATCAAAAAGTTTAAGATTTATTCTTTTATCAGGCTGCAAAGTTTTGTTTCCTTCCGTTCTACTTATTCAGTGAAAGTCCACATCCGTACCTGCATTTATTCATAGTGACATTAGCTCAGGAGGTAACCGCAAAACTATAAAGCATTAAGCCTATTTTAGTATTCTTTTGATATTATATACTTTACAATGTTAAGTGGACATTATTTCTCCATTTTGTTTCATTCAAAACAAAGAAAAAACTATTAGAGAAAGCATATTCTCTTGTGCCCTTTATATATGCTACCTCTATATTCCTTTGAATATTTATTTTGATAGATTTATCAAGCACAGACAAACTAAGAAATAGAAAACTAGAGCAGAAAGTACTGTTAGCCTATGTAAATGGAATAAATTTTATAGCCTATAAAAATGTGGAGAGAGGGAATGAGCCTGGGGAAAGGCCAGTGATAAGGAGATTGAAACTGATTTCTTCCAAGGCCATGAATGACTAGTAACTTTTAAATTCTTGCCTTAGAGTTAACATAGAATGGTAAATAAGGATGGGTAATATATGCATATATGTAATTGAATAATAAAAGTGTCTCTTGGCATAAAATCAAAATATTTTAATTTGATTAGACTGTGATGGTATGTATTTGATTCAGCTTGATTTCAGCAAGTAATTAACTGAATTGTAACTTAAACTTAATAGCAAACACTAACATTTTGAGCTTAACTAAAGTAACAATGGTCATAATTAATGCCAAAGTGAGTAACACATTGTAGAAAGACTGACATTCAGGAAAGCTGCTCTTTATTCCTATTAATCTTAGAAATGTAACCCATATTCCTAATGCCTGTGTTATGCTACTGAAAATGAGAAATAGTTTATGTCCTTCTTTACCTTCTGGGTTACAATGATAAATATGTAAAAGTGCATTGAGCTTTTTGTGATAAAAGATACTATAAAAATCTAAGGTGTTTTTATTATTATATCAATCAAGTGGGATCTCAGAAGTTCCTTTTTGAAGACTCACAACTTTTTATGGGGGAATCATGAAATTGTATTGAGAAATATATTGAAGCCACATAAGAGAGCAGACAGAAGATTTTATGATTTTTGAGGGCTTTTAAACTTAGTTACAATTAGAAATGTGAGAAGATATTTATCATAGGATATATCAGTTGGGATATTAATGACAGCAAATGAACATATTTAGACACAGTATGTGAAAGGAGGAACTCTAATTTTTGCTTCATCAAATAAATGTGCTAAGTCACCACTTTTGTTTCCATAATCATAGTTATTGTGTATCAACTGTTTCCTCTATTCCAGGAAGTTTTAATATTTTACACTCAGAATTACATTTGACCTTACAGTAATCCTACATTAAGCATTATTATCACCTTTGTTTAGATCAGGGAATCAAGGCTTAGAAGACAGTAAGTTAACTTGTCTAAGGACCAACAGTGATGGAGTCAGGTTCAAATTGAGATGTGTCTGAAGTACAAACCCAAACATTTAAGAATTTGCAAAGCTGTAGCTCATGGTCAAGTAACATTACAATTTCTGTTAAATGGACTAATGTTTGACGGGCTTACCATTAACTTGTAAACAGATATTGTACAAATATAGGCAGATAAAAGATGTTTGAATCAAACCAAAATGGGTCTTCTGTCAAAGATCAGGAATAAATACTTAGAAACAGGAACTGGTTATGTATCAGTCATTTCACCTTCACCTGAAGATAAATATTATATGTGTAAAGACACTATTAGTTGTCTGATTTTTTCTTTGGTAATAGATTTATATTTCAGTTTTGAACAAAACTATTACTAATTTTAGATATTTCTAATGTTTCCAATATTTTTACCTTTATACATCATAGAAAGAATGTTTTCCTTAAAAATCTATTATCCCATTTCCCACAGAGAGGAATTAATAATGGGGATTCCCTTTAAAAATAAAATTGGCATTTTTTTGATTTTTAAATTATTTTTCATCATTCATAATGCCATATATATTTATTTGTGGCAGAAATTAGGAGCGGTTTTTATAATCCATGCCAAAACACCTTTCTGTTCAATAATGTAATATTCTCTTTTTAAAGTTATCTTTCAGTTTTGAAACATTATAATGTACGTTTATAAAATATCTTTTTCTCACATTTCAGACTTAGTGAGAGTACATCTTTTAACCCTTCCATAAATTCTCATCTTTAAAAAGTCCTGCCTGTTTTGGCAAATAATAGCTTAAGCTGTCCATTGTATGCATATTTTCAATTTAATTAAAATAAACAAAAATTTTTAAACATAACTGAAGAGACTCATTAAAGCTGGCAGTTCAAGCTTATCTGAGTATTTGTAACAAGTAGAAAAATATCTTGTCTGATTATTTGAAGATAATAGTGCCTGAAAGCCTGGGATTTCAGAGAATATTTCTTAAAATGTTTATATAGCAGCCATTATTTAAACCTATGTAACATTATGGAAAATGGTGATACAGAAAGGGAAATTTAGCTTACGCAAACATAAATTTCTTTCTCAGGAAATACATACAGCATTCATTCATCCATATACTTGAATTTAACAACGACAACACCTGTTTTCTGGGTTAGACGATATGAAGGATTTTTACATAAAGAATTGAACAAAAATGTGTTTGAGATTCCTTGATTTATATTTATTTGCTCATCTCCCTATGAGCAATGAGATAAGTGCAAAGTTTAAAACAATAATTTAGTATATCTAAATAGTTTAATAAGTATTGAAATGTATACCGGCACCTTATTTTTTTCTCACTACTTTTCCTCACAAATTCATTTTTAATTCTTCCACATCCCACTGTGATTTAAGCAGCCTTGATAGTATCAATGAAGTGCACCCTAACATTGATCAAAGTTTTGGGGTTAAACAAATTAAAAACTGATTTTCTAAAGCTGCATTAACGATGTGTTATCACCAGCAGGTATCTTTTCAGATATGTTACTAAAACTTAAGATATAAACGCTGTTGAAGAAAATGAAATGCATCCTGTCATACACTCTCATAAATGCACACCAGTGAATTTACAATCCCCTCAGTGACAAAAAGAACAAGGTACAGTCATTAGTGAATCAAGGCAGCAAGGTCACTGGCTATATTCTGGTCATTATACATTTTAAACTTTTGTGAAACATTGATTCACATAATGCATAGAATTTCATACCTCCTATCCGTAAAAGCAGACCTAAGAAGTGTAGGTGTAAAGAGTGCTGTAAGAACCACGTGATGTCAATATACACATGTGGAATTTTTTTAGTTTCCTGAATTACCTCCTAGTAATAATCTGGGTGAAGGGGAAGTGGGTGAAATACAGCCCTTATTCCTGTAAGTAGCTAAGCTGATTCTCTTATGTGGTCGATAATTTCTTAGCCTATTCTAAAAATCACCCTGGAATCTCTCTGGTGGCCCTATCATATCAACAAAAAGGTCAAGTTAACCTCAGTTTATGGTAACTCCTCTGTATCCAGTTGATCTGTTTTCCTTACTGTAAAAGGAAAACTTTAGATTCCATTTAGACTTAGTTTCTAATACTGTCATCAGAGAGCTCCCATTGCCCCATGTTCTGATAAAGACAGAATTCTCTTTTCTATCAGATTGCTTTTAAATTGTTCTTTATTTCACCAAACTTCCCACGACTCTATACTTTTCCATGTTTATGCATGGAAGCTTACGACTAGGAATCACGATCAAGATGCTGTGTCCCTTTGCTAATCCTCATTTTCCTCTCCCCAAATAATTTTTAAAAGCGGTGGGCTTTTTCTCTCACGGCTCCGCCTCCCCTCCCCAATTAAAAAATAAAACAAAACAATATCCCATTCCAGGCGCCCCCTTTCTGCCTGCCGCAAGCATTTTAATGACAGTTTACTTTAGCGGTCTATCAGCAGACTGCTGCCTTTGCCACCTGAATTTCAATTTCTTAATTTACAGCTCAGATAAAACAGAATGGAGCAGGATCCGGGCTGCTCTCTACATTGGGTTGGCCTTATCAAGCGTGAAGTTTGGCGCATTGCAAACCTATTCAAGTGATTATCTGTTGAGGACCTCTCGAGCCATCTCCATCTCTGCAGCGGGCTGATAAGACAGCTGTTTCTCTAGCCGCCCTGTCTCCCCGGGCCTCAGTCTTCTTCTGATACAAACTCCGCCTTTGTCACCGTGCCCCGTTGCGGTCACTTGCTCTATGGGGCAAGGGTTTGATCTGAACACACGAGGGGGGAAAGTGCGAGTGTGTGAGTGAGCAGGGGACGGAGGAAAAGGGAGGGGGGTTGAGTGGGGAGGGTAAGAGAAGGAAAGAGGGTTAGAGACCAGAAGGAGGTGGGGGCAGGGCAGCGTACAGAGAGCAGTTGATAGCTCTGATTGACTGGTCTCTCAGCCCGGCTTCATTATTTCAAATTAAACGTGCATCGCACACAAGTGGAAACATAAATCTTCAATATAAGAAAGAGCCTCTGAGCATCCGAAGCAGAAAAACCGTTTCTTCCCAGGTCCCGGTAAAGGGGCCGGCCGAGAGACTGATTGCCACCAGCTGGGACAGATGGTTTCCTTTAACTTTGGAAACTGCTATTTTTAATTACTTGTATTAATTTTGCATGAGATGTATCAGCTCCAGGAGGAAGCTTAGAGAGAGCTGTTAGCATCCATGAAAGAAACGGACACAAAGCTCTGATTTGCTTTTTCTCACCTCCAGTTTTTCTTACCTCACCCTCGCCTGGTCGCCTAGACCTCCCTTTGCATGTTCAGCAAAGACCTGAGTTTATCCTGCTAAAAGTTGCTACTGAGTAAAAGAGGGGAAGAAAAGAAATCTGAGGACATTTGTGGGAAGCTTTACATAAATGATCATGGATCCGAAACTACAAATATATTTTTCGAGACACTCTGGGGCACATGCAACACATCTTAGCATGAATCTGAATATCTGCAGTCAAATCACCTAAAGGACAATGAACTTCATACAAATTTCGCTCAGGGGAAAAAAAAAGGCGTGTGTGTGCCGGTGGGGAGAACAATCTAAGCTGGTCTCAAAAGATTTACCGCTACACTAGATTACGTTTTAGAAAAAAAAAAATAAACATTTAAATAAACAGTTCACATATCTTTAAGTGTGAGCAGTAACCTAAGGTTTTAAGGGAATTCTCGCCGAGTGTGCTCTTTACAGTTTTTCCCTCGAACAGTAGTTTAAAGACAAAATGTAAAGAGAAAGTGAAGGATGTTTGTGATCCTGCTCACTGCCGCCTCTGGCACTGTCCCTGATGGAAAGTGTTTGCAATATAAAGGGTCCTTTGCAAAATAGTCTCGGAGGTCACTTATCTTCGGATAAAAGGCTTTGCCCCTTTGCCAGTACGTGGAAGGAGCCGAGGAAGAACTGAGGGTGGGGGGAGCGAGGGGAATCGGGTAGGCGGTTTTGTTGCGATTCCCCCTGGGAATTTCGAGGATTAAAAACTCTGAGGTAGATTTAGCAGACTTTTCGATGAGTACCTGGATTTGCATTTATTTTGCATGAACACTGATGAAATGCAGGCTCACCAGGGTAAGGTTGTGTATGAGAAGAGAAGCACAGTGAAGGGTTAAGACCCGAGTTCGGGACTTTAACCCTACTTGCGGTTTGTCACCAAGGCCGAGTCCTAGCAAAAGCCAGCCTAATTCAAAATAAACATGCTTCTAGGAAGTAGGACAGCGTCTTTCTTAAAAGTCTGTCCCAAGAATTGCAGTTTCCGTTTCTTACATGGAAAGGACAGAAAACACTATCAGACTTTGCAAACCTTTATTCTGGATGGGCTCGTCTCTGTCCATGGTGCTAATTCCTGCCTCATTCTTTTGCCCGGTTGCCACACTCTAACTCAAGTTGGTGTTAATTTTCTTGACAACTTTTTTCCCCCCTGTTTTCTAAACTGTACAAGGAAAGTTGACATACTTCTTTAAGAAGAATAAATAAAAGAGTAACCAGAAAGCTATATAATATCTATATTTCTCACACAGGCATTAAACTGTCACATTTCCAACATTATGAACCATAGACCCCACCCCCCACCTGAAACTGCTCAACAAACTAACACAGAATATTTTTATTCACCTGAGAGGGTATAATGCTTGGAACTATCGCCCTAAGCCAAACATTGTAAACTCATCTAAATAGCTTTACTGTTTTATTTACTTCTTTAAAAATGTCACAATAGTAGTCTACAATGTCCTTTGTCATAAAATGCTAAAATCACATCCCTCACATAGGGTAAGGGAGTTATTTATCTTAAAAGACATTGCCCACAATAGCTGATTAGTATTCCTATGATGACTGTTCCTATATAAACTTTAGTAAGATAATCTATTGAATCCATTGTATTTTCAGCTTTGAGAACTATTCTCTTTGCGACTTTCTCCACACCCAACTTTTTCTCCAAACTTTGAGTGAGTGACCCCCTAGATCCATCCTTTCTCTACTGCAGCTTAAAATAATGCCAAGGACTTTAAAGATATATCAGAGCTAACATGACAATCATAATCCAGATGTCTTTTAAATGCTGTTCTAATGCAAGTTCAGATGCTGTGGATAATACTTTACCTAACTATGGATGCAAAGGGATTGATTACAATTGCTTAATGTGGAGTGTGGTGTTTACACATAATCTTTATTAGTTGCAAGATAGAATATGTTAGTATTTCAGGATGACAAAATGAATTTCAAAGTGAAATCTACATCCAGATATCCCTTATTTTAAATAGGCTGTATTCCGTTTTTATTTTTAAAATTTGGAAAATACACCTTACTTATGGTGTATGTATCCATTTAAAAGTTTTTAAATTAAAAAAAACATCTGTTTTATTGAGGAAGTAAACTAGTATTTTAAGATATTTTCAATATCTTAAGTAATTTAATTCCATTTTACCTGCATAGAAAAAACAACATGTTGAAGACGACAACATCTTGAAAAGCATTTGCTCCTCTGCCCGAACTAAAGAAAGCCTATATACTGAATCCACAGAATTTAGCATTTTGAATTTGAATGGACAAGTTTACTATTTTCCAATAGTAATTTCTTTAACTACAAAACACACATGCTAGATTTTCATCACTCCACACCACATCCAGGTTTCCATATCCACCCTCCCCCTTTGGGAAAATATACCACTGTAATATGCAAAATTCTTTCTTGTGGAAATAAACACACATCAAAAAATAAAACAATGTATCAGTTTCCACCCAGTGAGAAGATACTTATGTAATTGTAAGTGAATTGTAAAGATTTTCTGCAAAGTGCCAAGGATATTACATGAATACATTCAACTAATTCAATATTAATTAAGAGCATATTAACAAGGAGAAAAGAAAATTCACTTATAAATAAGTCATTAAACAGTGTTATACTTTTACTTAAATTGTATTTATTACTTTAAGAGTTATTTCTCTGTACTGACCTGGGGGTGAGGGGAGGGCTTGAAGGAAGATGCTAACAAACCCAATCTTCCAGCTGTTTATTCATATAGTGATTAATCTATTTTAGGTGAGGTGGAGTCTTTCTTTTTCCTTGATTTGTCCTTCCCTCAGCCCCTTGACTCCATTTCCTCAAATTGCTTTTCTTTCTTCTTCTCATGAGTTCCACCCAGGTCTAGAGAATAGTTTTAAGTTGAAGTTAGGACCCCAGTCTTGTTGTTATATAAAAAGTGGGGGTGGGGATTAGGACATGGTAATTAGAAGTTATAAGGTAACAATGCTAATTATAACATATAAATTCAGGCCTCCTTTTCCAACCCCCTGTTATTGTCATGCAAAGTAATAGAATTTGAACATATTATACAGGCTATATGGGAGATAAAGAGGTCTTCTGTTCTTTGCCATTAATCATTTATCAACACTCAAGGACACTCTCAAGGAACTCTGAATTACTTCACCTCTCACTTTGTAGTCATTTTGCTTTGGACTATCTGGGTCTAACCCTCCAGCCCACCATGCCCTCCTGGAGTCTCTAACTCTTACCTGTGCCTCTTCTTTCCGAATTTTCAAAGATAGCCACTATCAGTAAACAGGTAAAGGAATTCCTTTTAGAAAGGCATGAGCATCTAGAGAAGATATGTTACATGGTGTAAGAAACATAAGTACTATCTAGGAAGTTGGCATTGTCAAGATTAAAAGAAGAAATTCAGGCTCGAAAAGAACCTAGGTCAAGTTAATATTGTCTCTACTTATACATCAAGTCGATCCTGAGGACCACACTTGCACTTGAAGGAAGAAATAAATACCATGAACAAAACTTCAGCCTCCTGAAGTTATTAAAATATGGTGTTAATAAAGTAGTCTTCATCTACAAAGCAGAAGCATTGACAGCACTTGGTCTTCTGGTTGAACTTTCTAAACACTCAGAGAAAGAACCCAGATAAAGGTTCGACTAATCTTTACTGTCAGCAATACATGTGTCCTCCAAGAACTGTACCGCCAGCAAATACAGAGGAGTGGCTTGTTCTAATTTTATAAACAGATGCTCTGTTTGAGTCACCATGTACCTCAAAGTGAAGGACCTTAGCTTTACTTAGTACCTCTTTTCCTGACATGATGTTTATCCTACACTTTTCTAACATGAAATAAAAGCTAATTCAAACCGTGCAGCTTTATTTGAAAGCATTTCTTAATTTATTCTTATCCTAAAAGGATGCTTTAAAAAAATCAACAAGAGACCTGCAATATTAAAATAAAGACATAAAATTGCCTAATATTTAATACAGAATACTAGAACACAAATCGAAAAAGGCATGCGGGCAAGTAATGGATGTACATTCATTTCTTTCACTCAGATCAAAGAGAGGGAGCTCTCAATGACTCATACATACCGGACAGAGTTTAATGTTATAAAGAAACGTGCCATAGATGCGGCAGTGGTGGCAAGGAAAAGGAGTCTTTCGGAAGCAGAAAGATTTAAGAGGAAAGAAGATCATGCCATATCGTAAACTCTGATACTACAGTTCCAACCCTCCCACGTTGCTCTTTCCATCTCTTTTTGCTTCTTGCATTTCCCTTCGCCGCCTGTGTTAAGTGTACCTCCCCGCACAACTTACCTTGAAACGGGACTCCATTGAGCTCTTGAGAGTGACACAAGCTTCTAGCCAATCATATCAAGCAAGCTCGCCCGGGCGGCCTCAATCGAAGCATCTAGGCCAATCAGGGTCCGGGGGAGATGAGCAAGTTACGTTGTGGCGCCACTCGGCGTATACTTCCGCGCGTGCTGCCCGGGATAGGAGCCTGGCAGAGCAGCTGCACACACGGCAGTGCGGAGGCAGAGAAGGGGTTGGTGATACGGTGCTATAAATCTGTGGTCCAGTCCACCTCCCTTTTAAGACGTCCTCCCCCCTTATTTCTGTTCTCAGTTAGAGATGCGGCAGCTTACTCCTGTAGCGACCTACTAAAAAGCAACAAGGAGAAAGACATCGTCTTTTTGAAAAAACGTTCTTTCGTCTCTTTTCTTTGTTCCTTCGTTTGTTTTTCTTGCCCCTTTTTGTTTAGTTGAACGGCAATAGGAGGATAGTCTCTCCGTCTTTTTAAACTCTCTTTTTTAAGTTTCCCCTCCCCTTTCATATTTTTTTTCGCCATTTCTTTTAGCGTTGGACTTTGGGGTCGAAAGCATTTCTTTTTATTTGCTTCTTTTAAGCCGAGCACAGTTTAGGTTTCGTGCTGTCTTAAGAGAACTATCCAGCAGCTTCTTGCTCATCCTTATTGGGAGAACTGCACCGTTACTTTAAAAACACACATACACAAAAACCTTAAGGGAGAAAGGTAAGTTTCGGTTTGGTTTCTTTAATCATTAGTTGCAGCGATGCGCTGGCAAACCCAGAAAACCTGTAAGTGAGCGGAATACAGAATATGAAGTTAATTGCACATGTTTGTCTCATTTCAAAGCTACTGCTCTGCTTTTTAATTCTAGAGAGCTAGACTAAAAAGACGGTGGACGCATGCTTGACGTATTGAATTTTCGTAAATGTCAATGGCAGAAACTTAAGAGTAAATGTGGCTACAGTAGAGCAGGGGTACAATGGGAGTCTAGATGTTGAGTGAGCTTCGGGATTGAGGTTGGAAGTTCATTTCGTGGGAAGAGAGGGATAACTTGGGTTTGGGGGGATGCATGCCTCTACTTTAGCACAGCAACCAAAGGACTGGAGAGGCTTTAATACTATTGAGGGGAATCAGAAGCCTGGACTTGCAGATTAGACCAGCGAAAACCCCACACTTAATTGCATTAACCAGATAACATGTGCTGGGGAGATGGGATTGCCAGACGGAATTTAGATGCTGCACCAGGCTCCTAGTTGTAGTTGACTGAAAAAAGTACATGCCGCCTGAGGGCTAGGGCTGGGCTGGGGCTGGGGTGGGTAGAAGCTGTCAAAACTCATCATTGCTAGGTGTGCGGGCTCTAATTCATGGGCGCCAATTACCGTGATTATTTTTTAAAAGAAGGTAGCCAATTTAGGGCCGAATTCTTAAGGCTGTACCGGATATGAGATTCCCTTTGTTCAGAAAAGCGTAAATAAGATCCTTGGAGCTGTGTCTGTGGAGTGGCGGCTGCCTGGGAGTCTTGCTGTGCTGGGCGCTGGGAAGTGGATTCTAAGCCCTGTCCTTGGTCCTACGCGGCTGACTTAACCTTCGGGGCGAAAGGGAACCCCTTCGTATCCCCGAGGATTCACAGCCACCCCAGGAGCCAACTCAGCTACGTTGCCCTCACCCCCTTCCTTACCGCCACCACCCCCCCCCCCCGCCCGCCCGCCCTTCTCGAATAGCTATTGTTAATCTGACGCCGGGAGAAAGATGGTTGGGGGTGAGACGCTGGGCGGACACATGCTTCATTTTAACTTTTGTGATTTCTCAGGGTTTGGGAGAAACCAGCTGGATTTCTGCTGCGGAAAAAGAGAAATCAGGGTAGATGTGGGAAAGGGGGAGGGTGTTCGCTGGGCGGGGAGGACGGAGAGGGTGGTGGTGGCGGTGAACGAGGTGCTGCCTTTGCCTAAGAGAAGTTTAAATTATTGGCACGAGGGGTTGTGGGTGAGTGTGCGTGAGAGCGCCCGTGTGGTGCTTGAGATGGAGAGAATGGGGAACAGGTACAAAACCGGCCAGGGTTGTTAATTTCTCCCTGCTTTCCACCCCACCCACCCTCTCGGGTCTAAAAGCCAACTTGGGGCCAGCCTCCAGACTCTGCCATCTCCGGGGCGGTGGGATCTGGGGATAGCAAGGTGGCAGTGCCCAGCACGGGCCCTCCGGCGAATAGGACCTCGCGTGGCCATTGTTGCTTAATTTATGCCCAGCACGTTGCTACGTACCCACCTATTTCACGTCTGTAAAGAATTAATATGAGAGCTATACAACTGTGGCAAATTGGAGGTTGGATACGTTCCCCGTTTGCCATTGTCAAATACGGGTTAGCGAAACTGATGTCGAGACTGGGTATTTTCTCTTGTAATTGCCAGCTGCAGATCGGGCTTTATTGTGGCCAGAGTGAGAGAAATAGTCAACCGTTTGGTATTTACTCTTGACACTGCTGGACTGGGATGAATGTCTCTTACTTTCTCCCCGAAATGCACGGACTTTTTCCCCGCCCCCACTTATGTGCAAACACTCCAGTTGGTTATGATTCTAAACCTTTAGCCCTTTCCCACATCTCTGTTTACACACACACACACACACACCCATCCATCCATCCATCCTCTGGATATTGGGAATAGGAGGGAGATTGAGGTGGTTTATTTCTTAGGCCTAAACTGCAACCTATAAAATGCAGGCTTAAAGTCTAGGGGGTGGAGGGAGAGAGTACAGAGAAGACAATTGTAACCGAATAAATTATTTTCCTAATTGGAAATAAGTTCCTAAAGGTCAAGAAAAAAGTGTGCATGTTTTAGAGATGGTAGAGTAGAAAATCTCTTTGAGCCTGTAAGACTTCCTTTGCAAAATGGCTTCTTAAATGGGACATCTGAAAGGTTTGCCAGGAATCTGAACAAATAAGTCTGAAAAAAAATGTTGAGTGTTTAAAAGTCGCTTATTTGGAGGATTTAAAAAAGTAACTATTCCTCAGTTATTGTTGTCATTCCCTGAGTCTGTCTTACACCAAGCACTCCTGGGTTCTCCATCCTTCTTTTCACCAAGTGCTTGGGTACCCCATTTTAACCTCTTCTGGAGTTCTTCACGAAAAGCGCAACGTTTGCAGGTCGAAGTGGATTGGAAGACTTGGGGAACTCTGTAGAGAGAGAGAGAGGTCTACCGTAACTTCAAGAAGTCAGCTTCAGGAAGTAGGGCGTAGGGCATTCTAAGAGTTTTAGGTTTGGATTGGCAAATTTGGTAGGCCCATTTTTGCCTAACGTTTGGAAACAGGCATGTTCAGCAATCCCGTATGGTAGGGATGGGAATAGTTTAATTAACTGTTTAGAGGGAGGTCAAAGAGGCGTAGGCGCTTTGAGAGGTGTTGCCAGTAACCCGGTACAAAGTCAGTTAAGGTCATTTAATTGCTAATCGGATTTGGGGTGACAACAGAAATGCTGATATAGAATCAATTAGCTATTTCTGGTGTCCCCAGTCTGGGTTCCCCAAACAGAGGGATGGATTGTCTCTATTTCGATGTGGTTAAACCCCTTACTTTAGTATGCCTGATTTGACTTCGCCCAACAGGGCAATTTTGCCGCCTCCACCCCCGCCCTGGGTTAGAGAAGTCCTTCCTCCATTCTCCCCCCCCCCGCCCCGCCCGTCGCGTGGGGGCGGGGAGCGCTGGGCGCCCTTAGCGGACCTTGCTGCATCAAACCCGCATCATGCCCTTGAAGCTGTAACCTCGGTCACGTTCTTGCGGCGACTCAGTCGCCCACTGCTCAGTTCCTTTCTCTTACTCCTGCGATTTCAGGTAGGTATGACAGGTGACATTTTAAATGTAGCTTTTATGGGGTAAGGGTTAAAACAGAAGCCTTTGCAATGAAAACAACCACAACAACACGACAGGTGCTCTCGTAATTAAGCGGCTGAGCAGGTGTAAAAACGTGCTCCCACCGCGTGGCTCGGGGTCGGTTTTGACTCCCAGTCGCGGGGCTGAGTCTGAGGACAGGCACAGGTTTTTCTGGGGAAAGGCGATTGAGCTGGGCGTGGGGGCGGGCCAAGGCCAGGTAGCTATGTGACGCCCCCTCGGTGAAGAGTTGGCCATTTCGGTGCTAACGAGCGGGAGGGGGGGGCGGGGGCGGCGTTGGAAGGATGCGGCGAGCAGCAGGCTCTTGTATAGTCGAGTGCAGGATTTCCTACTTTGCGTTTGAAGCAGAGTATAGCACCCCGCACAGGTACTCGGGCTTATCTGAACGTCAGATTCCATCTAGAGAGAGAGAGGGGCAGCCAGGGCTAAGCCTTTAGTTTTCTGCCAAGGGACAGGACCCTTCAGTTGTGAAGTGGAGAAAAAGCCTTTGAACTCTGCTTGCAGTATATATGTGTGTATGTATGTGTGTATATTTGATACACATACACATCAAAGTAACCCCCGCGCGAGTCGTTCTGGCTCCGCGTTAGCGCCTGGAACCTCGGGGTTCGCAAACTTGCACCTGGAATCTGCCGCCTCTGGGCGCGCGACGCTCTCCGCGCTGCCAGGGGAACCTGGTCCAGGAGGTTGCTCGGAATCGGAGGACGGGAGGGACGGATCCGGGCGGCCGCTGCCGGGCGTCTTATTGCAGGCACAGACCGGCGGGCGGCCGGGCAGGGCACGCGCCAGCGGCGGCAGCCGCGGCGCCGCGAACTCGCCGCCGGCCCCGCCTCCTGGCGCTCTTCCAAGCAAGCCCCTCCTCCCCGCCCTGCTACAAACGGCGGGACCGCGGCGCCTGGGCGTCACTGAGGCAGCTGCCGGCCGGGTGAGGAGGCCGGTAGCCGGCGCGACTCGGGCAGGGCGGGGGTTTCGCCGGGTTCCAGTCCGCCTTCCCGCCTCCGCCAGGACTGGGGACGCCGCTGCCACCGCCTCTCCGCGGAGCTCGCCCGGAGCGACTCCTCCGCGGCTGCGCTGACGGCTGGCGGCGCGAGCCGTAGTAGCTGCAGCTCCGAGTCGTAGCAGGCAAGTGCGGGGGGCGTGGGAGTGGGGGCGGGGAGGACGGCCACCCGCGCCTGGCCCCGGGTCTGTTTTGGACGCCGAGGCTAAGAGCTGTGTGCGGCCCCGCGACGCCGAGCAGAGTCCGGCCTCCGCTTGGTGGGGAGCCCTAGTCCGGCCTCGGGCGGGAACGCCGGTGGGGTCGGCGGAGGTTGTGCACGCGAAGTTCCTAGAGCTCGGCCCTTTGGGGCGGGAGTAGAGGGAACTGGGTGCCTCGGGAGGTGGCACCGCCCCTCCTGTGGGCACAAGCTGGTTGGGGGCGGCGGGAGCCGAGCGGGGCCAGTCGCTCCAGGCAGGGTGTTCAGGGCCTGGACGTGCCCCGGTACGGCCGCGTGTAGCGCGAGGAGAACAGCCGAGACGCAGGTGAGTGCTCTGGAGGGAAACCGGGGGAAGGGGCTTTTCTAGAAAAAGGGCAGGATTCCTGTGGCGGACTGACAACCCCGCCTTGTGGGAGGCTATGTGCAGTGGGTTTTTCTGCCGGATGGTGTCTGGTGGCGTGCCCACTTGGTACGGCACCTCCTCGCGCGTGGTCCTTGGAGCGTCCGGGGCGCCTGGAGACTTGCAGTGGCCACGCAGTGTGCGGAGGTGGCATGGGACTGGGGGTGGCCGGGGCAGAGAAAAGAGGATCTCCCGGGCCGCACGTTCTCTTGCGCGGTATTAGGTGAGGCTGGGCGCAGCCGCGCGAGGTCGCAGCTCGCGGTGGCATCCTGGGTTTGCGCGCGAGCAGTGCTCTGGGCGGGAATCGCCGGGCGAGATGGACTCGGGGCTTTGGTTTGCTCCGGTAGGTTGCGGCAGTTGCGCCTCCAGTCCTGCCGGGAGGGCTGGCCAGCCGCGGCTTCCGTGCACGGACGTGCGTGCGTGCACTGGTGCGATTGGTGGTCTCGCGCGGACCAACATTGGTTCACCAGCAGGTGCCCCTCCAGTGGTCTTGACAATGACCATCAAGCAGTCTTTCCACAGCGTTGCCTTAAAAGCCTACTTGTTATCCTGGAGGGCTGGAGCGCAAAACCTTGCCTCTAGATGTGAGCTATGAGCACGGAGTTGTAGTTGTCCAGATGGTCATTTAAAATAGTGTGCATTTAAAAAGATCATCTTTATGATAAAAATTTCATCTCCTTTCCTCTTTCTACATTTTTTCGAGAATGTGAGAAAGGAGGATTTGTTAACTTGGTATCTATTCTCTTTGATTCCCTCCCCAAGGAAGGATGCTTAGCAATACCAAATGAATATACCTCCGTCAAGGACAAAGAGTTCTTTAAAACTTAATTTTTTGGTGGACCTACCCGTAACAGTCCTGTCTTCGTAACAGTGTATCTCAGCCCCAAACTTACAACAAATAAGTCCATTTAAAACCACTCGACTACCATTTGGGGTGTGATTTCCCCATACTGTTGAAAAATCAGTTTATTTGAAATACTGGTTAGGTGCCCTTGAAGACAATCTTCTCAAGAATCGTTTCCCCAGAGTCCTTTGAATTTTTCATTTGTGCTAAGCTCGCTGGCTCTTACAGAAGCTGACCCGTAGTCTCCATTTTGGTGAGCGGGTAGGAAAGCTCTCCTGGATCTACTTTCTCATCTAGACCTTTTAGTCTAGAAATGATGACTGTTCTGGATGGACTGGAACATTACTGCATTTGTTTTTGGGTTATTCTTTATAAGAGGTTTGTAGGAATGTTGATTTAATACTGCTGGAGAGGCTGTACATACTCAGAGAAAGTTCCCTTGGAAATGGGGGAGAAAAGAGGAAGGGGGGGGCAAGAAGAAAACTGTCTAGAAGATAATGGCTAGGGTGAGGTAGGAAAAATTAAATTATTACATTACATCCAATTTTATGATTACTCTGCCTTTTTTTCCCCTTTTTGAGAGAATTTTTGTGTGTGATCAAAACTGGCCCCTTATTTCCTTTTTGGGTAACTTTGTGCTGCCACCTTTCGGGGGATTGAGGTTTTTTATTTATCCCTCAAAGACAGCCTGAGGCATTTAAGCCCCCCAACCCCCTTCCGTCTTTCTTTAGTGGTTTGCTCCATTGTGTAGTGTTTACTCTTAGGAATCAGGTCAGCTCTTTTAAGCTGTACACACTGTCCCTGTGTTTGAAGAGAATTTTAGGGCATACTCCTGGAATAGAATAGGTACCCCAAACTAGTGAGTGTAGGCTGGGCCTGTCATTTACTATTGAATCTTATGTTTTAGGCTAAAAATTTTTTAGACTAAAAATGCATGAGTTGTTATGAGTTCCTTTTTTTTTTTTTTTTTTTGTGGGGGCGCGGTTATGGGGAGGATTGGTTGGTTCTGGTTATTGCTTTTTCACCACAGAAGCAAAGTCCTTCTCTGCGGAGGTTTTGCACTTTTAGTTATGATCTATCTCCCAATGAGATATGGAACAACAGTGCCATAAGTGGCATTTCTACTGCCCCGTTCCTTAATCCAGCCTTTTGGATCTTTGTATACACACAGATGTTCCTTGTCTTGAATCCTTGAATCGTTGTTACCACGTCCAGCTATTCTAGCCTTCCATGCTTTGCTTGTTAACATGATTATAATTTTTAAAAATACTGCTCCCCCTCTCCCCCCAACCTCTTTCATTCTAGAAGCAAGTCCCAAGTTTTCTTTAAGGACACAACAAAGCCCTGAAAAATACCCTGACTTCTAAACTGGGATCAACTTTTCTTTGATGGGAAAAAATAGATTTTTTTTTTTTTTTTAAACCTGGGATGCTTTTCCGGCATTAGCATGGCACAAGAACACCCTTCGTGTTCTTTCTTGCGCAAAGGACTGGATATTCCAAAATAGCATCTTATTAAGACTGATTTTACCGTTAACCTTTTTGGTAGATTGGCCTGCATAGTAAGCTCATTCTTTTCCTTTTATTTGAAGTCTTACTAAAGGTACCATATCACATTTTTTTTTGCCATCTTTGTCACCAATGTTTATTTAGAAATAAGGGAGGCTAGAGATCCATGGTATTTAGCCTGGTCAGGTTATTATTTTTTTTTGATGGTATTGACGGGCTATATAAATGAGTTGGTATGGGGCTGTGGGGTCTGGGTTGTATGTCACCCTGTGGAAAACTAGCCCATAGCCGTCTATTTCAGCTCTTTTTTATTCTTTCGATATTCAGCAAGACAAGCCAGTAATCATAGTAAACTACCACATTTGAGGTTTGGTTTTGTTTTACTATTTGTTTTACGGTAAAGCACGAGTACTTGTTTGGAAGCAGAACTGCTTTATGGGCATATAACCTGCACAGTATTAACCGCTCTCCCTTGAAATTCTTAAATTTTTAACAAGGGGACCCTGTACTTGGTTTTATCACGGGAATCACAGATTATGTAGTTTATTCTGGCTAGTCTTCTTTGTTAATATTTTTAGTAGCCAATATTGCCGCTTTATGCTAATATATTATAGAACTGTTTGAAATTTGAAGGCTTTATGCGCTGGTGATGCCACACCCAAATCTTGAATTAACTCTGTAGAGGATGTTAGACACACAGAATGTTCACTTGCTTTGGCCAGTTTCATTTTACAGATGTGGAAGTCTTCACTGGTTCTGGTTACTTACAGAACCCACATGTTGTGTACTTTAATGCCAAACTCATTGTTTTATGTTTCTGATTTGGGAAGAACATTTAAGGTCTATTTATTTGATTCTAGGTACTAATTGGTTTGCAATGTTGGTTGATTTTTCTTTCTTGATTTTAAGCAATATAAATCTGTTAAGCAGAAACAGAAGGTGCTTAAGTTTAAAAGGCAGTAATTTGTTTTAAGGCTTTTGTGTATTAAAAGATACAAGCTTTGTGGTTTAAATAGCATTGGTAACTTTTGGGATGTGAGCTAAAAATAGGAATTAGGATGGTAAAACCCTATGGAGGTTTTATGGACTATTTAGGAAAATTTTCACTAACAGGTTTAGATTTTAGCATGCATGATGTATATCATAATTTTTACTTTAGTAATAACATCACTGGGAAATATTTTTTAAGAGTATGACTTTATGTATCTCTAGCCTTGTATTGTAGAAAACAAAAGACACTCTTCTGAGTAACATTGTACTAGGTGCATTCCTATAGATATTTTCCCCTTTAATACTAGTGCTACCTGTCCAGAGATTGGGCTACATTAAGTATCTATTTTTGATAAAGGTGTTATTTTCACAGAGTTACAGGCTAGGTTTTGAATGCATCAATTTCACTGATACTCTTAACTGTATGTTTCCTTTTTGAGTGTTGCTGAATAGTTTTGAATGATGACAAGACAGGTTTTCCTTGTAATAAAGAGAAAGGATGGGTGCTCTGGGAAGGAGTAGAATGGGTAAAATAATCAAGGTCATAGGAAGAGGTGACGTGAGATTAAAACTAAACCAACTTAGAGTATGCCTTCCATATCTGACTTCCACTATGTTGATTTGACTGAAAATGTATATATAGCAAATAAGTTTTTACAGGCAAGGCCCCCTTACCTACTTTTAGAAATTATTTGGGAAAACTAATTGACATTTTTTCTCAGTAGATTGATTTATTGTGAGACAGTAAAATGATAGAGTTTTTTTTTGTTGGTGGTGGTGGTTTTTTTTGTTTCTAAACATGTTGAAGGTTTTGCTCTAGATCAGGTAAGTTTTGAACTCCTTGGGTGAGGGATCTGTATATTTTTCCTTTGTCTGATCTAATAGTGATAGATTCATACCAGCCTTTCCCCCTTGACTTAAAGGAGTCTGTCTCATAAAAAAATTTATATTCTACATGACCAGTTTTTCTTTTCCTGTAGAATTTTTGTTGTCACAGGCTGTTTGTTACTGGAGCTTATTTCAGCAATAGTAAAGACTGTGTTAACAGAATATCACAAAAATCCGTATTTCATAAATATCAAGCAGATTAACATTTCAGTATGAATTTTTAATTTCATTTTGCTTTTAGTTAGCAGTGGTCAAACTCAGTTCAAGCTTTATTAGACATTTTCTTGACTAGTTTTAGTTCCTTATGAGAAAAGGCACAGTAGTTGCTTTAGAATTCTCAGCTTTCCTATATCTTTGTTACAGAGTCCCTATTAAATGGAAATTTCTAGCCAATAATTGAGTTCTGATCTTTTCCTGCATCTGAAGAAAGGTGTGGGCCCTCCCCCTAGAGAAATGTACATATACAGAAATTTCTGTACAGTTCTTACCATCTTGCCTCAGGATTAAAGAGACGTTAAAATGAGGTTATATTTGGGAAATAGGACTTTTTGAAAATTGGGAGTTGTCTTCTTATACTGGTGGGGGCAGGGCGAAGCCATTTGGATCAGTTCTTGTCTGCGGTAGCCTTACCAATATGGGCTTTTAGCTTTCATTGAAGGCAGACTCTAAGCTTCCTTGTCTTCTCATAGTTTGTTTTAAAATCCATTCTGATTTTGTAAACAAATATTACACATGTAAGGTCTTTTGGTGAGCACAGTGCTGCCAGTTTAGCTACTGAGTTGTCTTGCCTCAGTAGGTTTTGTCACTTAAGTTGAAATTCTTAATTTAGCCGAGCCAGGTACAATATTGCTAAGCTGGAAGCCTGGAGTTTCCCTTGTCTGGTTTTGCTCAATTTCTAGGTCCTTGGTTTCTTAACCTCTTTGACTATAAAACCTCACCCTCCACATGTCAAGGATGAGGTGAAGATGAGCATATGAAAGTAGGAGATTTTTGGCAGTGGATTGACCATGTTTACTGAATTGGAAAGGTGATGATAGGTGGTTCCCATTGATTAGTTTTATATATTTGGCCTTCAGTGTGTTATTAAGAACCATAACTTTCAGTAATTCTTTATAACATATCATCATATAATATATATTTCTGCCATGGAAAAAAGAGAAAATTCCCAAATTGCAGGAAGGTTTTGGGAGAATTGTGCCTTTGAACATTTCTGTATGGAAATAGGTATAAACGTATCTATGATGATGGGATTCGGAAGGGAAGTTTAAAATGCATTTTTTTCCTGAAAATACAAGTAATGTTAAAAAATTATATGAGATATTATGAGAATTTAGCCAGCTAGCATTCCAGGAATATAAATGTCTTAATTTAAATATTGCATCTTTTTTCCCAATGAGAAATCAAATTTTTAAATTTAAGCATTTAAATTAAAATAGTCCCTATTTTCCTGATTTGAATTTTGTTTAATCTCTTATCAAGAATCTATTTCTATACATCACTAAATGGAGTTCACATAGAAGTACATTTTTTTCCTGCTTGCTTCACTAGCCTCTTACCACCCTAAGTGAAATCGTTGATGGATGCCTTGTCAAGTAAGTTACTGGAAATTGTTCACTTGTTCAGTTTTTAAAGGATATTTAACACTTTTTTTTTTATTCTTTAGGCATCATTTGTGTGTATTAGAAGTACAAGAGGTATTTCTCAAAGCAAACAAATCAGTGTATTTGAAAATAAATTGTGAATTGGGTAAGATGGGTAAGATACTCCTGGAACTGATTGTACTTGATCTTGAGTTTGCTCTGAGGTACTTTTGAAAGTCATTTTTTTTTAAATCTTACTGATCCTGCTTCCCTACTGGAGGCATCTCTGGTGATGTGAGGATCACCCACCTTTATTGCAGAACTGGCTAGACCGTTTTAAGTATACAGAGTTTATTATAGAGTGAGCAAGTTTTTATAACCTATTCTCAAGTAAGGCCTGTTTCTGTATGAGTTTACTCAACACAACTTTCTTTCCCTGAGGTGCTACTTACTGGTTGCTGGTTTATTTTGTTTAAACCCCTGGGGTCCTTTCTGGTCTATGGCTGTGAATGACTCAGGGACTTCCCAAATACTAGGTCATCCATGCTTTTGACTTTTATCCCTTCCCTGCCATTGTCTCTGCAAGGAACTTGATCTATCCGCAGCCTTCCTCTCTGCTTTTTGACACCTCAGTGCTAGCCCTCTCCCTTAGTCACCTGTCTATGCTTCTGAGCCCTGGGGCAGTTCTACCTCTTGCCTGATAATTCTAGGGCAGGTGCAACCTACTCACTTGTTCCTTTATTTATTTATTTTTTTTTATTTGGCTTGAGCCTTTGCATTGACTCTTAAACATTTTGTTACATTTTATTTCCTGAAGAATATCTTCTGTGACCAAGTGAATTGCTGATATTAGAGGACACAAAGAAGAAATGAGTATCCATGGACAAATAGTTTCTGCCATAGGTTCCAGATGATGGTCAGGGGCTGTTTTATTTTGCCTAACTCATTATTTTATTTATTTTTTAAAGTTTATCCATTTATTATTTCTGAGACAATGAGCGAGTGCACGAGTTGGGGAGGGGCAGAGAGAGAGAGAGACTAGGAGAACAGAATCCAAAGCAGGCTCCAGGCTCTGAGCTATCAGCACAGAGCCCGACGTGGGACTTGAACCCATGATTATTGAGATCATGACCTGGGCTAAAGTCAGACGCTTAACCAACTGAGCCACCCAGGTGCCCCTAAACCATGTTTTTTTCCAAAAAAGTGGTGAACACAGAGCAACATGGAGCCCGTATTTGTGAAGTGCATCTTTTATGTGGAGTGTAATTTGTTTCACTCTGGAATAAATTACTGCCTGGCCTTTGTGGATATTCGAGTTGTGATTTTGTGACAGTTCCTAAAACCATGGGAATTAAAAAGTTTACTCAAGTATAAAGACAAAAGCAGGAGTTCCTAAGATTTCATATTCTTTTGATTGTGTTTGCAAATATTTAAATTATGTTAGATCACTCTGGATAAATGTAGATCTCTCCTTTACCTCATTTAGAGAAGTTTCTTAATCTTTGGTCTAAAGAAAGTTTCTCTTTACAAGATGCATTTCTAGCAGTTTATCTTACCTTTCCCCCCTCTCCCTGGGATTTTAGACCTGCCCCTACTGGAAGTGGGAATTTCTTCCTCCTGCTGGTCACCTGCTTGTATTTGTCACATGCCTTGGGGTCAGCAGAAGTTGCTTGGTGCTGTGAAAACTAATAGGATGTTCTGAGCTGTTTAAAAGAGGCCTGTGGGCCACCTGCTAACAGCATTGCTGATGGTGTCAGCTTCGAAAAGACATTGTCCCTTCAGATTGCTGTAAAAAAGAGCTGATATGAGAGGTTACCAGGTGTGAGGTTTATGTGTGTTGTTTGTCTCTCCTCTTCTCTCCCTTATTTTTTTCATCCTTTGGCCTTTTCTGCCCTTCTCTAGAAACAGCAGGACAGCTTTAGCAAAGCTTTGTCCCATGTGTGCAGCACCAGCAGAAGTAGAAAGAGGCTTCACGTATCATGTTGGACCAGTGCTGTAATTTTTTTTTTTTTTTTTTTTTACAATAAGGATGGCGGATATCATTAATCTACTCCTGAGCATAATAGCGCAATTTGAATAGCAGAGAGCAACTTCGTTGTGTGTTAATGTCTAGTGAGATGAATATAGATGAATGATAAGTAGGTAGAAAATGTCAGTGTAAAGCCTTCCTTTTGGTGACTTTAAGCACTTACATTTCTAGTTAACTTTTTGTTCAGCCTGGCAAATAGATCCGAAGATCTATTTGATCAGCCAGCACTAATGTAGCATCTAAGGACAGAACAATGCCTGTAAAGCCCTGCTCTCCCGGTAGCCACTTGACGTAGGCCGGTCATAATGAGGAATTAGAATTATGTCCCTATATAGAACATCTTAGCAAAATTCTTCTGAATGATAGGAATGTAATGCTGGCAGTTTTAAAAATTGGTACAGTCTCCAGCTCAGCCAATTTTTTTCTTTTTAATACTTGGGGTGTTAGTAAAAGTATATGCTTATTTAAAAAACCTAGTTTTGAATTAACTGTAGATAGTTTTGTTGAAAAAATTATAGAAGTATTATTTAAAAAATGTTTTTAACAATGTGATTTTTTTTTTTGTTAACTTCTTTAAGAGACAGCATGAGTGGGGGAGGGGCAGAGAGAATCCCAAGCAGGCTCTGGGCTGTCAGTGCAGAGCCTGGTGTGAGGCTTAAACCCACAAAGCAGTGAGATCATGACCTGAGCTGAAAGGACGCTTAACTGACTGAGCCACCCAGGCACCTCTCTTAGGCATATTATTTTTAAGAGGCACTGGAAAAGAACTCTTGGTACTAAGAGTACCAACCTCTTTCATGATTATATGATTTTTTTAGATGAATTTGTTTATTTTGATGTGCCTTGGGTCATCTGGTTGAGGGGCTTTTAGGGTGTTTTGGTTGTTGGTTTGGAGTGGGGAAATGAGAATTGGAAAAAAGAGTGTGTTTTATTTCCCTAAAGGTTGAAAATCATTGTCATGGAGCTTACTTCTGTGTGATAAGAAAGGCTTTGGTATATAGGTGGGCTGGCTGGTAGTTAACTTGGTATCTAGATCTTTAACAAATTCATCTAAAGTTTTTCGTTTTGTTAAAGGATTTAAAATTTTTTAACATTACTTTTATTTTATATTTCTTTATTTTTAGAGAGAACGAACAGGGGAGAGGGAGAGAGGGAGAGACAGAGAGAGAATCCCAAGCAAGCTGTATGTTGTCAGCACAGAGCCTGATGTAGGGTTTGAACTCCCAAACCACGAGATCATAACCTGAGCCGAAATCAAGGGTTAGATGCTTAACAGACTGAGCCACCCAGGCACCCCATGATTTAAAAAATTTTTCAAGTTTTCTGTCTTGGGGCTCTGCTTAGAAGCCAGGAATATTATACAATACTTACTATTTCATGAGAGGTTATTACTAAATGCTAGGTCCTGAGAGAGCTTTAGAGAAGGTTTTTAAAGCCTCCTGTCTTCATATTTGGTTTGTCTGCTTAAGGAGATAAGACAGAAAATGATAATTTAGAAGATGTTGTGCTCTCCACCCTGCCCCACCCCTCAGTTTAATAGTGTTTCAGGGATTGAGAAGAGGGACAGAACTCTGTAGTCTGGACATTAGGAATATTGCCAGGTTGCTGCATATTGGTTTGGGAACCAGAGGGTATAGCATTTCTTGGTCAATTTTGGGTATATATGTATTTACTTAGTTTTGTGTCTCTCCCTTTTCCTCACTTCGTCCAATGTCATTTTTGTTCCTTTTGCTTCTCTTTTGTGGTATGAATATTTCCTAGTTTGCCAGGAGCCCAGTCACTGGTGAAGAATATTTAATGCAATGCAGAACCTGCCAGGTTTTAAGTTGTGGCTGGACAGAGTTGCTGCTGTGACTGTCTTAATTGTGCTGTTGTCCCAGAAGAATGATCCCGGGCAAGGTGTGTGTGTATGTGTGTACGGACGTGTGTACGTGTACTGCATGAAGCCCCCAGCCTTTCTTTTCCCCCCATAGTCTCTCCATAGCATGATGTACCAGCATCAAAAATAACATATATTTTTCAAAAACACCTAAGAAAAAGTCATAAAGATTATAATGCTTTTTAACTCCTTCCTCTTAGTATAGTTCCAATAGCAGAAAGCAGGTAGCCGGTCAGAAGCTGGAATGCTTTTTAACAGCTCTGATGACCTTTTCCTGGAGTCTTCCTCATGCCTAAGACCGTATCTGTCAGGATCATGGGTCTCCAGACTGCTGATTGTAGCGTTCTCTTGCCAGTTCTAGGTGTTCTCAGGTCTGCCTGTTGCTTTTATGCATTAAGGGCATTTATGTTACTTTTTTTTTTCTTCTGAAAGGTGACCAAACAGACAATTATATGCTACTTCGTCTCCTTGGTTTTCTGGAAAGCCTCAGTCCTTCATTTGGAACCAGCTGTTTAAGACAAATTCTTGTTCTTCTTGGACTTAAAAAAAAAAAAAAGTTTGGCTGATTTGTGGGTATTGTTTTGTGGGCAGTAAGGGGCAAAGTTTGATTTGATGGTAAGCAATGTAGTGATCTTGAGAAGAAAAATGAGATAGATTTCTTCTCCATTTTTTTTTTTACAACTTCTAAAGTAACTTTTAAATTATTGCTTCTTAATGCAATCAGAATAAGAAGTATTGGATAATTTGGCTGTGTATTGGGGGGGGGGGACAGCAAGGAGCTTCTTGGTTTTAGTTGCTGACTGATGAGGACAGGAGAAGCAGTGATTGAAGGCAGCGCACCGCCCAGAACTATGGAATCCGGAGATGAGCGCATTTCCTCTAGTGGCAGTGATGGTGCCCAGTGTATCTGTTCTTCCAGAAACTTACAGCTTCCTAGGGATAATCAGTTTATAGATGAGGAATGAAGGTCAGAGGTTAGGTGATTTGCCTAAGGATTCAACTTCCTGAGTGGGGAAGTAGGACCTAGGTCTGTGACTCTTCGTTCAGTACCTTTTCCATGAACTCCAAAATGATGTTTTTTCTGCCTTGCATAGTCCTGCTGGTTCTAGGTTGTAGTTTAAGATGGCGGAGGCCAGAGATTCAGATCCAAGAGGCAGCTGAGCGACTGTATCTCGTCTCCAGGCTGTATTGTTTGGCTCCTCAGTGGTAGAGCTGTTGTTACCATTGTTGTTTTAAAAGCTCCACTCTGGTCCTTGTAGCACTTCCAGCAAAATGCCCACCACTTGTTTCCCTGGGGGCAGGATTCTGACCTAGCACTATTTTAGGCCCATGGCTAGGTGACTTTTGGAAGGATTCCATTGCAGGCTGTCACAGGCTGGTGTCTTCCGGATGCCAGCTGGCAGTCTTGATTTGCGGGATTACTTTTTGGAAGCATATGAAGTATGGATTGGTTATTTTCTATAAGCAAGGGAATGAAGACACTGTCTCCAACTTATTTTTGGATGCTGCTAAAATCAGAAAAAAAGATGGGAATACTCTATGTTCTATTCCCAGTGAAAGTGACATTCCTGTAACCCTAGCTCATTGTAGTATAGAATCTGTAAAGGCTGTTCCTTATTAAGCTTGTTAAGTTTCTGAAACTAGTATTTTCCAAGTCTGGTGGGCTTTTAGAAACACCACTATTTTTGTTCTGAGAAAAATAGTTGCAGGTCAGGTGTTCAATAGGATGTATGATGTCCAAATTTGAATCAAACAAAATATACACCCAGTAAAGATTGTTCTTGATTCACCTTATTTCTCCAACTTAACTGTCAGAAAAAATGGTTGGAGAATAGATGGGGGAAAATACAGTTTCAAGGTAATCCTTTTGGTCTTCTCTAGAGAAGGGACTTTGTTATTATTGTGGTTTATCTCTTGCATCTAGTGTGCTACTTATTTGTAGTAAAAACTGAGGAAACATTTGTTTGATTCACTTGAATTCAAAGTTGGGAATAGAGCTAATTTATAGGAAAAGTAAGATAGTACAGTACTTGAAAATTACTGTCAATTGAGAAAATTTTATCTGACTCTCTAGGTAAATCACAATGACAGGTGATCTTATTAAAATTTTAATTACTACAAGAAAGTATTACTACAAAAAAACTTATTGCTTTAACCAATGTCAGTATTTCATCATCTTAGATGTAAGAATTTTTTTTTACAATGGTTTTGAGTCTCCTAAATCTGTCCACTTAATATAGTGTTTTTTATTTCTCTCAAAGCTGGGGAGTTAGTAGTGGTGCATCTTTCAATCTATGATGTGTTACAATTGAGAAGCTGAAGTGGCTACATGTTAGCGTGTTCTTTGGTTTCTTATCCCTGTGTATAGTTTACTCCTTGTAGATCATAAATATTTGTGTTCTGTGAAGCTGGTGTAAGCCTAAAATAATCAAATCGTCTCTACCTTACAAGCAGGTGTCTCTGGTGTAAAATTGGCCCAATAGGCAAAACACACAGCAAAGAGTAGAGCCCTTCAGGTACAGTCTTGCCAAGGCTGCTCCTTACTGTTCAGCCACAATTTAGGACATCACAAGGCGAAACGGACATTTAAGAATGGTGCTGAGACTTCAAAGCTGAATAGCTTTTTATATCATTTCAACTTATTGGACAGTACAGTTTTAAACTATGACTTTAATGAATATGTACCGCTTCTCTTTAATTTGTTTTTTTTTCTCTCTTTAAAGTTGGCCCAGACTACCAAAGCTTCTGACTAAAATGTTTCTATAGTCCCCAGTTCTTTAAGACATTCAGAAACCTAAAGAGATCCAGGGACCTGTTGTCAAGTCGTGTGCGTCCTATTTTATTTGTTTCCCTATAGAGTTTTATGGAGATTTATCCATAGGAATTTTTTCATTATTCTTCCTTTCTCTTCTGCATTCCCCATGATTATTTCCTGTTTGTTATTGTCTAACGAAATGAAGCAGATTTGGAGATAGTTTATTAAATAGCTCATGAATATTTGAAAATGTTAACTGTAGTTTTTTTTTGACAAAATCTAGTTTTTATTAGTGTCTTCTTTGAAGTGTGAAGCTTTTCTTTAGACCTGCACTTTCGTAGATTTTATACCTTTATGACTGTGTTTTGCCTAGCCTCCTGATCTTAATGGTATTTTACTGTGTTTTTCATTGCTCACTCTTTTGCTATTTGATTTTTCATCAACCTTTTCTGCCTTGCAGTAGTTTAAAAACAATTATTTTTCTTCCCCATGTGTGAACATTTCTTGGTTCCCTATGCAAAAGTTCATTTAGTAAACATTTGTATTCATATTGTATATTACACACTGTCTTACATATTGAAATCTAGTAGTAAACGTGATACGGTTCCTGCTGATATGAAACTTAGAGTTTATTCAGGGAGACACATGTTAAAGTTCTAAAAGTTATTGTTCGTAAGTGTGATTTGTGCTATGAAGGAAAAGTCTTGGGGACTCCTTAGAGTGGAGTTGTCAGGAAAGGTTCTGTGTTATTTTTTATTTTTTTATGTTTGAGAGAGAGATAGACAGTGTAAGCCTGGGAGGATCAGAGAGAGAGGGAGACACAGGCTCCAGGCTCTGAGCTAGCTGTCAGCACAGAGCCTGACCTGGGGCTTGAACCCACGAATGAGAGATCATGAGCTGATCTGAAGCTGGATGCTCAACCGACGGAGCCACCCAGGCGCCTCGGTTCTGGGTTAGTTTTATCTTTCTTCCTGCCTACCTTTTCCATGTGGTTACTCACACAAAGCCAGGCTTTTTAGTTTTTAATTTTATAGGCGTTAGCGTTTTAGAGAAGGATTTTAAGTTGAACTCTGTTTTCTCTGTTAATTCATGGTGAACTTTGGATCCTGGATCTGCCTCACTTGTATTCTGCGGTAGAGCTGGCCCTTTTTTTTTTTTTTTTTTTAACAGCTGTAGAAACAAATTTTAATATTCTCTTTAGGACAACAATAATTAGCCAGCTTTCACGCTAAAAACTATATAACGAATGCCAACTCCAGCAGTGAGATCTGTGTTGTCTCTATCCTTTATTCTCTTGACTCATGGCTTTAAAAATGTTCTGATTTTTGACGTATAATTTATCAGTATTTTTTTGATAGTGTTTTTCCAGATTATTGATTTAGGTGGTAAAAACTAAAGAGGAGTGTCTGTTAAGGTTTTGCTTGCCTTAAAGGACTACACTAACTCACTCAAAATTGTACTTTGTCACTGATTTAATTGTATGGTTTATGAATAAACTTTTATAGAATCTATTTCTGCCAGATCTTGACAACCCACTCCATTTCTTCACAATACTGTTTTCCTCCCTGTATTCATTTATATGTAAACTAAAATTTGGAATTGTGTTTAATGGGGAGGCTTAGGTAGTTTTTTTTTTTTTTTTTTTTTTTTGAGGAAATTTTGAAGACATTTATTGAAAAACACTTTCTTGAAAATGACCTGGGTGGTTTTTGGGCAGTCTCTTCATGCTAATGGGCTATGTTTGTTTGTAAGAGATTGGTAAAGTCTGGGAGAGTGCTCTAAGTAATCAGAAAAAGACAAAGAGTCAAAATGAAGAGGAAGTAAATTCTCTTTGTCGCTCAGTTTCCTCATCCACACACAGACATTCAGAACAGTATAGTGAATTTATGACATGGTATTTTAAAACAGTATCTTATCTGCTTATTACACTTATTAGAATATATTTTTAACTCCTTAGTTTCCTCAGAGGTGGACTCTGATGGCTAAAAACACTGTTTTCTCTGGTTTTTAATACTGTGTGGTTTTTTGGAAGGCAATTAAAACTTGGAATCGTTTTTAGTTTCTCCCAGAATTGTGTAATTTGGTTCTATAGCATTTTTTCTTGTTGGATCTTACTTCATCACTGCTTTTAGATTTCAGTCCCTTTTTCCTTAGGTGCAGAATGAAGCCATTGAAAATATATACAATATGGGCACCTGGGTGGTTCAGTTGGCTAAGCATCTGACTTCGGCTCAGGTCATGATCTCATGGTCCGTGAGTTTGAGCCCCACATTGGGCTCTGGGCTAACAGCTCAGAGCCTGGAGCCTGCTTTGGATTCTCTGTCTCCCTCTCTCTCTCTCTGCCCCTCCCTGCTGATGCTCTTGTCTCTCTCTAAAAATAAACATTATTAAAAAATATATACAATAACCTCAACTCTTGATTGAGGAAGCTTGAAGAGAAGTAAACAAGTTTTATTTCAAGGGAGGAGAAGTCTAATGCTACTTCTGACATTACATGGACAGCAGAGTTGAGAGTTAAGGGGCTGGTGAGGGAAGGGGGGTTGGGTGGCTTTAGGTGTCTGTTCTGTTCTTAATTGCTCTCTAAATTAGTTTGCTTTTTTGGGACACTTAGGTGTTGTTTTCAACTAAATTGGTTCCTTGATATCAGTGATCTTGTCTCACAACTGTATTCCTTGAATGTAGTAGGTCCTATTTTATCAAAATCAAGATTAAAATTATAGAATTATACATGCTGAAGGCAAACACTATACATGGTTGTGTGTGTGTGTGTGTGTGTGTGTATGGTATACTCTGCCATGGTACCCTGGTTACTGTGAAGGTGCCACGAATAACACACAGAGTTTACCAATGGGAGTTAATAAAAATTTTTAATTTTTAAACTGAGCATCTTGATATTTTTAAATGAATATTAGTTATGACTATACAAGAGTAATATCTAAGTTCTGGATACTAGATAATTTAATGTTTTAGGATGACGTGCTGTTTTTCTCTTCATCCATCTCCATGATTTCTTTCACCATATATGCGGTCTTTGAGCTGATGAGTTTAACAATTCACTTGGACCACACAGGAGAAGAGCTGGTGTGATGCTTCTGTAACCACTCTGACTAGACTGAGACTGTGCCTTCTACATGTATTTATGACCTGTTTTATACAGCTTCAAAGCATGCTGTATTAAAAAGATCTCACGCTTCAGGACTGGGCTGAAGACACTGCGTTGAGGCTGTGTTTGCCAGGATTAAGGAGGCAGGCTCTAGGGATGACCACCGGGCTACTCATTTAATAGCAGTGTGAAACCTCCTCCTGAAGTCGGATGAGTGGCTGCTTTCTGCTCAACACTGAGTCTTTTTGGAAGCAGAGAAGTTGGGGGTAAGGTGGATGCTGTAATCATGGAAGGCTAACCTTAGGAAGGGTTACTAGACTGGATACTCCTGTGGGGTATCCTGCCCCCTCCCCACATCCTCCATGCGCACACACACACACACAACCCAGGGTACAGGAGCATCTGGTATCCCCTGAAATAGAACTGTTTGTTCTAAAGCAACTCATTTTAAAGCTGCAATATGTTAAATGGGCAGCCCTTCGTTGAAGGCCGTGGGTATGTTGGCAGTTTATCAGCAGCAGGGTTGTGATCCTGTCACTTCTTGCTAATGAAGGCTTTTATTTAGCTTAGCAAATCATATCTCCTGTTAACGTACACTTTTTCAGATGGTAAACTTGAAAGGGGTGTCTGTGACTTTTTATTAATTAGTCGCCATCAGGTTGCTTTAGTCCTTGCTTGTGATAGCCGTTTAGCTATGTATTTTTTCTACTGAGATGCAGCTTGTCCTAAAGTAGGAAACCCTCCAGATGATTAAAATCATCCTTTTTTTATTTTTGAAATGGTTTTTTATCTTTCCTCTTAGGTAGCCATTTCCTCCAGTCTCAGTCTCACTCCCATTTTTAAATTCCTAGCAGGGATTTTATCAGAGCATTTACTCTCCCAGTGCAGCAGTTTGACTTTCCTAGCACTTGTTTATTTCTGGGCAGCACAAGAGAAAAGTATTTTGTTTTCGTATTTAATGTATGTTTCTTACATATAGGAAATTCAAAGATGTCAAAGAAATGTTAGAGCTGGAGGGGCCCTTACCCACATATTGACCAATGCCCTGATTTTATATAAGCAGAACCAGTGCTAAAGATACATTGCTTAATGTCTTATGAATAGTGAGAGTGGTTGGAGGCTCTAGACCCATTGCTGGTGCCTGGCTTCTCTTTCCTTCTCCCAGTCCCCTTTCCTTTACACCGCTGCATTATTTCGGTTTCATTTTAAAAATGCAGGCGGTGCCTTGGAGGGATTACAAATTGCTAAGTTTTTAGAGGGCTTCTTGGCAGTAATTAGTATAATTAAAAATGCAAATAGACTGTGAACCAGCAATTTCTATCTTTAAATTTATATTTTTGCCCTCTTGGATAAGTTATTTGTTGCAAGCATTGTTTGAAGTAGCAAAACCCTGGAATGTTTATCAGGGAATTGGTTAAATTAAATCGGTTAATTAATTGTTAATTAAATATATCTCTGTTATAGTCCTCTATAAAGAAAGAATTCTCCATGTGCTGATATTTAAGTGTAAAAAGCAAGGTGCAAAGAAGATCACAGAAAGATCTATCTCTGTATCTCTGTGTATGTACTAAAGTATTTGCTTTCCTCTGTACTGGTATACATTTGTCTTCACTTTGACAGTGTTCAGATTGCTGATGAAACTGTTAATCTCTATGGTATGGGTTGGAAAAATTAAAGACTTCTAGCTTTCATTTTATATGGTTTAGCAGTTATGATCTTTTTGCATCACCCATGTGTTTCTTAATTCACAAAAATATATGTAATTATGAATTCAAAAGATAATCCCCCTTATATTTTTCAGAGCATTTTAATAAATTTTTAATATCATCTACCATCTAAAACTGTTCAGTGCCTGTGGGTGCCAGGACTCTGGGAGTTGAGAAGATATGGATGCTGTCCCCCAGTTGTTGAAGTCTGGCTGACAGCTCACAGGCAGGAGCCATGAGGAGTGGATTTTGGGAGTGTGGGTTTGGTGAGGGCTGCTGCCCTAGTTTGGAAAGTAGGTAGATGTGAGTGGCGCTTTGAAGGAGGTTTTATATAGGAGAGGGAGCCCTTTTTTTTTTTTTCTTCCTAGGAGGAAAAGGGGGGGATTTCACATGATACACTCATAGCATGTTGAAATAATTTTGACTATTGGGGGATAATTTGGTTTGTAGAAGGCCTTGAAATCACACTGAAACGTTTCCATTTCTGTGAAGGGCACGATGAAGCCTTCATATTAAAGGGGTAGTAGAAGCCTTGAGAGAAACCAGACTGGGGGCAATTTTGTAGGATTGGCCTGGAGGGGAGGAAAGCTAAAGTAAAGGATAGGCTGACCAGATGGAAGCAGCCCTGGGAAGGAAGGAGTGGGTCTTCAGGAGGAAAACAGAACACGATTTTATGCATATAACGGAATCCATCAAATGGAAAACCACTTCTTGGCATCCTAGGTACTCTCTTTGGGAGATAATAGTAACATTCACAGGCATTTTCTAAAGCAACTTAAGAAGGCAACACTTAACATAATTTACGTTTCTTTATAAAGTGTCTTTTCTGAGAACCAGAATATAAAGGTATATTCATGATTCCCGTATTGTGGGTTTATAAAAATTCACTATCAAAGGAAGTTGACATGATTAAAAAACTAGTGGGCATAAGAAGTAGTTTACATCCTCCCAGGGCTGGAGGAACATACCTTTGAAGGTAAAGGAGAGCAGTAGGAAGCTTTTCGGAGGTTCAGCCATACAGGCCAAAGGAATTCACCATAAATTCCTTAAAAAAAAAAAAAAAAAAAAGCTTATTTAGCAGTGAGTTAGACCAGTGTTTTTCAAACTTTTTGGTCTTAGGACCCTTTATTAATTTTTTTGAATATTTTGAGAGAGGAGGTGGCAGAGAGGGAGACACAGAATTGAAGCAGGCTTCAGGCTCTGAGCTGTCAACACAGAGCCTGATGCAAGGCTCAAACTCATGAACTGCGAGATCATGACCTGAGCTGAAGTTGGATGCTTAACCAACTGAGCCACCCAGGCGCCCCATGGACCCTGTTATACATACTAAAGTTATTGAGAACTCAAAAGACCTCTTGTTTGTGTAGGTTATATATATACATATATTTTTTGTTTACATTTATTTATTTTTGAGAAACAGAGTGAGACCGATTGTGAGTGGGGGAGGGGCAGAGAGCGAAGGAAACACAGAATCTGAAGCAGGCTCCAGGCTTTGAGCAAGCGTTCGGCACAGAGCCTGATATGGGGCTCAAACCCGCAAACCGTGAGATCACCACCTGAGCTGAAGTCGGATCCTTAACTGACCGAACCACCCAGGTGCCCCTATGTAGGTTACGTTTATCAATATTTATTAGAAATTAAGTTACAAATGCTAAAAATATAGTTTAGTTCAAAAAATAATAAACCCATAAAATATTAACAAAAACAATGTTTTAAAAATGAAAGATGCGTATATTTTTCTAGAAGAAAAATAGTGATAAGAATGGCATGGTTTCACATTTTTCATCTCTTTAATGTGTGGCTTAATAGAAGTCAGCCGTATCCTCCCTCATATTGCACCAGACTGAATGCAGAAGCAGATTTCACACATCATATAACCTTTGGAAAGCTTTATTGTACATTTATGAGAGAATGAATGAGATAAAGGTATTGTTTTCTCTTCCCAAATCTGTGAAAAGGTCTTAGGGACCCTTAGGGTCATAATTTGAGAACCACTGGGTGGGATTAATGGCATGCCTGGAAGAAATAGGGCGAAGTTCATTTGAGCCCTAGAAGACAATTTAAAATCTGTATTATAGAGAAGAGTAGACAGTCCTCATTTCAGGGAAAGTGTACATTTAAGAATAAAGGCATGGAATTAGAATAATTGAAGATGAGATTTTGCTGTGAATGAAGACCTCAGTGCTGTGAAGTTTTAAAAACTTAGTCCACGTTTTTGTTATTTTCCTTACCTAAAAATTGAGGCCATAGACTAAGCTCTCAGAAGTCCCTTGTAGCACTAACATTTTATGATTTATTCATGTGTTGTTGTTTTTTTTATAGTGCTCTCAACACTTTCTTTCTATAAATATACACATGCCTACACATCTACATACACACATTTGGAGCACTTTGGAAGGTCACATGAGCTAAAAATGCACCTTGGAGTAGTTCACCCAAGGCATCTTCTTTTTCTTACATTGGAATCATTGTCCCAGTTTGTTTCTTAAATAGAAATTGACTAAATGGTACTGTGGGTGTATATAGAATCTTAACCTCTTTTGTCAGCTACTGAACATACCTGTGCTATTTTTTTTAAACCTTCCACTGCATTTATATACCCCCCCCCACCCCCAGTTAGTCATAGGATTAGGTGGGTAAGGAGGAGGAAGGTGAGATGTCCTCCAAACTACCACCCCCAGGCAGGGCTTTTCCTGTCCGTTCCAGGTTGTTGTGGTTGTTGGGAGAAGAACATGCTGCAGTAGTCCCTTCTCAAATTGCAAGATGGGGTTGCTGGTGATGAGGAGGTGCCCGTTCATTTTTCTGTGTATGATTCCACGTTTGTTTAATATTCTGATAGCACTCATTTCTTCTAAGTTTCAAATTTGCTTATTTTAGACCTTTTCTGCATTTTAATTTGGCTAACAAATTCCTTAACATCAGGTCATCAGGATCGAGACCTTCATGCGCTGTTACCTGATCACGAAATCTCCGTACCAGGGGCATCTAGCATTCTTAATCATGTTGATTTCTATTTAAAACAAATGTCCCTTTGCCAAGGTATTTCTGGTGGGTGGTGGTGGTGGTGAGAATTATTGGTATTTTGGAATTTCAGGTTGTAAGAAACTTCTCTGAAAACTCTGAAGTCCTTGAGGACAGAGAAGACACTTTGATATTCTAGTGGTTCCTTGTACACAGAATTTAATATTTATTGAATGAAAGTGAAACTTTTATTTCTTTTCAAAACAAAATTCAAGGTTAAGAACATTAATCACTTTTTTTATTTTGGAATTCACTTGTGGCTATAAAAAATGAAATCTTCAGCCGGAGAAAATTTCTGCCTAGTTTGAAAGAAATAAGGCAGCAATAAGTTAAAAAAAAAAAAACAAAAAACCATGTATCTATATATATTAAATTTGAGACTGTTTCCAGTAGTGCTGCTTTTGTATTTTTTGGGGGCTTTTATATTTCATACTTTGAGGTGTCTCTGGGTGAGGGTAT
Organism: Cryptoprocta ferox; assembly: GCA_028646485.1. NCBI lineage: Eukaryota > Metazoa > Chordata > Mammalia > Carnivora > Eupleridae > Cryptoprocta > Cryptoprocta ferox. The sequence continues at coordinate 44,013,180 of CM053568.1, forward strand.
CTCTAAAGGCAAAGGGCTGTTTTGAGATATAAAGTCTGCAGGGCGATTGTGTCTGTGTTCTGCAGCTCCACATTGAACTGGAAACTACAAATGGAAGGAAAGGTTGTATACAATTCACAGTATTTAGGCTTGAAACTGGGTCAATCTGTATGTAAGGTTTATTGTTATGTAATGTGTTTTTTTAAATATATTTTTTTAAATGTTTGTTTATTTACTTTGAGAGAGTGATCCTGTGAGGGACAGAGAGCAGGAGACAAGATCTCAAGCGGGCTCTGTGCTGACAAGAGAGAGCCCAGTGCGGGGCTTGAACTCCCAAATCTCGAGATCATGACCTGAATGGAAGTTGGATACTTAACCATCTGAGCTACCCAGGTGCCCCTGTAATGTATTTTTGATCTTTTGAAAAGCCCATATGAGGTGCTTTTGTTTTTGGAAGAGCAGGAAAAGGATATTAATGCCAGTTTTCCTGTGGCTTCTGTTTAATAAATGAGGATGAGATCCTCTGAGGTGATATGAAAGGCATATACATTGCCCTTGAAGGCACCCAAATTGAGAGAAGATAGATCTAAATTAGTATTTGAATAAGAATTGTCAAACATTGTATGCTTCCTCAAACTAAATTTAAAACTTAGTTTTAAACTTTTACTGTAACAAGTTGAATTTTATAATTTTATAGGTTCATTTGCTGAGAAGGGATTCTATCCTGATTCTGCACTCAGAGAAAGCAGTACGCAGTCTGAAATAGCTTTCGATTCCTGCACTGCTTAGACTACCATTAAAATTAGTCAAGATTAGGGGCACCTGGGTGGCTCAGTCGGTTGAGCATCCGACTCCGGCTCAGATCATGATCTCCCAGTTCGTGGGTTCGAGCCCCGCATCGGGCTCTGTGCTGGCAGCTCAGAGCCTGGAGCCTACTTCTGATTCTGTGTGTCCCTCTCTCTCTGCCCCTCCCCTGCTCATGATCTGTCTCTCTCTGTCTCTCAAAAATAAAAATGTTAAAAAAATTTTTTTTAATTATTCAAGATTACATCCATTGAATGGCTCATTAAATTTCATTTTTTTTTTTTTTTTTAAGAAAGCATATGGGGCTGTGCTCCATTTCAGTTTACTTGGGTGAGAGGAAAGGCAGGAGACAACTTGCAAGAGAGGTTTCAGATTTACCTGTATGGCTGAGCATGCTGCCCTTCGCTCATCCTAGTTTAGAAGAGCCGCTTTCTGGCTGCACCATCTTGGGTTGTGAAGTAGCTCTGAGGAGCTGACAACCTGGTGACACCTGCCAGTATTAGGTAAATTGAGAGGAAGGAATAGGAACTCTCTTCTGTTTAGAACTTGATTGTCACAGCCAGGGTTAGGAATTTGGGGTCCTTGTTCAAGTCACTTGGCCTCTCCAAGCCTTAAAGTTTGTGACCTACTGAAAGAGAGTGGATACCCTTGACAAAGAGGTTGATTGGGATGCCGTAGTAAACTCTCAAAAACAGTAGCTATTTTCTCTTTCTTGAATTAGAATTTTTTTGGAAGACTGAAAATACTCATGATAATGAGGTTATTTTGGGAGAAATTAATTTGACTTTAAGTTTTGTTTCTGCAATATTTAGAATCCTTTGCATCTTGCATAAAGATCAGATCTATCCTCTGAACGAACCATAGAGCACTTGGATAACTAAGTTTAAAGGCAACGGCTTGGTTTAGATTCGTGTGGAGACATCTCACAGCTTTTGGGGAAGGAAAAAGAATGAAACACCAAAGAGCTTAGATTTCTCTTTTCAGTGATAAATAGATCCCTTTCAGGGTTTTCTAATTCTTGATAGATTTCTTGCCCAACTGTGTGTCTCTTGTTTGGTGTATTAGGTCTGTAAAGAAGCTTAGTGTAGCCAGAAGGAACTTGGGTGTGGTAAGGCAATTATAGGCTCTCAATAGATGATGCATTAATTAGTGATCTGCATCCCTTTCAAACTAGGGTGTTGGCTGCTGGGAGTAGCAGGGGTTACTATTAAGCCTCAGTGACTAAGAATTAATCTTATTTAGCTGGAAATGTGGATAGATATTGTAATTAGATGTGCCAGACAGAACTATTACACTTGAAAATGTAGACCCTCAAAAATATTTGTTTTCCCCACCCCCACATGGTATAGTGAAGGTAGAGTACAAAATCTTGTTTTGTGCTGGGGGAGATGGGTTCTAGTGGTGATTTGACCCTGAGTGTCTTAGGAGAGCATGTCACTTTACAGAGTCTGTGGTTTTTTATATTCAGAATGTGGGATGGGAAACAAGCATCGGGTTGCTTTCCTCCTTTAAACATCTGATTTACTGATGTTAGAACCAGGCAAAGGGTTGGACGCTGTTACTGTTGACTGTTTTCTTGTCTAGAAGCAGTAGGTGAGAGTTAGGTACAACTTTTGGTTTTGGGCTTTTTGTGAACAGTTGTTTGGAGATGGAAGTGAACAAATAAAATTCTATGAGATTGTGTTAGGGTCTCTACTTTCAGATTATGCCTGTTATCATTGGATAAGAAGCACTTCAGAAGGCCATTATGATGAGGGTTTTAATGGTTCTTCTGCCTTTCTCTTTACATGGCCACCACCTGGGAGAAAATTTTGTGCACCTTTCAAGGAAAAACATGATCAAGTTTTGGATTTAAGAAGCTAATTGTTAAGTCTTGATTAAATGATGCCTATTAGGTTGTAATTATATCTATCCATAAAAAAGGGATGATGATAGCAGATTTCATTGCGGGGTTTCCTAAAGCGGTCTTTAAGATAATGAATTTTTATTACATATGTGTGCCTGGGAACCATTTTAAGGCATTGAAAGGGGAAAAATGGACAAGGCATATTGAAAAAGAGAAGTGTTCACTTAGGTATGTAGCTTTTAGCTTGTGCATTTGAAAGGATCAGAACAGAAAAAAATCAGACTCCCCCTCTTATCTCCCTCCCCATACTCACATCCTCTACAAAGGCTCCTGAATCAGCATTCCTTCATTGTACATGAAGTGTTAACAATAACATTAATTAGATGTCAAAAGGATACGACATAGAAGTGGTTGTATCAGCATCACCGGGAAGCTTTTTCTTTGTGTCACACACTGTTCTAAGCAATCTACATTCTCTCTATCAAATTCTCAGAACTCGGTGGTATAGGTAAGTCAAATTTCCCTGATCTTACAGATAAGAAACTGTAGCACCAGGGGGGTTTTAGTTACTGGGCCAAAGATACAGTAAATGGCAGAGCTAGAATTAAAAAGCATGCAGTCTGGCTACAGAGTGCATAGTTTTAACTATACTAGAATTCTCTATGCCCAGGTATTAGACCTCAATTGTGGATCAGTTGGAATACTGTTTTGCTTTTGTAAACGTTTTTAGTATTGATTTTTATGACCATCTCCACGGATAAAAATAGACGTGTAGGATTTACATATATTTGTATTAGAACCTTGTTTGTAAGAGACCACAGGTAATTGACAGCTTTGGCTCTGTCACTCTTGCCTGAAACCTTCAGCAGCTCCCTATGGCCTACAGAACAGATTTCAAACTCTTTTGGGTATTCAGAGTTCTTTCCCAAATGTAATGTCCACTTTATGAACTTGTCAGATATTTTTTTCCCTCTTGAACACGGTCAGTGAATTCTTAGCCCATACTTTTTGTTTACTCACATATGCCATTATTCAGACAACCCTGAATCTTACACATGATATCCTTTTTTCATCTCCTTTCATCTTTTATTCTGTCATTAACTCCTTCTCCCCTGCAGCACGCTAGTTTTCAGTTTTCAATTTCCAGTGCCTGGCATTCAGGGCTCATTTAAGTGTGTATTACATGAGATTTACCTTATAACATGAAGATGACTTACACATTTCTTAGTTTTTGTTTATATTTACACTGCTCCAGCAATGCATTGGGGACTTCGGAATCATGTGTTTATTTTAGGCTGCTTATATTTTAAGATTGAATGTAATGATTTTTAGAAAATAGTTCTCTTTTGAAGTGCTTTTGTTGGCTATGTATTTGGAAAATGCCTTTTTTTTTTTTTTTAAACAGAATGAAGGTTCACTGTTGGGTTTAAATAAAAGTGGGATTTGTTCTGGACTTTGGTTTATTTATTTATTTTTTTTCAAATCTTAAACTGTTCAAGGCCTATTGTTAGCAGCTCAGGACTCAGCTGGATAGATAGTATTCATTGTACAAATCAGGACATTGAAGCATAAAGGTTAGGTTAATTCAACCTTTTTCCACTTAGCTAAATTGGCTGCCATGTCCTTCTTGTGAGTTGGACTCCTTGTCAACCAGCTTTGCTTTCCATGATCCCATTCCTCATCTTTTATGGTTTGCTCTTAGTCGAATGCAACCTCATTATTGGCCATAAGCAGAATGGGGTTTGAATGGATAAGCAAACCTAAATTCATTCCCCCTATTGTATTCTTTAATGATATTGAATCAGTACGGCAAACTATGCAAAGGACATAGGGAAATGCAGTTGTTCTCCTAATACCTTTCTAATATTTGGGATATTTTTCTTTGTTTTAAAGATACTGAAGTGTAGAACTATAATTAAATACTTTCCTGTTCAGGGAGCCAAATCTGTACATAAATTTGATGTTGATAGTGTCATGGCTCCCTTTAAGGGATGGTAAACTGAATAACTTGCTTAGAGAAAAATCATTGCCTTGCTGAGTTAAATAACAGATCTTTGGACCATAACAACTATATAGCAGAATTATAATCTGGAAACTTTGTGGTTTACTGTTAGAGTGTGAAACTGTTTTTGCCTTTTGGTAGTATTTTGCTTTCATCAAGATGATCCTAGCTTTCATTAAGTTTTCATCTAATTGAAAAGATCGATTTTTGAGTAGGTGAGAGTCCTTTCATGTAATGTCTCAAAGGACAGTGTATGGGTCAAATCACTCTTCAAATGGATGGTAATTGTGAGGAAGAGGCTTTAAAAATGTAGATAGCAAGTTACACAGAGCTTATTGGGACTAAGAGCTTTTATATGTAATAAGCTTACACATTTGTAAATCACCTGAACTGTAATAACCCAGTGAAATGCTGAGACCAAGGCTGGAACCAGAGTTATGCTTTCACTTTCATCACCTTTCCAACACCAGAGTCTTGTTATGGGCACGTCTTCTGTGGTGGGGACCTAGATAGTTCATCTTTCTTTCTTAGGTTGCTGAAGTATTTTATACTTCATAATTTTGTTTCTTGTAAAATTAAGACTCCATAGAAAATGCAAGGATGAAAATGAGTATACTTCTTTTCTATGATATCCCACAATCTGGTGGGAAAAATATTGAGATCCAGTAAGTCATTTAAATATCCATATAAGCCTTTTCCTCAATCTGTAAAGAGGTGGTAGTGCCACAAAGCAGGTTGTGAAGAGGAGTCAGTATTAAAAACTATTGCTTAGGGGCGCCTGGGTGGCTTAGTAGGTTAAGCATCCAACTTTGGCTGAGGTCATGATCTCACGGTTCGTGGGTTCGAGCCCTGCCTTGGGCTCTGTGGTGACAGCTCAGAGCCTGGAGTCTGCTTCGGATTCTGTCTCTCTATCTCTCTCTGCCCCTCCCCTGATCACACTGTCTTTCTCTGTCTCTCAAAAATAAATAAATGCTAAAAAAACAAAAACAAAAAAAACGAACTATTGCTTAGCTCTTGGAAATACTTTCCTGGAAATGCCAAATAACAATAAATCAGCCCAATTGTTGGGCTGGAGAGGAGACACATTGCCATTAAACAACTCTTGCTTTTGTGTCAGCTTTGTAATGAACAAAGGAATGTTCTTAAATACATGGAAACTTGAGATTTAAACATTTTTTGAGTATAGTTGATACAGTGTAACGTTAGTTATAGGTGTACAGCATAGTGATTAAGCATCCCTGTACCTTATGCTGTGCTCACCACAAGTGTAGCTACCATCTGTCACCATACAGCGCCATTACAATATCATTGACTGTATTCCCTATGCTGTGCCTTTTATTCCCATGACTTATTCATTCTATAACTGGGAGCCTATATCTCCCAATCCACTTCACCCATTGTGCCCAACCCCCCCTTTCCCCTTTGACAACCATCAGTTTGTTCTCTGTATTTATAGATCTGATTCTGCTTTTTGTTTATTTTATTTTTTAGATTCCACATATGAGCGAAACCATACAGTATTTGTCTTTCTCGGTCTGATTTCTTTCACTTAGCATAATATCCTCTAGGCCCATCTATGTTTTCACAAATGGCAAGCTCTCATTCTTTTTTTTTTTTTTTTTATGGCTGTGTAATATGCAGTTTTGAGATTTTAAAAGTCCATTTTAATATAGACAATTTAAAATTTTTGTATAAGATGTTCTGTATTTTATGGGTTCCATTCTTTCTGGGGTCATTTTATATGCTGTTAATGCCTATGGACATAGTATTGTCCAGTACTTAAAATTTTGTCTTCTCAGTGTCTTAAATAGTCACTGGTGGGATCTTGGACTCTTTGCGAATCTTTATATGAAATATAAACAAATTACCCTCCTTGATCATGAGACTCTTGAGGCTCTTATGTATGAAGGTAGGGGCTTAGTTTATTTTTTAAGCTTCTTGGCTATGAAAATACTGCTTAGAAATGTTTTAATGTCTAAAAGCAATAATGTCATTTTATTCTTATAGTTTATTTTGATAGTTGTTAATTTTTAGGGTGTGTATATAGGTGTTTTCTTCTTTTTTTTTTTAATGTTTGTTTATATTTGAGAGGGAGAGAGACAGAGCATGAGCAGGGGAGGACCAGAGAGAGAGAGACACACACACACACACACACACATACACACAGAAGCAGAAGCAGGCTCCAGGCTCTGAGCTGTCAGCACAGAATCTGACGCAGGGCTTGAACTCACAAACTGTGAGATCATGACCTGAGCCGGTCTGACGCTTGACTGACTGAGCCAACCAGGTGCCCCCAAGAAGTAGTGATTGATTGTACAAACCTTGTGTAATTTTAGCAATTAGTCTGATTTGACTAATGTAATTATTTGATAGGAAAAGGGTTGATATTTTGGAATTTTCAAATTCCAGGAATTTTTAAAACTGAAAACGTATCTTAAGTATTGAATTTGAGAAAGGGGACTATCTATCCAGTATGGGTTAGAATATATCTTTTCATCTCTTAAAAAAAATTGTTGTCCTCAGAAGCTTTTAAGGACTCTGGCAGGACAGCTTGCCTTTTCTCCTGCAAGAGGCCTGCTGTACATGTGTTCAACCATCAATCTGTTTTAGAAAGTGGGTGGTTCTTTTCCCCTTTTGATGGGAAGCTGATGGCCCAGCCCTCTTGGGCACTTGGTGTTCTGAGAAACAAGAAAATGTGAAACAGTCACTAAAGTCCTTAAATGTTATACTATCAGTTTCCTTCTGGTTCCTGGCCCTGATTGTAGATCTGGTTGGTGTTATTTCCCTGTCTCTTCACCCTTAAGTTGGAATGAGACAGATAAGCTCATCAGGTGATTTGCATGCTCCTGGTGTGTTAGTCAGTGACAACTACAGTACCTCTGAGTACCATAGATGACAGTGCATTTTCATTTGGGTTAGAGCAATAGTGCTAAGGCTGTATTTAAGTCCTTACCTGGGTTAGGTCTTCACATAAAAACCACCACATACATGTGAAGTCATTATTGGTGGGATCTTAAATGTGTCTGGATGATGTAGTGCATGCTAGGTTGCCAGGGAAGAACTCTCGGAGGACTGTTTTTAAAGGAAAGGAGGGATTTGAAGGTGAGTGAAGTTTAGATAGGTGATGAGTGAGTTTGTGAATCGAACTATGGGAAAAAAGATACCAACTGGACAAATTGCAGTTTTGAAGCCATGGAGGTGGAAGTCAAGTGAGTGGGATAGAGGCTATTTTGGGGGCATATGAAATTAACAGCCAGGCTTTATATTTGTAGAAGCCTTTGTATATTACTGGGTTTTTTTGGGATGAAAATCAGTAAGGATCTAGTGTAGGTTATAAAGTCAGTTATGTCCTCTTAAAAAAGAGTTGAAAAGGCTTGTGAAGTTCTTTGGAGGATTGCTGGGGGAGGGGATCACTAAAAATTTGGAAAATCTAAAAGTCTTCGTTAGTTATAAGTTTTATTGTTGGGATATAGGTCATGGCTTTAGAAATGAAGTGTGTTTGCGGGGAGAAGAGGTTGAACTCCGATCAGGCCTTTTGGTGCCTCATGAAATGCTTAGGTAGGTTTTAGGGATGGGGCGCCTGGGTGGCTCAGTCGGTTAAGCGTCCGACTTCAGCTCAGGTCACGACCTCGTGGTTCGTGGGTTCGAGCCCCGCACTGGGCTCTGTGCTGACAGCTAGCTTCGAGCCTAGAGCCCGTCTTCGGATTCTGTGTCTCCCTCTCTCTCTGACCCTCCGCTGCTCATGCTGTCTCTCTCTGTCTCTCAAAAATGAAAAAAAAAAAAAGATTTAGGGGGAGGTGAGGGTCTCTGAAAACTTTCTGAATTTCATTTATGTATGATCTCCCCCATTTCCTATTTATGTGGGGTTGAGATTTTCCTGTGTTGTGAAAGTTAAAAGCCATTGACTCCTAAGTAGAGTATGTAGTTTGTTTTCAGGTGCCTGTATTCTAGGGTCAGTTGAAGCCTCCTGGATTCTCTCTTCCCTTCTCTCAAGCCAGAAATAGTCTAGACATGTTTTGGAATTTGTGACTTTCTATTTCTGATTTCTCTTATAGTAGATGGTATCATCTTTCAGCTGTCAGGTAAGAACCTGGCATGATGCCTTGGTAGGGCCAAAAGCTTATTTGAATAAAATAAGTCGTACAGCAGAACAGCATTTGGAGGTACAAGTTTTGCCACGGCCCCTTGTAATTGTATAGTGTTCTTCAGTAACTTCTGTCTTCGAGCCATCATTTAGAAAGAGGAAATAAAGCAGAGAAGACATTCTAAGTTGTTGCAGCAATGAGAATAAAACAAGGAAATGGGAAAATGCAAGAGAGATTCATGGGATGGCTATGGATCATTTTGACCTTGTGTAGGGTTTTTGCCTGAGAAGTTGGAAGGACACATTATGGGAAGTTGTTAAAAAAACAAAATGGAAAAGACCCTTGAATGTAGGTCTGCACTATGCAGTTGGTGGTATTTGAGCCAGTGATAGAACAAGATCCTCCTGGGAAGTTGAAGCTAGCCAGATTGGAACGAAGTGTAAGTGATAGAGCCATGGGTCAGGACGGGGAGACAGGAGGCAACATATGTGGTTCTAATGGCTTGTCGTTGTGTCCTGGGAATTGGAAGATGAAAGGGTAGATGGTGGTAGTGAAGGAAAACTTAATGGTTGTGGATTCAAAGGTAAGGATATATATAGTTCAGTGGATGTGTACCCAAGATTGGGATCCCAGAGGTTTCCAAAGGCCGGATGACAGTGTTGGGAAGGAAATGATAACTGAGAGAATTGGTTTGGAGTCTCCTTGGGTTATCATAGCAATACTGCACACTAGGTTGCTTAAACTAAAAAAGTGTGTTTTCTCACAGTTGTAGGGGCTGAAAGTCCACAATCAAGGTGCTGGGAGGGTTGACTTCTGGTAAGACCTCTTCCCAGCTTGTAGCTGCCTTCTCACCATCTGAGGACATTTATGCGTGATGCTCCTGGTGAACCTTTCTCCTCATGTTGGGTACCAGTTCTATTAGATAAGGGACCTCCCCTTATGACCCCATTAAACTTAATTACCTCCTTGAAAGACCTGTCCCCAAATAAAGTCAAATTGGGGGTTAGGACTTCAACCTAACATATGGATTTTGGGCGACACATCCAGCCCACAACAGGGGCAAAAAGGTATTTAATTCCCCCAGGGATGAAGAGAAACTAGTCTTTTCCTGCATTTCCTTTCTTCAGTGCAGAAGAGAAATGCTGCCCGGTTTTTACAACTGGACAAAGACTACATGTACCTATCCCAGCGATTGGGCATTTCCAATGTGATCCCCCTCCCCCCACACCTTGTACCACAGCTTCTGATCAACTCTTGCCTTTTAAAGTTGGGTTTTGACAATTGATATGCAATTGATTTCTTTTCATCTCTTCAATTTTATAGTTTGACCTTTTGTTACAAACTGCTTTTAAAGGTACTATGCTTATGCTTTAAAAACCACTTAGAATGTATATTTAGAAGACACGATGCTTTTTCCAGGATGTTTAGAGGGTCTTGGCAGTGTTTTCCCTGAATATGTGCTGAAGTGTCTGTGCAGCTCTGAGACCCTGTGGGCCCCCTTTACTTGGAGAACAACAAGAGGCCAGGTGTTCATCATGGAACCTGTGTTGTGTTGGAAATGCTAAGAAATGTGAGGGTTGTGATATTCTTTTTTGGTTCTTTTGTGTACTTACTCAGAGCCTAGGTCTGCAGGCCACAATGTTATTTACTTATTTAATTTATTTATTTATTTATTTATTTATTTAAAAATAGAGCGGGCATAGGGGAAGAGAATCTTAAGCAGGCTCCGTGTTCAGCACAGGGCCCGATGCAGGGCTCTCAATCTCCCAACCCAAGCATGATCTGAGCTGAAATCAAGAGTCAGATGGTCAGATGCTAAAGAGACCGAGCCACCCAGGCGCCCCTGCAAGTCACAGCTTCTTAATGAGTCTTTGATTGTCAAACATAAAGACAAAAATAGGAGTGGAACCCTAATACAGAAAATGTAAGATCAGAGCTCTGGGATAAAGGGCTAGCACCTAAGCCACAGTGGCTAGCCAGTTCATAGTTACTGGCTCCAAGCTAGCTAAGCTGTTGCTTTCCTGTCTCTTCTGGGTAGTCATCAGAGATTCAGACCTTTTGACTTTGCTCTTTGGGGGAACACAGTGAGATTTTTAACTTTGTTTAGGCTGAGGTTTATAGGCATTTGAAATGGAGTTGTGAGGATGGGATAGAGTCTGAAATGTATATCATCCCATTTCCTTCAGTCAGGTTTTTTAGAGTTGGCTTCATTTTGTTGGAGAGCGAACTCCCAGGGCAGCTGATATGCCTCTAATTTATCCTAAAAGTCCATTCCAAAGCGAAAACTGTATTTTTGATTTACCTGTGCAAGTACAGAATGGGAAAAGGGAGGTGTATGTCTCTGAGAATGTGGATTCCAGTGGTTTGGTGAAAATATCCACTCCTTTTATCCAAACAAGAGTAGTTCAGTATATTTTTGTGCCTTCTCCTGTCCTTTTTAACCATAGAAATTTGCCAATTTCAGGAGTCCCTCTCTGATCTCTCCCTGGTATTCATTATAATGGTTAGATCTATTTTGTTTCCAGTACAAAGCAAGAGAACAGATGTAGGACCCTTCACTTCTTTTAGAGAGGTTCTCCAGCCAAAGAATAATTTAGGAGAAAATTTCCCATTTGCTGAAAAGGCTTTTTTCCCTCCTTACCAGCAACTGCCATTTTATGTGTGTCTTAATGGGCTTTCCAAGCATTATAGCAGTTTTTCCTTTGAAAACTAGCTTTAGGAATTAGAAATTAATGCAGTTGCTTTACTCTAGGAATATTCCCCCTACCCCACCCTTATGGCTGAGGGCCCTACCTCTGCATAGTCAAGAGAGGGTTAAAAGAACACGATGTTCTTTCAGAAACAACTTGGAGTATCTTTTTCTGTTTTGTAAGGTATACTTAATTAAGGCTTGAAAGACACAAGAAGTTGACTCTTTTTACAACTCTACTCTTTTTTTCCTATGTTGACTCCCATTTCCCCCTTTTTGAGAATGTTTATTTTTTTAGGGAAGGAGAGAGAACCTAAGCACCAACTCAGGTTTCCATCATAATGACTGGAGTGATCGCTTCTACAATGTAACAAATTATTCAGGAAGCAGTTTCTTGCCCTTCAGAGTATGGGCTGAAAGATTACTTAGCTAAAGGATTACCTACTAAGTGTGTGGGAAATCATCTTTAGGCAGGGTGCCTGGGTGACTCAGTGGGTTGAACATCTGACTTTGGCTCAAGTCATGATCTCACAGTTCATGGGTTCGAGCCCTACATCAGGCTCTGTGCTGACAGCTCAAAGCCTGGAGCCTGCTTCAGATTCTGTGTCTCCTCCTCCTCCTCCTCTCTCTCTCTGCCCCTCCCCTGCTCACACTCTCTCTCTCTTTCTCTCAAAAATAAACATGAAAAAAATTTATTACTTTTTGTTTCTTAATTAAAATTTTTTTTTAACATTTATTTATTTTTGAGACAGAGAGCACAAGCAGGGAAGAGTCAGAGAGAAAGGGAGACACAGAATCTGAAGCAGGCTCCAGGCTCTACACTGACAGGCTGACAGCAGCGAGCCTGATGTAGGACTCGAACCCACCATGAACTGTGAGACCATGACCTGAGCCGAAGTCAGTCGCTTAACTGACTGAACCACCCAGGCGCCTCCCCCCTGCCAAAAAGATTATTTTAAATAAAAAGAAAAATGGGCACTTGGGTGGCTCAGTCGGTTAAACGTCCAGCTTTGGCTCATGTCATGATCTCACTACTTATGGGTTCCAGCCCTGCGTCGGGCTCTGTGCTGACAGCTTAGAGCCTGGAGCCTGCTTTGGATTCTTTGTCTCCCTCGCCCTCTGTCCCTCCCCTACTCATGCTGTCTGTCTGCCTGTCTGTCTCTCTGCCCCCTCTCAAAAATAAGTCAACATTAAAAAAATTAAAAATAATCATTTTAAGGCAAGATAAGGTAAGGGAAAATGAGTTAAGTAGGAATTGTACAGACTTCAAATCTTTATCATTTGGTAGACGTCAGATTTTAAGTTGTGTTGGTTATTTTGACTAATAATTATAAGCTTAACTAATTCTAGTACTAGAATTGTTTCCTATTTGGCTTCAAGAATTCAGTTGAGAGTATCATTTAATATAATTTTCTATATAATTTATATAGTATAAATTGAATGTATCTCTTAATACATAAATTTTTACCAACCATTTGTGAAAAATGAAAATCACTGTGGGATGGGAGGGTACATTCCATCCTCCCATTTGGGAAGAATTTCAGTTCTTTTCATGGCTGCATCTAGCCTCTGGGGACTGGACTGGACAGATTTGGAGAGTAATTGAAAATAGAAACTGAGTAGGCAGGTCAAGGTTCTCTACATTTACTGAGGTTTTAAAACTGTCAAGACCATCCAAAGCTATAATGATAAGGGAAAAATTGGGGTACTATTTTCCTTATATTGCATTCTATAAAAATATAGAAGCTCTGACTTTGTTTTCTTTTATTTGAATTCTTTCATTTATTCCTTCCAATGAGTGAGCAAGATGATGTAATTATTTTCTCCATTATAATTTTTTTTTTTAATTTAGTGCACAAGCCAGGGGAGAGAGGGTCGATAGGAGAGAGAGGCGCAGAGATAGAGAGAGAGAATATCTTAAGCAGGCTCCATGCTCAGTGCAGAGCCCAACACTGGGCTCAGTCCCACAACTCTGTGATCATGACCTGAGCTGAAATCAAGAATGGGACGCTTAACAAACTGAGCAACCCAGACCCCCCTATTTTCTCCATTCTCTAAATGAGGAAATCAAGGCTTAGAATGGGAGATGCTGGGAAGAGTCCCCACATGCTTGGTTGGTTGGTTCATGCTTTGTAACCACTGCACTACCTCTGATGGCGCAGCAAAGCCCTGCTCTTTTCCTTTCCTTTATTTCATATCTCTGCCCGTTGACTTACTTCTTCCTTGTCTTCTTAAAATTCATATCCCTTTTGTCATGTAAGTTATAAAAATCATTTTGCGCCCCCCCCCCCCCAGGCTTTATAGTACAAATTTCCTGACCTATGCTTTGTGCTCTCAGAAAAAGATTCCAGTCGACTTTTCTTTGCCTTTTTAGTCACTGCTGTGGTGAGACTTTTCCCTGGACATGTTCTTGCCTGGCTTTGCCTCTGAACTTCACTGATGCCCTCGCAGTCATTTCCCCCTAAAAGCTGGATGCCTTCTGCGTCTTTGATGATTTGACTCCTGCTTGTTCTGCATGACCCGGCTGATAATCCACTTGTTTTATGAAGGTCTTTGCAGTGGCTCTCAATTTTGGCTGCACATTAGCATCAAATGGGGTGCTTTAAAAAAAATACCAGTGTCTGGGCCCTTATAAGAGCTTCTTATTTAATTGGTCTGGGGTGAAGCCAGGCATTGGTTATTTTAACTGCTTTACTGATGTGCAAAGAGCATGTGCTTTACAGTCTGATAGACCTGGATTTGCAAGGTTTGTAGTTCTGGGCAAGTTAATCTTTTTAAAGCTCATTTCTTCATCTGCAAAATAGGGCTAAAATGACCCATTTCCTTGCTGGTAGGATCACATGAGGATACTGCCCCTTAAACAGTTTAGCACACTGCCTGGCACACCCTAAATTAAACTAATAATAGCGATTATCTTTTTCACCCCATCCAGCAATGTTTTTTTCCTTTTCCCAATGCCTATATTCTTTCTCATATTTGCCATTTATATGTTGTCTTTCCCCCGTGTTTAAACTTTCTTTCCCATTAAAATTTGTTTACAGGTTAATGATGTAACATCTTAAAATATATTAGATAGGAAAAACTTCCAAAGAAAAATAGACATGTTAGGATCAATTTTTTTTCCCCCAGCTCCAGCTTCAAGGGAGGGATTTCTACAAGTCATGGATGGACACTGAGAGGAATATTGAGGGACATCTTAAAATTCTTACTAACACATAGATTTTTTATAATTTAATTTTCATTATTGATTATAAACTTTCTCATTTTGTGGTGTTTTAAAAAATCACATTTAATGCTTTAAAGCTTATTCCAAAGATTGCAGTTCAATATTGTCTGAATTAGGATCCCAACTTCTAATTTGTTACTATTGTTTATGTTTTTCTGGTATGCTTTTTTCCCCATCTTTTTTATTTTTTATTTATCCGTTTTTTTTAAATGTTTATTTTTGAGAGAGAGAGCGAGAGAGTGCTCGAGAGAACGAGCAGGAGAGGGTCAGAGAGAGAGAGTGAGACACAGAATCCGAAGCAGGCTCCAGGCTCTAAGCTGTCAGCACAGAGTGCCTGACTGGGGCTCAAACTCATGAACTGTGAGATCATGACCTGAGCCGAAGTCAGATGATCCTCTGAGCTGTCAACGCAGAGCCTGATGTGGGGCCGGAACCCGTGAACCATGAGATCATGACCTAAGTCCAAGTTGGATGCTTAACTGACTGAGCCACTCAGGCACTCCTTTTTTATCTTCTAAAAAATTTACAACCTTTTTGGGATATTTAGACATATATTTTATAGAATACTTTTGTAACAAATTTTTTTTGTAAATTTTTATAAATTTATAAATTTTCATAAATTTGACATATTTATAAATGTCTCTAGTATGTAGCATATTGCTGGGTTTTATTTATAAGTTAAGCAGATTCCTTTCTCCTTATAGATGAATTCACTCCATTTGGATTTCTTTACATAACAGATTTAGGTTTTAGCTTTGTCCTATATTTAATGTTCTGCTTTTTTTGTTGTTGTTGCTGCTTTTAAATTTTATATTGTTTGGTATTTCTTTCCTTACTTTGTGTGTGTGTGTGTGTGTGTGATGTGTGTTTTTGTGTTTCTTTACTATGAAAAGCTTATATTCCTGTTGTGATTAGTATTAAGATGACTAACTTTTATAATGCATTTATTCCTTGAAACTTTGCAACAAATCTGTTGATTCCCAACTGTGAGAGAAGATGAAATTTATTTATTTATTTTTCTCCTGCCTCTCAATTTCCATATTATTAAAAAAGAATTTTTATTATTGAAGTATAGTTGACATACAATGTTATATTAGTTTCAGGTATACAATATACTGAGTTGAAAAAATTTGAGTACAAAAGTAAACTGGGTCTTGTGGGTGTCATTTTGAAATTTCAGTGGCTTACATTTTTTAACCTTTTCTTTCATCCTTTTTTTTCTTGGCACTGAAGACTATATGCTGAAAGCACTGCATGTTTCCTGTTAATAGCCTTTTTTGAACACTTAAGTTTTTTGACTTAGTAGGCTGCTAGCCCTATCCTTACCTAACGTTTAATCCTCCCTCTCCCAAGCTTTCTAGCTGCAAGGTGACTTTTTGAGTGATATCTCCAGTGATAAAGGGCTGATCAACATCAGTTGAAAGGGATAATGATCTTTCTATTTTTAAAAGATGGGTTTATATTGAACCTTTTTTTGGTTTGTTTTTTGAGAATGAGAGAGACTTTTCTGTCTGTCAAAACTCCTGTTGTTATTGTTCTTATATATCCGTAATCACCTTGGAGTTGTCATCATTTTAGTAGCTCAGGTCCATTTATATTCTGTATCATTCATGTCTTACAAATCTTCGTATGAAATAAGCATCCTTCTGAATTCCTTGTCTGGAATAATCTGAACTATATAGCGTGTCTAAGTATAAATTAGATCTTTATTGCTTACATCATTTTGGTAAAATTAGGTGTCAGGGTTTTTAATTTTCTTAAAGTTCACCTTGACATTCCTGATATATAATAGCATTGTGTTTTTAAACTATTTTTCCTTTTCTATGTTACTTTTTTTTTATTAGTGCACATGATGTGGGCTTTCACGGCAATTTTTCTGGAAGATGACTTTTCTCCAGTAACAGAGATAAATGCTCTGGTACAGACACAAATGTTTCTGATGTCCTTGGAAAGACAAAAATCTCCCAAGTTCAGCTAGCTTGAGACAGTTGATGTCCAAACTAGAGCACAGCATCAATGAAGACCAGCCAGGCTGCTTTTTCCAGTAGATCAATCAGCATTCTGGGAGAATTCCCCTTCAGGGTGACTTCATCTGCTGACCTTCAGGACACAAGGGTCTGGAATTCTTACTTAGGTCACTGTTTCTTCTTCGGGACTATAAATTAAGTGAAAAGACCGAGATAAATAAGTCTTGAAGTCAGAGCCAGTGTCTGATCAACTCTGTGCTGAGTTCCATAAACTGATTCACTGTTTTTCCCACCATGTGTCCTTTCCAGTTTTAACCTGTTATTCTGCTCAGGCTAAAACTGATGGTAGCCTTTAGATGTACCTGTTTACAGGTTGACCTTGAGCAGCTGCTAATTGGCAGAGTAATTTTGGTTTCTGTGCTACAGATGGTTAGTATAGTAGTATATGTAGTAGGAGTTTTGGGTTAACCAGATGTGAGGCAATGAGGGTTGAGTTATAGTGGCTCCAATTTAAAGGGCATTTTTCTTGTCATATTTCTTTCCACACTGTCCTTAAAAAACTAAAATGTAGGGTTTGGACAATATTTGATTAAAAATTAATGTTTCCTTTTTGACTATATTTGATATCTTGGAGCAGCTTTAATAACTTACAAGATTGTGAGTCTTTTTTTTTGTCCAGCAGGACACAACATTAAATTCATCAAAATTCTCAGTGTATAATATACTTTGGTATGTGCATGGGCTCTATTTTGCTGTTGAATAATGCTCAATTGTGTGAATGTGTGACCATTTATTTATCTTCATGTCTTCCTTACTGTTTATCTTCCTTGATAAGCAGTGCAGTTAATTTTTTTGCTTTGAGAAATCTTACTGCTATGAACTCCTTCTTAAATTTCCCTCCCCCATCCCCCCTCCCTGTCTCTGTAACAGTTCCTTTTTAAAAAAATTTTTTTTAAGTTTATTTATTTTGAGAGAGCATGAGTAGGGGAGGAGCAGAGGGAGAGAGAATCGAAGCAGGCTGGGGACTGCCAGCTCAGAGCCCGACGCAGGGCTCGAACCCATGAAACCGTGAGATCATGACCTGAGCTGAGCAACCCAGGTGCCCCAGAATTTATTCCTTAATGTTTGTATTTCTCAGGCAAGTACAATAAAATATAAAAGTGTATGTGTGTGTGTGTGTGTGGGGGGGGTGATAGGTTTGCGAACTCCATTTTACCAAGGAAAGTCATTTAAGAAAATATGACAGAATCTCCATTATCAAATATCATTTCCTGGATGCTCAGACACCCAGAAGTTGGGTGCGCATAATTTTAGAAGAGAAACTGAATATATTGCATTTTATAAAAAACTCACAAAATTTTTCATACTGTCCTGAACCAGGGAAGATTATTCTACAATGTCTAGTGAACTGCTTGGCACTTAGGCCCAAGTCTGCTTCTTTTTCCTACACATGTTAAGTGTTCCTTATACATTTCTAATCTATTGTGTTCTGGTTTTCCAACTGAATTTTCTGATTAAAAAGCCTAATGGACAGTGGGGAGTAATGAGAATTCACAGGCTGGCACCCCACTGTTGCCCCTACCTAGTTCAGTGACCCTGAGCCAATCTTTGGCCTTTCATTTCCTTCATTTGAAAAAAGGAATGGTTGAGCTGGATGTGTTTCAGGATCTCTGTAGGTTCTTAAGGTTCCATAAAGGTAAAATTCTGCTGACGGGCCTTCCATATTTTCCATGTGACTGCCACCATAGGATGGATTCCTCAGGGGACTGGTTCTATGTTATTCACCATCCCAAGTCCTGGCACATTGCATAGCACCATCCCCTCCCTCAAAAGACCCAAGTATTACAATAGCTACATGTTTTCCTTATCTTTAGGTCTCAATTTCAGTGTCACTTCTCTATAGAGGACTTTTCTGATCGTCTTTCCTGTTTTATACACAATAGATTTCTTACTTCTTTTCATGTCACACATTGCACTTTTAAATAATAGTTTTGTTCTTTTGTTTATGTGATGTCTTTCTCTCTCCCACAAAGTTCCCTTCCCTGAGTGCCTATTTTGTGGACTCTGATGGCAGGCATTTATTTATTAGGGGATAAGCCATGCATGGATTCAACCACTTATTTAACATAGGATAATGGATGGCCTCTAGTGCATATGTTTGTCTGTTCCCGTAACCTTTGTGATTTTTTTTATTTTTTGTCATCCAGATATAATCCCTCTTTTTCACACTAACCAGATTGTGTCCTGTGCTGTGGTTCTGCATGCGTTCTGTTCTCTGCTAGACACTAACTGGGAACTCCTTATTGAGTCATCCTGAGTACCCAGCACAGTGCCCTGAATGTTATAGGATTTGCATATTAGAATGAATGTGAATGTCTTTGTCCTTCAAATGTGTTGATATTTGAGACACATCTATTTTTTTCTGTGTCCTTTTAGTTGTGACTTAAGCCTCTTTTGAAAGCTCCATCTCAAAGGATCCCTGATGCCTTTTTCCCCCCATAATGAACCTCCTTGTTTTCAGGTTGGTGCATGGCTCCTTCGTAGTTGTCCAGAATTGTACAGCATGCCACGCCTCTGAAGTTACGTGTGTTTCTACAGTTTAACTTACTTGGTTTTGCTTATAGTCACTCTGTGTAAGAAGCTCTGGATTGTAAACTGAGATCTTACTATCTTCCATCCTTGGTGCTTTGAGCATTTATGTTTGCTTTGGCTAATATTTTTTGAACAGTAAACGTTAACAGTTGAGGTAGGGATAATTCTACCCAAATGGATCATCTAGGAGGAGGATGATTCCATGCTCTGGAGAGTACCTTTTACAACTACTAGAACAAAATTCCAGATACTCCCTGCCCTTTTGAGGTATGAATTTGTTGGATGCATAGAAAATAAAATGGGCTCGCTCTCTCTTTCACTAGTCAAATATTTAATATCTTGGCATATTTCAGGACCCAGCTGAGCTCTCAAATGGAAGAGGGGATGAGGGCCCAGCTGAGCTGAGGTGAGAAGCTAGGAGAGGGAAGTAAAGGGCTGATATGTTTTGTATAAGACTGTCAAAGACATTGGGCTGCCTCCTTGCTCTTCTTCCTCATCCCCCTCCTAGCCCATTGCATGTCACCTTCACCTTTGGAGTTTTGGGTTTCTATCTTCAGTTATGCCTTTCCTATGTACCCAAGTCCTTTTGGTAGGATTGTGACTACTTTATCAGTAAATTCATGTAGGATTACTTCATCCGCAGACTATACCAGGAGGTATTGTCTCTGTAAAGCGGTTTCTTGGTTTGGTACATACTAATCATTTTCAGGCTTAATATTAGTTCATACATCTAGCTCTTTTAAAGAGAGCATTTAATATTAATTTCAGGTTACTGTCCATTCGTTGACCATGTTAGGACCTTGTGTTAAAAATCCTGTGCCAGGCTGCAAGCAATACCTACTACGTACTTTGAATTATCACAGGGTATCTATAGTGTTCTTAAATTGTGGTTTTAAGAACCACAGTTTATTATAGTGGTTTTTCAATTGGCACCTGAACATCATTGTCAGCTATTTAGCAATAAAGTGGTTTGTTTTGTTTTTAGCATGTAGTGTTTTGTTTTTAGCATTTAGTGGTCTGAATCAGTATCTGCTTAAACATTTTGTGTTCTAAAAACTACTCAAATAGTGTATACTGTCTGCTGTGGTGGTTTAAATATTTGGTACTTGGAACTTAGTATATGAGAGTTAGTTGTAGGTAAGTTTAAGGTAGAAAATGACTGTGTGTGCGTGTGTGTGTGAGAGAGAGAGAGAGAGAATGAGAAAAGCACAGCCAGCCTGGTCTGTATGTAGGAGTGTATGTTTATATTTGTTAATTTGAATTTTCCAAGTTCTCGGGATTGTGACATCTTGACCTTAGCATAAATTAGAAATGTACTGTTAGGAGGGAGAAAGTGGGAGCAGAAAACTTATTCTCAAGAAGGTTAGTGTCTTACGATTTTCATAGGCTGTTCTTTTACGTAGTTAACTTATTTCTTATAATAGCCCTGCACAATAAGCAGAGTGGGAAAAATCTATACTTCATAGATAAAGGAAGTTACTGAAGTTAAAATACGTTGAAGATCAACAAAACTACTAAGAAACACAATTAGGACTGGTGGCCAGCTTCTTTACTTCATACAGGCTTTTACTTTGATTTTCCTGTTTCCATATCCTCCTCAGTTGTCTTACTTGACTGGCACCTGGGATGGGGATGGTTTCCTTCAAGATCAGTTCCCAGCCCTGACTTTGGTTGATGTGAAAGTGTAAAATGCACATCTCCCCAACATGTGATGTAGTAGTAAGATTTGCCTTTTTTTTTTTTTTTAATTTTTTAATGTTTTATTTTTGAGAGAGAGAGACAGAGACAGAGCATGAGTGGGGGAGGGGAAGATAGAGGGGGAGATGCAGAATCTGAAGCAGGCTCCAGGCTCTGAGCTGTCAGCACAGTGCCCGACGCGGGGCTCGAACCCACGAACCGTGACATCATGACCTGAGCCGAAGTCGGCTGCTTAACCAACTGAGCCACCCAGGCGCCCCCCCTTTTTTTAAAATTTTTAAATGTTTGTTTCTTTTTGAGGGAGAAAGAGACAGTGTGAGTGGAGGAAGGGCAGAGAAAGAGAGGGAGATACAGGATCCGAAGCAGGCTCCAGGCCCTGAGAATCAGCACAGAGCCAGATGTGGGGCTCAAACTCAGGAACCGCAAGATAGTGATCTGAACCAAAGTCGGGCGCTTAACCGACTGAGCCACCCAGGCGCCCCAGGATTTGTCTTTTCTTGACCTTGATATATACCTGGCCATCTCTGAACTCTTTTGAAGAATTGAAGGGAAGCCTTGTTTTTAATACAAATGGGTGCATTTCATGCTTCTGCTTTGGATATGGGAAATAGGTATACTTGAAAGCTGCTGTATATTATACGTGATGATTTGGATTTGAATGTGGGCTGATGTAGTGCACTTACGTTTGTAGCCTCAGCCCTTAGTTAAGAATGTGGTGAGCATCTTGGTGTGGGCCGACATAATTAATGATATGAGCTAAGGTGTCTGCCATACCTCTTACCTGATACCCATATACTTTAGAGTTTAACTCTTATAAGGTTGCTCTAAGTTTACCAGAAATACCATGAAAAAGTGATTAATACAAAGACCCATAATACTTAGTACTTAGAAATTGTTGTAAAATAGGAGACATTTGGTACGTGGAGAGCCATTTTCCCAAGTTTATTAGGCTGAAAACAGCATGAGGTTTAATAACAATCAGGTGTCAAAAGGAGAACTAAATACTTGTCAGTGTTTATAAGTAAATAAAACAAGAATTTCAGATTCCCTTCAGTAAGGTCCCCATTGTTGGACTGCTTTGTTTTGGAAACCCATACGCTAGATTCGTAAATAAATATAAAATGTTTATTTTAATGCAGTAGTGCTGTTTAATGCCAAAGACTGGTCTGTTCCCAGTTCATGTTTGGTGATAACAGCTCTGGGAGAAGAAAGAATTGACCTAAGTTATATTTGAGGTTTTGCAGAACAGGCAGTATGCTCTGCACATTTAGGAACGAAGTCTTCTTTCCCTCTTAATAGAGTTTAGATTGGAAGTTATTGAGGATTTTTTTTTTTTTTGAAGGAGATTACCATGGATTCTTGGGGTGGGAGGCGGGGAATCAATGGCATTAAAGTAATACTCTGCAACCTTAAAGATTTGCAGTTGATAGAGAATAATGTGCCCTATAAAACCCTCCATTTTGGGAGTTCCTCTGGCTTTTTATTTTTAGCTGTGGCTTTTAGTTAGCAAGAGGAGGTGAAAAGTATAGTTTTCTCCTGGTCTTTGCCTTAAACTACTGAAACTTATAATGCTGAACAATTTCTCAGTTGAGATTCTTGGGAGACCATTATTCTGCCATTGGGGGATGATATCCCTTGCTCTTTGTTTAGACCTCTATTTCTAGAGAATTGGAAAGAGTAATGAGGATTTTAACCAAATTGTAATTGTCCTGATATTGCCAAATGGACCTAGAGACAGTTTTGCAGTGCTTTGAAAACTTAAGACTAGAAACAAAATAGCTGCTTCAGGGGCATGGAAGAATGCGTTCAGCCCACCCTCTAGTGGTTCATTCCATCAACCTTACCTTCCAATTTGCATGTTCACCCTGCAGTAAATTGGCCAGTCTTCAGGCACGGTTTTGCTTTCTACTCTTCTTGTTTTCAAAGACTTCCTGCAGCCTCAGGGATCTCCTTTGTCCCAAGGCCTGCCCACTCTCCTGGTTTTGAGGCAGGTTTTCACAGCAGTCTGTCTATTTGGGTAAGCTACCGGCAGCAGGAAGAGTTTTAAGTAAATCTCTTCTTCATACTTCTGTCCCTACTTACTCTCTCTACTACCTTGGAAAATTTAATTTGTAGTATGTTACTGACGGTTTTTAGGGGATTTGACCTTGACAACTTGTTTATATTAATTCAAGGGCTTCTGGTACAATGACAGTGATTTTTATCTTTTTGTGGATTTGCCTCCCCCTATCCCCGAATATAAAGCACTCAATGTGCCTTTCTTCCTTCTTTCTGGTATTAAATATTTATTTAGATCTGAATTAACTTTCTTCTCACCTTCCAGAAGGGATAGGATTTCTTTCCCTTCTTCCTTTCTTCTTCCTTCTTTTCTTTCTTTTGGACAAGATGGTTTTCTGTTTAGTGTAACATGCCAAATGGATCTCATTTTAGAATGCTGCAAAAGTATGTAGTGGTCATATTGGGATGTGTAGTAATACTGAAATGATGTTTTTTTTTTTTTTTTTTTGCTTTGTTCTTTGATAGGCTTATTCCTTTGAATATTTCATAGACAGGTCTGAAAATGAAGATCCTGAGTTTAGATAAACATGACTTGCCAAAAGCAGTTAATATTAATTCACCCTACTCTGTGCCATATCTACAGTGAAGGTGGCAAGCATTTTGTACTAGGGATCTTGTTTCTGTTTTCCCACTCTTGTGCCAATATCTGGTCTTCTTGAACTTCTCTACCACCATGCTAGAGAAATTGCGCACTCTTCAGCATGTTTGACCTTAAAGCTATGATGTTGCTAGCCTTTGTAGAAACCAGGCAAAGGAATAAAGCTGGTGTTGGGAGAACTGCAGAGAACATACTTCATTTAAAGGGCAGCTTGTTGGCCAGTAGGTCTGTGGGAATGTGGTCTCTGTTGCCAATCTTTCTCTCTCCTTTTAAGAGAAGCTAGGAATTTGTGTGTGTGTGTATATATATATATATTTGCAGTTGTATATACTTGTTGTATATACTTGTTGTATATACTTGTTGTATATACACACACACACACATTATATACACACACACATTTCCAAATTGGTAATTTTAAATGTTGGACAGTACTAATTAAAAAAAAAAGACATTGGATAAACCAAATTACACATGTTTGCAGACTAAATCTGCCCTCTGGCCTCCAGTTGTGACTCTGGCCTAGAGATCTTGAGCATTCACTGACTTACAGCTTGTCCCTTTTATCTCTTGGCTTTCCTCCAAGAGGCAGTGCATGATCTTCTGTGGTTACTCATGACTTTTTTTTTTTTTTAACCTTTTCTTCTTACTCCTTTCAGGTGAGATTTTGTAACCCCTTTTCCATTGTGGTCTTTGAGCTTTATTTTTGGTTTTATAAACTGTGGGCGTCAGATTTGAATGCCTAATAGTTGGATCAGGAAGACTTTTGACTCCCTCTGCCTTTATTTGGTCCAGCTTTACTTCCTGCTGGTCAGAGGCATTGTTGGGTACTGTTCATCATGCCATTAGGTATATGATGAGTTTCATACATGAAGGATGTCGAAAATGGTTAGCTGGCTACTGTTGTTTCTGTTGGCAATGTTGAGTAGGTCTTCATTAATGTGTAGGCAACCTTGACAGATAAATAAGAGGCTTCATTTGTCTGCATTTTGGTCAGTTCTTATTAGTATAGGAAGCCAGCTGTCTTTATTAGCAAGTCAAGATGTGGGTCATTTTCAGTTTAGGACAAGAAGTTACTTTGGCCACATACCACTGTGTCTTGGCCAGTGATGCATAGCAGTTGTTCTTTCTTGATCTAATGGTAGTGAAATTTGTTCTGAGTGTTCTTATGCAGTGGAAGTTTCCTCCAGTCTTAATTTACTACTTCTGCTTCTACCTCGATTCCCTTCCTGCTTCTTGTTTTCTGTGTTCTTGAAATAGAAAATGAAAAACAGTATTCTGGTTCCTCAACTCTGTTCCAAGGCTTGCAGTCCCCGGGCGTTTGTTATGAATCCTGGGTGTTAGCCCAACCTAAGATGGCTTTAAAAAGCATGCTTGGGTGGGGATAACGGTATAGTAAAGTCATATTTCTAAACCATTCTACTTCAACCAGAGATTGGCAGTCAAGTTAATAAACTCTTTAAAATATGTCTAAGAGTGTACTTTCGTAGAGCTCTGCCTTTTTTCCCCCCTTTGGAAAAAGTAAAAAAATTGGGGTTCGTGGCCTCAAAAATGGCTTGAGGATTCCCCTCACCTTTTGTTTTTTTCAAGTTCATCTGAGATTAAAGTAGTAAATGATGGTAAAATTTTTCTTTCCTTTAAGGTTGATCTGAAAAGAGGTTGTAGACCTAACTGCTCTGGACTAGCCTATTGCCTGTTACATATTACGTACTTTCTGAAAGTCTCGTTAATAGTAATACTGTGTATTTACTGCCAGGCAATTTACATATAAAGGCTACTGGGCTGAGAAAGTTAAAGAAATTTGTTCTTTACATGGGAAAACATTCTAGCAAGAAATGGATATGAAGAAGCTCTTAGCAGTCCTAAATCAGAAAAACTTTGTAATTTCAAATTTTCATATTGAGGCAGAAATCCAGTTTAATGTTTAAATGAGAAAGCTATGCACAATCTCCTATTATTCTTTAGCATTTTAAACACTGGTAAGCAAAATGGTTCATTTTTTTCAAATATGTGTCTTAAGTTCAGATGTGTAAGTTAGAGGTGGTAGTTTCCATGGCAGTGCCTTTGCCCTTGTATCTTTTTCTTAGATAGCACAGTGTTTAGTATAGGTCATCCAGAGAGATTATTCCTGGCTGTGGATCCTTAAAGACTGCTTTGCAAACCTTTGACTCCTCTGGGTGCAGGTGTGTTTTGGAGAAGCTCCATGAGGGGTGGAATGTGAGTAGGCTTTACGTACCTTGTTCTGGCATCTAGCACAGTGTACCTGTCCTGTAAATCAGGGATGTTGCTTTTCTGGCCTTGGGTGGTGGCTTTTGGTCTACTTCTCTTCTTGATGTTACTCTATATAGCAGACCTTGGCTACACTGGGGGGTGAAGTATTAACTTCCAGTATGGTCTTGGTTTTTCACAGTGGTGGTGGGGTTTGCTTATTTTGAACTGTGATGTGGTGACAATATCTGTCTTTCCCTCTCTTTACTTCCTCCCTGAGACTTAGGTTGTTTTAACATAGGCTTGTATCTAGGAATTTAAAACAAATGCAGATTCATCTTGAAACTTTAGCTTATATGCATGAGTAGGTATATCTGGAAAGGGATGTGTGTGTGTGTTGGTAGTGGGCCATGACAGCCTGCTTTAAGTCTACCTTCCCCTTTATTAACAGTCTGAGGTAACTTTGGCTTTTCAAGATATATAGCGTTACATTGGAAGGTTTCCTGCTTGGCAGGGAATGTAAAGCCACATGAAAAATCCTATAAATTAGGGGGATTTTTTTTTTTTTACTCACCATCTTTAATAGCTCTTGATGGCACTGATGCTCTGTCTCTTTATAGATCTCTGTTTACATTTATTGCTGAGCAGTTAAAGATGAGTACATGGGCTGATAGGCGCACACAGGAGTATTTGACCCAACTCAGTGGTTTATAGAAGGCTTCCTGGAGACGACATACCTCCTTTCTGTGTGCTGAGGATGTTTCCATTACTAGGAGAGGAAAGGCAGTGAGGCTATGGGAAGCAGCCTGGGCATGGGAGGGACTGCTGGGAGTTTGCTAGAGCCTCATGTGTGTGACATGGAGTGGTGAGCGTGCCGTGCAGAGCTAGGTGGGAGCCAGGTCAGGTCAGAGGTCTCACTGCAGAGCTGAGATGTTACTTTGTCGGCAGTGGGGAGTCACTGAAGGCCTGGAACAAAGAAATGGTTATGGGATGCTGACTGCTTTAGGTAGACCGAGGTAGCTATGGAGTGGAGGATGAACTGGAGAAGGGGCAAGCCTGGAAGCAGAGACATCAGTTAGGAGTCTTGAGATGGAGTCTCAGAACTCCTCTCAAGTCCTGATTTTCTCTTCTTACTAGCTGTGTGGACTCCTGAAGTTTGGAAATCCTCATTTGTAAATTAAAGTTAATGTACATAGTTCATAGCACACAAGAGGATTAAATGGGATTTTGTTTGTAATATAGCTAATTTGAGGCCTTGTCTGGAATAAGGAATCAATAAACGCTTTTTTTTTCCTTTCCTGCTCTTTCCTACCTTCTATTGGTAGTAGAATTCACTAAACTCTACTATAGGAGGCAGAGAATGTGAACCTCTTTCCTGTAGCAAAAGATACAACTAAATCTTGTGAAGAGTTTAGGAGGATGCCTTACTTAATTTTATTATTAAGTGTTTAAATTAAAACATTGTCTTAAAATTGAAGTTAGGGCCGACTTAGAAAAAAGAATGTTCAAATTCAGGTCACTTTGAAAATCATGATGGGAGAAAGACCGTAGGAGACTAACAGTTGTGTGTGGATGTGTATGGATCATTTCCTTGATCTGTGGGTTGTAGAAACTGTGGCACCATGTGACATATCTCTGTGTGCATTATCAATCTAGATTCAAGAGTACATTCATGGCCGAGGCTTCTGCATGCCCATTCTCTCTTATGTTGTAAATAATAAATCTGAATAAAAGTGGAAGATGCTTGTGTCATCCTTAGAGTTCTTAGCCAAAGGAACAGTGAGGTAGCAGTTTCTAATTTTAAATATTAAAATTCCAAGAGACTGAGAAGCTGAACATAAGACTGAGACTGAGTTGGGGAGGATGGAAGGCATGTGCACTCTGTGTGTGTGTGTGTGTGTGTGTGTGTGTGTGTGTGTGTATACATACGTACTTTTTAAAGTAAGGTAAATTAAAATAGACCAGGATCTAATTCTGATGTGAAACACTTAAGTTATTGGCACTCTGTATATGTAAATGTAGTCTTTAGAGGTCTGGGGTTAAAAATTGCAGCATGTCAAGTAAAAATTCTTCTCCTCCTTAGTCACCATTTGTGACTGTGCTAAATGTAGTTTAACACAGCATCTGCTTCCTAGGCCTTGCATAGAAGCGGACAGTCATGATTCGGCAAAGTCTGCATATTGCACTTTCTGTCCACAGTGTTTCTTTTCCTGTGAAGAAGCTCCCAACAAAACTGTGTACTGTTGTTGCCCATTTAGACATGGGAGAAAAAAGCCTAAGCTTTAACTTAAGAGACAGATAGGCAAATTCTCTATGGTAACATTTTCGTAGAGGTATTTTCCTTTGTCTAACAGTAATGATAAAAGCCCTTATTCACGCACCACCTTAGAATTTGTCAGACTAAATAAAACTTTTAAAGAAAAGAGATCCCATTACCCCAAACCCCTTACTAGAGCTTAAAAAATTTAAACACTAGATGTCTTTGTGGTTTGAGTCTTACGAAGGATTTTTCAATGTTAAAATGTAGCCTGTGGTTTCATATGTATCCCCTTTCAATACTTCAACCCTAGGAGATCAATATTGCTTCTCATTAACTCTTGGAAATATATATGTACATACATAAATCGGTTCTATATGCACATATATGCTCACACACTTGCCTCATTGTTCATTTATACAATAAGAGGACTTGAGCCAATGTACTTTTAGAAATCCTTAAGCATTCATTTAAAATGTGCATTACTTGGGGCACTTAGGTGGCTCAGTCAGTTAAGCATCTGACTTTGGCTCAGGTTATGATCTCGTGTCAGTGAGTTTGAGCCTCGTGTCAGCACAGAGCCTGGAGCCTGCTTCGGATTCTGTGTCTCCCTCTCTTTTCTGCCCCTCCCCTGATCATGCTCCGTCTCTATCTCTCTCTCTCAAAAATAAACATTAAAAAAAATTTTTTTTAAACATACATTACTTTGGTGACCCCTTGCAAAAGTGAAATTTGACCAAAGTTGAAGTGACAGCCACTGGTAGGGAAGGTAAGCACTTGAACTCCTTTCCTTGTTGGAGAGGTATCTGAGACCTGGGGTTGGGTGTATTTGCCCATTATGGATATAATATACTGGGTGTGAGGTTAAAAAAGGTCTTAACTGATCTGTAGTGTATAGTATTAACTTTCTCTTCTCAAGTGTTAGCTCTTACACACATTTTTAGGAGATCAACTAGAAATTTCCTTGTCATATTCTCCCTCAGGTCCCCCAATCTTAGTTGGAATCACTTGGAGTAAACATAACACTTGAACTCAATGTCTGTTTTTTACCTTAGCTGCCTCCCACCCCCCATATCCTCTTTTGAAATGTAATAAATAACTGGGAGTTTAATTACCATAAGAAGCCACAGATGTACCTAGGTGGTGGTGTTTTGTTTTTTGTTTTTTCCTTTTTCAGCTGGGATGTAGCTTTTAAAGAAAGCTGTCTTTCAGGGAGGAGGGGGGAGAGGTGAACCAAAGGAAATTAAGTATCTTTCTTGGTGCGAATCTTGTTTTTTAAGATGCTTCAACTTTCCATACTAAATAATTCATAGTCCTGTTTCTAAATCAAAAGTATGTATCTCTTGGGAATGTCAGTACGTTAAACATCAGCTGAAAAGAAAAATATATTTTATAGGTGAGTACCAGTGAGATGATCTCCATTTCAGAGAGGAAGGAAGCTGACCCTTTGTATTGATCAAGGTTTATGCTCCCACCGTCCTATGTCCTACAGCGGGCAGGATGAGAGCCTTTGTTCTTCTCTGCACAGTGCAGTAATGAGTTACAAGGTTTCTACGTCTGAGGGTAGCCGATCTTTATTTTCAGTTCCTCTGAAATCCAACAAATATTTGTAGCCTCCCAACATTATTAAGGAAATACACCTTGTTTTGTTGACATGATAGATGCCTTTATTTTGATATAAGCCAGTAGGGATTAAATACTAACTACAGTTTTTGGCTTTCTGTCATAAGTCTTGCTAAATGGCAGTGAAGAGTAAAATGTTAACCTTAGTGGCCAGATGGAGTATTGTGGCCCTTTATAACACTTGTGAGTTAAAAATATTTGTGACCATAAACCTTCCTTGTCTTATATTCCCTTTAAGACTAGGCATAGTTTCTCTTTTGGAGTTTGAATATGAATGTATTTTAGTGTCTGTATCCTACAGAGGAGCTATGTTTTTTAACCTACCTAATGAAAACCTTCAACCACTGGGATTAATTTGAGGATTTCCAATCAGCCTTTCACAATTTGTTACTACCCTGAGGGGGTTCCCTTAAGCAGTGACTTTAGTGGAAGAATGTGAAGTTAATCCAATTTCTATGTTGATTATTATGTTAACTGTCTTAATTTAGCAATTCAAATTTATCTGCCTATACCAAACAAGAACTCTGCTACAAAACTGTGGAGTAGTTGATTTTATTCTTATTATGTTCATATCTCTTTTTAGGTTCTATAGCCAAATAATGGCATGGAAATTAATTAGGCCCACGGAGGTTAGGATGAAAGAATGAGGTTGGAATGATTCATCACTGGAAGGTAGTGTATTCCAGCCTATAACCAGGATTGAGTTAACCCCTGGCTTAATTTGCACGGTTCTGGAGGTGAATAAATGGCTCTTTTGAAGAATATGGATTGAAAAGCTTACTTCCATTGCACAAAGTGTAACTTATTCTCATTACCTTCATCTATTTTGTATTTATTTTTTTTATTTTTTAATATATTTTTTTACTGTTTTATTTATTTTTGAGAGAGAGAGAAAGAGAGAGAGGGAGAGGAGCGAGCAGGGGAGGGTCAGAGAGAGAGGGAGACACAGAATCCGATGACAGGCTCCAGGCTCTGAGCTAGCTGTCAGCATAGAGCCTGATGTGGGGCTTTAGCCCACGAATCGAGAGAGCATGACCTGAGCTGAAGCCGGACGCTCAACTGACTGAGCCACCCAGGCGCCCCATCTGTTTTGTTTTTAAAGTTTTGGGAGGAATGTTGAGAAATTTTCTTAGTTTGAATTCTGACAACTTTAAGGGGGCTATCAAGGGTTATGAATTAATTCCTGATAATACTGTACTCTGTTTACTAGTTATAACTTTTAAGTTCCTCTGATTTTTAAAAATATTACATTTGCTGTTTGCAAAAAACCGAAATTGAATAAACTTTAAAGACTATTGGCTTTATTCAGTGATTCCTGAATTGGTCAGTATCCCATCTAGGAGACAGAAAGGAGCTCTGAAGAATGGATAAAATGGGAGACTTTTATAGGCAGAAGGGGACAGGAATAGAGAAGGAGTGGATTCCCTCATATTTCTCTGGGGGACAGAAGGGGTTGATTAGGTGGATTACCTCACTAGTTAGTGCTGACCAGAAAATTTCAGATTTACTGGTTTAAGGCTACATTCCTGGGAGAGGTCGAAATTCTAATTAGGTTAAGTCTTGGTTTCCTGACATGGGGCTTAGCACAAGTGACACTATTGTGGACCTGTTTTTTTCTCTTTTAACAGTGCCTCCCCCCTACTTTTTGATCACACTCTCATATGATCAACAGAAAGGTGTAATACAAATTCAAGGTGGGGCGACTGGGTGTCTCAGTCAGTTGAGCATCCCGACTCTTGATTTAGATTCAAGTCATGGTCCCAGGATTGGGCTTGAAGCTGAGTGTGGAGCCTACTTGAGATATTCATTCTCTCTCTCTCTCTCTCTCTCTGTCCCCCCCCCACACACACACCTCTGCTCCTTTCCCCCACTGGTGCACACTCTGTCTCAAAAAAAAAAATTCAATGATTACCACCACTCTCAGCTACTGCTCTGAAGTTCTTGAAGTTTTTGTTGATCATCTCTGTGGTATTCATGGACCATGATGATTTTTGCTTAATCTGTCATGTTACAAACCATTACTTTAGGTTCACAGTGTTTAAGTTGGTCATTCTCTTTACTTTTTTAATGGTCCTGTCTTAGGGAGATCATTCACTTGGGTGCTTAGCAGCTATGGACATGAATTTATAGCATTCAGAGAATAGAGCATGCTAGGGAGACTACAGTGATTATTATAAGCAGAATAATTCCCTTTGGAGTGTACTTTGAAGCCATGGTCTCCCAAGACCCAAAGCAATCAAAGTCAAGTAAGTCAAAGAAGAGATTCACCTTTCTAAGTCAAGGGGCTCATATAATCATCTTATGTCACTGAGTTTCAACTTCCCAAGAAGTGTTAATCCAAGGATGGTGGTTTTGGCCACAGAATAGATATTTCCTTGCTGAACTAAAAGATCATTTAAGGGCTGTCTTGTTATTAAGAACAACTTTGGCCAGAGAGTCTAAGGATTTTTTGTTGTTTTAGCAGCAGGTTCTTTCAAGAGTTGAGGAGAAGGTCCTGACCATAGCCTCATTTACATTTATTTCTAGCCAGAGGAGCACTGATCTGCCAAAGGAAGCTAGTTTTGAACCTCAAATGCCTCTTGGTAATTTCCATTTCAGTCTTTGGCCTAGGACAGATAAGGTAACAACCATGGAGGCCTATATAAATGCAGTCTGTAGACCATCCAGGTGGTTTTCTTCTGGTTAGCCTTGCCTTTATGGCCCTTTCTTCATGCAAAGCTCAGACCCAAGGTTGTGGGAAATAGTCTTTGGGGGGTCTCTAGAACCATGGACAGATGGGAGTTTTTGAGGATAATTCCAGTAGTCTGAAAGGTTACCCCCCTTAGTAGTGGCCTGGGAGATATAGATGATGGTGTTATCTTTCCAGCCCAATACCAGGGTAAAGAAAAGAGAAGATGAAAGGGTTTCATGTTTAGTTAAAGTGTGAGGTCTTGATTCCGCGTCTTGGGAGGAAGCAGTCTACATTGATGTCAGCTACTTTTCTTCCTCCGCAATTTGATTTGAAGGTCTCCAGTGTTTGCACAGGACCACAGATGTCAGGTAGAGCCTTCTTTAGCTGTGAAATATGTGCCTGAGGTTTTAGTCCCTGAAGTTTGGCTGCTAGATACCCAGATAGGTAGTGAGGAGGACCTGGTATACTTTCTTTCTAAGGAGATTTTAGGGATGGTCTTTGTTCTATAGTGATTCCAAATCAGAAATGGGGGAGAGGCGATTTGAAACACTGGTTTGGAGAGTCATAGCCAAATATTTGAGGAAACTAGAAGAATTTAGGATCCTGTCTGTTCTACACGTTTATAGCCTCAAAGACCATAATGGGATTAGAATTAATATCAACAAGGGTATGAACAATTTTTCTCTCTATAGTATCCCCATTCCCCCTCCCCCCCCACCAGAGATTATCACAGTAAAACTCATTATTCGTATTAAACTTGGCCTGACGTAAGTGCAGCAAGAAGAGTAGTTGACCATATGAGCTCTTTTTAAGACTGTTTTGCTGGAACTTGTCATAAGCAATCTTCTGTTAGATTCTGAAAAACCTGGAGACCAGGAAGCCAATCTAAGGACCCTTAATCTCCTCACATTTTACTTGTAATATCATTCCACTCAATGCTTTGGTAATTTGGTTAATGTTTTCAGTTGTCTGGGTGCAAGGAGAACAGATTCTTACTGAATTCATGTAAATATCTTTATTGCCATGAAAAGGATACTCTAGAGTTTGTGAATTTTGGAGAGATCAGTTAGGGAGAAAAAATAAATGTTTCCTATTTGTTTACAAAGGTATGCTTTACCAGATTGCTAGTTTAAGAAAATAAAGTTTTCATTAAATCTACAAAATCAAAACAATAAGTAACCAATAATATTTTGGGACAAAAAATAAAAAGTAGAGCCATCTTCCATTAATACTTGTTCTCCTTGAATCCAGTTTTCCCA
Source organism: Cryptoprocta ferox (assembly GCA_028646485.1). Taxonomy (NCBI): domain Eukaryota; kingdom Metazoa; phylum Chordata; class Mammalia; order Carnivora; family Eupleridae; genus Cryptoprocta; species Cryptoprocta ferox. Next base: position 44,046,742 of record CM053568.1, read on the forward strand.
TTATTTCTGGTGATTTGTACCCAGTTCAGTTTTATGATCTTAAAGTTAACAGAAACTTGTACTTGTCAAAGTGCTTTCCATGAATCTCCTTGAAGATGAAGCACTTTTACAGGAATCCTTTTGCAGAAGCATCAGAGTAAAACAGTAACTCCGCAAATGACAAAAGGCTTAAAAATGATTTCATGTTTAAAAGATCTGAGGAGTGTTCATCATACTGGAATTGACAAGGAAATTTGGTTATTTTTGAGATACACAACATTTAAGATAATACCTAGAATTATTAATACTTTTATTTTAGAGAGCATGAGGGAGGAAGAGGGGCGGGCAAGGTGGGGGGGAGGGGAGAGAGAGAGAAAGAAACTATCTTAAGTAGGCTCCTTGCTTAGCGCAGAGCCCTATTAGAATTCTTGCAGCTTCATATGATTTCTGGAGTCCTTCTAACATCTTCTGTCTATACAACGTAAAAAGGCTTAGTATTCTTGACAATGCTTCCCATGTAATTTTATCACATAAGTCTAATTTAATTAGTTTAATATCTCCTTTTTTTTAAGGACAGAAGCCATATCTTTTGAGACATTCCAAGGATCTTCTGAAAAATCCCTAGTTCATTTGAGGTCAAAAAGACTTCATTTAGAATTTAATTTTGTGAATTTATTAAAAATATCAAAAAGGTTTTAAAACACTTGGTCAAATAGGATAATAGGTCACTTTGAAACAATACTTAACCATTTAACCATAGTGGTGATTAAAGATTTTGAGTGCAAATACAGAAAGTTAAATAATTGTAAAAAACCTTAGCTCTTTTTTAATAAGGAAGGCTGAGTTTTCAGAAATAATCAAAGACCTGATAAAAACAACATTGAAACATAGGAAATTACTTTGACAAGACATGAAATATTTGTTTTTCAGGCAGTATACCTAAAAGGTAAAGAAAACCATATAAAAATTTCTTATCAGGAGCAGACCAGTCTAAGAAAAATTTGTCTTAATTTAGCAGGTGAAGGAAAATTAAGTTTTAGTTTTACAGAAGTACACTACTGGTTTTAAAGCTTAATTTTATAACCCTTATTATAAACTCATTTAAGTTTAACCAAGTGATCCAAACAAAATAAGATTCTCTTAATTTGTCCTTTATTTTCCCTTTTTCCATTTTGAAATAACAAATTTGTTTCATTTTCCCTCCACAGAAACCCGTTTCAAACCTCATGCCTTTTCTAACCCAAACAAACAAAACCCATATTCTGCTTTCCTTGAATACATGGTTGTTTCCCTTATTACTTCTGATAGATTTAATTACGTATGTTAGAATTCTTAATGCTTAGAAACCTTAATTTCTAGTAAAAATAAAGAAGTACACAACTGTGAATTGTCTTTTAGCATTAGCATTCTGTGGGTTGGCAAATTTATAAATACTTTTTATAATTTTTGGAAACATATGTTTCTCATAGTAAATTTCTCAGCATGATACAAAACGTGTTTACTAATAGACTCAGAATATCTCGAGTTTCTCTGTAAAGGAAGCCAAAAGTGGATAAGCCTATTTTTAGTAATTAATGTTCTTGTGTTTTATCATATTTGCAAATGATTTTGATATTAATGATTATGCATCATTTAATTTAGTTTGGCAAAACTAAGACTTCAGGTTACTAAGAAGTTTTGGGGAGACTGTTAAAAAATTTACCTAAAAATGTTTATCTTGCTTACATCTATTTAATTGTTCTCAATTTTGTTTAGATTACTTATGAAAATTTCATCATACCAAGTTATTTTTCTTGCTGACAGGTTTTAGAACAGAGAACACAATTAACTTATTTGACTAATAAAGCCAGGTTGAATAAAAGTTGTATATTGCAATTTATTCAGTGTTGATAACTCTAAAGATATGTTTATTTTTATGAAACCTACAAATTAGCTTTAATATTGAATATTTTCATCTTTCTCTGGGGGATAGAAGGGGTCTCTCTATTTGGTGGGTTACCTCACTAGTGCTGACCAGACAATCCACATTTACTGGTTTAAGGTTACATTCCTGGGAGAGGTTGAAACTGCATTAGATTAGGAATTAGGTCTTGGTTTGCTGACATGAGGCATAGCACAAGTGACTCCCATTCTGCAATTATTCCATATATAAAATGAATAACTTTATTAAAAATTTTTTTAACTTTTATTTATTTTTGAGAGACAGAGACAGAGCATGAATGAGGTAGGAGCAGAGAGAGAGAGAGAGAGAGAGAGAGAGAGAGAGAGGGAGACAGAATCCGAAGCAGGCTCCAGGGTCTGAGCTGTCAGCACACAGCCCGAAGCAGTGCTCAAACCCATGAACCATGAAATAATGACCTGAGACTGAAGTTGGACACTTAACCTACTGAGCCACCCAGGCACCCCAAAAATGAATAACTCTTGATTTAATATTGGTAAACTCAGTTTTCGTGTGTTGGATGTCCTTAAGGAGACTCCCCTGCCCCCTACTCCTGCCCTTTCTATAGAAAGCCCTTCTGTTGCTTAATCATCTTGTATTCTTAGTGCCCAGATCTTATGAATGCATTGGTGGTTGGCGAGCCTGTGAGGAGCTAGAATCAAAACCAGTTCCTTGATCATGGATTTAAACAGTTTAATGATGTAATTAAAGTAACACATTGGTAACATTTTTCCTTCTGGGTATATCTTCATATAACATATACCTTCTAGTATTCCCTTGGTTGGAGTCACTGCCATTCTTTTTTTTTTTTTTTTTTTTTTTTAATTTTATTTTGAGAGCGGGCATGTATGTATGAGTAGGGGAGGGACAGGTAGCAAGGGAGACAGAATCCCAAGCAGGCTCTGTACTGCCAGCACAGAGCCCGACGCAGAGCTCTTTTCCACAAATCATGATCTCAGCTGAAATCAAGAGTCGGATGATTAACCGACTGAGCCACCCAGGTGCCCTGAGTCATTGTCATTCTATGTTAGGGTTAATTGTAGTTGTTAGGTCTTCCTGCTTCCAAAGTTGCTGAGTCCTCCCAATCATGTGATTTATTTTTATAAGAGCCACATCCTGTTCTGCTCAAAATCTTATGGTGGCCTCTGATGGGGCTCAGGACACACTCCCTGAAAATATGGAACCTTGGCATTTTGAATATGTTAAGTTGCAGGAGTTTGAGAACATAGAAGCAGAAAGGTCACCCTGCCCACTGCCCCCCCCTTCATCCCTGAAATAGGTCATACAACTCTTCTGTGAAAGGTATCCTCACAGTACTGGGAGGAAGGAAGAAAATTTTAGCACCAGAGACTGGGAATTTTGAGCTGAGAAATTAGTACAGACAAACCTTGTTAAACTAACCCTTGTCTTCCTAGTCACTTCTTCATCACTTAATACCCCTAGTCCCAGCCCCTTTGCCTTGTCAGTTCTTCACAAATGTACTCTTTGTCTAAAAAGTATAAAAGCTTCCTGCTCCAGTAACTTCTTTCAGTCTTCATTTTCTTGTGAAGGCTCCCACGTACATGTAAAAGTTCAATAAAATTTGTTTTTCTCTTGTTACTCTGTTTTTGCCAGTCTAATTTTCAAACCCAGTCAGGGACCCTAAGAGGGTCAAAGAAACTTTTCTTTTTCCCTACACCTCTAAAGCCTTCTATGTACTGCTTCTTTGATTCCTGTCCCTCTCACTATGTCTAGCTTCACCCTGGCTGGTCTCTGCCTGGAATGCTTCTCTGGACATCCCCATGGGGATTTGTTTGTTTACTATTACATTTCTAACAAATAACCATGAACTTGGTTCTTAATGCAAATTTATTATCTTCCAGTTCTGGAGGTCCGAGTCCCCCAGAGTGGATCTCATTCGGCTATGAGTAAGGTGTTGGCAGTGCTGCATTTCTTTTGGAGTCTCCAGGGGAGGATATGTTTTCTCGCCTTTTCCAGCTTTTAGAGGCTGCCCATACTCTTATGTTGGTGGCTGTCTCCCATCTTCAAAGCCATTTGAGCCTTTCTCATGCTGCATTACTCTGACACTGACTCTCTAGCCTTCCTCTTCCATTTATAACAATTCTTCTGCTTACACTGGCCCTACCTGGGTAATCTAGGATAATCTCCCCAACTCAGAGTCTTATCATTAACAGTCTTAATTATGTCTGTAATTTAAATCCCCCTTGTCATGTAAACATAACATTCACAGATTTTAGGGATTAGGATGTGGACATCCAAGGTGGGCCATGAACCTGCCCAGCACAGTGGCTAATTTATATCTCCTCCAGATCTTGGTCAGAGTTGTTCACCTTTTCAAGGATGCCTACTGTTTAATGCTAGAAACTATCCCTCTCTTCATTCTCAACCCCTACTTGGCTCTATTTTTTTTTTTTTTTTAATTCCATAGCTCACTTCCTCATAGCTGTTAAACTGTTGTCTTTTATATATTCATTTTTGGTCTGCTGCACACACCTCCTATTGCAAATGAACACTCCAGGATTCATCTTAATTACTGTATCTCAAGTACAGAGGACAGTTCTTAGGTCGTGGGACTTGTGTACGAATGTTTGAATGAATGAATGAATGAATAGTGTGTGAAGCTTAAGCAAATTTTTCTCACCAGAGCTTTACTTTTCTGTTGCCCAGCATGGATACCTGAAATGGACATAGAATGAAGGGAAGGACCTGGGACTCCTAAATTCATAAGCTTTACTTTCTAACCTCAGAGGTTTTAATCCTGCCAGCTCTAGAGCTACAAACTCTCAGAAAGAGTGGCATCAGAGAGACTCTGTTGTCTGTAGGAGCCATAAAGGGCCAAGAGACAGAGAAATGTTGGTGTTCACTGCCAAAGAACATTCTCCCTGTGACTCCTGCAGCTGTTCAGTGTATTGTCTCTGGCAGCTCTTGGACCCTTGTTAGCCCCAAGGCCAAAAATATGAGCTTGACAAGGCCGAGGAATCCATAGAGCCTGTGAGGCAGCTAACAGGTATGGGAGTGGGGTGGGAAATTGATAGGGATTGTAGGATTGAGGTAATCACATGAAGTTTAAAACCACAAACCTTTATTATTTTAGGAACCACAAAGGAAAGTAAAGAGGTTTTAAAGAAAACAAACTAATGGCTCATTCCTGTAGTTGACACATCAGCCCCAGGATTTTAGTGCTTGGTTGCGTTCTTCCCTTGGCTTAATTCAGTAAAGCTGGAATATATCCTGAAAGTGTCATTTTAGTGGTAAAGGTGAAAAAAATTATGTGGGGATAGTATCTGCTAGGGAGATGGCCCCATCAGTTGCTTACCCAGCTCTCATTTGTAAGTTCTCATTACCCCACTGACTATTTCAAGTGCTTTAGCTCCCTGCCTGGAGTTCCCCAAAGGAAAATGCTTTGGGGTCAGGGTTTCTGTCTTTATTTTTGTTGTTTCTTTTCTTAAAATTTAGATACAAATGCCTTCTGTTCACCTTGTAACTTGGTCTTCAGAAAGGTTTGTGGTCAGAGGAAAGGCTTTGTACAACCCTGATTCTCCCCTGGTGCTGTGCTACTGGAGATACTGAGAACCTACTAGTTTGCAAATAAGTGTCCAGACCAAAGTCACTTTATCCAAGCTGGATATTTCAAGGTGTGAGAGAAATGCTTGCCCTTGACCTTGGACATGATTCTTTAGAGATGATGCCTTTTATAGTTGCTTAAACTTTTCCAGTCTGTATTAAATTAAAACCATTTGAGATCTATAACTTAGTTATGATGCTTTTTTAAGCACCTTTGTGTTAGGTTTATTTTTTCACATTTACCTCTGCTTCTGCCATTTTCCTCACGTTAGGCCCAGATTCCAGATGCTACATCTCCCTAACCCTGTTGGCCAGTGACTTGGATCACATTTATACCATGTTTTTGTCTTGGCTTCCAGCTTTTTTGTAGTTGGCAATCTGGCACAATAGACAAGGTAGTTTCTCTTTTTATGCTGTTTAGTAAGAATTTGGATTTTAGTGGGTAAGGGTGGCTGATAGAATGTGCCAAAAATTGAAAATATGCTTTCATAATTATCTCTGGTTTGAAATACTTGAGGTGGGATAGAAAAAAATGCTAAGTTTGCATGCATTTAGGGAGGTCATTGCCCTTTCATGCTCCACTTTTTAAAAAAAGAACTGTTCTTATCTTTGATATATTTTCAAATGGCTTACAACCAGGGATGTGGATGTGTGGTGGGCATGGCTGGGGGCCTTCCAGACAGATTGAATTGCATGAGGAAAGCCAGAGAACGTATGGCTTTGCACGTACTGCAACTGTTTGAGGGACAAGGAGTGGTTCAGATATTTAGGTGCTTGAATACGTTGGCTCATAAAAGAGTGTAGAAGGTCCCAGATGCTTATATTGTTTATACCACGAGTAGTTTGTACTTAATTTGATAGGCAGCAGGGAGCTATTGAGGGTTTAGGAGAATCCATTAGGGAGTAGTAGTGCTAGTGTGGATTAGGGTGATGAGGGACCTTTGGGAAGGTTGTAATTCAGGGGTTCAGATGGAAGATGAGGGCCCAGAGGTGGACAGTATCCATGACAGTGGAGGAGTCTAGGCAGATGGATAGACCTCCTCAGGGGATGTGCAGTGGTCTTTCAGTAGTCCTGCTATGACTTTAACCTGTAGAGGTCTAGTCCCCAAATCAGGTGGGATCTAAGTCTGGGAAACGCTTATTTCCCCTTGTAGACATTGTACTTAATGAGAATTCTCAGAATATATTTAGGATGGTTTTGATTAAGTCTATCTTGTTTGGTGGCTGTCTGCAAGAGGTTGAAAATAGGAAAGAAACTGATGAACCTTAGTTCTCAGAGCTTTGCATTAGGAAGTTTGGAAAATAGGGACTTTTTCTTTTCTCTCCTGTGATCAGAAAACTGTTGGCCCCAGATAGGAGAAATCGAGCAATAGCATTGGTTTCCTAAAATAGTTCTTTACTATTGTAAGAAACTTTAGAAATGAAAGTACACAGAAGGTCATTTAAGTAAAAAAGGGAAAAATCAGTGTAAAAAGTCTTAATGGAGTTTTGGAAATAAACTGTGTGAGTGTGAAGACATAGAGGTCATCCCTCTCCCCCCACCCCCAGTAAAATCATGCTTCTATCAAACTAACATCTCATCATTATCTCTTGGAGCCCTGGGAAAGTATAGAATATTCTATAGATCTATGCTAAAGTGCCTTTTCATAAATTACTACATGGAGAATAACAGGAGAAAAAGTCTTAATTGGCACAATTGATGTCTAAATTAAGATGTGAACATATATTGAAACATTAGTTTTTAAGCTTTAAAATGAGTGGTTCTGTGTTGCTGGAATGTGCCCTCCCCCCCCCCCCCCCATTTCCAAAGAGTTTCAGAGCCAATAGAATCTATAAATAGTACAGGCCGGTTGTCTGTGGTAGATTGAGTAGAGCAGAATTGCCTGTCCTTAAGTGAAGGGGAAGTAGCTTTACATTTTTAGTAACTGAATTGTTGGCCAGCATAAAGGTAAGGGCCATGTGAGCAACTTATTTATAACTTCCCATAAAGGTATGTGTCTGCCTCAAGCAGAGAAACTGTCTGGGGCGCTTGAAATGTAAAAGTGCAGTAGAATCATTTTCCATACACAGCCTTCCTAGCTAGTTGGTACAATAAAGTGATTGTTCACATCCCTGGGGCTTTCAGAAAGAGGGATGTCAATAGATTAGCTTATTAGCGTTGTCTCCTATGGAATAGAAGGGACTGAGGCCGTTAAATGTGAATCTGTGGTTTCATGTAGTGAAGAATGTTGAGATCTTAATTCCCTAGGGTATTCAGGATATAAATTTAAGCTTGGTTGAACCTCTTGGGTGTGGTCCTACCTCTTACCATGTGGTCTAACCACAATTAGGTTCTTGTCAAAATATTTCATGGGTATAAAAAGCACTTTATTTTTTCACAGATTAGTTCAACTATAAGTAGGTTTTTTTTCTTTTAAATAAAAAACATAGAATCCAGTTGAATTCTCTGGTAACAGTGGGAGAAGGGAAGAAGTGTAAAACATTTTCATGGCATCCTGTAAAGTGTATATTAAACCCTTTTTGTATGCCAGAAAATGGAATCTGTTGTTACATGTTAATTAATGTCATCACTTGCATCAAGAGTAAATCACTTTACACCCAGGTTTAACTCTATGGATGATATTTTTATAATTATAGATACCCAAGTAAAAGATGATTTTGGCCCTCTTTTGTTACTCATGGTCTATTTTCAGAGACTTGAATTTTTTTGAATATTCTGTTGACCATTTAAAGGATCTGTATATATGACTAAAATGTAAACTTTGGCTTTTGTGCCAATATTGTGGCTCTGTTTAGTATTTGGGCAAGTTGTAATAAGTGGTAAATGGCTCATTAACTATATTGGAGGCCTCATAGCAGCACTAATTTCAAATCGTGCTGCGTTTACAATTTACATATTAAAAAATGTTCACTTGATTTCGTTCAGGGACAAAGCTGACATCCTGTATAAGCATTACTCCAAACAATCCTATTTATTGGTCCAATTATTTCAATTGAAAGATGCTGGTTTACTGCCTTTTAGTATATGTGAACAATTCTCAGTGAAACTGTTAGATATCAGTTGGACTATAGTGGCAGAATAACCTCACAGGGTTTCAATTCACTTTTAATTTCAAGTCCCAGGAATAAGGATCATTTATAGTATAATGTAACAGTGTGGGCAAATATAGCTTCCCTTAATGCTTCTCTGATATTTTGGGGGAAAAAGCGCTTTTATTCAAAGCATTCACTTATGAATTGCATGACTGCCTTTTCTCACTATAAATTTCATTCACATTTCCTTCCTTCTCCCACATCCTTGAGAGACAGGAGAGCATGCAGTGTTTTGCTTCATTTTATTTGAAAAATTTTTTGAGATGTGGTTTAAGGTAGTTCTTCAGGATAGATGTCAAGGTAACTAGTTAATACTGTTTGAAAATCAGGCTCTTAATTAAAAATGCTTAATTTGTGCAAGAAAACTACATGTTAAAATGAATTTGGAAAGATTAGATTGGAATTGCCTCAAATTCAATTAAGCCACACTGCATGGACGTGCTGGGAATATCAATACAATCACTGTAAATTTTGTACAAACTGATTTGTTGCATTATCTTGCTCATCTAACATACGGTACTTTTTGTGTCCATATTGCAGACGGCAACTCCAAACTAACATGGCAGTCAGACTGTGTGATGTGGCTTCTCTGCTTAGAAGTGGTTCGTGGGCAGCAGAGCCTTGGACTGGGGTCTGTGGGATTTTTCTTAAATTCTGTAGGCTACTTTTTTTAGCATGTTGCAGGAGTGCTGAGGCCATACCAAACACTTGAACTTTTCATTTGGCATACTAATTATTCTTACATTTAACCTATTGCGGTATGGCCATCATTAGGATTTAAAGCACATTGCAATTTTAACCACAGTGGTATATGTAGCATCAGAACCATGCTTTTGTATGTAACTTTTTATAATCGAAATTAGGATTTAGTGCAGACTCAAAGAAAAGAGTGACAAGCTTTTGAAAAAAAACAAAAAACAAAAAAAAAAAACAAAGTTTTGGTATGGTCTGAATACTAAGTTACCGTAATTCTTTACATTCTGTTTACTATGTATTTTTTTGGTTACTTAATTTTGAAGTTATTTACAATTCCTGATGCTCAAAAAAAATTGTTGAAATTGTAAATCTGGCTGAAAATTATTTGCCCAGTAACTGTTGAAAGAGTTTGCATTCTGTGAACAGTTGTGTTGAGCCTATCAATGGAATATGCATTATTTGTAAAATATAGCACATTAGTATCATTTTATTCTGAGCAGATGGTCCTATAGCTGGGAGATGCTGTAATTTTCAGCGCACACAGCCTACTGCAGCTGTTCACTTGAATGTTGGCTTAGGAGCTCATTCTTGCCACCTGAACATGGAAATAAATGTGCAATTAAGTGAGGAGTGTTTGTTGTCCTTGCTAAATCCTGCTAATTTCAGTCAATGAACACTTTATATTTCAAATGCCATCCCAATGAGTTAAGTCCAAATCTCATATTTGGGGTTCACATAGTTTCTACACATACCCTAACTTTCGAATAGTGATTTGTTTTAATTGGCTTTGGCCACTCAAATCTTGCAACTCCTTGTTTTTATAAATGTTGGGCAAAGGTTAATTCCACAAGAGTTTTGTTGTGGAAAGTGACCCACAGCGAATGTTCTGCAGACTGGAACAGTTATGCTTTATTAGGAAATTTGAAAACTCCTTTCTCAGTTTCAGATAAAGTTGTTTATTATAATAAAATGCATATTATTGATTTTTTTTCAGATTTTTTTTCTTACAGAATTCCAAAGACTTATTTTCCCTTACTCCTTTAAGTATTCCCTGAGAACACTTAACCAAGAGAGGTAGCATGCAGCTTGTAGAAAAACCCATTTCTTTGAAAAGGAAATGAAGTCAGAGAAGATTATAGGTTGTTTGATATTTCATAGGTGGTCTGGATTTTGTCTATTTTTTATCATGATAGCACTGATTCTTGTCCAGTCTGACCAGTCTTAATATGGTCAGTTGACTAATCTCAATCTATCCTATGCTGCCTTCTTTTATAAACATCTCTTGGCAGTAGAGATGTCGTCCTGTATGCTTATCCACTGTTGTGCCCTTTTATTTTTCTTAGACAATATGCTTTAAAAAAAAAAAAAAGAAGTTTTTTTCTCTTGTAACACTCTTTCCCTCTACTTTGCTTTTTAAAAATTTTGCCTCAAATTCTTTGCCTTTTATATGTTAAAGAAGTTCCCTAAAACTAGCATTCCATCAATTCAGAATTGTCAGTTTGGAGACGTTGTTCTTTGTGGAGATGAGAGATGCATTGGCTGAAATATGAAGGATAATTCTTTTAATGATGCCTTGTTTTTTGGATTCCCCCCCCAATCTTGGCTGTCCAAAGTAGATAGCTATTGGAAGATGGTTTTAGAAAATTTGGGGCTGTGGTTTGTGACTCTTTTGCTTAAAGAGCATAGCATTGATTTATAGGAAACTAGATCCACATTTGCTTATTAATGAGTAGATTTTTAGAGTAGCCTGAACAGTTTGAGGCCATTTCCCCCAAATCTGCTATTTATCCTGTATTTGGAGTTTATAGATACCTTATTACCTGCATTTCAGCAGGCTTACGTGCTCAAATGAAAAGTCCTTGGGCTGGTCTGTTTGTAAAAGTTGAAATATTTATATTGTTGTTTTGGTGGACTGGGTAGGTTTTTGTTTTTTTCCCTTTCAAAGTCAGAACCGAGGCAGAATGCCATACTGCATTGTTTGGGGATTCTATTTTAATGCCGTAGATCAGTTGCCTTCTGGTGATCTTTAGTCGCCAAGGTTGACAAGAATGGCTTGTTAGATTCTGCAAGGTATACTACGTATGCCTAACTTCTTTTCCAAGTTATCCTACAAATCCTTTTCATGCCCTAACACTTAACATCTGATATTTTTCTTAGTTCTTACCAACAGAAGAGGTATAAGATATTGTCAATCAAAAACATTTTCAATATGTAACCAAAACAGTACATGTTGACAAATTTATATTTTTTAAAGTGCTCTTACTTCTTGATTTTAAGTTAATGGATGTCTGTCAGTTTTAGATATTGAAACTCTTAGGCTTAACTGAAAATCTCTTCAGAGTTAGGAAGACCAATTCTTGGTTTGTTTTTCTGGTAGCATGTTAAGCACTTCTGTTTTGTAGTATGTATTATAGTCAGGGTTTAATTCCGTGCCTTTTGGTACTAAATTTCCTCGAGTCTCTGGACACTGCAGGTGAGTTAAGGGTATATGAGTAGACCCAGAGTGCGGTTCTAGAGAATGTTTAACATTTAAATTGTGCTTTTATGTGCATGTATGCAATATGTATGTGAAGGTATAATTGTGAACTTAAATTGCCTAGCTTAATATATGAAGTAGAAATTAGCGTTGCACTTTTTGTTGAAGCTTTGTTGTAATTTCAGCAGAACGACTTGTATTTAGTGACACGTATTTACATTCTTGGTTGGAATCTCTAATAGTATGTGAAATATGAATTCTGACATTTCTTATTTTCTCTGTTTTTAGCAGGTAATTGCTGCCATGGAAACACAACTGTCTAATGGGCCAACTTGCAATAACACAGCCAATGGTCCAACCACCATAAACAACAACTGCTCGTCACCGGTTGACTCTGGGAACACAGAGGACAGCAAGACCAACTTAATAGTCAACTACCTTCCTCAGAACATGACACAGGAGGAACTAAAGAGTCTCTTTGGGAGCATCGGTGAGATAGAGTCCTGTAAGCTTGTAAGAGACAAAATAACAGGTATGCAGTTTTGTATAGGTTACTCACCTTTAAAGGATTGTGTTTCGAGGTGTGAGAAAATAATAGGTTTTCTCCTAGTAGATCATTCAGTGATGCGCTTTTACAGTCTAAATACTCTCTCTGTTACTGACTACATCAGCAGCCTGAAACTTAGGTTTTAGAGTTTTGTTTTCCTTTTAAAGCATAAAATCTTTTTTATGGGCAGTGTATGCTATAACTAGACTTTTATATACCCTGAGCTGTATAATAATGTCTTTGAAAACTGTTTTAGAAGTATGTGTATGGGACAGAAAGTGTCATGTTGACTTTTAGTTTTAGTTCCCTAAGCTTATATGATTTAGCATTTTAACAGTGAGTTATAAGAAGAATACTCTATTTGGAAGAAGGAAGAAACCTCTTAAAATGTCTTTTCCCTTAAGTCTGTATAGTCTTGCTTATAATATATATGACAGAGTAAATGGTAGTGTTTACATGACCAGTGTATAAATATTTGTACTGATATAACTTGAGTGTAGCAGGATCTAATGTTTTGTTCCTTGACAAGTAAAGGAAAAAGTGGTGTAAGAGTACTTCTCTTAGGCTGAAGATAAAAATGAGAGGATGGGTAATTTGGCCTTTGATACTACATTTTGAATATTAGGTAGTGGAAAATATCCTTCGTATTTTGTAAGATTTGACTAAATTCTTAGAAGAAGCCAAAACCTAAATGAGGAACATGTTCTTGGGATACAAGGGTTAATGTTTCCAGCAGGAGTTGTTTTCAGACATGGAAAATGTGTCAAGTGCACAAAGGCTAACTTTCTCATGCTCTTTCTCATGCTAATGTTAAAATTGAGTGCTGGTGTGTATGAAATTTCCTTACATGGCTTATAACTCCTACTATAAAACTAAATATTTGAAATGGGTAAAGAATACCTGTAGGCTGTGTGAAGAGTTGGACCAGGAGTCTGAACTTTATTCCTGTGACTCTGGACAAGTCTGCTCTTGGCCTCAGGTCACCCTTGGTAAAATGAGGGAGAGGGCAGAGAAAGGGGTCATACTAGGGAATTTCTGAGGTCACTTTATACATTGTCTGAATTAGTACCTTTAGCTGTTCTTTTATCAAGACAGCAGGGCTTACTGTCTCCAAGGTGAGTAAGTTCCTAGAGCTATCACCTCTGCCTGGCCTCACAATCCTATTTTCTTGACCTACAAATTGGGGCTCAGAGAGAGAACTTATTTAAATCAAGTAAAAACTAAGTAAAACCTAGTTGTCATCAATCCATACTGAATAATCATATTTTAACTAATTATGTTACTTAGATGTTGTTCACCACGACATCATCAGGAAGATTTGTTGTTTTTGAATGCTGATAATCAAATGGATAATATTTTTCCATTTCTTTTTCCAAAATCTGTGTGAATCACATATTTATAAAGAAACAGCTTTTGAAAAGTTGGAAAAGTAGAGAACAACCGGCTCTTTGATAAATCTGTCCCAACAGTGAATTTTCTTAACTATCTTTTTAGCAAAACAGTATGTTTGTACATGAATTTTGCAACCTCTTTGACATAAATGGCTATGTGATAAATGGTATAAAGGCCATGATATCAATGATGTAATGACTTCTGGTTTGATTGCTTAGTAGCTATCCCTACCATTAAAAAAAAATAATAAAAGCTTGAACTAGTTGCATCTTTTGTTATGATACTGAGAGTAGATGAAAATATGAACGAAATCATACATCCTTTGTATTAGGCATCTTCCACAGAAAACATCTCAAAGAATTTTATCTCTCACCTCTGGTCAGTCTTGAATTACGTTATTCTTTCAGAAGACTTTGTTTATTAAAATTTGTTTTAAATGTTTATTTTTGAGAAGGAGACAGAGACAAGAGTGTGAGTGGGAAGGGGCAGAGAGAGAGGGAGACACAGGATCTGAAGCTGGCTCCAGGCTCTGAGCTGTCAGCACAGAACCTGAGGCAGGGCTCGAACTCATGAACTGTGCGATCATGACCTGAGCTGAAGTTGGATGTTTAACTGACTGAGCCACCCAGGTGCCTCCCGAAGTCTTTTTTTAGAACTGTTTTATGGTGCAGCTGGGTAAATTGGAATTTTGTGTCTTCATACACTTTGCCTCCCTGTCTTTAGTGTGATAAACAGTGCTAAAAGAGCTGTAGTGCATGGTGATCTGAAGTACATGGTTAGGTATTGGCAAAGTGCATTAATATTTGCTGTCCATTTCCTTTACCCCCCACCAACACCCTGTTGTCTTTTCAGTAAGAATGGGCCAATTAAGTTTTCCACCATGGTAAAATTTCTGTTTAAAACCTCTGGTAGGCAAATGGAGTACCCAGAAAAATCCATAGTGATCATGAGTGTCAAAAGATGTTTTCTAAACTTCACTTCGTGAGACACAGCCATACTTGTTCTTTAAAATGAATGTACCATTGGCAGACAAGTTTGAGAAATGCTACCCTTCATAGATTCCTATTTAAGAAGCCAAACTGCAGATCATCAGCATATTACAAACCGTGTATTAAAATCCTGCGGTAAAGAAATCAGGTTTGGGCCTTATTTGACCACAGAACTCATTTTAGGAGATATCTCCCCAATACTAGATTTCCATTGAGCATATAAAAGCTTTCATTTAACCGAATACCAGTCTGAAACTTCTCTGTAACCTGTTTATATATCAGTATATCAGTGTCAGTAAAGTATGAGCGTGTGTCAAAGATGAACATCCATGGTAATGAACTATATAATGGATTAAAAAGTTGAGTAGGCAAGTGAGAATACAAGGACCTCCTCAGTAACCGTGTTTTGACTTAGCCCACTGACATCTTCTTCATATGGGTTAAACCAGTGTTCAGAAGGGTCTGACTCATTTAGCTGCAAGCATAAATTACCTCAGGTATATTGTTTTTAATTCTGAGTTTCTTAGTAAATATTTGTATAGAAAAAAATAGTCCGGTAAATGGTGGATTTCTAAAGCTGGATTTTGAACGGTTGTACTTTACAAAGTGGGCCTATCTTCCTAAGAAGCTACTATTAAAATATCTAGAAAAATTGAAAGAATGTGTGAGGATTTGGACTCTGCCCTGTGGTGTTTAGCATCAGCCAATTTTTGCAGTTTCTCAGGACACATTTTTAGGGTTAAATTTGAGTTCCTTGGTCTAATTATCCAATTTATCCTACCTCCCGGAGAGCTCCTGGGCCAGCTCTTTGTATTCTGATTTTGTAAGAGGTGGGCATTAATTGTTGGGTTGTAAGAAAACTATGAGATCACTCTTGGGGAAGAACATTTAAATTACTCTTCATTTTTTTAAACCTTTCCTTATTTAAATAATGCTGAATTAGGAAACTATCTCAGGTTAAAAAAAAAATCTAGTAGGAAAGTGTACGTCTAAGTCCTAAAAAAAAAAAAAAGTGTATAATTTTTAGATTGTGTTGGTGTTGGCAAGTTAATGTCACAATTTTGATAGAATGAGGATTAGAGAAATATATTAAGAAGCCTCTTCAGTAGTAAATATAGTAATCTTCCTTTTGGCCTAAATTCTATTTATTATGTTGTTTTTCAGGCCCTTTCTTTGGTTTTGTGCCCATCCCATTTCCTGTCTATAGGCATTCATCATGAGAAGCTACTGCTGCTTGTACAGTTTAGCTGATGTCGGTCCATCTCTTTGAGTCGTTGCACTTCAGAGTCCTTGACACCTGATGATGCTGCATTCTAGAGGAGTGAAATGGATTTTATGATGCAAGGAATGAGTAATAGAATGTTAGAATCAGAAAAGTCCTTGAGGTGACCTTAGCCAGCTCCCTCACATAACAGGTGATCTGAAGCCCAGAGTTGTTTAAATGACTAGTCCAACACCACATGGCTATTAAGCAGTAGAGCAGGGACCAGAATTCAGGTTTTCTGATTTTTCCTGGGATATATCCTCCCTGCCTTTTGTTGGAGGCCGGAACTCATTAAAAATTAAATTCAGGACTAACTGATAAATACATAGTGAGACACCTAACTTGTACAGATTCACTGAGGGGCATCTTCTGGTGTGTGTATCATCTTCAGAAGGGGAATGAGAGATATTTGAGAGTAAAGGACTGGGGGATACATAAAATGAAAGAGAACGTCCATGCTTCTTTAGAAACTTTGCAGTCTGTAGTTGTGAATTTGGATTTTCTAGCCCAGTGATTCTTAAATCTTGCTGCACAACCTCATGTGAGGGAGTTTTTAGAAAAAGAGATTCTGGAGATCTTGGGAATCTGTTGTCAGAAAGCTCCCCAGGTGATTTTGATGGGCAAGCAAGCAGTCTTGGGAATCAGCCTTTTGAAGTATAGTCAGTAGCATACCTGCATTGAAATCCGATGGATGAGTACCAGAAATGCAGCTTCCTGAGCCCTGCCCAGACCTACTGAATCAGAATCTTTGAGATGTAGGGCCCAGAATGTTCGATTCACCTGGAAGTTAACCCACTTCTTTTCCTGAACATTTTGCAGGGAGATAGAACCAGAATTATCCAGGTTTACCTGAACTCTGGCTGGAGATGGGTGGGAGAGTGCCTAATTCTGTGGTAAACTAGGTTTCAGGTGCTGTCCCCTCCCCAGCATTGGTTTCTGATGAGTTAACTCCTGGTATTTATTACTAGACATGTCAAGTTTAAAAGTCACTAGGCTGTGTCTTTACTGTATATCTGACCTGTCCCTGATAGGGTGTGTGTACATATGTAATTAGTTTTCAAAATTCCAAGAGATCTCGTTCTGTTATTGTTACTTTTCTAATAGAAGAGCGAGGGAAGTATAGTTAGTTGAAGACCTCAGGTCATGAGTGGTACTTCTTTTTTATCTTGGTGTGATGTCTTCACTCTTATTCTAGGAATTGTTTGAGGTGGGTCCTATGCTGACCCAATCAGCTGCCAACTAGAATCTTTCAGACAAAAAAGAAAAACAAAGACCTGACGAGGGCCACCTGGGTGGCTCAGTTGGTTAAGCGTCTGACTTTGGCTCAGGTCATGATCTCGCGGTTCTTGAGTTGAAGCCCCGCATCAGGCTATGAGCTGACAGCTCAGGGCCTGGAGCCTGCTTCAGGTTCTGTGTATCTCTCTCTCTCTCTCTCTCTCTCTCTCTCTCTCTCTCTCTCTCTCTCTCTGCCCCTCCCCCCTACTCATTCTCTCTCTCTCTCTCTCTCTCTCTCAGATTCTGTATATCCCTCTCTTTCTGCCCCTCCTCCCTACTCATTCTCTCTCTCTTTTTCAAATAAATAAACAAACATTAAAACAAAGACCTAAAGAAACATATACAAACTGTAGGCAACCCAAGAGGGATTTTGCCACTGTTGATTACCTGTCAATCATCTGTGGCAACCATCTGTGACAACACATGCAGACTCCCTCCTCCCACCTTTTGCCTTAGGGCCTGTGTGGTAAAATCTTTTTTTTTTTCCATTAAGTTTCTTAGGTGGATTTGAGTTATGTCTGTTGCTTCTTGAGAATGTTGAAATTAGTTTTGATCGTGGTTTATTTTATCAAAATGATGTGATTTTCAAACTTCATTTTAATGGCATTATCTTCGCCCCTTCTCTCTTTATTTATTTATCAAATAACTGGTAGTTTTTATTTTATTATTATTTTTATTTTTTAAGTGTATTTACTTTGAGAGAGAGAGCGAAAGTACGAGCAGGGTTGGGGCAGAGAAAGAGGGAGAATCCCCTGGAAGCGGGGCTCAAACTCAAGAACCATGAGATCGTGACCTGGGCTGTTAATCCAGTCCAGTGTTTAACCAACAGAGCGACCCAGGCGCCCTTCCCCTCATGTTTTTTTTTTTTTTTTTTTTAAACAAATATAATCTTAGCTTCTCAGGATTGAAACAGATAAGTGGTATTTTATTTTTCTAATGCATACCTTCAAATTTAATAGCACTCATTACTGTGATGAAGTTGATCAGAATGAGCCTCAGGCTGTTTTGATGAACATTAATTTGAAAAGGTGGTTGTGTGTGTCAGTTACAATCCTAAGGTTAGCTGTTCAGTGTCTATAGTATCAAGAGATTAAGAATTCTGATTCTTTCAGACAGGTAGTTGAAGAGGGCAGAGTGGGTGGCTGGCTGGCTTAATAAACACCTCACTTTGCAGACTCTGGGTGCTATTTAATAGAGATTTAGCAGAAAGACTGGTGTGTGTCAGGTCTTCACAAAACAAGAGAACTTGGCTCCACAAGGTAAATGCTTTGGGGGTCCCTAGAGTATTAACTATGGAATGCATTATGTTTGAATATAGCTATTCTTAGATTTCAGGGGCTAAATTTGTATAAAGTGAAGTGGGTTTTTTTTGGTGGTGCTAAAGAAACTTTATCAATATTTAAACCTAATTTTTTAATTGCACCTTTGTCTTTTTCAAAGGTCATGGCTAATCAGTCATGGCTAATCATGCCTTAATTTTATTTTGAGAGAGAGACAGACAGAGAGCAAGGGAGGGGCAGAGAGAGAGGGAGACACAGAATCTGAAGCAGGCTCCAGGCTCTGAACTGTCAGCACAGAACCTGACGCAGGGCTCGAACCCATGGACTGTGAGATCATGACCTGAGCCTCCCAAGCGCCCCTAATCAGTCATTTAAAAATTTGATGTTATTACTGTAGAAGCTTTTTTAAAGTTTTGTGGGAAAGACTTTAAAATTCTTCTGGACATTTTTTCCACTCAGACCTTGAACTGGGGGTGTTTTATAGAACATATTTCTGTGTCAGCATTGATTAATATAGATGAAGAATTTCAGGATAATGAAATTAAAAATTTATCAAAGTTGAGAAATTATATACAGTTCTTTACCATTATCAGGGAAGGAAAACTTTTCCTTAATTTTCTTAGTTTCATTCACAGGCCCCTGGGGACTGAACTGAACAAAGGATAGATTATACAGTGTTTTATGTCAGTTATATCTCAATAAAACGGGGAGGGAAGAGATTTAACAGGAGAAGAGGCACACAATTTTTATTAGCATTATACGTGCACTGGAGTTCACAAAAAAGAAAACTCAAATAAGTGGTTAGACTCAGGGCTTATATACCATTTTAACAAAGGAAAGGGGGTTTGTGTTCTGAGGCATCATACATTGTGAGGAAGTGACCAAGAATTACAAGGGGGAAACTATTAGCAGGTATTGATCTATTTTATATCTTAGCAAGGTTTGTTCATTGTGGTGCCAGCTTTGCATCTCTGATGGTGAAAGTTGCTCTTTCTGGCACAGAGGAGGGGGACCTCTGCACAAGGGAAATTTGTGACTTGCTTTTTAGACAGAAAAGGATAGGGTAGAGAACTCTTTCTGTGTCTGTTGATTCTTAATTGCCTTCTGTTTGGAATACTCCTTAGGCAAAAGTAGTGTATTTGGGGTGGTATCTTTTAGGACCCCTTTACCATGCAATAAATTAACTCTCAGTTAACAAACCTAAACAGAAAAGGCTCCTGGGATGTCCCATGGTAGTGCAACCTGAAATGGCTAGTTGCTGGGAAGAAAAGATAACTGTTGTGAAGGATATAGAAGAGTTTGAAACAAAATAATTGCTGATTAATTTGTCAATCATTGGGATCTCAGTTTCTCTGATTTTCTTGGTGTTGATATTTATGTCACTTTGTTTTATTCCATTAGAAGGAAATGAAGAAAAGTATTGGAACTCCCGAGAGCTGATTACACATTTTGCAGCAGCTTTTAAAGAATATTTACTGGGAGAATGAGGTTGAATCTATTGTGCAAATGAGGTTTAGGAGTTTTGATTCCATGCCTTCTTGACCCATATCCTCGCTGGTGCTTCTAGAATGATCATATTTGTCTTGTCAGTAGATTAAGAGCATGTGTTGAGTGCCTTTGACTTGATTCCTTTATTAATTTTATACAAAACACAAATGTTGTTAATGTATTCAGGTTAATAGAAAATGCAATTGAAATTCTTCTGTAAGGCGTTCTCCCCTTAAAATTCAGCAAAGTGTGTGTGCTTGTGTGATATTGTGTATCTTTTCACACTTTATTTTTCTAGTTTTTGTTTACTTCTGCATCGGGATTGGTAGCATAGAATAGAAATCACTTTCAATTTATTATTTAGTGGCTGTCCTACTAATGATGTGGACAGGTAATATAGATGACAAAGAAAATGGTGAACTCAACCGGAGAAGATAAAGAGCAATTAAATTCTGATACAGGATTTCTTCTTTGTTTTGTAATCCATAGAATGTTAAAATCCTGCCTATCCTCAGGTGTGAAATTGACTTTTTATGATATAGTACAGAATCAACCTGTTCTTTTTTTATAGTTCTTATTTCACTGTTTTATCTATTACACTACCTTTGTAATAGCCTTTTTTTTTTAACTTTCTAAATCATGAATAAAGCATTTTTATTTTGCACCTGTTGGAACATTTCTTTTTAAACATTTCCTGAACAGAATAGTTGGTCATTGAAGCTAAAACTGTGCTTTACAATTCGCCAACTTCTTCTGAGCTTGTTCTACGTTAATTGACTCAGTGGAGTGCATTGCTACTACTGAATTTTGAGAGCTGTGGAAACCCTCAGCGCTTGCCTTTTTCAACTAAAAAGGTCAGCTTTAAAAAAATATTTCCTGGCATTTTACTTGTGAGTGTCGTTTAATTTGAGAGGCCTATGCAGCGTCTTTAGTTAGCATGTTTTACTCCTTAAAACATGGTTTTGCTTTTTAAAGTTTTACAGTGTCAATATTTTGACACCCTTGAATGTCCTTTTATTGGTGATGGTATCTGTCATCAACTATATTCTGAGGAGCTTTAAAGCTGTAAAGCAGCATTGGCAGCTCTTCCAAGTATTGTGAAGAAACAAATCTCAGTTAAAACTATCTTTTTGTGATCTGACTACTCAACCTTATGATATACATCATACTTAGTTCTTTGAGGGGCGATCATTCTACATTGTTCCAAATAAGAACAAAGATTCTTAACTCTGTATGCCTCCTTTACACGGGGTGGGGCGAGTGGGGATGCAAGATGGCGCGTGGGGATGCAAGATGGAAGTACTCAATTTAAACTGTGTTCATTGCATTCCTTTGTATCTTTCCTTGTGAAATGGACTTGAATGCAGTAGTAATAGGATTTACCAAGCCGCTAAGAATGCTAGGGTTGTTATTTACTTAGCTTGGGATCAAGTTCTCAGGATTAGCATTGAAACAAAATGCCTGCTACCCGCTACTCCCCAGCTAAGGAGGTGGCCTAATGAGGGGCTATTTTAGAGGTTTTAGCTTAGAAAGGGCACAGTGAGGTTTTAGCTTCGAAAGAGCACGTTACACTGAGTTCATATCCTAGCCTAGCCACTTAATGTAGCCTTATGTGAGCTATTTGACTGAAGTTAAGTTTCTTATAAAGTGAGTAGCCCACAGGCAAACTCTCCTATCCCTTTCTTACCAGTTAATAAATACACATTCACTTACATGACAACTGCAGACAATTTTTCCTTAGATAAACCACTTTTTGAAAAAAAAAAAAATCTTCAAAGAGATCTGTTGCCTTAGAATTCTTATCTCTCAGGCATCATGTGGGAAGAATCCAAAGCTAATGTCTTGTTCTTCACTTTCTAGGTGATTGGACCAAGATAATTGATTTTCTAGAGGTGGGACAAAGTGGGAATAGGAAGTTCAAGGCCAGACTTGGGAGCCCAGAAAGATGATTAATGATATTACATCAGTCCATGAACTAGAGTGCTGGAGTGTGGAGTTATTGCTCTGTGTGGTATTGTGTGCGTGTTATTCAGAATGAATGAGCTGGACTTAAAATATGAAGGTACTCTTGGCTGAGCTTCCCCAGTGGTCTATTACTGGCCTGGAAGGTCGGCAAGTTGTTAAATTGAGTCATGAGGTATTGGTTAGATAAAAACTAACTGAGCCTTATTTTCACTTTTATGGACTTCTTCCTTAAAATTAGTACTCCTTTAATATCATTTATAAACACTATTATCACATATTCTGATTTCATAAAATAACACATTCAGGTAGGAAAATGCAGAGACCTGTATGTTTGGATGTTAAGAAGCCCAGTATTTCTATAGTGTTAGCAGACCAGAGGACTTTAAAAAAATTGCTATCCCTTTGTTTTTTTTTTCTGTTGGAATATTCATTGAAAACATTTAAAGCCTTGCTTTTATTCAGTCACTATAGACTTTACAGATTTCAGTTTGTGTAAGGGGGGGTGGCGATTTCCACGAGGGCATGGTTAACTTAGCAGATGCAATTTTACATCTTGTTTTCCTTTTTTTGTTAAATCCGTATGCATATTGTGAATTAGAGTTTATTTTTAGCTCTTAATGAGTTCTTTTCTCATCATTGTACTTTTTTGTTGGAACTCTGTTTTCTACATAATGCTTTGGTTTTGTAGGGGGAGTGTATATGGCTCACAAGTCCTGTAATCCACCCCCAACTGCCTGTCCAGCTCAACAGAAATTTGCATTTTTGCATTTGAGGTGATAGATCTCATTTTTTTACTTTGTAGACTACATGCGGTGATGTCCTTGGCTCTCCACAACCTGTTTGACCTTTGGGCTTTATCTTGAGAAAGTCAAATTCTCCTTTTAAAGTAAGGTTCAAAGGAGGCACAGTAGCATGTAAACAGGCAAACGTGAGTCATTTCATTGTATTCAAGGTAACTGGAGCCTGAGGGAACAGTTTTGTTTCCCCACATTTTGATGCTTTAAATCCAGTCTTAAGGGGCCACCGGGTCAATGACACAGTGGCCTCCAAGGCACTGTTTTCTGAATCCTTTTTGCTAACCCTGGTACTGGTCCCTGAGAGCTTTTTTCATACCTCTGAAATGAATTAATAGTTTGCTCTTCATCTGCTTTAAAATGTATTGAGTAGGCTGGTTATGTTGTGTCAAATCAGTTCTCCCACCAAGTCCATGGACACGTTGTCACTGTCTGTGGTTTTTGGGGCAATCTTCAGTTTTCTTTGAAAAGAAAAGATCAAATACTAGTTTTACCTTTTTTCGTTCATATTACTTTTAGTTTTTAACTAGTCACTGATGCAGAATTGTTAACTGTAATTGTTTGAAAGAATATCCATTCGGTTTTATGTTCTCACCTTGCAACCTGTTAAGATATTTATGTAAGCTTAAAGGATTACAAAGGGGATATCTGTTCAAGTAGCTTTACGTGGAGACATGGCGTGGGGTTTGGGGGGGGATGGTGTGGCCCGGGTATCACCAGGTTTTAGGAAATGATACAGAAAGCCTTTGAATAACACCTTCATTAGCCTGTATATCCTGCATTGAGGGAAAACTGAATTCCTCTGGGGACTATAACAGTCTAATTTAGCTCCTGGTCACTTTGTGTTTCCTTAGGAATTTTGCTTCACTTCTTTTAACATAGATGAAAATGACAGAAAATGAAAGCAAAGGGACAAGTTAGCTATGTGAGGAGTAATGGAATCCAAGGTTTTGGGGCAACAGGCAAGATTGGGAAGTCATTATGTCTGATAGTAAGATTTTTAAATTTGAGGGCAATCATTTGGTAAGATTTGATAGCTAATGTAGTTACCACTGTGATTAACCTTTAGTTTTTTGTTTCTGGATATTCAATTAAAAGCCTTGAGAATTGCTGGGAAAGAGAAGAAGTTCTGGGTTAATTTCCATGCTTTTAGGAGTGCAAGGGCTAAAATGAAGATGTGCAAGTAGCATAGAATAGAATGATTGAATTTTTTAATTGTTTGTTTAATCTCATATTTTGGAGGCTTAAGAAAAAGAATGTGTCCCTCTCCTTTTCTTCAGAAGAATGCTGTTTAGAGCCAGTCAGATTTTATCTGATCTCAGCTAATCTCAGAGGTATCTGAAGTTTTTACACCTTTACAATTTAAAATATGTAGAAGATAGTTTTTTAAACACAGTGTAACTTCTACTTCCTTTAGTCTCAGATGTAATGTTTTTAGAGAAGAGCAGAGATCAAGAACTCTGATACAATATAGAAGGTTTTGGGTTAAAGAGATTTATATCCATGTAAATATGTGTTTTTCTTTTTAATGTTTATTTTTGAGAGTGAAACCGAATGTGAGCAGGGGAGGAGCAGAGAGAGAGAAGGAGACACAGAATCTAAAGCAGGCTCCAGGTTCTGAGCTGTCAGCACAGAGCCCAATGTGGGATTTGAACTTGGGAACTGCAAGATTGTGACCTGAGCCGAAGTCAGATGCTTAAGTGACTGAGCCACCCAGGTGTCCCTGTGTTTTCCTGCTAGGAAATATTCTTGCTTGAGGATGATAAGATTCGTAATCTAGATATAAATGGAATACATTAATAATGTTGGTGTTCATGAGGACAGCTAGAATAAACCCTTAATTTATAGATTGCATTATGTTGGAGTAGGGTATGACTACTGAGTAAATGACCTGGCACCATACATAAGATTTTTCCAAGTTTTCCCAAAATAAAGGAGATTAGTTTATGATATGTAACTATTTAATTCCTTCCTCTTTTGTAAACAGCAAGGAAGAAATTGTCAACAACAAACATAAGAAAACTCCTTGACACTAAAGGCTATTGAATATTGGAATGAGCTGAAAGACCAGCGTCTAGTGAAATCTTCTTTTGAGTGGTGTACTTATAATTTAATACCTGGCATTTTGTATAGCACTTTACAGCGTAGGAGGCCCTTTACTACAACGACTGGAATGTTCTGGTATGAATTTATTTGCAGCTTACTTGACAAGGGCAAGGTAGATGGTAGAGTTGCAGGAGTGAGCATTAGAGAGTGCCTTTAGCCCAGTTCTATTCACAGATGCATTATCATTTAACCCATCTACATGTTAGGACTTAGTTAGCAGAAGGCCTTACACTCCTAGTCCCCTTCTACTTCAGGGGACACTTTCTGGCAAAAGGATGGATTTTTCTGAATGAGATACCTTTTGCCACTTGTCTTTGCCCTTATCTTGAAATGTGTTTACAGAGTTGCTGCGTGATGTGACCCAAATAGCCTAGAAGTTCTGTCTGTGGAAGTTGCTTCCCACATCAGATAGTGCTTAATATTATTTAATCTGGTGCTGTAAAAACACAAGATTTTCCCCAAGAGTGAGCCTCAGATAAGTGAATAAACCTCAGATATGTAATCAAGTAACTTCAGTAATAGCAGATGAAAGAAAGCATCATTTTAAAAGTCTTTAAGATGAATTAACATTTAGGTACATTGCTTTTTTTTTTTAAGTTTATTTTTTTGTAATCTCTACACAACGTGGGGCTGAACTCATGACCCTGAGATCGAGTCACATGACCTTTGACTGAGCCAGCCAAGCACCCTATGTACCCTTCTTGAATTTGAGACGATAAAATGACACTGAGCTAAGATTATTTTCGTGTTTAGATTTTTCCTGTTTCATGGGGAAATTGTATCGACTTTGCAACAGTCAGATATTCTAAGTTGTGGAGTATATGATCTGGATATTTCATTTTTAATGTACTTTTTAGTCAGTGGTGAGAGAGAAGCCCCTGTGCTTCTCCAGGTTAGTATGATGGTGCATTTACTGTGGTGCTGCTGTGGACAGTGCCCTATCACTTTTGTGTGCTAATGAGTCATTGTCTAAGCAAAATCTCTTAAGCATTTGCTTCTTAAAGTGATTATGTGACTTTTAAATTTGGAGGATTACAATAGTTAATCTTTTCAACTTTTAAACTAGGTTATTTTGTCAGAGATGCTATGTGTGATGTGAATGTGGCCAGACCATTTTGTATTTCTCTTTAGAAGCCATCTGTTAATTAATTGGCAGGCAAATTGGCCTGTGGTCTCAGAGTGGTTTCCTGTAAAGTAGCTGTCCCTTAGCAAAAACAAAGTGAGTATTTCTGTCCGGTACCTGTTGACTTAATTTGTAGCCATTGTTCCCCATCTGACCTGCAGCCTTTAAACTTTGACCTCATACTGCAGGCGTCCTCTACAGATATGTTGTATTGGGATTCCTTTCTCTTTAATGCTTAGAGAGGGCTTTCTTGAGGTCCTTGAAGCTGTGTCTGCAGGATTTAAATAAGTTTTCTTATAGTTAGCATTTATACCCTAACCTGACCAAACACAATTGATCTGTTTGGGGATTTCTCCCAAGTATAAAAATCAGTGTTTTTATGGGACTATTTTAAATTGAGCGGGAGGGGGAAAAAAAACCATGTTCCTCATATCCTCTTGAAAATATAACTGCCTTTCTTTATTAAGTATAAACTAAACAAAATGTGCTGTACAAAGAGAAGGAAAATCACATGTTATTTATATCTAAATCTTTGTGTCAGTTGGGGACAATGGATGTCCTTTGGAATTTTACTTCCTTTGTCTTTGCTAAAAATATCTCTAATTTAATTATGGTCTTTCTTTTTTGAAATAAACAACTAAAGTGGAGAATTGTCCCCAAGTGAAAGCCTTGTTACATATATTGTGGATACTTGATCAATAATATAGATCAGGTGAAATCCATGTTTTTACTTTTATTTGAAACTTTTTTTCCCCTGATGATATGATGCTCTCCAGGGTCCCCTTCTTAAAGGATCCAGCCTTACCCCCTTTCTCTTTTTTCTTTTTTACCATCTTTATGTGTAGGACTTAAGAATGTACGTGATGTGCACGTGTACATTCAGAAGTCATGTATAACCTTGTGATAGCTGCACAAAATTTCAAAATAAGGTTTAACACTTTTGTGTTCATTTATGGTAGTTATTAACACTTTCCACTCATAAGAACAGCTAAACTGGGGGGAGTGGAATTCAGGTGTATGTATTTTTGCAACTGTGTAAAAGAGGTCTTAGAAAATCATTAAGAGTTCCCTGGGTAGTCACTTTGGGTTTTGCTCTTTGGTGGGTGGGGTTAGCCATATCTGTTAGCTGCATAGTGAATGAATATTTTGGAGAGGCTGTTGGGTTGGTGCTCTGTGTTAAGCTCTGAATATTAAGGTTCAGGAGGTTCCTGGTCTTTCTGGTTACTCTTAATGAAGGTGAGACGTTATGCCGTGGAAGTACTGAGCTCTTGGGTAGGAGAAGTTGCCTTTGATTCCATTCCTGGCCCTTATTATGGAAGGCCCACCAAAAGAAGAGGGTAATTCATCCAAAAGTTCAATTTTCAGGATAGGGGAATTGGAATGGGTTAATTATGCTTATTCTTTTTTTTTTTTTTTTAATGTTTATTTCTTTTTGAGAGAGAGAGAGTGCACGAAAGCAGGGGAGGGGCAGAGAGGGGCACAGAGGATCCAAAGTGCAGCAGACTCTGTGCTGATGGCAGGAGGGCCCGATGTGGGGCTCGAACCCACGAACCATGAGATATGATCTGAGCTGAAGTTGGCCATTCAACCAACTCAGCCATCCAGGCACCTCAAGGGTTGGTCATGCTTACTCTAAGGTAAGAGTAGAGATGCAGAGGCTCAGAGAATGGTAGCATGTGCCAAAGTTTTGTGGAATAGGAGAATAAGGAATAATAGATGGGAGGTTAGCTGATTCAAACTGGGGATGTTTTAGGGACTTTCCAAAGAGGTTGTGGGGTTTTACTCTGCAACTTTTGTTTTTTAGAGATATCTGGAGACTTGACTGAAAGGGATTTGGGTCAAGTCCCTTTTCTGGACTGTCAAAAACTTCTTCCTCAGTGGTTTTGATCCTACATCTGTATGTTCTGATTGTTCCAGGCTTCCAAAGTTAACCTCCCTAGATTTCTCTTTTTCTCTCTCCTCTTTCTTCATTGTTCCTGGTTGCTTGGTGCGTGCTGCAGTATGACCACCACTGACCTTCATGTGGGGCAGCCCTGCTCTCAGTCAGCTTCCTTACCTCTACATAGACCATGTGCTGTTCATTGTGCCGTTGGATCAACCATCTCCTCTATTCTCTACACATTAGCTCTTCTCCATATGCCTATTTCCTTAATTTCTCTGTCAAGAAACTCCTAGCTTCTTCTCTTCTGTGTTTCAGCTAGCTAAATATATCTTTTGCAAGTTTGTCCTGGTTGAGCATGAAACTTAGTGATTAAACCATAGGTGTTCATGTTCACTAGGTGCCTGCATCTCCCTTGTTTACTGTCTTGCTTTAAATTTTTGAGCAAAGATTTTAAGAGGGCAGAGAGCATGTGGCATTGATCCCATCTGCTTTTCTTCAGCTAGGAAACCACACTGTGCGTATAAAAGCATTTTAATGCAATCTGCTGACGAGAGAAGTGTCTTGTGTGGGAGACAATTTTGGCAGTAGCAAACATGTTTGGCTTTAGCCATAAGAATTGCTTTCTGAGTTTCTGGAAAAAGAGTATGCAAATCAAGTCCTGTTTTAAATGAATCTTTTTATAATGTGGATATCTCTAATCTGTTTTGTAATGACGGATTTGTTTTGAGGATTTAAATGGTTTGTGCACCTGCAGGATGCCTTTCCTTTTTCTTCTTTTTTTTTTTTTAGGGTTTTTTTTCTTTTATCTTTCTAATCTTGATGGATTAAGAAAGAATGGTGAAATTCCAGTCAATCGATTACATGACAGAGAACAAAAAAATTGCAGGTGTATTTGGAGATGATGAATGTCCTGGTTGAAAGCTTGTGAACTTTGGATGCAAAGGATTCTGCCTCAGTGTCAAAGTTGGTCAAAGGTGGTTAGGTGTATGCTGGAAAGACCGACTTTAGAAAGGTCAAACTAGTCTTTGAAGAGCTCTACCTACTATTAACCTGCTAGCTGTGTGCCTTAGAGCAAGTTAATTAGCATCTCTGGGCCTCCAAATTTATAATCGTAAAACTGGTACAGCTCTGTACAGAGCTTTATTGTGAGAATGAAATATGAATATGTATAAATAAGGCTAATAAGTTGATGGCACTTTATAATTAGGCAGTGGTACTATTTGCTTCTAGAAAGCTTAGATAAAAGCAAGTATGGAGCAGAGCAGTAGGAGCAGACTTTCCCACAGACTTAGCTTTTTGAATGGGAAGGTTTGGGTTGGTGAACCTTTAACTGTGGATGAGAGATTATTGATTGATTGATTTCAAACTATTATGTGTTCAAGAAGAAAATTGATCTTGTAACAAGATTTTTTTTTTTTTAATCAGGAGGATGCGGTGAGATTTGTAGACTGATGTTTCCCATTGTTCTGGACAAAACAGGGAGCTCACCATAGTGATTTGCAAGATTCTTTGACACAGTTTCAAAAGGGCACTGAGCTAATTATAGTGCTTTAGGACCTTTAGATTTTTTTCTTGCTATATCAGAATAAAAAATAATGTCTTACAAAGGGAGAAAAACAGATTAAGAAGCTGTACTGCTTTTTGATGGACTGCTTACCTGTGTGTGTCTGTGTGTGCACCCACGCGCACGCACACGCGAACGTGTGTAGATGGACACCAGTGCAACAACAGATGCCCTTTTAACTACCACAATTGTTAACTGGTTTCTCTCTATACCACAACAATATTTTGTGATGTATAGTTCTTTTTGCCCTCATCTCAAATGATACTTACTCGAATAACTCCATTGCCTTTTAAGAAAGCACAGGATAAAGCAAATAACAGGCCTCGGTGTGTGTACAGAATTAATTATAAGAAATGTGTACAGAGTTAATTACAATTATCAAAGTAATGAGAATGTGGCAGCAGACTTAGATCTTAAACTGAAAGTGGTTTTTGCCTTAGCTCAGAGTTTGTTTGTTGGGTTTTTTTTTTGTTTGTTTGTTTTTGAAGTGTAGGGTCTGACTTTCTGGCCACCTGACAGTTTTTGGTTTTTGCTCTCATCATGGGGGCCGCTCCAGTATTTAAAGTAGGACTGCTGATTTTTCTTTGGCAGCAACTAATTGCTGTCAGTAAGTGATGAGAACTGACTTTTGTTTTAACTGTGGTGGTAAGATCCCTCAATATCTCACTCTGTCTCTGGCTGGAGAATGTCCAATGTAAAATCTTACCCTAAGGTGTATATGCTAGAGTAATTGGTTTATTTACCCCACTTTGGATAAAGATCATATTTCCTTAATTTTCCTGGTCTTGGATGCAAGACCTCTTAGTACCCATGTGTAGTACTCAAGAATTTAATATGCTGTTGCTGTTCTTGATGCCTAAGACTGAATTGTGTAGGAGTTCTTAATGTCTGAAATTGTGATGTATTAAGAATCCACAGTTTCACCAACTTAAGCAAGGTCATGCTGCATTGCCAGCAGATTCATAATTACTGGGATTGGAACCATAGGAAAATAGAGCTCTACCAGTTGCATAATCAGAGGACAGATATGGCCATTAAAAGTAACTTGAAAGGAAAATGCCTTGGTGCTGGGGATGTTAACAGCTCCCACTAGAATTAGGCTGCTTAGGTAATATTTACCAAATGATCACTATTTACAACTTGGATTTCAGCAGAAAAGTTACAATTTAAACTCTTATATATTATCTCAATATATCTGTGTGAAGTCCTGAAAACCATTTTAAAATATTGGGGCATTTTAGTCTTAGGCCAGCTTTATTAGCATTTGGGTGGAAGATAAGTCTCCGAATGAGCCATCTGTTTTCTGTGTTATGTGAGCTTCTAGGTTGAATTCTCCTTCCTTGTGCTAATCCCTGGTAGTGTCCTTTGGGAAGCTGGTAAAAATTCTCTGAGCTTTCAGGGAGGCTGGCATGTTCTGTAGTAATAGGATCTCACTAGTCCTCTGCCTTACAATTTGATCTACCTCATTAGAGGGCAGCGAGGAGGACCTGTTTAATTTGACCCGCGTTAGTTGAGTGTTTAAATAAAAGGTCTTGCTGCATCTGGTGTGCTGCATCTGAGGAGACTCAGGCTAAGGCAGGAATTAAAATTTGGAAAGAAACCATGACTAGAGAAGATTGCATCCCTCTGTTCTCCCAAGATCCTCTCAAACCTTTCCCCTGATGTGTGTGGTGTCCACATGGTTTTGTTACATATCAGATCTGAGATACTAAGAAAGCTCCTTTGTAAAGTCTGGTGCTGCTTGCTTTGGTGCCAGAGTCGTAGAGCACAGCCTGTCTGAACAGACACACATAACCAATGCCCAAGAACAGAAAGTCCATCTGAAGAAACACAACATATTTGCAACTTATTGTGTGTTTGGGGGAGGAGGAGTAGGTATGTCTTAAAAAAAAAAAAAAAAATTACCCCTCCCCCTGCACCTCCCCCCTCACCTGGAATTAACTTGTTTTCCTTATTCAAATTGTTTGCCTTTATATATATATATATATTGAGGGGTGAAGTTTTATATAGAGGCTGTTTGGAGAGTGAATCTTTTCAATTTGCCTTTTTTTTTAAACGATTAACATTATTAGACCTCAGATTGTAAATAGTCTTGCTTGTCAAAGAGGACCATAGTGACCTGTTTCTGCTAACTGTGAGGTTTAGAAAAGATTTCATGCTGCTTCTGTCCTTTTTTATTTCATAAAACATTGCCACTGCTCTAAATGAAATAATAGATACACATCAATCAGCGTAGTCACCTTTTATTGTTGATTCAACTACCAGGTTTTTACAGAATTCACTCTGCATTTTATTTGACTTGTACATGAATAGTCTCGGCAGACTTAATTATATTAGTGAAAAAGCACTTTCAACAAAATTATATGCTGACATCCCATAATTCATACTTACAGATTTGTGAAACAGATTTATGTAAATCTATCAAATTACTCTAGGTGACATTATTTTTTAAAACTGAGATTTCAAAAAGGTATTTGCAGAAATTTTTCATGAGAAATTTTACTTGAACTGTTTAAAAAGATATCTCACATCACTCCCTTGTAAGGACAAAACACTATAACATTTGAGCACCTTTGTTCTGTAATCCATTTGGTGTAGGGACATGGGGAGCAGGGCATCTCTCCTCTAAACCTTAAGTTCCTGAAAGGCAGACGGCTGTTTCTTTGTTCATTAGCTCATTTGTTCATTCAGTGAACATGTGGTTAATAATCTGTGCTAGGATTTTCTGTGTCAGGAACTATGCTCAGCTTGCCCTTGCTCAATGGTTTAGTGGGGGTGGGGTGGGGAGGTAATCAAATTGACTCACTACCCATGTGTACTAAGATAAAGGTATATAATATAAGGGCTGCGGAAGACCTGAGGAGCATTGAACAGTGTGTATTGGGAGTGGGGCAAGTTGGGTCAGGAAAAGGGTCTTAGAAAAAGTCTCAAAGGATATGTGGGAATGGGCCAGTTAGAGATGTGCACAGGGAACTGAATGTCCATTTTAGAGCATGTGTGAAGTAGTGGAAATATGTAAGAAGTGATGATGACCTTGGAAACCAGAGCATAATTGGATTTGTCTTTGAGGAAGATCCATCTGGGGGCGCTTGGGTGGCTCAGTCAGTTAAGTATCCGACTCTTGACTTTGGCTCAGGTCATGATCTCGTGGTTCATGGGTTTGAGCCCTGTGTCAGGCTCTGCACTGACAGAGTGAAGCCTGCTTGGGATTCTCTCTCTCCCTTTCTCTGCCCCTCCCCTGCTCACTTGCTCTCTCAAAATATATACGTAAACTTTAAAAAAAAAAAAGGGGGGGGCGGGGAGATAATCTGGACAGCATCATGGTGGAGGACACCTGGTTTGGGAATTGACAGGAGTGTAGGGAAAGGGTGGTGGCTTAAGGTATTGTAGCAGTAATCCAGGTTAGAATAGTAGAGGAGGACCTGTGTTAATAATACAGAGGAGGGGGGAGGGGGGCAGATTTAGCTAGTAGAACTGGCAGGATGTGATACCCCCTATGTTAGAACTTGCACTCAGGCTGGTCTATTTACACAGCTTTCCTGTTGAGACTAGGAATTACTTCCTTCGAGTCTTGGGTCAGATGTTACAGCCTGCCCTGAGACCACTCTCTTTACATAGCAGCCCTGACCCCTCTTCCCCACACTCTCCTCTATCCTCCTTTTTTCTCCTTAGCCCTTATTTTCTTCTCATACACTGTAGAGCTTGTTCTTTTGTCTCCTAGAAGGATGTAGTTTTTATAAAGAGGAACTTTTTGTCCCTGGGGACTAGCAAAAAGTAGACTTTCTATAATTGTTGAGCAAGGGAATTCTAAATGTTGGTGAGAAATGTGTAGGATGACTTATTTTAATACAGAATTTTACTTTCCACAATTCTATGTTGAGAAGGGTCTCACTTAATATTGGTTGGGTAAAATTAATGTACCAGGTTTATAATCAAGAATTACGGAGGTCTATTACCTTTACCTTTAAACCTGAGGGGGTAATTTGATATTCTGCACATTGGTAGTAATTTGAAATAGAAAAGACTGAAGTGACCTTTGAATTAAATGGGTCCAGAAGATTGTGTATTTTTAATTAAAATATGCAATTAAATTTTTAATTAAAGTATGCTATTAAAAGCAATGTAGGTGGCAAGGGAATGGCTGCTGCTTTGAATTACGCACAGTTTGGGATAAATTGGAATTTACTGTGTTTCCCACCAGCACTCTGTTACTGAAAGGACTCTTCCTGTTTTCCTCTTCCTACTCTGACCCCTGTGTGGCTCTCGATGCGCCTCAGTCCCATTCAGAGGCCTGTGGAGTGCTTCAGTCTGTGCTGTAGATACTTGACTGTGGTTCTAAGGAGCCTGTTTATAACTGTTGTCCTTATGCTGGGAGCAGTTTACAAGTGATTTTTCTATCTCTTGTGAAGAAGGAATCTTCTGTGGCATATACGTTAGGTTAAAAAGGAGGATGCAAAACAAAAGGCATTTGCACACACAATGTATAGAATGCATGGACTGAAGTGTGGTATTGACCCGGAGTTTTCAGTACGTGCATGGAGGTCTTGGGCCATATCACTGTTCACTTGGCTTCCTCTGTAGTGAAGTTCTAGAATCCTTGTCTTTGCTGTTAGGACCAAGGCTTGGATTAATGGTTCCAAAATCCCTAAGAGCCTTGGGACCACAGGTAGCTTGTAAAGATAGCTGGGGACAAGTGGTATTGGTGTTGTTACTCTTGATGTCCAATTACCAGAAGGAGTTATTTTGGCCTTGAAAGACAGGATATTTTTGTCTTGAAGGATTTTTGGGGGGAGAACCTTAGCTTTGTCATTGTGTTCAGTTCTAATCACGTTGGGTTGCTTTATACTTGGAATTTAAATGTAGAGCTTTATAAATTTTTTTAAAGAAAATAATTCTTGGTTTTGGGTTTATCAATATGCACGTTCTAAATTCAGAATGATTTGAAAACCAGATTTGGATGATCTGGATAAATGATGCTTGGTTTCCGTGCCTTCCTTGGTGGTTTATGACTGTGACTAGCTGATGAATAAAAGAGTGGGGGGAAAAGTGGATCCAGCCTAAATAATTTTTCTTGATTTTTGACTTGATGTTGCTTTTACTTTTTAAAAATCTTCACTCAGGATAACCTGAAGTAGTCACTATATAAATAAGCGGCAATTTACTTTGTCATAGGAATGAATAATAGCATTGAAATTCATATATAGAAAAACTGATATTTGTACATAAAGTATAGGAATTTGAGGCAGTAAGCAACAGTTTCAAAACAGTTTTAGTGGTAGAGCCCTGTTAGAAAATGCCTGATTGCATTACACTTCATGCATGTTCAAGGTGGTCTGGGTTCATATTATTAACTAACTGTGAATTGAGCTGAGAGCATTTGAGAGTCCTGGAATCAAGTCCTGACACTTAAATCTCCCTACATGCTGTTTTGATTTGAGGAAGCTTATTGACCTTGCCTAGCTTCAAATATCATATCTCCCTTACAGGAGAGGAAAACGAGTATCTCATATGATAAATGTGAGGCTAAAATTAAACAGTAAAATACCACACAGCTGAAAGATGAGAATGGAGGGGGTCTTGCCTATCTTGGTTTCAATCTTTGAAAGCTTTAAATTATTGTAAGCATTCAATAAATATTTGTTGACCTGACTAACATACTTTAAAATGAAAATCTCTGAAGTTCCTAACTCCCTTGTACTTCCAGTGCCAACATGCTAATTCAGCTACTATAGTGGATTTAGAAAAGCAACCTTTTTGCAGCAAATCTCTCCTTTCATATTTTCTTCCTTAGAATAAAAGTAAAATTGTGCTTACCTCAAACATATTCTAATTGATCAGTGGTGCTCTTCCTAATAATGCCACTGAGCAAATTATAAACTTTGTGGGGGAGAGGTCATTTAGGGATAAATATTTTTGGAGTGTAGGCAGTTTACAGGTAGTAGAAACTTGGCTGACTCATTACAGCTAGCTGTGATTGCTGTGGGGAGGTCAGGTCAAAGACCCATTTAGTGGATGGACCATCTGATGTGATGTTGATGGTAATAGCTTTGGTTAAATACATAACACCACCGTGTTTCTCATTGATTTATTTAGCAAATGTTGGAGTGCCTACCTTGTGCTTAGGAGTAACCAGCCTGGGAGACCGCTAAACAGGGACTGCTAGGGCAGGCTTTTTACCTGACCCGTTGACCCACCTCCAGCAGGTACTGCTGTGCCTGAGAGTGACCCCACAGGCCAAGAAATAGTTTCTCTGAAGTGATGGGTAAATTGAAGGTTTTAGAGGGAAGACATCCACTTCTATCTGAAAATGGATCTGTAAAGACAGTCTTCCCGCAAAGTTCTTCACATGCCCAGACCCCTCAGCATGTGGCCACTCTCAGAGCTTCCCAGATGCCAGATTTGCAGCCCCCAATTATCTCTCACATTAAAACTGTGATTCTCAACCTTGACTGCTTGTTAGAATCACCAGGGTTTTAAAACCTAGTACCAGTGCTTCATAATAGACCAATAAAATCAAAATCTTTGGGAATAGGACTCAGGCATCTGTTTGCTTTTTTTCTTCCCCCCAAAGCTTTGTAGATGATTTCAGTGTGCAACCAGGGTTGAAAAAGCGCTTTGATTAGAAGCTGCTTAAATGCAGGTGTGAGGATGGTGTCAGTAGATAGGAGAAATAGACTCTTAATGCCGGTATAATTGATTATTTGATCTGTTTTGTTGTTATAGAATAGCACTGTGTCAAAACTACACAATGTTCATCTTGCTTTCTTTTCCATTATATTTGTAGCATCTTCCTGATTTAATTTTGAATGAATACATGGAAACTCCTTAACATGTAGTAGATACATGTTATTTTTCTTTATCTTTTGACTAAAATGATCAGCTTCCAACAGTAGCGAATGTTCCATCACTGCCTCACCAGCCTTGTTGGGTAGAAATTACTATCCTCATTTTATAATTAAGTAATGGCTCAGAGAGGTTAGGTAGCTTCTTCAAAGTCACATAGCTAGTAAACAGCAGAGGCAAGCTTAGAACTCCTGTGTGTCTATTTCCAAAGCCCATGTTCTTTCCATCTTACACCGTTTCCTTAAACAGCTTTTATGTTCATCCCATTTGACAATAGAGCTGCAGCACATTTTCTAAGAGGGCACTATGCATGCAATAGACACATGGTAAATGTCAAATTAGTAAAAGGCTGAATGCTTAAAATACAGTGGCTTCGCATGGAACTTTTTAAAAATAGACCTGTGAGTAAAACAAAATTTCTATGATTATTGTGAGAAAAAAATAATGAATTAGTTTTAGCTCTTCCCTCACCTTTTTTTTTTTTTTTAAAGTTTTTTGAGTGCGAGCAGGGGAGGGGCAGAGAGAGAATCTCAAGCAGGTTCTGCGCTGTGTGCGTAGAGCCCAACGTGGGGCTCAAACTCACGAAACTATGAGATCATGACCGGAGCTGATATCAAGAGTCAGACATTTAACTGACTGAGCCACCCAGGCATCACCTCACCCTCTTTTTTTCAAAAACAGGAAAAAATGGAGTTTGAGTAGAGGGCACACTTTAGCGGTGATTACTCTTAATTTTTTTTTAATTGAGATAAATTGACATATTAGCTGTGGGTGTTATACAACACCCAAATTCTGATAGTGGTCCCGAAATGCAACCACAAGTTTTCATAGTTCTTTGGTAATGTATTTAGTGCTCTGTCTCTCTCTTTTTTTATATAGTTATAGAGAACCACATTCGGATAACTGGAGTAGCTGTCTTAAACACTTGTATTCATAACCATATGTGCCTAAGGTGCCCCATCAAGGAAGAAGATCCCTTAGTTTGCTATGAAATTCATACAAAAACAATACTTAATAAAAAGTGTTTGGACCTTTACTGAACAGCTTCTGGGAAACCCTCTGTTAGTTTGGTTTAACTTTACATAGACTAAACCTTTCTTATGTCCACTTTTGTCACCTACTCTACTGTAGTGTTTTTTTTTTTTTAAACTGAGAAACTTTCCCTTAGTTGAAAAATTGAGACCTTTCTGATTGGCTTAACTTAAGTGTGCATTCCATTTATTCCAACCTCTTGAATACTCCATTTTTTTTTTTTTTGAGTGGGGGCATCATTGAGTCAGGGGTTGGAGACCTCAGATGGTAGGCAAAAACAAAATTTTTAAGCAGCTCTTACTTTAAAAATTGTGTTTTATTATTTTTGTTTTTACTTTCTTCCCTTTGTACATGTTCTCATTGTTCTTACTGGGTTGGATGTTCTCAGTGTAAATCTTTGTGTTCAGATTTCCCTCTGTTCCTTATCTAGGTCATCAAATCTTTTTTAGAAAATTAGATTCAGTTTATTTGAAGAGGCTCTACTATAAAATAAATGTCCATGTGCACACACGGTTCTTCACCTTTTAAATGGAAATAATTGTACTTGGTAAAGGCTGTAAATTTGCCAGGGTACAAAGTACATAACACTGACAGATTCTTGGTTGATGCTTGACGCCTTCCCATTTTTTGGGTAAAGAAAATGAAACTGAGAAAGTCGTGCCCGTGAAGCCCACTCAGCAGCTCGGCAGAGACTTGCACCCACAGTTTCTGAAGACTGAACGTTGCATTTGCTGCTGGGTGCTCTGGCTCAGGCAGGATGTATTTGGTGGAATGCTTTGGAGATGTGTGTGCGTTTGTGTGTGCGCGTGGCGTGTGCGCTTTAAATGCACAGCTTGCTGAGTTCTAACTCATGTTTAAACTTGCAAATGTAGTAGAAAGGAGATTAAAAAAAACACATGTATATTTCTAGAAGAATTAATGTAGACTTCTTTTTACTATTGAGAAAATGTGCTGGTGTTAATGACAAGACCGTATGCCAAAATGAGAGTGGATCTCTGTCAGCAGTGGTGTAGAACTAATGTATGCCTTTTTCTTCTTCTCTTTCATTAGGGCAGAGCTTGGGATATGGCTTTGTGAACTACATTGACCCTAAGGATGCAGAGAAAGCTATCAACACCCTGAATGGATTGAGACTTCAAACCAAAACAATAAAAGTAGGTCTCAGTTTTCTTCCTATCTACCTGCAGAACAGAGATTAAAAACAACTGAAGTCGTCTTATAGTTCTTTCCTTTATTCATTTCTTGCCCACATAGACACTTCCCTGGGAGGCATAGCAGAATTCTTTGTTTGTTGTATGATGGGGGAAACTGTTCACAAGGACTTTATGTAGTCACTCCTTATTAACAAGGGAGCAGCAGCAACTTTCTTAGCTAAGTACTTTGTGAAGCCTGCTAAATTAAGTCTCCTTCCTTTATAGTAAACTATTGCCACATAACTTGGGGAAACCTTAGAGCAGTTCTTTGAGTTCAGGGGTTGGCAGAGTTGTTCTGTAAAGGGCCAGGTAGTAACTATGTTAGGCTTTGTGGGTCATGTAGTCTTCGTCACGGCTTATCAACTCTGCCCTTGTTGTGTGAAAGCAGCCATACCCAGTAACTATGTGAACGGACAGATGTGAATGTGATCTTAAAAAATTTTATTTGTGGAACTTGAATTTCATGTACAGTTCATGTGTCACAAAATAGTCTTTTTCTTTTGTCCCAGTCATTGAAACAAATAAAAATCATTCTTAGCTCATGGATCATAAAAAACAGCTGGCAGGCTGGATGTGGTCCTTGGGCTGTAGTTTGACTCTGCTCTGACTTTGAGGAGACTGACTAGATGAGCTTACATGCCACACAGGTTATTTTTCCAGTTACATTTTCCTTTTTGAGACAAATGATAAACAATTTGTGGGCATTTTCCCATTTTTGTGAATTTTCGAAATGCCAATGTAGATTGTATCTGGATAAGAATTTAATCCAGTTTTCAGTATAGATTTCTTTTCCTTTAGAGAATAAAAGGGATGTTGCTTCTGGCAAACGCTTAGTGCACGTGCCATCAATTTCCCCTCTCCTGTCCAGTGCAGACATTGCCAATCAATCATGGCAGTCTTTCTCACTGAGCCTAGATGTGGCTCCCAAATATTTTTCAAAATAGTGTTCCAGACAACCTTTATCAATTGACTCAAGTTGGAACCTATTTTCCACCCTTGATTTAAGAAGTCAGCTCAGACAATAGCCTGAAGTGGTAAGGGTAAGTTAGTCAAGGCTGACTGTGGCATCCATCTTGCTTAGAGACTTGTCTAGAAGATTTCTGCTCATTTTTTTCAGAAATATGGAAATGCAGTGTCATCTCTGTGCTTAAAAGTTGCTTCTCTCAGAATTGTCAGCTAAAGTAATTCATTAGCCCTGGGTAGTTTTGATGTCTCATTCTTTATATTTATTGGCCTGTAGGAAAAATGCCTCCCAGCTCTGTCTTATCTAAAGGGAACTGTATGGGTACCTCCCAAGTATACTTGGATGTAAGATGTCCAAGAATCCTACTTTTTTTTTTTTAATTTTTTAATAATTTATTTTGAGAGAGCGAGAACATGGGAGAAAGGTAGAGAAGGAGGGGGAGAGAGAGAATCCCAAGCAGGGTCCTCACTATCAATGCAGAGCCCAACTTGACCCCCTGAACTGTGAGATTATGACCTGAGCTGAATTCTAGAGGTGGCTGTTTGAGCCACCCAAGTGCCCCACATTATTACTATTAGGTAATAATTACATGCTATTAAAATAAAAAGATGTCTTATATCCAGTTACCTTCAGATTGTTCTGTGTGTTCTCCGTTGTGTGGATTTTTGAAGGCTCCCCATGTTAAAGTGATTTCTGGAATTGCTGCTAATTTATCTTAGTATTGAGGTCCTGCATTGTGGTTACGAAGAAATTGGA
The DNA here is from genome assembly GCA_028646485.1 of Cryptoprocta ferox. NCBI lineage: Eukaryota > Metazoa > Chordata > Mammalia > Carnivora > Eupleridae > Cryptoprocta > Cryptoprocta ferox. The sequence continues at coordinate 44,086,946 of CM053568.1, forward strand.
ATACATGGTTGGGATGGCTCATTCCTGAACATACCCTTTTCCTCCATTCCAGAAATAACCATCCTTATTTCATTTTAGTGAGTCAGTCCTTTAACTTTAACTTCTTTTGCAGTAATGTCCACAGGAAGTCAGAGATGCAGGGGAAGAGTTGCTAGAGAATGAATTTCCATGGCTTGTAAGGAGACCATTGATGACAGCTGCTTTCTCACTGCCCATTGCCCGGCTTTCTTTGCAGGGTCCGGCTGCCCAGGCAGAATATGTGGAAGAAAGGACAGTAATGTCTTGTGGCTTTTAAACTGTGACATCTGCTACTTCTCTTCTGATTTTCTGAAATGGGGGTGGGAGTGGTGGGGAAGCAGCATGCTTCTTTTTTCCCCGCCCCCATTCGGTTCCTGTAAAAATATCAGATAACAGCTGGTATCCTCAATTTGGCCCAGATTTCTCTGAGAGGCAAAGCAGACCATTTTCCAAAACTACAGAGCACCATTTCTGTCTGTTTGTTCTTTGTAAGTTTTTTGTCTTATTTTCAATTAGACATGCTTAGTGTTCTTACACAACATTTTGAGCCAGTTTTTTTTTTTCCACGTTTGCTGCTTTAAGTGCCTTTTGGAAGTTGCATGTAGACCTTTCCATTCCTTGAGATAACATTCCATAAATTGGCCTTTTTACCCTTCTTCCAGTCTGTCCTGGTGGTGGCTATTGAAGTAAGCTTAAAAAAACAGCGCTTTCCTCATGTTATTTCTCAAACTTCTCTTGTATTTCCCTAATCTTTTACCCTATCATTTGATTTGACTTTGGAGTTGACCATTGGTATGACTGCTTTCTGCGGTAGTCAGACTGGCTCTTCTCTGGCATGTGATCATCGTCTCAGCCTCTGCACGTATGCTCCTGTAGGTCTTGCTTCCTGGCATACCCTTTCCCACTTGCTTTAGTTGAATAGCAGCCACTCCATCTATTGGAGCCCATCTGAAGTTCTTCCTTCAGCCACTGCCTACCTGGGCTTGCCCCCAATAAAAACAGTTGAGACCTTAGTGTTCATAGAGTTTAGCTAAGATGAGTCTTTCAAAGATAAAACTCTTATATTTAATGTGGCAAAACTTTCTCTTTAGAAGGCTGCAGTAGACTAATTAATACATACATCATATACAAGTGTACAAATGTTTGTGTGCTCCTCAAGTCTTCCAAGACACCTAGTATTTAGTATGCATTAGTAGAATTCCTAGTAATTGGAATATTGAAACTGTGAATCAAGTGCCATGAAAGGTGGTTTGTTTAGCAGTTTCTCCTGGGGCTTCCTAATAGCATTAGCCCAGTAGGGTTTTGTGCAATAGATGGATGGTGTTTTGGTCATTTGAATAAATGACAAATATTTAGTATTTTTGCGATGAGTGAAGCAGAGTCCCTCAGGCCCTGCAAAATCCTAAAGCAGTTGTTCCTAAACTTGGTTGCATCAGAATCAAAAGGAAAATACAAATTCTGGGGCCCACTTCAAACTACAGGAGCAGTGTCCAGAGGTGAGATGCAGGAATCTGCTTTTTAATATGTTTTAGTTAATTTGTGACAGCAAGTCTAAGGCCTAGCACTTAGTAGCCACCAAAATGTACCTTTTCTGAATGGGGGGGGGGTTCTCTAAATATTGGTATTTTTGTATGCTAAATTCAGTGTGTTTTCATCTTTTATCTTGATAATCCCTTGTGGCTAATTCTCCTGAGCATGCTGAATGATAGTTAAACATTCAGAGTAAAAAGGGGTTCATAGCATCTTCACTCCTTAAAAGGTGTGGCTTAGAAATTAGAAAAACTTAATATGTCCACCTTATGTTAGAAAGATATTTATTAAAAATAGCATTCATAGGTTAAAGTTTCAAAGTGGTTATTCTCTTCTCCTAAGGGTCACTTTATTCCCTGGCTGGATCGATGTTTTGACAGCTTACCTTACTGGTGATGCCACACCATCTCTGAGCTGCACGGAGGCAGCTATGATAGAGCCTGCCCATGTTGTCCCTGATATTGAGATGTAAATAAAGTGTGAAGAAGACAAGATGTTTTTAACTTCTGATCTTAGGGAAGGTAGTAGTGTATGCACAGCTGAGCCATGGGAGATGGGAATCTCCACATGACAGTGTCAAAAATTGTATGCTGGGTCCATAAATGGTCCACAGAACAAAGGGTGCCCATGGGGACTGGGACCAGAGGGCTTTTGATGAGATGCATCAAGATCTTACATGCTTTCCTCCCCCCTCCATCAAGTATTATGAATAGGTGATGGAAGTCCTGTCGCTCAATGTCACTCCTAGCTTCTTCCACTCTTAAAAGGAGTGAAGGAAACTTTGTTAGTCCCTTGCTTTATCTGAAAGTGGGAGCCGTTACCTCAAGGAATAGAAGTTTTTTGTTATTATTGATAGATACCCCTACAAATCCATGCCTTCTCTGCCCCACTGAAGAAAAAAAATCACTGTTTGAAATATTACCAGCATGAAAAAACTGTCTAAATTTGGTTTTGATTAATCATTCATAGTCCAGCCTAAATTTCACCTTTGCTTAAAAGTTATTAATTGAAAAAAAAGTTATTGATACCATTAATGTGACATTTCTTATATTAAAATAACCAAACCACCATTTAAGTTCATACAGAAAAGCTTATAAAAAATTGAAACTTATAAATATTAATAAATAGTTCAGTTTCTTAGAGAACAATTAAGTAAAGCTAATAAACCTTTATTCTAAGCCACTGTGTTGCTTTAAATTATTTGTTACGTTTATACCTTTTCCTAACTAGCCTATCCTTTTTCCAGTACATGTCATGGTCACAGACTTTGTTTGTTTAACATGAACTATATCCTTAACATAGGAGGAATATAGAACTAAACTTCTGAAAGTTTACTCTCCCTGGACATCGATAACATGGCCATGTGGTCTTGGACAGTAATCATTTAAGTTTCCATTTTATCTGTAAAATTAATTCATCATTGAGAATGTTTATTATCTGCCTTTTTTTTTTTTTTAACTTTCCATAGTCTACCAAATTACATATTTGGTGTAAAAAAGTGTAGCTACTTAATAGATTTTTAATGAACTCATGGTTATCGTGGAATGATTTAGTTAGTGGTGAAATGTAGCACCCCATCCTGAAGAGACAACATGTCAATGGTTTCTCTTTGTGATTGGTGAAAATTTAGCAGCCACAGTAAAATTTGTGCTGGGAAACAATTCTCTGGATCCACTGACCCTCTTTTTGGTACAGAATTATTGGGGAGGGGATTGATTCTTACCATTGTAAACTGTTCCTTTATAAAGTTTAATTCTGACCGTTAGGAAATGCTACATAAATCAGCTTCGGGCTTTAGAGAAGGAAAGGGCATAGAAGTGGAAATATAAGTGAAGTTAGGCTTGGCACCTGGTAGGTGCTCTGCTGAAGTATCTACAGCATCATTCTGAGGTGTTTGAGACAAGCGGGTTTCAAAATAGCAATAATGCTGAGAGTTCATGCTTTTGTTGGGAAGTTTGAAAGCAGACGTTAGGGGAACCACTTAGAAATTAGCTAGAGCAGTAAGCAGGGGGAGTAATGAACCACTTAGAATTAGCTAGAGCAGTAAGCAGGGGGAGTAATGCCTAAAGGAGCCTGCCTAAAGGAGCAGAGAGCATTTGGGGATTATTAAAGGCAGGTGTGCCATGCCACGGTTTTATATTGTAGGTGAGGGAGAACCACCAAAGTGTTTTGAGCAGAGCAGCAGTGGATTGGACTTAAATATTTGTTAGGAAGGGAAGGTCTGTTTAGTACAAACTCCACATCTCTGAGCATCTCAGGCTATGCTAGTATTCTTTTGGCTTATGTAGTTTATTTTGTTTTCTGTGTAGGTACAAAGTGTAGATGTTTGTAGGAGAAGGGTGGGCTTCACAAACTTGTAAAAGCATCTCCTAAAAGATATCCCTCCCTTCTTTTTTTCCCCCCCCTTTATTTTTTTTTGGGAGACTGAACATCAGGTGGGGAGGGGCAAAGAGGGAGGGAGACACAGAATCCGATGTAGGCTCCAGGCTCTGAGCTGTCAGCACAGGGCCTGATGCGGGCTTGAACTCACGGGCTGCAAGATCATGACCTGAGCTGAAGTCAGACGCTTAACCGACTGAGCTGCACAGGCGCCCCAAGGTATCCCTTATTTCAACGTTGCTGCATGTAGATCATCATTTACCTTTTACCTTGACTAGATTTGGGAAATTTGAGAGTAATAGTCTGAAAGACAGGCCTCAAATGAACTGACAACTTTGGAGATGTTAACCTAAATTGTTATTTGGCTGGTCAGACTTCTGTTTGTGGAGGGACCAGGAAAAAAAAATAGCGTACATACCAGGAGTGGAAGCAAAAATGGAAGCCGAGTAAATGATTTCTTTGCCTTTTTAAAAATTAAGACTGAATGTATTATAACTTTATTTTTAACCCATGGTCTGGAAATTTCTAGATCCGTATGCCAAGTTTTAATAGTATATTGCTATATCTGATCATCAGAAACTCTTCAATACAGTTAAATAAAATTCTTGTATCTATATTGAGTCGAGTTTACACAGCCCTTATTTGAAATGAGTAAGATTTTTTAATACGGTATTATTTGTAAACGCCTGTCATGTGTTTGTAGAATACTCTGTTATGAGCTGTGAATTTTTTTTTTTAACACAAAAAAGCACCATAGGTTATTACTTATCTTGGGTAGCTTAGAGAGTGTGGGTAGGTGGCCTAGGATAGTCCAGAACTTCATTGTCCCAACTCAGGCCTATTTGTGTTACTCCTGCTCCTTTCAAGCCCCCTCCAAAGTGGGAATGAGACAGTTGGAAATTCCCAGAGGGCAATAACTTGGCATTATCTGAACTGCTTTTCTGTAGAAATTTTTTGACAGTTTCTGGAGCAAAGGCTGAGCCTGCACAGAGGGATGGGTAAGGAGGAGGGTTCCTGGTAGCACTGTCTCAGCTTGCTTCCTGCCCTTACCTGCCTGTGAACCACAGAGGGGATGGTGGGAGCTGCTCAGCAGTTGACTGAACCCATCTTTCTTAGGGAGTTTATAGATCATTTTATTATTCAAGCCTCTACTTTTTCTGCTTGTTTCATAAATGTGCATCAGCAAAGGCATTTCTGCAAGGCACTGTTAACACTTGTCTGCTTATCTTTTCTACTGCTCTTTAAGGGTAGGTTGGGGTTTGTTGCCTTTTATTTGTGACTTGGGAGTAGTAGTACTAGGTAGTTTGGTGGCCTCTGTGTCTTCTACCAAGCTAGCTCCAGAGGTTAAGACAGCTATGCTAACTTCTTAAAAAGGGTCCCTCAATTCCTTATCTACTTTTTGTAGTAGTTGCATAAGACTTTTATCCTTTTACTTATCTAGACTTAGGCAAAAGCAATATTCCTGTAGGCGAATACTCCCCTGACCAACAAGAGGCAGCTCAGGTTAAGGGACTTGTTCAAACACAATGTAGCTAACAGTACCGCAAGCTAACACCTTGGCTGATGCTGGTGGCTTTTCTGGTTTTCTTTTCATATCACATTGTTGACATTTAGACATTTTACTTGGAACCAGGTTATAGATACCACTACAAATGGAATATTCTCTTGGGAACCTTAATTTGGGTCCTTTACGGTCTTGAGACTTTCTGGCTCAGATCTCTGTTAGTTGTGAGAAAGTGGAGCTGTTTCTAGTGGTGGGAAAACTGCTGTTTGTCAGGCTGAGTGCTGGAGACATCCAGATGCCCAGTTTGAGAATAAAACTAGTATCTGGAGGTACTTTCTAGAAGATGGGCAAGTTCACATAGGTTTAAGTATTTGGATGGTAACTGGACAGTAAAAGAATTATTACAGTAACTCTCTGGATCTTTATTCTGTAGGAGATAACCCATTCAAGAATCGTTTTCTGGGAAGTCCTTGTGAGTCTTAGGTGCTAGTTTAAAAGTTACAGAAAGTATATTTGCCATTCTTTAAACTTCTGCGGACTCTTTACAAAAGCACCTGTGGTCCATTTTCTTTTACTCCCATCTCTGCCTGGTTTTCCTGTTGTTGATCTTAGCATCAGTTCTAAGCCCCAACTATGACATCAGCCTTGTGGGGGTTTTACTTTGGGAAGTTTCTTGACATACTACTTGCGATTAAGCTAGAGAGAGAGGGCTGTAGTTCAAAAACCGTTTAAGTGGTCTGCTAGTTGTGTACCCCCACCTTGAATGAGAAGAACTCCTTGAATGCTGCATCAAGAATTAAGAGCCACAAGTCCTGGATTTATGTCCTGCTCTTGCTCTCCTGGTTTAGCTTTCTCATTTGAAAATGGCAGGGATGGTACTAGACTACACAGTTATTGTCCAACATTTTTACTTAACTTCTAGAGGTAGAAAGTACTTGTGCTGGCCTGTTACTTTAAGAAAGAGAAGATTAAGAATATTGAGGTTTTTTTCCCCCAGAAATCTAGTTGGGGAGGAATGAAAAAGCTACTTTTACTCCGAAGTAAGTAGTCCCACTGTTTTAGCTTGTTAGTTTGATTTTGTTGGATATTTAAAACTACTGTAGTTACCTCGTGTTATCGAGAAGCGGATAGTGGGAAAAAAAAATCAATAAATCATGCTAATGTGCTCTGTTTTCTGGTCATTAGTATAAGGTTACCTCCTCCCACAGGAATTAGGAAGTATAATCCTTCCTGCATAGGTTCTGAGGTTGCTAATGAGTCTTGAAGTGACCCTCACTGACCCTCAGGTGAGCAGCAGGAAAGGCAGCACCTGCATGGTCTTGGAAATTGATCATTCAGGAAAAACGTTCACTTCTACAAATTTTGTTAAATGACTGTTTAGAAATTCATCTGTTCCTGCTTGCTTCACACAAACAACCCTGTTCATATTCTTAGAAAGATTCTGGTGTCCTTGAGAGTGGCTCTGACTTCATAGAATTAAGCACAGCAGTCTTTTGCGTAGACTGGCCATGCTGATGAGCTTCCTAAATAATTTTTATGAGGTTTCTAGGAATCCCGAACATGTCCCCAGAGTTTGAGGATTACCTATTTAAAGGCCATCTACATAAGGGACTACCAAAGCATTAAAATGTTCATCAGCATAACTAAGGTGGGGTAGTTGATAAAATGCATATTTCTGGACCCCAAGACATATTGAATCTGATTGTCTACAGAGTGAGAGCGAAAAATGTATTTTAACCAGCTACTACAGGGGATTCTTAATAGGTGGTGGTCTGACCTGAGAACCATTGTTTGGTAGACCTTAATGATTTGTACTTGGATAGATCTGTGGTGCTAGTTTCAAAATGAACCTACATGCTAATGAAATTTTCATTTGTAGGTTCTGTCATAAACTATCTGGAATGCTTGTGGTTACCAGATGTACTTTATAATGCCGGACTCACCGAAATAATTCTTTCTTTCTCTCTCTCTCTCTCTCTCTCTCTCTCTCTCTCTCTCTCTCTCTCTCTCTCTCTCACACACACACACACACACACCCACCCACACACACACACCCACACACACACAGAGTACTCCTTTTCAGAGCATTTCAGTGTCATTAAATACTTTTAGCATTACAAGTACATAAATGTCATTTAATATTTGATTCCGAGAGGGAATTTGCAGTATCGTTCTTCTGGGGCCCATTCATTTAAAATGGGTATTTCATATTAGTATAGAGATTGGGAGTTCAATTATATGGTTCAGGATGGTTGCGAATCCTTAGGCTATGGAAGTTGCTTTTAGAATGCAATAAAAATTTATCTCCAATTTTTAAGCTCCCAACCACACCCCTCTCCCACCCCTCCCCAGTATCTGGATGTTTGAACTTTTCTAGTCTGGTTTGAATAAATGGGAATTTGCTTTACTCTCACAAGAACTCACCCACATAGCATGTTATAAATATTTAAAGAAAAATACCTATTTACTGTATGCCACCTTAATTTAGAAATCTTTTGACCTTTAAACTGTATTTTGTCCCAAAGCTATGTGGAAGTAGTGCGTACTGTCACCAAAAGTCTTAGAATGTCTCTGTTCTCAGGCTTGCAAAAATGGGTTAATAAGTAATTGTCACCAGCTTACAGCATTTTCCATAGTGTTCTCCTTCATTAACCAGTATCTTGGGGGAATTGTGAAATATGCATTGTCTGTAAACCGCTCTGGTGCACAATGTCAAATGAACTGTGAAGGTGAAGGCTAAGAACACCCCTCTCACCTTTGTACTTTGTTCTTTGAGTATTAAAGAACATTGATCTACCAAGTGGCAAAAGGGGTACTATTTGGCGGTTTAATTACAGCCAGTGAATGTTATTGATGCTATCAATCAGCAAGACCCAGGGAAAGGGCACCGTGCCAGACTGTTTGGTGCTCCCGACAGTGTGATTAAATACCGCAGGACTGGATTCTCAAGGTAAAGTGAGGTGCTTCTGCACATTTGAAGCAGGAGAACGCTTTGTCTTTCAACAGAGGTAAAGGTGGTTATCCCCTCCTCCTTCTCCTCTTTAAATTTCCGGAGGAATCCATGAATGGCAGTGATACGGTCTGTTCATTGTGTACAGTAAAGGTTGTTGGTGTGTTCCTTAAAGACCTTCTTTCTTGTAAAGCCTTCACAACTGGCATACAAAAGGCTTTAGGAATATAGTAATTACTTTTTGTTAAAGCTGTTTGGGGGGATATACAGCTCAGGTGTCTAATAGATACTTGGAGAATGAGGGATTGTCTTTGAATGAGACTATTAGTCCTGCAAATCAGTTCATTTAAAAAAGCTTTCCCTGTGATTATTCTCTAATGTCTAATCATGTTGAGAAAAAAATATCTTGGTAGGTTTAAAGTTATAAAACATTCAGTAATATTTCAGGGGTTATTCCTTTTAAATTATCTATTGAATAAGTTTTTCATAGTTGTATAACTATGTCAGGTCCACAAAAAATACATAGGTAAGACTTTCTTTGGCCCCAGGGAGGGTTTATAATAACATTTCTAGTGTCCCTTTTTCCTTTTCTTATATGTTATACATGTGTCTCACACACAATTTCCTTCTAATCTATTTGAGAGAGAAATAGGCAATCCAAAATGTTTGTTACTGCTTTTTTTTTTTTTTTAAGTGGTGTGTAGTTTATACTCATTGAGGCTCGCTAAAGACAGGCTCTCCTTGAAGGAAAGTGAGGTTGTTTCCTAACTTTTTGTGCATATGTGTGTGTACATATGTACATACACACACTAGATTCCTGACAATTGGGTTAATTAAGGCCTGAAAACATTAAATATTGGCTGTTCTGTTTTGGTTGTAATATAGGTATGGGTTGCAGACTGTTTTTACATTTACAACAGGTGTTTGAAGGAAGACTATTAGAAATTTTCCCTTGGATGTTTGAGGAATAATTTTTTAAGTACATTAAAGGTTTAGTAAGAGTGATTACTTCCATCTTTAAGAGTCTCATCCCCATTAGGGCCTTTTACATTATATGAAATACTAGCAAGTCCAGTGGTTAGTTTCCAAGTTTGTATGGAAGGACATATGCTTTAAAAGTTAATTGGGGCGCCTGGTGGCTCAGTTAAGTGTGGGCTCAGGTCATGATCTCATGGTTTGCAAGATTGAGCCGTTGGGCTCTGCACTTACAACGTGGAGCCTGCCTGGGATTCTCTCTCTCTCTGCCCCTCCCTGCTTTTGCTCTTTCTCTTTCAAAATAAATAAATAAATATGAAAAAAATTACTAAATAAATAAGTTATTAATATCCATCATAACGTGTTTTTTTCCTCCTCCCTCCCACAAGGGCAAAGCTATCAAATTTAATATTTAAAAAATGTTTCATTGCAAATCATTTTTTAAGGATTGTACAGTCATGGTTATACAGTCTTAGGTAGGGAATATCTGTAAGTACTTAATTCTGTAAGCATTTTGAATGTCTAGCACATACAGGTCCGCTTTGCTAAATGTTGGAGCTGTGCTAAAACGTGACAAGATAGAGTCTTGTCCTTGATGTCATTGTGTAGTAGGAAGAGACAGCACTGACTTTATATGACCATTTTTTTGATGTATGAAAAGTGAATGCAGAGTGCAGTGGAAATGGATATGTCACTGGCTGTCGAGAGGCCTCTGCAGTGGTTTCAGAAGTGATGGGTTTTACAAAATAGAGTTTATCACACAGAGAAAGAAGAAATGTATTACATGTGAAGGAATGTCTCATCCAAAGGCATGGAGGCCTTAATGTGACATGTACTTTTTGGAAGAAACGTACATCTGGAAACTATAAAGTGTATTTATTCAATCAAGTATTAACCTTCTATGAAAGTGATCGGTAGGAAAATTTGATTAAACCTAGCCCCATAGTTTACATTTATTCTTTTTTAGGGAAGACCTAATTCATAAAAGGAATTATGGGGATGAATTTTGGGCAGATTAATTCATTTGTTCACAGACATATATCTGCCTTGTTCTGCGAAGATCCATGGAAACCTATGAGACTCATTTAAGATACTTAAAAATGGTACCAAGATGAAATTTCTCTGTGGAGTATTTAGTGTACACAGAGAAATAGGATCATTATAGTTTCCTTACTATATACATAAGTAGGTCAAAGAAGACTTGGATATCCGAACCAACCTTGTGGTGAAGCAGTTTTTCTTCTAATTTACAAAACAAAAGGAAACTTACTGTAAACAGTATTTAAAATGCCTTTTTAAATTGCCACGCTGATTTTGACTATTCTCTTCACCTAGCTTATGGGAAAATTATCTCCACATTGTGTATGTATTTGACCTACACACATACATTTTTGTAGACTGTCACTCCCCTGGTTATAAAAAGCCTCACTATGACATTTAAGGGCTCCAGAATCTGCCCCAGCTTCCTATTACAGCGTTGTCTTTGTTCTACAGAGATTTTATCCTGGCTCAGCTGGGCTGCTCATCCTTGAATGTGCATGTCGGATTCTTAATGTCCTGCCTTGGTTCATTCTCTGCCTGTACTGCCCTATACCACTGTCCTTACTTACCAACTTTTAATTTGGCCATAAAAGTGTTTATTTTTCAGGGTGCCTGGGTGGCTAAGTCGGTTAAGCGTCCGACTTTGGCTCAGGTCATGATCTCACGGGTTGTGAGTTCGAGCCCCGTGTCGGGCTCTGTGCTGCCAGCTCAGAGCCTGATCCCTGCTTCAGATTCCTGTCTCCCTGTCTCTGCCCCTCCCAGGCTTATGCTCTGGCTCTCTCTGAAAAATAAGCATTAAAAATCTTTTTTAAAAAGCATCTATTTTTCACAGCACATTACCTTTTTTGTGGTCTGTTCTCAGAGGGCAGGGATCTTTGAAATCTTCAGAGCACTTCACAAAATATATAAACTTTTATTTAAAATTTCTGAATGAAGAAGTTTCTTTATGTTGCTTGTAAGAGATAGTGGAGATGTGCTCTATATGCTCAGAGATCGGAAATTGTGTTGTGTATGGGTTTTTTTTGTTTTGTTTTTTTCCTGTCCCAAACCTTAGATGAAGTATGTGAAAACCCTAGGATATGTAACTCACCAAAATTGGCTTGTTGAGAACCTTCTTTTTCTACACATTACCGACCAGTGGTAGTTGGATTTTATTGTTAAACAGCTCCAGTTTACTTCTACCAGGTACTGTGGTGACCTTCTTTAGGTTTAACTTTCCCTAACTCAGCATTTTGATCTGCTGGCAGTGCTTTAGATCTACTAGATGGTCAAATACTACCTGAATTACATTTTAAGTTTATTTTTGGAGGTAAAATTGTTAACAGGGAACTTGATAGTGTGGCTTTTGTTGGAGATTGCATCTGATCAAATTTCAGAAACTTGAAAGAACTGTTAAGAAGCTACTACTGAAGAAAGCTTTTCTAAGAACTGAATGAGTACGCTATTTTTCTGTAAGCCAGTTTAACTTCTGTTGTTTCCAGTGAAGCACAAAAAAGCCAGATTGTTTGGATAAGCATCACACCTTCTAATCAGCTTGCCTGAAAGATACTTCAGAAATAGCCCCTGCAGGAGTCCATGGAGTATTTTCAGTCAGTAGGAATTGGAGCACCCACTTGTGGGTGGGGGTGTAAGTAGGCGTACATATAAGAATAAGTTTCAACCCTCTAGGAACTTACAGCCTAATAATATAAAAGCTTTGTAAGTGATTTCCAGTGCTGTTACCCTGGGAGGCGGCTTTGAGGTAGTCTGCTGCTCCAGCAGTGTTGGAAGAGGCCCTACACACATCTGAATATGGAGTATGGACATTTCCCTTTTTCTTTAAGTCCCTCTAATGTCCTCCTAGTATATTTTGTGATAGTGTCCAAAGTGGAAAAACTTTCACAGTACTCTGCTAAGCATAGCCTTCTTAGTATTTTTTTCCCTGCTGTGAAATCACATTGAGTCATTAGGCACTGGTTCAATGGTGCCTTGTAACCTATCCCACTTTCAGGTACATACTTGAAACACTAATCTGAAATAGGCAGTATTCCCCAAAGCTCATTAATTATTTCTCCCCAAAACGGAGATGATTCTCTTTTTCTCCTCTGTTTCTCATTTGCATCTCACTTTAGACTTTAATAGATCTTTATGAGAGAGAATAAGGAAGTGGGAGTATTTAATATGTGGTACATTGATTGGGGAAATGATATTAAAATTAAGTTGGTCTTTTCTATTAGCTCATTTAAAGCTGCTGGATGTGGACCTTCTACATGACAAACAGCCTTTTCCTCAGGCTTCAACGAGGACTTGGGCTCTCCAATACACTTACCTGCCATTGTCTTACAAAATACTTGGAAGATTGTATTGTAATAATTAGGGTTAATTTTGGTAATAACTGCCATGGATTTTGAAGAAACCTTATTTAACCTTTGAACTGTTTTTTCTGTTAAAGGACATCTTGTGTCAAATGACTCCCTCTTTGTCCTCTTACCTGATTTCAGAGATGATAGTGGTATAACACCCATTTCATACCCTGATATTAGGATCAATTGAATTAATGTATGTAACATACCAAGAACAGTGCCTGGCACATGGTAAGCACTTAATAGGTGTTTGGGGCTATTATTATCTATGTTGTTATGATTTTCTATATATATGAAATCATTATGGTATTTAAACATTATTATGGTTCTCCAGCTTTGTGCTAATAGTTTTATTTTTCCGTTTAATCCTTACAAGGTCCCTGTGAAGTAAGGACTGTCATTTACATCAGATTGTAAATGAAGAAATAGAGGCTTCAGAGGACCTAAGGAAATTATTCCCTAGTTATATAACTGGTAAGGCAACAGAGCCAGGACCTGAACTCGGCTCTGTGTGAGTCCATGCCCTGTGTTTTCACTGCTTCGTAACTTTGGAGGGCTCCAGTACGAGCATCAGTTTCTGGCCACTAGTTCACAGTATGCTCTGTTGTGGCCAGAACTTCACCAGTGATAATACATTCTTTTTTGCCTTTATAAGTTTTTTGACCTAGTACTAAACTAATTCATGTTTGCCTCAGTTCTAGCCTATTTATATTACTTAATTCTTCTTACTCTTCTTTTTATTTTAAGCAAACCCCATGCCCAATGTGGGGCTTGAACTTCATGACCCTGAGATCAAGGGTCCCATGCTCTACCGACTGAGCCAGCCAGGTGCCCCTTACTTAATACTTCTAAAGATATGTGGGCAAACAAATATAGGTTCATTTCTCATTTCTGGATGTTAAAAATAAGGGAGTCCACTTTTCCTAACCACTATTGAAAACTTCCCAGTGCAGAGAGAGTATGAATGAACTCTGGTGGTTGTAGCTGAAACTCCCATCTTTTTATTTTTTATTTTTCCCAAGCCACTTTAGTATAATCACTTTCTAAAATTTTAACAGGCTAAGTAAAGGTATGGAATTAGGAATGCAATATGGAATATTTTGATGGACAGATTCTTGCTTAGACCTTGGGATGAATGATCCACACCAGTGCAATTGTAGATCTGATTTAATCCTCCACCCCCTTTGGATGCCACATTTACCACTCTTATTTGTTTTTTTATTTTTTGTTAGATTCCTTACACGCAGAGATCTTCAAGAATTTGAAAGACATTGTTGGTTTAAGTTGCATTTCAGGAGTGCTTTACCCTGTTTACCAGTGCGAGAGGCCTTGTGGACCCATCGGGGTTCTATAGCCATGCAGAAGCAACAATAAAAGGGCAGATGTGATCTACCAACTTTGATGGTTTAGTAAATAATTTGATACTTTAATAAAACTATACTTCAGTAAAATATAAAGATGTCTGTCAGGACAGTCTGTTTGGACCCTCATTTAATTGATAAATGTTGGATGAAACGGATTTGGGTAGCGTTTAATAGACTGTGCTCAGTGTAGTTTTTCAGGTGCTGAGTTTAAGATGTGTGTAAAAGGAAATCTAACTTGGCAAGTATCCAGTTTATGATTACAAATCTTATAGCCAGCACACTTTTCTATTGTTTTTAATAATGACATATATAATCACTTACTCTTATGACATTACTTATTCTTTGGTCCATTTTTAATTTGGGTACAAGAATCAACTGCTTTGAATTTTATTTAATGTTGTTGCACTAAAACGTGGAAATGATGTGAACCTGGGTATTCTCTCTAGTACATCTAGTTGCTATTTTCCCTTTTAGTTAAATGATACATAATTTTCTTAAAAATGCATGTTTAATACCTAAAATATTCTGACTATTCTAGGTATATTTTAATTTACTGGGTGTAAAGCAATGGTTTCAAGATTCTTAGTTTGATTTTTTTTCCCCTTCAACTGTCCTCCCCTCTCCCTTTAGCTTTTTGTCAGACATCTAAATAGTTTTCAGGCATTACTAGTAGAAGAAATGTAGTAAGTGTCCTACGGGAAAGACCCATTTTGATGTATTTCGGATTTTCTTACGTGTTTTGAAGAAACAATTTAGCAGAGCTAAAGTTATTACCTTCTTGGATGTATCTTTCTCCTTTTAAATATCTGATCATCCTCCCAATAATTGTCATTTTGCTAGAAACCTGTATGATTTCAGACTGTGTCTCAGACAGTGGCATATTGGAAAACCCCTTGATGAAGAGTTGAGACCTATGACTCCTACACTCACCTCTTTGGCTCTGCATCTTTGGACAAATCACTTCATTTTTGTGTGCCTTGGGCTCCCTCCTTTCTACATACAAAGAAATCGGGCTAAATAATCTCTGTTTCTTTTTTGTTCCAAAATTAAGACCTCTCTCCCCCAGCACCATATTATTCTGTCAAAGATTTTATTGCCTTAGGGGATTTGAATCCCCAGTTTGTGAAATGACACTTCATTCTTGACATGTTTAATGGCATCTACAGTCTAGTCTATGACAGAGTACCATCACATACGATTTTTGCTTTATTACAAAGTAGATTATGGCCCCTCTTAACTTCTTAGGTAAGATTTCCAAAATGAAGTTTCTCCATTTAGTGTGTGACTATAAATCCTCTTCATTTTGGTAAATGTGTGGCATGTACCAGGGTGTGCAAAGTAGGATAAAGACACAGTTTCTTATTTCAAGGACGTAAGACAGTTGCAAGACAGGATAAGACACTACTTGGTTTCCTCAATGTGGATGAGAAACCAGGCATGTGATGCGGTGTGGGTACTGGTAAAGGCACTAACTCAGACTATTGAAGGTGGATGAGAGTGGATGTTAGGCACTCGTGATGCCCTTGTAGAGTCTGAAGTGACTCACATTTAGTTGAGTGGGAGGTGCAGGTTGTACTAACACTGGGAAGTAAGAGAGAGGAAGGTTTGGAAAACTACTGAAGGTTGTGTGTGTTTATGAAGAAAAGGGAGTCAGTGCCCTGAGCATAAAGGACTAAGAAATTTGAAATTAATCTTAAAACATTAGGGAGCCCCTGAGGGATTTGAAGCAGAGAATAACACAATCAAATGTGTTCCCTGGTGTTGCTTGAATTAAAACAATCTTTATGAGACTTAAAGCAGAGGTTTCATATGTATTTTCCACTGATGGAGTTTTCTAAATTCTGTGTCTTGGAATACCTATTAAAGGTAACTCCCCTAATCTATAATACCCTTTTTAAGTCTTCCTGCTAGAGGTGATTATTGCTTTTAGCTCTAAAACCTTTTCTACAACTAATCTTTAATTTCTTATGGACTTATTTCTGTATGCTTTGTTCTCTCAGGTTTATTCATTTGCAGCCCTTCATGAAACATGCTGGCCCTTAAAAAACTTAATCTTAGACTATGAGATGTATATGCCTTGATGTGTGTTCGAGACTTGTTCCTGGTGGGGTTTTGCATTTAGAAGCAGATAAAAGCACAGTTCCTTCTTTTGGATGAATTTTGAGGTCTCTGGCCTGAATTGTGATTGGAGATCACATCCTGATGTACTTCTCAGCTTTTTGGAGGGTCCAGGGTAACCACCTGTCTGTAAAGCCTTAATGCTGTCACAGGACTTTTGCTACTGCCTACCAGAGCCAGAGCTTTTATTTAGTGATAGTGTCATTTTTCAGACAGTCCCATCAAGACTCCATTTTTTGATATGAACAGCAATTAATTCTAAGTTTAAATAGGCACAGCCATGACCTTGTCCACCCCTCCCAGCTGAAGAGAATGAATGGAGCTTTTCAAAAAAGTCTTAAGTGGCAAGCATCTAATTTTCAGGTTTAATGTTTATAGTCCTGGGTCAGTAATTGACAAGTGATAGAAGTTGTTCAAGTGATCTTGCCAGTGGGAGATTTTTCAAATGTCCTTAGTTTAATAAAGAAGGAATTGCTTTGTTCATTTATAGACCTTATCTCTTTAATCTGTTGGTATTAATGCCCACTGTCACTGATCTTTGTTGATGAATCCAAGAGAAATGAAAGCAGTTATGTTCTTGGATAAAAGCATTTTGATGGACTTCTATTTTGAAAGTGATGTAGTGGGATTTTAAACTTTACTATGTACATGTTATGAAGTACTAATTCTTATCCATAGATATTTTCATTCCTTTTAATTCTGTGTATTTTGATTAACTTGTGTTTTGATAGCCCATTCTTAGTATATGTGTTACTTGTCCTTGAATGTTTAATGTATAATTAGTTTTAGTTGCTGATAAAGAAATGAGTTTTTAATTACAAGGAATATATTGTGTTTCAAACTATTCCATTTTCAAGACCTAATTATTTTGATAAATCTATTTTTATCTCTATTTTGTCCAGTGTGATCTCATTTGTGAAGAACAATTTGAGAAGCTATTGGCTAGAACATTTATTTGCCTGGTACTTCTAACTGCTTTCCTTCCTTCTCCTCAAGTCATCTCAGTATTGCTTGTCTTTGTTTATTATATCACTTGTAGGGTTGTGAGAAATTCCAGAATAAACCTGAGTTTTAAATTGCTATCTTTGGAGTAGATTGGTGTTCAGTGTTGTACTCTGTATCATCTTTAAATATTTAAATTGCAGACTCTCCGGCTGCCTCTTAAATTAGATCCTTCACTTAGTAGTTTTGACATTTCATAACCTTGCTCCTCAGGCATTAAATATTCACCTGTTTAAATGGCAGTGAAAATTTAAAATCCAAACCCATTCTCTTAATCCAGTGAACGTAGATTGGGGAACAGCTTGCAGTGGTGAAAGAAGAAGCTATTTTGACCCCACTGGGGAATATGCTGGAGGTTTGTTGTATTGAAATGTATTTCTGATACATAATTTGCCATAAAATAAAACCATTTCTTGGGTCTTCTTCAAGGGTTATTAACCTTGAAGAACCATAAAAATCTACTTACCACTTTGAGTTTCTTAGGTGAGCATTATTCAGGGCACCAGTACAGGCTCCACATCCAGAAAAATCAGTGGAGACGGTCACTGATAATTACCAGGTACAAAATTTTGCCTGGAAACTCATTTAAATCTCCAAAGTACAAGTCTTTATCCCACTGGGGGAGTCGTCTTCCTACTTTGATCTAAGTATATTCTGTTGATAATTCTTTGAGATAGAAGAAATATCTTGCTTTTCTTGGAAGGGAGGATGTTATTGACAGTGACATCCTTGGTAGAGCAGGAGAAGGACCTGTAAATCCTAAGAAGTGGTGTAGGGGCAAGATATGGCATGTTGGTCTGGGAGAAGGATGGTTGCCCTTCCTTATATTTTTATTTCCTGGAAGTTCATGAGGGGTAGAGGGGGGGATACATTGCTCATTTAATTACATTCTAAGAAAGTAATAAAAGCAATATAAAAATCCTGATTATCATGTGAAGTTTCTCCAGTGAATCTCAATTCATGGCCACTCATTCTTTCTTGTGAGAAGTTGCTTTAGAGAAAATATTAATGGAAAATGAAATAAAATAACTTGGACATAACTGTGATTTCTAGTGGGATCCTGTTTTCTGGTGTGTTAGTTTCACTGTATGTGTGTGTGTGTGTGTGTCTGTGTGTTAGTGTAAGAAACAACCAAGATTGATTTAATTCTTCCAGACTTTCAGAACAAAAGTTACTGTAGTAAAGTATAGAAAGAAAACTGGACAAGGATACAAGGATCCTGTGTTTGGAGTTTGAATTCAGTGGTATGTTACTTACCTTGTTGATACTGTTTGCCCAGCTATAAAGTAATAGTGTGTGCCCTACCTACCACAAACAAAGCATTCTACTTGAAAATGTTTTGCACATGGTAAAGTCTCGTATGCCCGTAAGTATAAGTGAAATGAAAATAATACTTGTTGCTACCGGGAGTTTGTATGTAGTATAGTTCATCTCTGTCTTGCCTATGGTGATAGGAACCAGTTCTTTGAGAAAGTTACTAAAAAAATACTCCTTTGAGGAGGTTTACTATTGGTTCTTGGAGCCCTTTTATTGTGGCTGTGTTACAAAATGTACCCTGGATTTGTTTTAATCAGGTATGGTAGGATATGCTGACATGAAAATTATTTTTATGAAGGAAGTATAGTTACAGATCTTTAGAAATGGGGTGGGGGTGCCTGGTTGACTCAGTCAGTTAAGCATCTAACTTTGGCTCATGTCGTAGTCTCATGGTTCATGAGATCGAGCCCTGCGTCAGGCTCTGGTCTGACAGCACAGAGCCTGCTTGGGATTTTCTCTCCCTCACTGTCTTCCACTTGCCTTCTCTCTCTCCCTCTCTCTCTGTCTCTCTCTCTCCCTCCCTCTCCCTCTCTCTCCTACTCTCTCCTTGTCTCCCCTTCTTTCCCCTTCTCTCCCTTTCCCTCCCTTTCCTCCCTTTCTCTCCCTCTCCCTTTCCCTCCCTTTCCTCCCTTTCTCTCCCTCTCCCTTTCCCTTTCTCTCCCTTTCTCCCTCTCCCTTTCTCCCTCTCCCTTTCTCTCTCAAAAATAAACCTTAAAAAAAAAAAAAAAAGGAAATGGGTGTAACATGACATGTAGGGCCACATTGGGAAGCACCAAGGATGATCAGGAGGCAGAGAGACTAAGGCAGAGTGTGGTCCAGAGCCTTTATTGGAGTTCCCAGTGGGAAGGAAAGGGTGAGGCGGGTTAGGTGTGCTGAGTATAGCATTGGATAGTTTGAATAATTTCGGAGGGCTCTAGATTGGGAGTGGGGGGGTTCCTAGTTGTCAGGCACCTGGCCCTGGGGTGATTTAGGATGGGGGGTATAGGCTTGGTGTGTGAGAATTTGATAAATGAGATACGGTGTGGGATTGGTTTGTTTATATATAAAAGGCAGGCTCACAGGAGAGTCATTTACTATCTCCCAAGAAGTAGCTATCTCTGGAAGGGCAGTCTATCCAGGATCAAGGTCCCAGATGCTAGAGCATCAAAAATACAGAAAATAAAATCTAATCAATACAGGCTAGAAATTAAAGCAGCAGTGTGAACTTGAGACCGGACATTGAAGAAAAAAAAGCAGATAACATAACTGACCCAAGTATGTTTTCAAAGCTTTTATATAAGCACTAAATATAAACTCGTTTTCCTAAATATATTTTAGGATAACTTTTAAAACACTCCGCCCACACTCCTCTGAAATGCACAGAGCCGTAAATGTCACTGCATGAGTAAATTATTCTGGAACACAGTAATGGACTCAGGTTACTCTCAGTTTTAATGGTCTGTGTCTTTCTCAGATGTATGTAGAGGTAAATAATGTTTATAGTCACCTAGGTTTTCAGGTTCTGTGCAAGAATTTTGTGTACATTAGAAATTACTAAGATTCCTAATAATCCTACAAAGGCGGTACGTGCTAATAGACTTAAATGTATGCAAGTTCACAGAGCCTTAATGAATTGAATGTAGTTTTGAGCCCAGGCACGCTGGTTAGAAAGCTGTCCCCTAGAGCTACCATTCTACTTCCTCATGCTGTGCTTGAGCTCCTGAGGTGGCTGTCTGCCTGCACAGCTTGCTTGCTCCGCCCTTGGAAGGGAGAATGTACAAATGCTTACTCTGTTGCCCATGGGAAGTGGCTCTTCCTAAAGGGAACGCTTCAGTCACATGATCCCGAGGAGACCAATAGCTGCCTTGCCAAGAGCTCCCCGGGACTCTGAAAGCAAGAGTTTAAGTGGTGGGATTTGTAGCTTAACCTGTTAATTGAGAATTGTGCTTTAGAAAAGCAGTGGGATATTCACGTTTTCATATCACTGAGGGCATCTGTAATTCATTTGCTTTATTTTTGTTTTTGTTTGTTTCAGTTTATAGCAATCCCAAGACTAGGTTCCACTAGAATTATTTTGGTGATCACTTGGGATTTTCCTTCATGTTTTTCACTTACATTTAAGTTTCTCAGTCTTCATTCTTAAGTGTTTCGGCATAGAGAAAAAGCACATGTGAGTAATTATCTCTCAGTGCTCCACCACTTTTCCAAATTCCTTATGTCGGTAGCATAGGACAGTGCTCATGCAACTTCATATATAGCCTTTGGACCAGCAGGTGTGTTTTCACTTGTTAATGAGCAAACTTGTTGAATGAAGGATAAGAGTATTAAATGTTAACACTGGCGGAGCAGGGATGAAAGATAGCAAGACCTTTTTATTAAGTAATATAAACCTGGCGTGTGTGTGTGTGTGTGAGTGTGAAAAGCCAAAAAGAAAATGGTGATAACACCGTGGGCATAATTTAAGCCATGGAGAATATATTTCAAAATACCAAAAGTTTGTTGAAATTGAAAAGGTGTTCTTTTTTAATTTTGCTTTTGAAATGAGCAGTGGGCTAGATTAAAGGTGGGTACTTATAGATAAAAGTGGCAAGCAGAAGTTACTGTGTTATGGTACCTGAGCAAATCAATCTAAATTAGACCCATTGGCCATTTTTATGAATGATCTGAAAGATGGAGGCTATATTGTGACCTTGTAGATAGGTAGTCCAGAAAAGCTTAGTATTAAACCAAAGGGAATGTGGTCAGGAATAGCACATGATACTCAGAGCTGTTTAAAAATTGGCAGAGATAGGTGTAGGCAGAGAGCTGTCGATTATGTTTTGGGCAAGCGCTCGATGACTGCATGAACTGTCCCTTAAATCCTGTGGTCTAGCCAGCTTGCTCTGGGCCCACAGATCACTGGGTTATTAGATTGGTTTTACTCATCACATATTCTAGCATCTATCATATGCCAAGATACTGAGGATAACGGTGATAAGAATGAGAGGTAGTTTCTTAGTGCATGGAGCTTACATGAAGAATGGTGATTGTAAACAAATACAGGCAGACTTATTTTGTCTTCCATCCTTGTAGAATTTTGAACATTGTATCTTAAAGAGAGGGAAGCTTTTTGAAAGGATACATAAAATGGTAGTTAAAGCCAATAAAAGGGACTTAGGACCTTTTAGAAAATGAATGTTACAGAGACTTGTGGACAAGAAGACAATAGACAAAGAATAGCTAGGGAGATAGCTCATTCATATACTTAAATTTCCGGAAGTTTAGGGATAATAAAAAGCTATTTTGAAATGGATCAAAAAGGCCTGCTTAGTGATAATAGGGTAGATTTTTAGAAACTTTGTACCACCACCTGCAGAGATGGGAGAGGCTTAAAAACAGGTCACACAAATGTGTCGAATGAATGTAGAGTTCTTAAACTTAATTACTCGATTGAGCCTACATACTTAGCTTTGGGGGTTGGCCCCATTGAGAACATCCTATTACCCCTAGTACTGTGCCGTGTGCACCACTGGTTTGTTTGGAAAACCTGCAAAAGTAGGGAAAAATATGATCTCTTTTCTCCATCTGGGGGAATGGCATTTCCCATTGGTTGAGCATTTCTCCAGGAATGAATAAAATGGTTAATGCAGGACCTGTTTTTAACATCTGTGTTTGTCATGTGCTCCGTTCAGAAAAGCTGCTAATTAACTTGAGGCAGTTGTTGAGTTTCTGCAGGGAGGTAACTGAGTGTGCATAGATGCTTAATTTCATTTCCCTTCCCCAGGTTTCCTATGCTCGCCCAAGTTCAGCTTCTATCAGAGATGCGAATTTGTACGTCAGTGGACTTCCAAAAACAATGACCCAGAAGGAGTTGGAGCAGCTTTTTTCACAATATGGACGCATCATTACTTCTCGTATTCTTGTTGACCAGGTCACTGGTAAGTAGGCAGCTGCTGTAGATAATCTTTGACACTTTCTGAGTGGCAGATTGTGAAATACTCTGCCTTTCCATACAGCAGTCTTGCCTCTAGAACATATCAAAGGTATATGTGGACCAGAAAATGCAATTTTCTGCTGGAATTGTTCATAAATATGCATGGATAAAAATAGATTGTAGAATGAAGTGAGAGAGCTTGAGTCATTTCCACCCCGAAGGGGCAGGTTCGAAGCCTGTTTTATGGCATGTAATAAATTTGTAGATGATATAATCCTCATTTCCAAGCTGCTTCGTGAAAAAAGCCCCATTCTCCATAAAATACTCTTCCTAATAAGCTGTCTTGTTTTTTGTAAAAAGCATAGTTTAATGCAGCAGAATTCACCTAGTTGTCTGAGGGAAGATGACACCGTGTCCACACTAGCTGTTCAGGCTGGTTTCCAGGTCCATGCTGGGTTGTATGGGCGTGTGTAAAAGGTTGACATTTTGAATGTTAAAACATTTGATGCCTGGTGTATCTTTTGACCAGACTGAAACGAGAAGACTGATAGGTTTATTAAAACTTTTGTTTGTAAGGGACCTCTTCTTCCAAAGCTTCTAAGAAAAGCAATATAGGTTTGATTATGGCTTTTAAAAGTAATTTTCTATTATAAAACAATGCGTATTTTTTTTTTAAAACATATTGAAAATAGACGTGATAAGGAGAGGGAAAAATTAGCTGTAGAGCCGTATACTCAAGAGTCACATTAAGGTTTTGGGGAAAATACAGACAGGTTTTCCTCTTTAATATTCTTTGTGTTTCTTCCTTTTTTTCCCCTTTCTTTTACTTTCCCTGTTTTCCTTCTCCTTTTCTCTCTCATAATACTGCCAGAGGAGATGCATTATGTATTACAATGTCTGTTTTCTTTTTAAAGTAAGCAGTGGGCATTCTCTTATAATCCTTTGTATTTCTGTGGTGTCAGTTATTTCTCCTCTTTCATTTCTTATTTTGTTTATTGGAGCCTCTCTCTTTATTCGTTTTAATGAGTCTGGCTAGAGGTTTATCAGTTCTGTTGATCTTTTTCAAAGAACTAGCTCCTGGTTTCATTGATCTGTTCTATTGGGTTTTTTGTTTTTTGGGTTTTTTTGTTTTGTTTTTTTAGTTTCTATGTCATTTGTTTCTGTTCTAATCTTTAAAAAAAAAAGGAAGCACTAGATTAACTACAGAATAAAATCAGGCCAAGTTTTTAATTCTTCAGGTGAAGATCAGTTGAGTTGAATTGAGTTTGAATAGAAGCAGCCCATGTTACGCTCTTGTTCACTGTTAATTGGGCTTGTCCATAGGAGGCACCACCATTAGAGTTTTGGGTAGAGAGAGCTCTACCTTCAATACATATGTTTGGGAGAATGGCAAATAGGTTTTGCTTTATGAAGAAAATTTAGTCAAGGTAGGGAATGTAAAAATACAGTCTTTTCATTGTGGCTGTGTTTTATAATCTTGTATGTTCTTTCACTCTGTGCTGTATCACACAGACTGCTAATCAGTAAAAGAGAAATCGAGGTTTAGCAATCTGGATAACTTGGCTTAAAGCAACAGAAATGCCCTTTTATTTGTTTATATCATTCATGCTTTTTTAATTAATCATTCTTAATGAGAACTTGGTGACTTGAGAGTAGATTTCACTTCTGCTACAGAAAGCCCATCTCCTTAAGTGCAAATCCATCCTGAGTGTACGTTGGCTCCCAAGTAGACTTACTTCATCACTTCTGGGTTTAGTCATTGGTTCTTCAGTGTGGTCCCACCCCTGCAGCATCAGCGTCCTCCTGGAACTTCACTAGAAATGCAGATTTCTGGGTTCTACCTAGCACCTAATAAAACTCTGAGGATGGGCATGGTACCAAGCCCTTTGGGTAATTCTGGTGCATGCTTAAGTTTGAGGACCTCAGGTTGAGATGACTCAGTCTGTGTAGAGGCTATGGCATTGCTCATCTAATGCTTTCCTCATGGAATAGTTAAGTTCTAGGGGTTATTAATTCTTCACGCTAGTGGATAAGAAAGGATATATTTGCTGTCATTTCACCATTTTATTTTTATACTTGACTTTCAAGGCGAAATTATTCACTTTACCTGAAATGAAAAATAAAACCCTGCAATTTTGTTATTCAGCCATCAGGTGATAATAATGTGCAACTTCTGTAATTTAAGTGAGAAAGGAAAAGTGGTATGGGCTGACATAAATGTATATGGAAGAAATGCCTATATACTTAGAATAAAATTCTACATAGTATTAGTTGTAAAGCAAGTGAACTTCACTACTTTTTAAGGTTCCTATAAATCATGGTGGTGGTGGTCTAGTGCATTTTCTCGCCCTTTCTCCATAACCTCTTATTCTAGACTTTTCTAGCTACTAGTCCCAAGCTGGTATGGCTAGTACCAATTTGCTTGCCAAGAAAGTATTTCCCTGCAACTGTTTATCTCTGGATGGGCAGCTATGGCTTGACCTCAGCTAGCCCATTTAAGCTAATTAAATGGATTGGGATGGGTTTTCGTCTCCCATTTTTCAGAACCTGGACAGGTATTCGGCCGTCCCTCTGCTTTCCTATCTTGTCTGTCAGAGTGGGGAAGAACATGAGACCAGAGAATGGCATTTCCATTGGAGTAATACTGCTAAAGCTAGAAAGCTTTGAGGCTTTATTTCTATTTTTTACTTATTTAAAAATGTAGGTCTTCTTTTATTCCTTTTTCACCATATAATATTGTTTCTATAGTTAAAAGCTGTGGGGGAAGTTTCAGGGAACCAGAAAACCCTCTTTGGGCACTTTCTTAAAGGGCCAGTATCCTATGTAATATTATTAAGTAGAATTTTATTATTAAAAATTTGGCTGTAATATCTTTCTACCCCTGTGATATATTTTTAGCATAGCTTTGTAGCATTTTTAGCAAATGCCTGGTTCTGTTCTCCTTAGAAGAAAGGAAGCTACTGTGCTCTTCATTTCTGAGCTGCTTATCCAACAGCATAATTTGAGAACTAGAACTCAGGCGTGTTGCTGTTGACATTATTAAAGAGAGAAGGCAGCACATAGGGACATATTTGTGTGTTTTCTGTTTTTCTTGGCTTATTGGTAGGCAGGTAATAATGGGTATTCAGATTGTGTAGATGACTTCATTAAAAAAATACCAAATTGTGATTCTAGACTAAATTGCTGAGGTAAGGTAAAACTTTCCTCCTCCTGTGATTTTTGTGGCAGATGTTACATGTAGGTGAAAACTTGTTTTTAAGGAAAAATTAATTTATCCTTTCTTCTCTCCTTCCCTTCTCCTTCTGCTCCCTCTTTCCTAAATCTTTACCCAAATCTACCAATAGGCATATCAAGGGGTGTAGGTTTCATTCGATTTGACAAGCGGATTGAGGCCGAAGAAGCTATCAAAGGCCTAAATGGCCAGAAACCGCCTGGTGCCACAGAGCCAATCACTGTAAAGTTTGCTAACAATCCAAGCCAAAAAACCAATCAGGCCATCCTTTCCCAGCTGTACCAGTCTCCAAACAGAAGGTATCCAGGACCACTGGCTCAGCAGGCACAGCGTTTTAGGTAAGTCTGGTCTGGTTCTCGTGCCCAGCTACTAAACTCTGAACTCTCAGGTTCACTGTGCAGTACTTTTACTGATAGGATCTCTGGTTTGCTGTTACTGTTGCTGTTCTTTTCTTTCTTTTTCTTATGGACACAGAGAAAACCTATTTGGGGTGCAGTGTCTTATGCTAGTATTAAAGGTGGTAACAAAAAAGGACTATAAGCTGTACCAGTGATTTCTCAACTGGGAAGTAATTTTGCCCCTCGGGACATTTGGCAGTGTCTGGCGACATTTATGTGGATGTTACTTGGGTGTGGTGTGCTACCAGCATCTAATGGGTAGAGGTCAGGGGTGCTGCTGAACTTGCTTCAGTGCACAGTATAGCTCCGGACAGCAGCAGTCATCTAGCCCCGGACATCCACAGTGCAGGGTTATAAACCCTGACCTACAGAATGCTGGGGGTTTGTTTTCAGTGCTCCTGATTTCTCCTTTTTAATTTTTTTCATGATAAGATTTTATTCCTGTATTTCAGCTTTTAGGCCAAGCTCTTTCAGTTACTTTGCTTCATAATATGTACACCACTAAGGATATATAACCT
This sequence comes from Cryptoprocta ferox, assembly GCA_028646485.1. NCBI lineage: Eukaryota > Metazoa > Chordata > Mammalia > Carnivora > Eupleridae > Cryptoprocta > Cryptoprocta ferox. Next base: position 44,113,526 of record CM053568.1, read on the forward strand.
GTGTAAAAACATTAAGTATCTACAAATGGATTCCCCTCACCTTTTAAAATTTTATTTCTTGTACAGTAGGGGTTGGCAAGCCTCCTCTGTAAAGGGCCACATAGTAAATATTCCAGACTTTATGGGTCATGGTTTCTTTTGCATATGTATCTTTTTTTTTTTTTTTTTAAACAACTCTTTAAAAATGTAAAAGCCATTCTTCACTCCTGGGCTATACAGAAACAGATGGCAGTCTGGATTTGGCCTGTGGGTGGTAGTTTTCAGACCCCTGTATAGTCCATAGAATGACTCTGCATCTTCAGCCCAAAGAAGTCACTCTGTCTTATAAACAAGCATAAATATTTCAATTTTTCAAGTTTTATTTTAAACTTGGGGTAACGATCAAATCGAGTCATTTTAAAAACTTGATTTTTAAATCTCTAATCTGCATGTGAGAACAGTGACTTTAAGGCTTTAAACACAGCACAAAGAAGTTCTGGTTTCATAAGCAAAGTCACCCTTTTTTTTTTCCCCCCCGAACATTTTTTTTTAATATCCTTTTGGCCATATGGTATACTGCAGCCATAATTCCATCTAACCCCATGCTAATTTTTTTTTCTTTTTAATCCCAAGTGCATATCAGTTTTCTTTCTTTCCTTGCAGGGGTAGAATAGCTAATTACTAAAAATAGGATCACAAATGTAGCTTAATAAAGAGTTATGTTTTTGAACTTAAATCACCTGCGTTTTTTTTCTTTGGGGGGTATTGAGAGCACTAAAAAGAGTGGAGATAAAATTGGTCAGATACCTGCTTTTAAAAAAATACTCAGTTGTGTCACTTGAAGTGTGAGAAGGAAATTTGCCATAAACACTATGTTCACTTCCTACTTAGGGTAGCTTTTGCCCTGGGATTAGAGGTGGTACTGTCAAAAGGCTCCTTTTGGAACTGGATGACTGGGTACCCAATTGATTGAGCCTTTTTTTTCACTCTCTGTTTTAACTTTGCAAGGTTAAAAAAAAAAAAAAAAGGGTGGGGGAGGCATTGTCAGAAAGTACACCCTAATACCTTTGACTTGGTGAATGATAGTGGCCATGGCTGTAGGGAGAGAGGCATGAAGCAGCTTGATGCTTGCCCTTGTTGAGTAAGAAATCTCGCAAAACCATTTTTTAGCTCCGCCTGTAGGTTTTCTCTGTGGCATCTTCAAGTGAATAATGTTTTCTGCAAATTTTGCATGGCCAAATTTGAGGGATTTTAGAGGTGTTTCCTGGACAGCCCATCCAGTTAACTTCAGAACTCTTTGGGGCCTAGAAAAGAATTTTGAGCGTACATAGAGGAAGGTTCTTTGAGACTTACTGGTTGATTTCAACCCTGTGAAAATATTAAAATGATATAATAGAAAGCAGTTTTCATTTTAAATTGTTTGTTACTTCTGGTGTTTTCCAATTTAAGTTTTGGGTTTGTTTTATGGTAGTTATTAAGTAAAACTCTGTTCTGAGAGTTAAGATTGAATGCTGAGGAAGATTGGGCAAGAGGTCCGAGATGACAGGATCTTCAGGAGAATGCCTAATTATTGAAATGGACAGGCATGCAAGGGCCTCCCCAGAGGAGGCTGTTGACTACTCTTATCTGCTCACAGTCCCACCCGGCCCACTCCCTGCCTACTCTCTGCTTCTTACTTGTGGTTCTGTAAAGCTTTCCAGGATGTTTTCATGGTCAAATTTATTATCTTGCTAAATATATTTCTGCCCATCCTTTGCTTTTATCTTTTTATTCCATATGTTACCAACTTGAAATTCTTTCTTTCCCTGACTCCTAGAAAAAAATTCTGAAAAAAGGGGAATGAGAGTTGTCTATTATAAGGGAAACTGGGTTTTAGAAATTGGGGGTGATTTTTATTGTCCTTCCAGATTCCTGACTCTTGTCTCTACCACCCTACGATCTTTTCCTCCCATAATCTCTGTCTAGGTGGTAAGTTACAAACTAGTCTTTGAGTTTAGTGAAAGTGTTTAGTCTAGACTGCGTGTTAGAAGAAATTGGGAGTCTTATTCCTAGAGTTCAGGTTTAACATGATGTGTTTGGTTGCTTTTCTTTAGTATTTTAAAAACTTGGGTATCATTACTTGACTCTCCCCACCCCCTTCTGTTGAATTAACGTTGAATCTTCTTTTCTCTTCATAAAAACCGTTGAATTAAGGACTTGCTTGTTTTGTTGTTCTCTCATTCAAGTCTAGATCATTACAGAAATATTTTGTTCCTAACAGCTGTGTCCTAATGCTCTTAGCCTTCAGTTTGTCACCTTCCAGCAGATACTTAGAGAATTTCTCACTGTTTTTTATGTTGTCATAGTACCTTGGGAGTTGAGAGAGATTGGAGAATATAGGTTATAACAATAGTCAAGGATATTTTTAATATTCATGAAATGCCCATATCTTTTAAGGTCAGGAAAATTAAAACCCATGCAATAAAGGTTAAGTTTATTTTTATTAAAAGTTTTTTAAACGTTTAATTATTTTTGAAAGAGCATGAGTGGGGAGGGGCAGAAAAAGAGGGAAGCACAGAATTCGAAGCAGGCTCCAGGCTCTGAGCTGTCAGCACAGAGCCTGACACGGGGCTCAAACCCATGAACCATGAGATCATGGCTGAGCTGAAGTCGACTATTTAACCACTGAGCCACCCAGGCACCCCAGGGTTAAGTTTAAAAGTGGGCTTGTTGAGTTTATGACCCAGTTAACCCATATGAATAGTCAGAGAATTATTTTAACGTGAGCACTGCTGATCTAATATGCTTATTTAATTGACTACAGTCTTCAAAATAAAACCATCCTTATTTATTTGGATTGGATAGTATAATTCAAGCCCCTTAAGTATGTTTTTGGGACACCATGTCCGAATTAAGCTTTCAGCCAAATATTTCCTCTCTCTACTTGTGGAGCAGCTTTAATTTTATTGAATGTGATCTAGTCTAATGGCCTGTGTGCCTGCTTCCATAAGTCTTTATGCATTTGAAAAGTAGCCTTTTAAATCAGTACTTGTGGTGCATTTAAGGCCTGTGCTGATTGTACTATCGTGATTTCCTTTCGGAAGAAACTGATATCAGTCCTCCTGAGTAGTTTTTTCTGGTAGAGGATAGATGATGCCATCTAATTGGACAAGGGGTAAGTTGATGATCTTGTGGTTTAACTTCAAAGCAGATCTGGACCAGTGCTTTGGAGAGGTTTTGAGAACTATTATTTGTAGACTTCATAATTTCACTTTCTTACCCACTAGTAATCTCTCTTTATATTTTTATTTCTGACTTTAATTGAAGTCATATTTCCCCTTCTATGTGCATAGGCCTTCCCATAGTCTTGTCAGCTAATTTTCTTAGAAGTTAAGCAGGTTTCTTTTTCTATTCTCTTTTGAAATCAGTATGCTTTATCTAATATAGGGTACTATTCAAAATAGGGCCCAGTCTGATTTTTCTTCATAGTGATAGAAAAATATTTATACCTGTATCCCCAGTATATGTTTTAATAAATTATATGTACATGGACTTGTGCTATTATATTCATTAACTCATAAACACTAGTCAAACACAGGAAATACAGATAGAATAAAGGTGAAATAAACAATATATGAAATGTCTTGCTTATTATCATGCTGACTTGCTTTACATTTCATTTACCCAGTATTTTAATAAATAATGTCTTTAAAGCAAGATTCGTAAAATTATCTTGATAATTTTGAATTTCATGTCTGATTTCATAAAAGTGAGACATGTTGGAGTATCTTGTATATAACCTCATAATGTAAGTTGTACTAAGAATAGGAGAAATAATTCACTCTCCCTGTTTTTATTTACTTGGGCCTCACTTACTGGTGTCATCCTCACTCTGATAATGATGATTTTATAGAAATCTTTCTGAAGCTACATCTTCTTCGGGGGTTATTTTAATTAAAGCTAGGTTTCCCTATCTAATCTTCCAAATCCACTTAATGTGTTATTTGTAAACTGGATTATGTCCAAGCTAAAGAACAGGGGAAGAGTGTTACTGTCCCTTTTGAGGACTACTCCACCTTACCTCAGGAAAGTATGGGGACTGAGCAAGGGTACTGGGTGCAGTGTGTCAGTTAAATTTGAGTAAAGGATTTTTTTTAAGTTTATTTAAGTAATTTTTACAAGACCCCGAGATGAAGAGTCACATGCTCTTCCAACTGAACTAGCCAGGCGCCCCAAGAATATTTTTGAAGTTAGAAGTATATTTTTAATGGACTCCAATATTTTCTTGTCACACTGTAGTTAATTGTTATTCACACCCATCTGGATCATTCTGGAGGCTACTGACTTGTTAGGTCTCCATTAAAAATCGGCTTGTGCTTTTAGATGAGCAAGTATTAAAAGATGTCTGCCCTTGGGCTCTGGACATCCCAGCAAAGATGTATAATTCTGGAGAGTATTAGTGGTCCTGTGTCTGAGTGACCTGTAAACTAGGCAATTGCAAGAGAAGATGCCGAGTTTACAGTCTCTCAACTGCTACAAGATTTGGGGTGCACAGTGTCCCTGTGGAGCACCCACTGCTTTCTCCCAGCTCCCATGAGAAACAGGGAGCATGTGGCTCCAGGACATCAAGGGAAAATGCTAGGTGCAACTCCAAGGAGGCTGAAGTTTTCAGCACTACCTAGGTCCTGTTTCTTAGATCCTGTGCTCCTCTTTGATCACCTTGTTAATAGAAGATGTGGAAGAGAGGAGGATCTCGAGATGGTGGGAAGGGACTGCCGGGAGGGGGGGCGTGGAATTGACAGATAACTTGGTTTAAGTTCCAAAGGACCAAATTTTTCCTGAAAATGTAAGTAAAGAAATAAGTGGTCAGGATCACAGTGTATCCTAGGATTTCACAGGTGGGGCAAATAATGAGGTCCACTGAGAGTCCTCTGAGATCCTGGGCCTCCTGCCTGGAGAATTCTTGGATTCTCTAAAACATGTAATTCACTTCTGGGGCAGTTTTGGTTTCCACCCTATCTTGAAAATACCGGAAACCTGCTTAGAAGATTCCAGTTCTGGACTTCAGGTTGTGGGTTGGTATACTAAGCTGGTAGTGTCAGAACATGACAGTCCCTGCCTGGGCCGGCAGAGAAGGCTTAACACTACTTTGAGTGAATCAATAAAGTGTCTCTGCATCTGACCCCTTCAGCACTTTGGAAGGAGACTTCAGTATGGTCTTCTTTTCTACAGGTATCCTATACCAAATGCATTCATTATTGATCATTCTAGCAATTGTATGAAATTATCCGTATTAGATTACTTGGGGGCTGGTGATACTAATTTGTATGCATCTTTATTTCTGGTGCTTGTGGCCTTTCCTTTTTGGAGTATAAAGGCATGACATCTTTGACTATACTTATCACCTCTGCAGAAAGCAAAGCCTTCCCACCTATGTACTCTTTCCACATACGTGCTTTTTCCTTGCAATGCAGATAGGCTCCCAACCAGCCCTCCTGACAGTTTTCATTCTGGATTAAGTAGTTAAGGATAGTGTTGGTAACCTTATTGCTTTATTCGTCACCAGATAGTTGTAAACCTGCTGTGATCTAGGCCTGTGCTTTATGTGTAGTGGGACAATGGGGAATGAATGGTTTCCCAGCTCCTGAGAGGGTATTGGGACAAGACTGACACACACAGATGAGGGTCCTTTGTCATTGTGATTTGTTCTCCTTCCTTACATTTTGCATTACATCAGCTCAGTTATTTCTTTCCGTTTTCACAAAGCACACAAAATGCCCTGAGGTTATTGGGAACAGGAATGTATGAAGATTCTTTTTCCAATTCTAAAAGACCAGAAAGAGATTTTTTTTTTTTTTTTTAGCTTTTATAAAATGAGAAGGAATTGCTTTCTCATGTGTGCCCTAGCCTCATTTGAGGCCACAGGTCAGACAATAATGTTGAGACATTTTTCAGACTTAACCTTTCATAGGTGTTAAAAGAAGGAAAAAAAAAGTTCCTCCTGCCTCACGGCCTTACTTTGGACAGTATTAAATATTGCAGCAGTTGAAGGCGGTTCTGGCTAAGATGAATTAAGTTACACCTACATCCTCTAAACACATGTAATTAATTGGTACACATTCTGAAAATTGGAACGTGAGAATGGTCTCTTTGAAACTGACAAAGCAAAAAGAATGAAGTGTTATAAAAGCAACTTAAGTTTTGAAATAGGAAAAGGATGGGGAGTTTTAAAGAGTACCTACCCACCACCAACTTTTTAGTTTTAAAAGTTTTAAGGGAAGCTCAAGTTGGTTGATTTGTTTCTACTTGGCTTCTTACACCTTGAGTAGGGCTACACTTCCTGTGGCAGAGTCAAAATAAACATTAGTCTCAGGGTCTGAACTCTGCCCTGTTGGCTGCTGGAGCCATGAGTCTGTGGTCTTTCTCTGGACTTTAGTTGAGCATGTTGAAAAATAGCAGATTTAGCTGTTACTCTCTGTAAGGTTCTTTCTACCTGTAATACACTACTATATAAGAAATGAAAGTCCTTCAGAATTGGGAGATTGAAGGGAAATTATGGAATATTGGTGCCACCATTTACTAGCCCTGTGGTCTTGGGCAAGTCACTTACTCTGCATGCCTTGGTATATTCAGGGACCAATAGAGCTATGAAAATTAATGTTAAACAAAATTCAGCTGAGTAAATGTGAAGATCAAATTGGCTTTATTGAACAATTCATGGATCAAGTAGCATTTTATCTAGCAAACAGAAAGGAGCTCCAAGGAGATGTACAAAATGGAAGGCTTTTATATGCAAAATGGATGGCTTTTATAGGGAGAAGGGAGCAGGAGAAGAGGTTTCTAACAAACAGTGGATCGTTTCAGGCAGGGTCCCCTTCCCTTTGGGGAAAGGGTGGGGGTCTTTACAGCAGATTACCTCACGAGAGCCAACCAGGTAATTCCAGATTGACTGGTTAAAGTTCATATTCTTGAACCTACTATTAGATACCAAGTCTTAGTTTGCTGACACGGGGCGCATCACAGGCGATTCCACTTGGGGCCTGTTTCTTTTTTTTAACAGTAGTATAAAGTACATGTAGGCGCATGTGAAGCATTTAGAATTTCTGGCAGTAGGTGAGAGCCCAAAGATTAATTGTTCCAGAGCCTCCACATTTCCTCTCTGGTTTCCTCAGATGACCACCAACACTTCCCCTGTGTGGCACTGACCACTGTAGCCATAAACTGTATCCATTGGAAAAACTAGTGTCTTATGCCAGTGGGTACCCATTCTCTCAGGAATGTGAGAAGACCCAAAGTTTTGAGACTTCGCATAGAATTAACCTGCAGATATCCCCTCGGAAGATGGCAGTAACAAACCCAGCTCTCTTGAACATCCAGGGGAAAATGAGAAACTGAAGTTTGCTAAATGTGTGTTTTGCAGGTTGGACAATCTGCTCAATATGGCTTATGGAGTAAAGAGGTAATGATAGAGGTTCATGATACTCATAATCCCTTCCCATAATTGATTAGTTTCTTTGATTTTTGGGAGTGTCCCCCTTCATAAGTTTGTGTTCAGTTTTCTTTTGCATGTACAACCTAATGAAAAGCTGCTTTTTGAAGCACGGTTGACTGAAGGAATATTTTTATACTGCTGGATGCACCTGGTCTTTAAAAACCCCATTATTTGTTGTGTATTGCATTGCGACGTTATAGCATGTTTATGTGTGTGTTGGTACCTTCCCTTCCCCAATCCTGCTCAATTCATGAAGCCACTTCTAAGTATATTTCTTTACTATCGTGGGTCATATTATTCAATACAGCATATAATGGCCATTTCATAACTTAATACCTTGTCAGTAGAGCATGTCACTGCAAGCCTTGATTGAAACATCAGTAGTTGTATGTATCTGTTGAGAGGGGGAGGTTTACTGAAACTCTTGGGATGGGAGAGGGAAAAGAAATACGTCCATTGCTGTAACCAACCTCTGTTTCTATTTGTGTGTGTGTGCGTGCGTGTGTGTGTATGTGTGTTTCCTGTTTTGTTTAGTAGGTTTTCTCCAATGACCATTGATGGAATGACCAGTTTGGCTGGAATTAATATCCCTGGGCACCCAGGAACAGGGTGGTGTATTTTTGTGTACAACCTGGCTCCTGACGCAGATGAGAGTATCCTGTGGCAAATGTTTGGGCCTTTTGGAGCTGTCACCAACGTGAAGGTCATCCGTGACTTTAACACCAATAAATGCAAAGGTTTTGGATTTGTGACTATGACCAACTATGATGAGGCTGCCATGGCGATAGCTAGCCTCAATGGATACCGTCTGGGAGACAGAGTACTGCAGGTCTCCTTTAAGACAAACAAAACGCACAAAGCCTAATGAGCTCTTGTCCTCAGTCCATTTATATATGAAAACTATACAACAAAGGCAAGTTAAGAGAAACTTTATACATTAGTAAATGTCTTTGTAAGTCAGTGTTGAGATGGGGATAAAACGACTACTTAGCATCCTAAGAAATATGTGAGATTTTTTATTGCTAGTATTTGAATTAAAACTTCTTAAATATCTTTTATGTTTGAATATGGACAAGAGGTACAGGGTTTTTACCTGTCACATTGCATTCTATTGCCTTCTTTGAAGAAGGTGGACCTTTTAAAGTGTTTCAGCTAAGGGAAGACATTTCTTTTCTTTTTACATAACTGCCTTGAACCTGTGAGTAAATATTGAGGCTTTGTGTTGTAATTCTTCAGTTGGTTGTGTCTTTTTTTTTTCCCCCTTTTATTTCTTTTCCTGATTAGCTTTGTGTTTGGTTTACATTTAAAGCATTACTGTTATGTCTAAGAAAAGTATTTTGAAGTTTACATTTTTATTTATGAAGTTAAAAACAGTATTTATTTTGTAATTATGATTTGGGTTGGGGAAGGGGGGGGCTACATTATAAACGCTTATTGTAAGAATACTGGAGAACTTTTCGTAAAGCAGTACCTTGCCAAAGAGATAAGAGCCTCTTTGATGTGGGTTTAAAAAAAGCATCTATTTTTATAAAAAAGAAAATTTGGAGAAACTTTTTACTGGTCCTGGAACAAATATTTTGACTTGAATACTTTGAGAAATCTCTTCATATGACACCTAGTGAGCTTTTAAAATTTACCAGGAAATTTGCAGTGGTTGGAAAATTTAGAAAGATTTATGATGTAGAAAATACTACTTTTGAGATCTTTGTATGAAAGGAGTAGAATCAATGGGGGAAACACTGCTGGTTTCGTTTTTGTAATCACCAGTGGAGCGTCTGATCATCCTGGTTATTATGTGATAGGTGGCTCACATTGATTTGTGATTTTGAAACAAATAAAAAATTTACAAAAGAATATATAAGAGCAGGCAAGAAATTTAAATTACCAAGAGATGGGGGAAAAAAATCTGTTCTTCCTAAAGAAATCCCTTCAGATAGAGCTCATGGTGTTTAGTGATGTACTTGCAGTATTGTTTGAAGAATTGTTTTGTCTTAAGGAAAAAAGATGTTGCACATGATTTGTACTGCAGCAAATCGGCAAAAGTGATCTGAGTTGGATATATTTGAAGGTATTTTGAAAGTTACGTTCAAGGCTAACACCTGAGCTTTGTGTAATGTAAATAAGACCTTGTGTTTATGAACCTTTCAGCTAATTTGATTTTTTTTTCCCTTACATGCCAAGTGATGTTCAGGTTTTGAATGTTTTTGTATCAGTTTTTTCCTTTGTAAATGGCATTAACATTGTTACTTGAGGTCTTGCTTAATCACTTTTGTTGTCCTGAGGACTTGAATTTACAGTGCATCAGATTTGTTGCTAATTTTGTCTGTAGATAGTCTAGCTTCAGCTGTTTATGGTGATGCTACATTTTCGTTTATAAATATGTTTGTGGTAAAAAAGATGAGTATAACCATAGGTTTTGAACAAATTTCCTTACATTTTTCATACAAAAATCATAAATATCTGTATGCTACTGAAATTTAACTTTGTATGATGCTTAAACCACTATTTGGGGAAATAATAAAATAAGTCTTTACCATGTATGAAAGAAATTTTAAAAAATACAAAATATTTTCTGATTAGCATCTAGCTTATAATAAATTTTCAAAAAAGCTGAAGGCAAAAATGCCTTCATCAGGATGCACTGAGAACTATATAGTTACGTCCTGCTTTTTGTATAAACTGAGATGCTCACATGCTTCCCCTTAGAACAGGCAATGTGCTATGCATAACATAGTTGTACATTATCTTTGCGGTTGCGTTGAGTTTTTTTTATTATTTAAAAATTGTAGTTATAAAATTTTTCAGTATAGTACAGTACATATACTGTGAGGCGCGTGCTAAAGTGAATAAGCGAGTTTTCATGCTGACCCACTCAATGCTATTCAGAAATCAATTGGCTTAGCACTTTCTCATATCCTTAGGTGCATTTAGATTGTCAGAGTTAACCTTCTGCGTTAAAAAAAAAAAAACTAAAAAACAAAATACATGTATATACTTAAAAAAAAAAATAAGGTTTCCCTCACGGGAAAACAGCAGCTACGTGCTTCTTTCCTATACTACTGTAGCAAACCAAGGCATTGATGAGAGGGCATGCAAATTGTGCTTCACTTTACAGTGTTTATCAGAGCACTTAATAAAATGTAAGGCTGGTATTTATTTGAAGTTGTACAGTATGACTTAATTCACATCTGTTGGAATAGAAAATATATTCTGTTGAGTATTTAAGAGGCTGTACATGTTTTCTTTTGTGTTTGGATTCTTTGTACTTTTTCATGTTCAGTACATCAATAAACAAAGTTGAAGGGAAAGAACAGTGTGGTGAGTAGGTCTTTATACACATTTTGGGGGCTCCTGTGCTCAGGCTGATAAACTTACTCTCTCGAGCTAAGAGAGTCTCTCAGAGCTTTAGTTGAAAGCAGTGTTATATCTAAAGTAAGAATTCCAAAAGCATGTTAATTGAAGTAGAATGTGCAAAAAAATTTTTTTTGAATGACACTTCTGATAGTTAGCTTTCAAATATTACTTAATGAGTAATTTTTATAGTAATGTGTGCTTTCATCTGCTAGTGGTAAAGTTTTGGTAATTGGAGAAGATGCTGACATCATTCTATTGCTCTGATTTAATAATCACCCCCCCCCTTTTTTTTTTAATAAATGGGAATTGTCTTCACATATTTATGTGAGCTAAAGAAAAACCAAAGAGAAAGAAGATAACTTATTCTGCTTCTGCCGACAAGGTTTAATTCAACCATGGGATTAACTCATAGTGTGTGAGATTTATTTTCGTTGCCCAAGTGCCAGATTGTCAAGAGAATCTTCTATGAAATCAGAAGCTCAGTTTTCATTAGGTTAAGGCTGATGTGTGTAGCATATGTGTCCAAATCTCAAACTGTGCCAACCCTGTGTTGCTCATACATGTTAAGTTCTTGTAACACATCCTTACCAGATCTGTGGAGGAAGACAAATACTTCTTACTCATCTTTTATGTGAAGAGTCTACCTCTATAGAGCTTAAGAAAATTTGATATAATAATGAAGTACTTTTTTTCTTTTTTTTTTTCTTCAAAGTATACTAAATGGCTCTTTTGATTGTATCTGTCAGGGATTTTTTTTTTAAAGCCATTCTAAGAGTAATTGTCCTGAATTCACAACTTAGTAGTCAAGAGATTAGCTGAGTGACAAGACAATTCCTTTTCTTCCAACATGCAATTAATCTCAAATCTCTATACCCCCTTCTTTATTATATGAATTTAATACTCTAATTTTGTGATGTCAGAACATCCTCCCCTCACCCTTCTCCTCCTGTATGCTTATCCGTATTTTGACTGGTTTGCATGTCAGCAGTTCTTTTATATTTGAGCAGATAGTGGAAAAAATCTCAGGAAAGGAGGCTGATGAGACTACTGGTACACTTGAAATGTTCCTTAGAATCCTTTCCACCTTATGCTTGCAAATCGTCTAGAGTATTGCAATTCAGTGTTAGGGTTACCAACATAAATTTTTAATCTTACCATCATGTTACATTTTATTTTATTTTTTTAATGGTTATTTTTGAGAGAGAGAGAGACACACACAGAATCTGAAGCAGGCTCTAGGCCCTGAGCCGTCAGCACAGAGTGCCGAACCAGGGCTCAAACAATAAGTATGTTGAAATTTTAATATATTTCCAGAATAACATACATATACTTTTTATTGGGAGAAGATCTATTCAGGAGGCATTGGTTTTGATCCTTTGTATCTGTTACTATATTGGAACCTCAAACAGAAGAAAACGGAAGTATTGCTAAAATCATAATGATTATTGTTCGAAGAGCATTTATTGCCTCCGTCATTGCTGCAAATGGTTCATTTTTCTCTGCTATTCTTTGTATTCTTTCTCTGAAAGTTCCCAGAAGTGGGCTCAGTTCCCTTGAGTTGAAAGGATTAAAAAACATCTACACCATTAATGCAGGCAGCTAGTTGATGTAGGGTTACTAAAATTCACCTCTCCAGAATTCTGGTTTGTAGAAATAAACAGAAGTTTTTTTGGTTGTTGAACACAGGTTTATTGGTTATCTGTGTACTGTGTGTTGTGCCTCAGTCTATAAAAACGAGCAAGATGTGGCTGTTAACTTCTTGGTAACTGTCATCTGGAAGTAAGGACAGACAAGCCCAAGGCCATGACTGCAATGTCATAAGTGCTGTGAGAGCCCAGGGCAGGTCTCAAGCTAACTTGCTGTAGTTTCTATATGCCCAGTTACAACTTGCAAAGTTGAACCAGCTTTCCCCATCTTCTAGATTCTGCTTTTCCTTCCTTGATTTGATTATTAGCTTATTTGTGTAACTTTTAATCTGATATTAGTATCATTGAGTGAATCCAGAAGTGCTTTCATATGCATTAAATAGTCCATATCATTTCTGAAGCAAAATAAAAGTTATTTTATACAGTAAGACACTGTTTATCTAAAGAGCTGGGTTGATGGAAGAATTTGGCTGGATGTTCTTGCCCTCTCTAATTAGCGCAAAACACTAATATGGTAAAATACCCGGAATATTAAAAGTATGCTGACTGGTGTTACTCTACATTGAATTAAGGCATCATAATCTTAGGGTCTCAGAGTCAATATTAACTTTACTTTTAGTTTACATAAAGATGTAGGTTAAGATCTAGTAGTTTTATACTAACCTCCAGAAATATTTATGGGTGTTAAAACATTTTCATACACCTTCTAGCAACCAAGCATGAACCCCTGCAGTGTACAGTGTGTCAGAGGGCCATACATAATGTTTGGATGACACGTGCTTCTCTGTTCTCACACAGTGTGTCTTGTCCTCCAAAAGATTTGTCCATATCCACAAGTAGCCGTACAGGACAAAGAAGAGCAAGAGTATTGTGCACAAAGCACATTAAAAAAAAAAGAGTGGTGTGTGTGTGTGTGTGTGTGTGTGTGTGTGTGTGTGTGTGTGTGTGTGTTGGGAGGGTAGTTGGGTGGCGATGGGAAGCCACACAGTAGTAGCAATTAAGCTGGGGCATTGAGTGGGGTTTGAAAGAGATTGGGGGAGGAAAGTCAAGAAGAGAACGCTGACCAAAAACATGTGGGTAAGCTTCTGTCTATGTGTAGTCTTTTCTGGGCAATTAAATCATTCAATATAGGGCTATGAGTTGATTAAACATTTTTGTGTCCAGGACTAGTGAAATCTCAGATGAGTCAGAAATCTGAGTCCATAATGAAATAAAAACTAAACAAAACTTTGTATTCCTTTGCCCATTTCTATTGTAACACTAAAAATACTTGCTGTGACAGATAATATGTGATTTTTTGGAGTTTCTAGGAACGACAGTACCTTCTTTTTAAGGGAGACCTTCACTTACTTGGAGCATGTTCAGTGTATGCAAAAATGAAACCCCCCACAAAATTTCCCCAGTAATCTCCCCAGAATACTGGACCATCTGTTTCTCACAGTGTATACCTTTCAAACTCAATGAGTTTAGATGGTAAAGTAATCCTTCTTTAGTATTTATAGGATTTCTAGGGCTATAGTACCCATTTTACTCTTAATGGATTGTAGTTTGTTTTTCTTAACCCGTGTCACTCCAGAATCCCCTTCCTAGAAGGTGAGAGGAACATTATAAAATCCAAATGTTCCTCAGGTCTTTGCAAGATGAAGTTTTAGTTTGACATCTTTTTACCTTTGTGTTTTCTTGGCTCAGTTAATAGCCACACCTTCCCTTTCAATGAAGAGCCACAGGAAGGAAAGGCAGACCATTTAAGTGTCCCTTGAAGGGGGGAGGGCTTGTTCATTTATTCTGAAGGACCCTCTGCCTACAGATCACAGACAGACATGCCATCTCTAACTCTGATTTTCATTGTGCACTCCTTCCGAGAATCCTCCCTGGACAGTTTCAGAAGCAGCCAGCCCCACCGTGGACTTCCTTGCTCGTGTGAAGAAACTGGCAGCCACCTTCCGAGTAACCTACCCTTTGGAATGAAGTACAGTTGCCAGGGTGGCTTTCTTCTGTGGATTGCGCTGCACTTGGGGCAAAGGGGAAGTGACCGAGGTGAGATGGGGAAAGGGAAGGTTATGACCCATAAATACAGGTGATCAGGCATCCAAAACATGCAGAGCTTTCATTTGTTGGATGCTGAGGGAAAAGCACCCGATTGGGAAGTCCTGTTGAGCACCTCGTTGAAAGTAAAGTGCCACGTGTTTACACGCATGTTCCAGATCTTTTCGTCTCAAAAAAATATGTTTTAGGAAGTTGCACGTTTTAATAATTGCAAGAAATAATGCTGACTTTTCACACCAAAAAATTTGAGTTACTATCAAAAAGGATAAGTAGCTGTTGTCATAAATGTCAGGCCACACGTGGCAATTGCTAGTGTATTACTTGTTCTTTAGCAGAATTTCACCTTTTGAGAATGGTTACTGCTGTGTGTTCTCCATACATACCCTAGTATATGTTGTAAGTGTTCTGGTCTTCAGAAGTTATTCTTAGAAAAATACCTGTTTTACACCCATACGTTGTGTGAACAAAGTCCATTTCAAATATTCTTCAAGGAAATTGCTACTCATGTTTTCTGTTTTGAGATTAAGTAGCCTGAGTATCAGGTGACAGAGGCACACATGCTGTCTTTCCTAATGAAGGGCTGCGAGAACTTTTTATACGTTAATCTGATCTCTAATAAGGAGGACCTCTCTTTGGTGTAATGGTTGTATACTTAAAAAGTTACACTTCACAAACCTTTTTGTATTATGGGCTGTAGTCCTGAGGAGATCCACATCTCGACACACCTGTAACCCCTTTGTGACATGACAGCACACAGGTTGGGATGCTCCATTTTTAATATGTTTTTTAAAACTTCTGGTAATTCTTTCATTAAATATACATTGAGCACCTGCTCTGTACCAGGAGCTGTTCTGTGCTTCTGGGTGGAACATTTAATTTACGTCTAGTTTTCTCCGGATTTTGAGCCGGAAGACACTTCAGGGGTCTCATTCAACAGGTGTGTGAGTCCGTCCCAGAGATGTTAAGGTTCTCAGAGGTTCTTTTTGCTAATGTGAGACTTGGCACTTGAACCCACCCCTCTTCTAACTCTTGGATGTTTGCCCTCCGCCACCACTGAGTTACTAAAACACACTAAATTAACTTTTATAAATTGTGTCCTTTTGTGGGATCAGATTTCTTAAATCCTGCAAAATATATATGGCATCTAGAAGTTAAACATAGGTAAATACATGTATTTTATTATGAGGCACTCAGTATTATTTTAATCCCCGTGGATAATTTAAATTCCATAGTAATGTAGCCCTGTAGAAAACTTATGAAAAGCATAAATCAGAATTAACTGAGTCTTCTGAAAAAGATATTTGTGCACTTTTTTCTCTGGCACCTTTATTTTAATGTTTGTTTATTTTTGAGAGAAAGAGCAGGAAAGGGACAGAAAGAAAAGAATCCCAAGCAGGTTCTACTCTGTCAGCGCAGAACCCCACGTGGGGCTTGCAATCATGAACCATGAGATGACCTGAGCCAAAATCAAGAATCAGATGCTTAACTGACTGAGCCTCCCAGGTGCCCCCTTTGACACTTTTAAAGTAATGAATATATATCTAATCTTTCTTGTAAACATTTTAAATATTCAAATTTGGTTTATTGGATTTTTTTTTTAATAAGTATGTTTTCCCTTTCTTTTGGTTTTGTTCCATGTGTATATGGTATGGAGAAAGTGTTTTTTTAACAGACACAAACCAATGCATTCTGATTTTGGTTTAAGACCAGGCACATGAAGGCCATTGCCTGGTTTTTATTTATTGATTGCCGCTGACATTTTCCCAGGGAGGTATAAAATTCAGGGTTTCTACATGGTTTTCCATTACAACTCCATTCCTCCAGGCTAAAGGCAAATTTAGGTCCAGACACGAGGGTGATGTCTCTAAGCCTCAGATTGTAGAGATGCCTCAGTGCCTCCTTGCCACTGTGTACAGTGGATATTTGGTTGTAAGCTTCAGCTGAGCAGCAGGGCCTGGATGGGGAGAGGAGAACTATTTGGTTACTTCTCCTTACGGACGGAGGATGTGTAAGCTGTCCCAGAGAACTGAGAAGTCAACCTCTTTTATCGTTTTTTTCCTTAGCAAAAGGAAATGCTCCCTTCTAGAATCTGGACGAGGAGAGGACAAGGAGGAACCTAATTGTGGGTAGGTAATTTTTCTCTTCCTTCTTCCAGGCATCTCTGATTGCACTGATCTCTCTTGCAAGGGTCTGAGTAAATACTAGCTCCTTATTGCATGTGCTCAGAGAAGTAGCTGATGGCAGAAGAGCACTTTTAAAAGGATTGAGGAGGCTGAAAGATGCTTGTTAGAGTGCACCTGGATCCTGCCATGACATCACAGGCGGACCATAAACGGCTCTCCAGAAAGCACAGTAGCCTTTTTTCACCCTTTTCTTAACAATGAGACGTAGATTGGGCTTGTTCTCTATTCAAGCATCCTTATGAGTAAATGTCTATTTTTACGGTAGAGCTGCACTTTAAAAATAGCTCCAATCAGTACGACTCTTTTCCCCCATATGTTAAAAAGTTATACATGAGTTAAAATATCTCAGATTGCTTAAATTCTTCCAGACACAAGGCACTTTCCTATTTCCTTTTTTGGGGGGAAGGGAGTAGGAGTTCGGGGGAGGATTAAATACAAAATAAGGTCTTTCTGTCTGGGCCTCCTCAACCCTGTTCTGTGAGAGGTGTTTTTTTTTTTTTTTTTTTAAACTGGTAGCAGGGCTTTTAAACCAAGATTCGAGGTTTCTGACTGTTAAGAAATTCATTAATATTTGGCGGGTACAGTCTCCTTCCTGGAGCGATTGTTTATTTTTGTTGCTGAGAGCAATTAGCTAGAACAGTCACAGTTGCAGCTGTTAGATACTATAAGCTCCAGCGGAGATCACAAAGGCCTTATGCACATTTAGAGTCTGTATTTGGATTGTTTTTAATGGGTGATTCTTCTGGAGTCTACTGTGTTAGCAAATTCGATTGGGTGATCCTGAGCCAGATCAAATGTACAATGGGATCGTCAGCATGCTGTGCTGATCAGAGTCACTTAAACACCTTGCTCTGTGGAAGCCAGGAGGGCTGTGTCTGCTGTATGCAGAAAGAAGCTGCCCTTCCTTTCTCCCTGAATCCTCCCCATATAAACCTGAAGACCGTTTATCCTCCAGCATCATGCTCTTTTCTCAGTAATTTGTCCTTTGCTTTTACTCCTTGTTGGTTGCTCTTGACTTTTTGGGGCTTTTGTGGGATAATCTACATGGGCAAGTGTGAGAGGGAGATTCACAGAGCAGTCTGGTGCCTCTGATTTATATCTTTAGCAAAGAGTTGGCTTCTTAGAGAACCTTGGCTCCAGTTTGATACCTGACACTTTCAGAAACAGCAGCTCAAATGAAGGGATTGGGGGTTTCACTGCTCTTATCGTGTCTGCACTTTTGCCTTTGATTATAGTTTTGATAGAAGAGTGTATATGTGTGTACATATTTAATAATCATATTGCTGTAGAATTCACCATATGCTTTTACATATGTTTTGACATTTGAATCTTACAAAAACTTGTGAGGCAGGGAATACTGTATTGTCCCCATTTTACAGAAGAGTAAATAGTCTCAGAGGTAGTGGGTAGCCAGCCACCTGCTTACTTTACTGTAGCCACTTACCTTGGTGTAAATGAGAAAATATATATTTTGTGTATTACTGCTAGTGTAGTGAGCGAAAGCAGGTTGATGGACTCCGCTTTATTTTAAAGGCTGTTAGAGATTGCTTTAATGCCCAAGACTAGTTTATAGTGGCTTCTCAGAAAGGTAGAGAAGAAATCAGGATATGTTTTTTCATCTTTATTTGGGAAAATAATTTGGGAATACTGGAAGGTTTTGGTAATTATATTGTAAGTGGGAATCTAAAACGTACAGTGAAAGTTTGTTTCCTGCTACCTAGCATAAATGAATTAGGAGTCGTTACATTTCCTTGAGATTCAGACATTTACATGAAGCTGTTTTTAAAGCAGCCTTTCAAATGGTAATTGATTGACCAGATGGCAATCTGTTTGATCAGCCAGCTCTGATATGTTACTAAGTCAAGTGGAGTATTTCTTCTTTAATCACACCCTCCCTCCAATAGAATTTGTCATATAATTGTAGAGGTGTGACCACTGATAAATTAAAAATTAATATAGTATTATTTTTGAAGTTAAGCTCTATGCCCAATGTGGGGCTTGAATTTACGACCCTGATACCAAGAGTCGCCAGCTCCCCTAATCTAGTACTTTTCATAAATTTTTCTGTGAAATTTTTATCTCTTGTTGGAGAGATAAAAATTTTATTATAGTCTCTTAAACTATCATGATTTGAATTGAACACACAAACCTATCAGCAAAATACAAGACACTGTCCCCCCCTTCCCTTCTGAGTAAGATTAATTGTAATATGAGTTATTGATGGCTTTCTTGTTTCTGCAAACTTCTTGAGACCATTTCTTCCGTTGTTAAACCTTTTGGAAACCTGATCAGTATATAACAGGGCACTACAACCATTAGAATTGAAGTATATTTATTGGACAAGGATTTTATTAATATTCAGATATTTTATAAATACATTTGAAGGCAGTGTGGCAGCATTATCTTGAATAATTAAAGACTAAACAGAGATGCCGGTAAGTGAGATAAGATGGATGTGGAAACATGGACAGACAGTTTGGCCAGAACACCTGGAGGGAGGAGTGAGGACACATCTGTGTAATGCTCTCCTTTCTGTCACAAATGAATGGAACCCCTGGGGGGAGGGGGGTTGAGGTGTGCTGATGAAATCAGTGAAAACCCCTATTATAGGAAGACTTCCTGATAGAATTTAGCACAGCGATCCTGAGATTTTGAAGACTGGCATATTAGACTCAAAGTAAAGCATCAGATTTTAATTGAAACATGTTTCAAATAAACTGTGGCACTTACAAAATGTTTTGTCTTCCACAGTGGTTTTCAAGCTCAGGTATACAGGACACTCACTTTTGAGGTTTATTAATTTAGCGGCATTAGTATTGAGTCTTGCCCCTAGATTCTGGTTCTTTGGCTCTAGGGCAAGACCCAGATGGGCTTCATAGTGCAGGGAGGTTTTTCAGCCAAGATAGAAACATCTTGGTATAATGGTTAATGAGCCATAGAAGATACAGGAATGCAAGGTATTCCTACTCTGGCTCTTTCCTCTTTCTTTTCTGTTGTATTCTTTTCAGGTTCCAGGAGGCCTATGGTTGTCTTTCCTACCTAATTTTTCACCTAGAAAACTTACATCTGACTGAGTATTTGGGTCAAGTACCATGCTAAACACTTTGTATGCAGTATCTCAATCTTAACATCACAAGAGAAGTTCTCTAATAATCCCTATTTATCAGAGGAATAAATGATATTTAAGGAAGTAAAGAAACTTGGGGTGCCTGGGTGGCTCAGTTGGTTAAGTGTCTGACTCTTGATTTCAGCTCCGGTTGCGATCTCATGGTATGTGGGATCGAGCCCGCCATTCGGCCTCTGCAATGACAGTGTGGAACCTGCTTAGGATTCCCCCTCTCTCCCTCTCTGCCCGTCTCCCACTTGTTCGTTTTCTCGTTCTCGCTCTCTCTCTCTCTCTCTCCTCTTCCTCCTCCTCTCCCTCTCCGTCTTCCTCTCCCTCTCCCTCTCTCTCAAAATAAACAAACAATAAAAAATATAGAGACTAAGTTGGGAAGCCTGGGTGGCTCAGTTGGTTAAGTGTCTAGCTTCAGCTCAGGTCATGATCTCACAGTTCATGAGTTTGAGCCCCATGTCAGGCTCTATGCTGACAGCTCAGAGCCTGGAACCTGCTTCAGATTCTGCGTTTCCCTCTCTCTATCCCACCCCTGCTCGCTCTCACTCTCTTTCTCTTGAAAAATAAGTAAACCTTAAAAAATTAAAATATATATATATATATAAAGAAGTAAAGTTGTCCAAGGACAGTTAGTTGAGCAAGGGCTACAGCTCACTGTCTGACCTCAGAGCTGCAGTCCGAACAACACTGTTTATTGTGATGGTTAATAGTGGGCAGCCATGTAGGAAATAACTTGATTTTACCGTAAAATGAGGTAGTTTGGGTTTGTGGCTGCAGCTACATCTCATCTCTTGGAAAACAGTCCAGCTGGTGTGTGTGTGTGGGGGGGGAGTATATATGTATGTATGAAGTCCATAGTATATAGACAGGTTTGTTCATGTTTTTGCTCTCTTTCTAGACTGGGAAATTCCTTAGGATAGGATGTGATGTTTCTGTGATTTGACCTAGTGTTTCTTTTCCTCTGTGTCCACCATAGCACCTTGTACACTGTGAGTGTTCAGCATACTTGAAGGACAGATAAAAGGGAATGGTGAAGTTTGAGGAGCTGCTGCCTACTCAGAATTAGAGTCTGTGGGAGACCTAGTTTACTTTTCAGTATATTTTCACTATCAGGAAATTAATGCTTATAATATCTGTGTTTCTTAAACATTTCAGATTTACTTGCTTGTTTTGAGGGTGAGTCAGGGTTGGAAATAGTATCTACATTGTATACACATCATCCACATCCAAATGATGACTCTAGGGAAAGTATGGGAAAGGAATTCCATTGCTCCAGGAAGTGCAAGTCTGTACTCCCAGGGATTTGTGCTACACGTTTTGTTTTTCTTCTTGGATAAAAAGGTTTTCTAAATGTGAATGTTAGGGACATGAACAGTGAAAATCTTTTCTCCTGGACAGTGTATAAGCTGGTCCTATGCCTGGATAGTGTGTGTATTAGTAAGAATGAGGCAGAAATGTGAAGAGAAGTTGAAATATGTTTGGCTGTATTTCTCAGGGGTCCCAGGTGACCTGGTGTACATTTATAAACACAAGATTTCACAGCTCTTCTCCTTTTTATGGAAATATTATGGTGTTAATAGCAAGAAGAGTAACCTGGCCTCTTTGAATTTATTCTAAGTAATAGAATATCCCCTGTTTAGAGTTTATAGCTTGACTAATGTCATTTCTTGACTAAACCCAAGTCCTGAGAGAGTCATACAAGAATATGAGGATGTTAAGTATCGTGTCTTAGTTCAGGCTGCTCTAACACAGTATCATAGACTAGTAGGCTTATAAACAACAGAAGTGTATTTCTCATCATTGTGGAGGCTGGAAATCAGAGGAGGAAGCCTGCGTAAACCTCAGGTTCTGGTGAGGGCCTTCCTTCGAGTCACAGACTGCCAACTTCTTGTTGTGATCTCACATAGTGAAGGGAGAGCAAGCCGGTTCTCTGGCCTCTATGTACAAGGACAATGATCCTATTCCTGAGAGTCTGTTCTCATGATCTGATTGTCTCCCGAAGATGCCACCTCCAATTATCATACTGGGGATTAGATTCCAACATGTGCATGGAATTCTGAGGTCCATGTGGACAGAGGTCTGTCTCCTGTCAGACTCTCAACATAGAAAACTGTCTTGTCATATGGCTTTCTTCCATTCAGTGTCAGCCATGACCCAGTCATGAGTCTGGGCATTTCATATGAGTTGTTGCTAATTTCCATGATGATTCTGAAAGGTTCATAATGTTATCACCACCCTTTATAGCAAGGCTTAAGGAGACAAACCCTTGATAGGGGGATAAAAATGTTTTAGCTTCTTTTATCATTGCTAAATAAAATGGAAAGGAGAGTTCTCCATTTCCAGGTGGGTAAATGATAAATACTGTATTTTTAAAAATTTTTAAGTGTCATTTATTTTGAGAGACAGAGAACAGGGAGGGACAGAGAGAGGAAGAGAGAGAATTCCAAGTAGGCTTCATGCTATTCAGGGTTCCAGCCCACAAACCATGAGATCAGGACCTGAGCCAAAATCAAGAGTCAGATGCTTAGCTGACTGAGCCACTCAGGTGCCCCAAATTATGTATTTGGTAACTAAAGTATGATCAGAGAAATCGGTTTTGGGACTGGAACTCCTGATTATTCCCTTTGTTGTGGGACATATACCTCTAACAAATCAGGAAGCTCACAAGCTTTAATGGAACCTAGTTCAGATTAAAGTCTATTTTTCTGCCTTTAGAGACCAGAGAATATGTGTTGTTTGGTGGTAACATACACCATTATCCTCCTGCTTCCTGTGAGTAGAAAATTGTGTCAGAGCAGTTGTGGCTATTTCAGTTTTTCATGTCCTGTTGGTCACATTTGGGTAAAAGAGAAGCGATTGGCTTGACTAATGATGAGCACTTGCTATGTGATTAGAATTGCAAATCTCCAGGTACCATGCTGTGATTTAGAAACTGAGCAGTATCAGGTGAAATAATACTTGGAAATACATTTTGTATTAGCGCTCACTATCTAAATTGAAGTGCATAAAAATGAAAGGTACAGGTTCTTCTAAAATGCACAGTATCTCAGGCTATGTCTGATTACCTACCATAACCACCCTTCCACCTTCAACATCATATAATTTTGGTTCCCGGATTAGACCGCTAATAAATTATTACAGTACACAGACTAAGAGTTGCACTCTGTTCTCTAACATCAGGCTGTTCTAAATATGGTCCATGGATCAGCACATCGACATCACTTGGGAACTTGTTAGAAGTGCAGACATACTGTGTCTCTGCCATCCAGCCTACTGAACCATAATCTGCATTTTTTGAAACATTACCAGGTTGATCCATATGCACATTAAAGTTAGAGAAAAAGTACTCTGAGACCGTGTTTCTCAACTTTGAACATACCTAAGATGGACCTGGAGAGCTTGTTAAAACACAGATTGCTGGACCCAGGGATTGATTCAGTAGATCTGGGGTGCAGGCATTGGGAGTTGTCCTATCTCTGCATACCTTGCATCAGTGGTTGGCTGGCCCCTGGTGCTGGGTTATTTCCACTACCATTTGGATGGCTGAACTCCGTGGAGTTAAGAACCTGTGCAGCCAGTTCTCTGGGTACTTTTACCAAGGGCTGAAGGTAGAGTCCACAATAGCTCTACACCGACTTACTCTACACCGACTTATTGTAAAGTTACTCAGTGAAGGACTGAGGTTGATGGGAAAGTGTTCCATGGTCACTGTGAGAAGGGAGCGTGTGTGTGTGTGTATTCATATATAAAGATAAAAAGAACAGGGAAATGATGTTTGTTTTAAGGAAGTCATTGAATGAGTTGGCCAGAAGCATTGCCCTCTTTATCCATCAAAAAAGAAAATTTGTGTATCTCAGCTTTTCTAAGATTCTACTTCCTTCTAAGAACTCTGATAATTTCTCATCTCTCCTCTTGCCAAGTACCACAAACACTGATCAGAACTCAGCAGCCCACATGGCCAGCCAGTCTTTCCTTTTTAAATCGATTTAAGGCTGATCTTGTGCATGGAGGGTTGGCTGCTTACTACTTTGCCTCGAGGTGGTTTTCTGCATTTATCCATTGAGAGCCTAGGTACCTTTAAGGCTTATAAATGATTCAGTTGATCAGTGTGGTCAGGAAGTAGTGAACCCCACTCTTGTAAGACTGCTGAATTTACAGGGACGTAGCTGTTGGATGGGTTTTAATAGATATGTTTATATTCATCTCAAAATGAAAACTCTTGGAGTTTATATTCCTGTTTGTATCATGAAATTTTTAAAAAGCACTGGCACTGGAAAATTCACACACACCCCCAAAGTAACTTTTCCTGGAGGATTTTTTTTTCTGCAACAATTTAAACCATTGTTGATCTTCTTCGGTTGGCATTAAGTGGTTGGTACATCCTAAGGAAAGAAAAAAGGTGCTTCAGTGCTTGTGGGTGTGATACTCAACAAGCTTTGCTTTTTTAAATTTGTAGGTGAAGCTTGGGTATGTGGGGGGTTTTGCTCATTTGCCCCTAATTTTCAACATACTCCTGTAATAATAAAAAATAATTTATTTTAGATCTATAAAGTAACTGCTATGCATAGAAGTTCCTATATGACAGGAAGCGGGATTTTAAAATTCATGCCCCCTGTCAGTTTCTTTTGTTGCAATTCTTTGTGCTTTTGGAACAAAGAATTCAAAGTTGGAAGGTTATTTTCTGGAAAGTGTGTCCTAGGAAAATGTGGGGCTTTGTGTTCATTTTGGGCATGGCTTATCTATGCATGTACTATATTATAGGAAATTGTGGTATCACAAAGCCATCAGGTAATTCAAGAAATTTTAGTTGGAAGGGTCCATGGGATTAGAAGAAGAAAACCAGTGTTTCATCAAGTATCCACTGTTAGCCAAGTGCCTGTGTGAGGCACCTCACAATTCCATAAAATGAGTTATGTATTCCACTCTTACAGCTGGAATCTTACAACCTTTAATAAATTCCCAAGAGTTATATGCAGAGCTGAGATTTAAATTTGGACTTGAGGTAGTCTGGAACCTACCTCAACATGCACCTTATTTTATTACAAGCTAGGTAAAACAGATTTGAGTCCCATGCAACTGTTAAAAATGAAATGCTTCATGCCTACCTCAAGGTTTTAAAGTTTTAAAAATATTCATAATCTTGTGAAGTAGATAAGGCAGGTGCTAATGTGCTCATTTATAGGTGGGATTGGGGTGAATAGGTAAGAATCTAAAACCCATCCAGGCGGAAGGACCTGTTGAATTTAACAAAGTTGGTAAATGGCAGAGCCTTTGGTCAAACACTCATATTGACTCCAGACCTGATAGGCTTTCTTGGAAAAGTTGTTAGCAGCATAGTGTAGGATTATAACATCTTCATAAAAAAGACTTGTAAAATGGAAACGTGTTAATAGTTGGGGATCTAATCTAATAAAATTTAATGCCCATGGCTTCAGAACTTGGTTTTCTTAGGAAAAAGTTTCGAAATGCCTTGCCTCTTTAAAGTTAAGTATTCTTTCCAGTGGATTGATTACACTTCTTATAGAGGTTTGTCCATCCTTTGGCCTATGTTGCCAGTTAATGTTCACCTCATTAATTTTTGTTTGCATAGAAAGGTCTTCTTTACCATAAGACCATTCTTAGCCTCTTTGCTTGAGAGACATTTGGTTTGAGGGCAGTGACCAGTGTGAGCACTGTGGCTTTGATGGTGAATGTTGCAGGGGTGGGTTTTTTCCTCCTGCAGGGTTACTTTGCTTTTGTTATGACCTATCGGGCCCCCAAGTCTGGCTTTATCTAGTCATGTGCTCTTCCTGTCTGGTCAACACAGGCTTGGGAAGTGACTTGTCGACCCTGCCCTGAGAGCCTGCTCGGGAGGATTGGCAGACTCTCCTGGTCCTGCTGTGAATCCCTCAGGCTTGTGAGGGACGACAGATGGTTGAGCTAAACTTGGAGCCACCCCTCTACATAATGATGAAAAATGACCAGCTTCCTGGTAAGTGGAAATCAGAACCCATGCACCTTTAATTCTGACAAAACAGGACATTGAAACAAACACAAAGTGGAGAAGGGAGAGGAAAACCTTTCACAGGTTACCACTCTGTTTTTGTTGATACTCTTTGTACTTACTGGTAGGAGATCTACACGTACCTACTTTTTCATCTATATATTCACTACACAGAGACTACAGAGCCTGAGAAATAGTTCTGTGTGGCTTTTTGGGTATAAATAATCTCCATAAGTGCCAAAGATGGGACTCAGGATCCAAGTAGGGTTGCAGAGTTGCTCTCTGGGACCGGCTACGTTCCCAGCTCCTTCCATGGTTGACTGCCTCTCTGGTAACTCATGCGAAGTCATGGCCCTGTGTGACCCTTGTGGCCTAGGCTTTTGTACAAGGCCTCTGCTAATTGGACCATTGGTACCTGACTCAAGAACAGCCAACGTGTAGTCTAAGCAGTGAGTGACTTGGGCCAGTTACAGAGTGGAAGCCAGTTGGTAGAGACAGAGAAGCAGACAGAGTAGCTGAGTCCCAGTAATTGTGTTCCATAAGAGTGAAGATTCTTGAACACGTCTAGTCACTTCAGCTCCACTTACTGTCTCCATGAAGCATGTAGTCGAACTCTTGTAAGATCTCTGTCTTCCTCTTTACCACTCTTACCTTCTGAGGATCCTCCCTTATGTGACTGGCCTCCATGATACCATGTCCATGGGCACTAGAGCACAGCACTGTGTGTAGTCAGAAAGCTTCGCTTCCATGCCAGCTCTACCCATTTCTAGCTGATGAATTCTTGGGTGGGTGAGGTTATTACACCATGAAGTATCAGGTTTCTTCCCCTGTAAAATTAGATAACAGTGCCTGCCTCAAATGTGTTAGAAGAACTAATATGTAACAGATGGAGCCCTTAGCATCATACCTAGTACATGATATGTGCTCTAGAGATGTTGACTGCTGTTGTTGTTGTTGTCATTATCACCCGGAGACTGATGAATATTCTTCCCTTTGCTGAAAGACTATGAAGTGGTCGGGCTATTACTGTTCATGTCTTTCCACTGGTATGATTCCCTTCCCTTCCTTTCCCTTCCCTTCGCTCGTTAGAACTCTGTCCATGAACCTAAGGCTGTTTTTGTCTGCTCTTGTGAGAGAGAAACATCTAGCATGCAAAGGAAACCCCAAATCCCATGAGTATCAGAGGGATGATCATACCCAGAGAAAACCATATTTATATGATGTCTTCCATAAATACATGTACACTTTTAAATGTCTCTCTGTCAATTCATTATAAAAAAGAGAGGGATTTTAATGACATTCCTACATATTTTCCCAAATAACTGTTGTTGTTCACTGAAATACTTAAACATGCCACCATTTTTTGACCATATCTCTTGTCCTTTGATGACCAAGGCTCTCTAGGTTCTCTCCCGCTGGCACCTGGACCAGGAGAAGAAGGTAAGCAAAGATGGTCTTTTATCTCTGGACTGTTCATCTTTGGCTCAGTGCCCCACTGCTTATGTGCCGGAAAGAGAACTAAAAAGTAATTATTAAAGAGAGCTTCCCCACTGTCAGTGCTGTGACCTCCTTCTCTGGCAGCCAGGTTTCTAAACAAGCATCTTAATATTTCAGCAGATGGTGCCAAGGTTTGTTAAAGCAGCGTACAGTATTCCCAGGTCATTCCCACATTTCTGGATCTTTGTAATTAGCTCGCAACATGGGTGAAAGTGTACTCTCTGATGTAACCTAAACCTGTGGAGCTTGGAAAAAGAGAAGCATCCGGTGAGCTAGAAGTCATAGCAGCTGTGTTCGGTGGTCTGTCCTGGCTGCCCATTTGCCTCCAGATACAATTCAGGTATTGATTTTCATTTATAAAGTCCTTTGTCATTTTCATCCCCAGACTGGTTTCCTTGAAAATTGACTCTCAGCTCTTGGTTTATTATTAGTTCATAGTCTCTGTTCCTACATTTTTGTACACATGTTTGGGCTCTCACATAAAAGATGTTACAATTTTGTAAACAGATAAATAGTAGGTTCATAAGAAAATCTTGTAAATCTAAATTTAAAGTAAGTGTTTTACCATATCAGGGTCAGTGATCTTATTTTCCTAATGTTACAGCTCATTTCTTTGTAGAAGGAACTCTTTTCTTCCACAAACCACTCTGCCTAAATAATGCTGGTCACATAACTATTTCTTGATTAATTTATATGGCATAGCAACATCTACAGAGACTTACAATCATTTGAGGTAGTATCTTCTTTCTCCTTGATGTTGTGACTGGGTGAGGCAATGTTGGATGCCATATCGGGCTCATAAGCAACTCAACAGATGTTTTATATTAGGGCCAAAAGCACTCTAACAGTAGAAGTTGTTATTTTATTCTTAATGATACAAATAGTGGAAATAGAATTTAATGACCTCTCTTCTTCTAAGAATTTTCCTTTCATGACTGAGAAGGAAGTCAAGAAGGATACCTTTCCCTTGTGATTTTTTTCTCCTAGTCTACCTTTGTTTCTGTTTCTGACAGCAACTATCCTCTTAGCAGGAACTTTGCTCAGTAAAGATTATTAAATACATATTAAAGACCTAAGTACATATTAAGGATTTACTGCTACCCAGGCACTATTAAATTACTTACATGCATTTTTATTCAGTTGTTATGATAACTCCTCACATAACTAGGATATTATTTTGTTTCATAGGTGAGGACTCTGAGATTAGGTAGTAAATGGTAGAAGTTCAAGTCCATCAGACTTTAAAAGCCTTTCAGCGGAGGCTGAATGGTAAGAAGTCCTTCCTCCACAGTTACTTTCCATCGTGCCCCCTTGCCTGCTTTTTCTTTTTTTTTTTTTTTTGTCAGTTCTTAATTTTGTCTCTTTATTTATGGACAGAATAGACCCATTGAACACTCTACACTATGAAGCAGAATTAGAAATGAAATGGGGAACAACATCACATCTAAATTAGCTAACTTTGCAAATGTATGGTTTTTACCCAGGAAGAAACACTCTTTAGGAAAACACAGTCAGAATATCCAAGATGAGTTAGAGTGGTTAATGAGAAGGAGAAGCACTGTTGTGTCTCAGGTCAGAAAGTATGTATTGCTCCTCTTCCTTTCTGCTGTGGCAACAATATCTGGGTGTTATTTTCCTTACCAGAAGGGTTATTTACTATCAGAGGAGTGAACAAATTCTTTGAAATGGGGCCCTTGAGTGGTTAGCTGTTCTTCATCTTTACGATCATCTTCTGTCCTTAGAAGTACTTGAGATTTCTCATCACAAGGGCAGACTTGGAAAGCCTTACTGACATTTAGAGAGAAAATACCTGATATTCTAGTCTTGGTACTTAGGATTCCCCTCCTGAATGTTAAGCAAATTCAAATAGCAAAGGTACTCCTAAGGAATCCTTTTTGGCCAGATGGATCAGGGATAAATTTCCAAAATTAGTGCTGCACAGAGAATTCTCTCTCATGGACGAATTATTCTCCCCTCTCTGAGGACCATCTGTCTCATGGGCAGAAGAAAAATAGGCATCTGTTCAGATCTGTAGGGTTGCCATTTGGACCCATTCCTAAAGTGTTTCCAAGTGGAGGGTTGGGTTGTCTTTGGGCCAACCCAAAGCCTTAAGTGCTAGGGTCTTTTAAGTAAAGAATTATAGAATCAAGACAAAATAATTTTGATCCAGAACCTGGTTTTGTAGAGCAAGGATTGGTGAATAATCCATCATTCTAGACCAGGGATCTACAAACTTTTTATGTAAAGAGAAAGGTATTATTTTAGACTTTGCAGTCCATGTGATCTCTGCCACAACTCCTTAATTCTTTTATTGTAGCACAGAAGCAGTGGTAGATACCACATAAATGAGTGGTCATGGCTATGTCCCAATAAAACTTTATTAACAAAAACTTTATTGGTCAACAAGACTTGCCCAGCAGGCCATAATTTTTTACCAACCCCTGTTCCAGACCACAGGAATTCAATTTATGTGGGAGATTTTTCCATCACAGGATTTGGGTTCATGCAGTGTAGTTGTCAAGGCTGATGTTGTGAAGTTTATACTCTTAGATTTGTATATTTGGTAATGGCAGTTTTGCCCTCCACCTCTATGGTATTCACTATTTATCAGAGATCCTGATTATTTGGAAGTAATTTCATCATCAACACAAGATGATGTGAAGATCTCTTGCTGATGTTGGACTCTGAGAAGAATGCCAGATGCCTTTGAACATCAGTCTGAACACATCCATTTGAATATGCTGCTTCTAAACTGAATGTGACTAGTTCAATCCTGGGACGCCACTGTGTATGCTGAATAAGGTCAATCATACTGAATAGACTTCCTTTACTTCTAGACTTTGCCTCCATATGGGTTTGAGTTCTTCATCATAAAACTAATAACTTCCTTCCAAAGATGCTGTGGGTGGTTCGGCTTATCACAATCACAGTGATGGATGTGGGCCCAGTAACTCTCCCATTTTGGCTCTGAAAGGATACATTGAGGGGGAAAAGCTGCAGATGTGAGCCACCAAAATAAACACACATGTGTCAGAACTGATGCTTCCTGTTTCTTGGGCTTAAATTCTTTACATCCAGACTGATGGCTAACTGTCTAGGCAACTGAATTGGAAATTGTTTACAAGCTAGAATGTGAATACTGGTCAAATATTTCTGCATTATTTTGTATCATTTCTTCTCTCTCTGTTTTCCATGGGAAGGTATTGTAATTGTGCCCATCTGAAAATTCTGGTTTTACTGCCTAATTTAAAGAGACACTACCTTGTCAGACATATGCAGCATTTGCCTTTTTATTTTTCGTCAGGAGTGTATTGTAAGGGACAGGTACTGACCCCTTGGCTTTTGAAAGACAATATTCAGATTTCGTTACTGGTTTTAAGACTAATTTGTTTTGGATGAGTCAAACAGTTGGGTAACTACTTGGGCCCCACTTAAACATCTTCTTGTTGGAGATAAATGGAAGCCTCAGATACCTGTAGTGCAATTATGTACCCAGGAGCTCAGTTTTACTAGGTAAATTCACTGTCAACAGAGAAGAATGAATGAGAAATGAACGGTAGTGAGAAAAGTACTGACATATGTTTTTACCATCTTATTTCTAATCCAGGGAACTATAAGCTTCCAAATACCATTAATTGGTGTTAATGGAGTTTATATTGTCTTATGAAAAACGGTACATGGAGTCATTGCTTGTTAGATTCTCATTTGTGTATTATGTTAACTCACCTTCTCCTACTGACACATTTGTGATGTTGTCAAAGGGACCAGTAGCTAAGGTTGCTTTCTAAAAGCAGAGGAAGTAAGAGGAAGAGAGTGGAGAAAACTATATGGATATAGGTTTTTTTTTCCCTTAGTATTTTCTTCAGAATTGGAGCAAGCAGTGTGGAAAAAATGAGTAAATCGTATATAAATGAGTAAATTCAGTAGTATTGGCTTATTATGGAAAAGTTCACTTTTTCATATGTGAGATTTCAGGAGTTTAATGAGATCTTCTACAACTTCTTAGGATAATGAGCGAGAAAGAAAATAAGGGAATTGCTGTACAGAATGGTGAGGGTGAGTATATCAGGATGCTGTAGAGGGGCAGCAGAGAAGCTCCTGACTTAGACTTGAAGAGACAGATCTATCTTCCTGGCAGAAGTAACATACAAGCTGAGACTCTGGAAGATGAGGGGGACTTAGTTAACTGAGTCCATTTGGAAAGCAGTGAGAGACATGCTATGTACAGAGTCTGGCCTTTCTAGAGATAAGGAAAAAATCCATGTGAGTTTCAAAACTTTACAATAGTTTATATTAAGGACAGAATACGGACAAGGGAGAGAGCAATGAGAGGCAAGGCTTACAGATATGAACAGAGACCAGCTCTTGAAAGGTTTTCTCTACTGTGTTTAGAAGATTAGGTTTTTTTCGAGGGCCAATGGGATACCTAAAAACAAATGTTTTAAATGGGAGTAATAATGATTAAATTTGATCATTATGAAAAATATGGACAAGGGGTTCAGATGAGGATATGAAGAAAGGAGATCAGCTATACCATTGCTGTAAAGCTAATGAGAGATGATGGTTTCCAACTCTAAAACCTGTCCAGTTAGGAATTAGTGGCCATAGAATCTTTTTAAAAATTACATTCAAAATCAGCAAAGGAATGGTAGGGGTTTTGGTTGATGATGAAATTTCTAACTTGGTTGTGCCTTATACTCAGTTGTTCATTTGTTGAGATGGGGAACAGAGAGGGCAAAACAGGATTGAGGGAGGAGATGAGTTAATGGTGTATTATTAAAGCCATTTTGGGAGGAGACCTAAATTGAACTTAACAAGTGTTAAGTACATGGAGAGATGGAGCAGGAGACAGGCTTGGGACCAAGTCAGGAATGACCAGGAACGCTCTGCAGGAGGTCAGGTCTGCAGGTGAGGAATAGTGGCAGAGCCTGAGCTGTATTTGAAGGAGAGCCCGAGTGCTGGAAAACAAGTAGGAGACCAGGTGGCCTTAGCATGAGGCCAAGTGAGAGGAGGAGAAAAAGCCTGTGGAAATGGAAGGAAAAGGCTTGCAAGCAAATGCAAGGGTAAATGTTGATGGAGTTTGGCAGTGATCTGGAAGAGGTCAGTACAATTCCATCCAAGTACTAATCAGGCCCGACCCTGCTTAGCTGCTGAGATCAGGCGCATTCAGGGTGGTATGGCCGTAGACAAGGTCAGTACAATTCCAAAGCATATCTTGTTAGCACTTCTGGCCCAATCTCGTCAGTCCAGTCTTAGCTTTATACTTCTTCTTTGTACTTACATCTCTGCTAACCTGGAGAGTTTGCAGTTTCACCAACATGTGAGCTTCATTTTTTTTGTGTTATCCTTAGCTTATTTATTTACCTGAAATGCCCTTATCCCACCTATCAAACCCTGTTGAGCCTGGAAGGAAGAACAGGATTTCAATAAGAAAAGGGAACTTTTTCCTCTTCCCAAGCTTCACTCCTAAAGCTACTTTTGCATCCTCCCCTCTTGGCCTGAAATTCTTGTAGCCTGTCTCGGTTACTAGTTTTCAGGCTGGTTTCCTAAGCTTTAAGCTCATTGACAGTATGTCTTAATTTGCACATGTCCATTTTTCTTCCAGTGTACCTAGTAGTTTCTCAGTAAAGATCTGCACATGCTTATTGGAGTCAAACAGGCTGGGATTGAGCCTATATCACTTATTGGCTGTTATTGGAGCAATCTATTTCAAAATCCCTCTGAGCCTCAACTTCCTCACTTGTAAATTAAGCATAATAAAACCTACTTACAGATTTATTGTGAGGGATAAATTAGATCATGAATATCCAGTACTTAGTGTGGAGTTTGATGCATGACAAGCTGCCATTATTGCACGCTGCTGCTGATAGCACTGTGAATCTTGGTTTATAAGGAGGTGCTTCACAAAATGATTTCTTCTCAGTAAGAGAGGACATCTAAACTAATGGATGTCCCAAGGTGTAGGAATGAGGGGGCATCCAAATGGTAGAGTCTCTTAATTTTCCTATATTTCTAGAAGAACTAGCAGATACCTGAAACTTATCAACAGGAGCTTTGTGGATAAGCTATCTACAAACATCATAAACCTATCCATGTTTTACTTGGGATTAAAGCATATAAAAATCCCCCCCACCACCTTTTTAATCTACTAAATTAAGATTAAAATTTAGTCCTAGATCTGGGAAAATCATCTGGTTCCATATCACAAAGGACCTTGATTCTTCCCTCCCACCTTGGAAAGTCAGGATCATTGAGGAACTTCTTAGTAAGGTGCCCTAGATAAGTAATCTACCAAAAACCTTAGCACACTGGTGATGAATGAGTTCATCTCAACTTGTTTCATTTAAATAATGGTTGATAGTGCTTATTTCTATTTAAACATAGCCATACTGATTCTTAAAGATTTCTTAAGATCTTCTGTCTTCTTCTTTAAAAGAGGTTCATTGCATGGTTTTTTTCTATAGGCTTTTTCTTTATGTTTCACTCCATTTCACTAGAAAAGGTGGACTTTGCCCCATATGAGTAACTAACTTTCCATTATAGAATCCGGGTTACAAAATCCCCTTTTCATCTGTCTACCTGTTGGATAAGGCAAATTCATGGAAGTGATGATTCTACAGTCTGTATTTTGCTCTTGTTCCCATGAATGTTTTTGTGTGACGTAAGATCTGTAGCTACTACCCACATTCCACAAGTTTAGCATCTAACATAGTTACAGTGAAGTGAAATCTGTTTGTGTGTTTAATCCACACAGGTGGCTTCCCATTATATTAAAGCTTTCCCACTGGAGCACTACTGATCTCTTGTGTTCTTGAAAATGATTGGTGATTAAAATCACCCTTTTTGCAGCAGCTACCCACTGCTGCTCTCCGCAGAGAACAATAAATGACCATACACAGAAATATTAA
Source organism: Cryptoprocta ferox (assembly GCA_028646485.1). Classification (NCBI taxonomy): domain Eukaryota; kingdom Metazoa; phylum Chordata; class Mammalia; order Carnivora; family Eupleridae; genus Cryptoprocta; species Cryptoprocta ferox. The sequence goes on from CM053568.1 coordinate 44,147,708, forward strand.
GATACCACTTAGACTATTAGAATTTTAAGCACTTCATGTGGCTGAGGCACACGGGCCTTTTCAGTCCCAAAGATAGTTATCTCGAAATTGGTAACCGGCCTAGCTTAACTCTGTGCTCCCCTGGGGCCCAAGCTGCCTCCTGCAGTGCGGTGTGAAACTTAACTGTAATTTGTTGTGACTGATCCCTAATGCAAGTGTTAACAGTGGCTACTTGCCATGAGTAGGAAAGTGAGAGTAAGTGTTGTTTATCCAGACAAGAAGTGATACCAAAATGAGATTGGAGGTGTGATTCTAATTTGCACCTCCATTTCATTTGCCTGGAGGAACTACATTTCTTTGTCATTATTTCTGAATATATATAGTGACAGGGGAAGGTTTACCAAATGCACTGCTAACAGATGTGGCAGTCACACTTCTGTGCAGCCCCTCATTTTGTTCATTCATGCTTTCTTCAGATCACCATGTGCTTTGGAGGAAAGACCCATCCCAGAATTGCCCAAAATACCAGCCAAGTAGGAAAGAGGAGTAATAATGCGAGTGAGCATTTTGAAACCTATTCATTGCCCTCTATCTTCTCTATTAGTGTAATATGATGTATTTTACACAACACTATGCGAAATATCCTTATGGTGGAAAAATAGGAAATAGTGAAGAGTACGTGTGCTAGGAAAGGTAGTAAAAGTATTTGACGCTTTTAATTGTCCTGTTCCAAAGACTCAAAAAATTTATTCCATGGAATACTACCCTGCAAAATGTTACACTTTATGAAAAAGTGGTAAAAGGTTTAAGATTCAGAATACATGTTGCAATATTAAAGGCTCAGAAAAATTCTGCAGACAAGTATTCCCTTTAAAATTTACTTAGCTCTGTACTTCCTGTGCGTCTTTTCTCAGAAAACTTACTCCTCACCTAATGAATCACACTTTTGAAGAGCCATCCTGTTCTGATTGTTAGGATAGATGTTTCTTGCTACATGAAATGGCTTCTGTGGCCCTGCATCCTTAAACAGACCAGTAGTTATGTTCTGGTTCTTAAGTGCAGTGCAGATTTCAGTAAGAATGTTCAGGACATTGTCATTATTATTATTAATTTTTTTTCTTTTTACTGTTGCAATCAACTCTAAACAGCTCTATCCTAAAGAAAACCAAAGTGTGAGTTCAGGAATAAAGTATAGTTGGAATCAAGCAGAGACCATTCTGTTTCTCTCTCCTGCAGTTGAGGAGGAACAGGGGGCAAGTCCTGCTAGAAACCTAATCTTCCCAGCCATGGGAGGCTTCACTAGTCAAATACTGAGAAATGCTTTTACCCAGTAGTTGTACTTATTATTAGAAAACCGTGTTGGAGGTTTTCAGGCAAATTGAGACATTTCTTCATTTCTAGCACTTTACCCCTATATTGTAGAAATAAAGCTTAGAAAAAGCACGATCGATTAATGCCCTGCTTCCCTTTGTGACTCTTTTAGCAGTATCTCACAAACACGTACTTGGAATCAAATAAAGAAGTATTCTATGAAAAGAAACTGCACTACAAACTGAGCCGCATTGCCTCATAAGAATGCAGGGCTGGAAAATATATTTCTAGTGAATCAAAGCAGCTCTGGCTTCACCGGCCAGCACTTAATCACCTGAGAGTATGACCCACATAATTGTTTTTTGTTTGTTTGTTTGTTTTTACTGTCATATGACAGACCTATCACCCCAACATTGTATCAGAGAGCTGAAAAATAAACAGCTTACCTAGTCAGGTCTGGAGCTAGGAAACAATAACGCCTCCAGTTTCACTCGGTTGCTGTTTTGAAGTTCGCACCTCAAGGTGCTGCTTTGTGAAAACAATTAAATTCAGAGGGGAGTGCTCAGATGGTAGTCACTGCTAAGTCAAGGGTCTCTTTCAGGAGCTTGGGAAGGCACGGGCACCAATCATCCTGTTCGCCTGTATGAACAGACAGTTGGGCAGGTATAAAAAGAACTGCCTTGTTTTTCCCAAACTTGGCCCCTTGCAACATGAAATCCACACTTGAAAAGGGACATGATTAAACTTCTCTCAGTAAAGCAGGTACGAGGGATCTTCTTACTTGGAAAGAAAATTGCTGTACAGGAAATGAACACATTTCACACTCCAATCACATGTTCTGCAGTAAAGAATTCAGTGAGCAGAATGCTATGCTAGGCACATGCAGGCCTGAAGATATTTGAGGGTCTGATGTTCTCTGTGATAGAGCAGTTCTAGCAAAGGAAGATTCCCCAGGGCTGGGTCCCCAGATTGCTGGCAGGCTTCAGATAACCATGTCTGGTCTCATTGGGGAACTCTCAGGTGTAGGGAGACAGACTCACATAACTAGTGCTGACAGGTTATTTTATCTTCAATTAAGTTGTAGCAGGCCCTGAGATCAGATTGTACTACCTAAATTAAAGATGTTCTTTCTGCTACAATTTGGGAAGCAGGAGAGAGCCTCCGAGGAGGAGGCAAGACACAGAAGCTCATCAGCTTCACCACTAACCAACCACAAACAAATCAGTGAGTAACTGCCCTACTTTCAGTTTGCTTTCTGCACTGTGTAGAAGGATAAACTCTTCTCGCGGGGCAGTGTGGGGAACAGAGAGCAAGCACAGACTGGGTGGAACCTGCCAAAAGGGTCTATAAGTAATAATAGGAGGAAAGCTGTTTACTAGTAAAAGATGACATTGAGCCGATGGGCTCTCAAATTATACTTTTCTGAGCAAAGACTCTTGTTAAAGCTTGTACCCATTAGTTTTCTCCCCTGCCACCAATCTACCACTGTTACTCTGGGTCTTGCCGATTCAGGAGAAGTCACCTGGTGAATGAGGAAATCTAGATTAGTTGATTCATTCAGCAAACCGTTAGGTACCTACTGTGTGCTGGGAACTGGAGATACCCAGAACCTTCGGTTGTGCATACAGTCTGATTATGGGAGAGACAATCCCTAGCATGGATTATGTGTGTTGGGAACTTAATTGTTAACCTGACTTGCCAGTGTGAATACCCAGTTAACCAGTAAGACATAGCACCTTGTGAGACCAAGTCTCCATTTCGGTGACAGGTCCAAAGAGCGAGAACAGCATAAAGATGGCAGAGGGCTTCACTGTGGTATAGGTGAACAAGTGTCACCTTATGGGGGGACCTTTATCATCACCAAGAGCCTTTTGCTCATACAGGGATCATTTTCTGATAATGACAGAAGACCCAAGCAAGAGAGTGGGAGTTTGTAAACTCTGGACTGTTCATTCTGCAACAGTGATTAAAAATATATGCTATGTCAGGCTGTGCCCTAGGGCCCGAGGATACAGTGAAGGGCCCACACACAGTGCCTGCCCTAATGAATAGAGTATGTATGCAAATAATCAAAATCATAATTGGTGATAAATATTTTGAACAAAACCAGAGACTGAAAAAGAAAATCATTGGCAGAGGGTGAGAGGAAGCTATTTTTTAAAGAATATTGGGAGAGTAGGGGATATTTAAGCTGAGACTTGAATGAGAAGGTAGTTTTAAAGGGTGTGAATAAGAACATTCTAGAAAAAGGAAACCTAAAGGCCTGAATGCAGAAAGAACATCTTTTGTTTGAGGAAGTGAGCAAAGAAGTGCAAACATTTCATGGTTGTATTTGGTTTCTCCAGAGAAACAGAGCCAGGGTGTGTGTGTGTGTGTGTGTGTGTGTGTGTGTGTGTGTGAGAGAAAGAGAGAGAGAGAATGTGTATCTGTTTTGGTAAGGAATTGACTCATGCCATTATGGAAGATCCATAGGATGAGCCAGCAAGCTGGAGAGCCAATGGTATATAGTTCCAGTCTGAAGGCTAGCAGACTTGAGACCCAGGAAGAGTTGATGTTTCAGTTCAAGTCCAAAGGCAGGAGAAAACTGATGTCCCAGTTCAAAGTCAGTCGGAGTTTCTTCTTACTCACCTGAAGGTCATTTTTTGTTGTTGTTTAATTTAGGCCTTCAACTGATTATATTTGGCCCCCCCATATCAAGGAGAGTGTGATGCTTAATTTTGTCTGTCAACTTGTCTGGCCATGAGATGCCCAGGTACCTGGGTGGGTCTGTGAGGATGTTTTCAGAAGAGATTTGAATTGGTGCACTGAGAAGCAGATTGTCCCCACAGTGTGGGTGGGAATCATTCAACCTGCTGAGGGTCCAAATAGAACAAAATGATGGATGAAGGTTAAATTCTCTGTCTCTTTCCATCTCCCACTTTCTCTGCCTAATTGCTGAACTGGGACGTCAGTCTTCTCCTGTCCTTAAATTGGGACTTAGATCATGGGAGTCTTCAGCCTTCATAATGGTACTCGCCAGTCTCCTGTTGCTTCTTTTTCCCTGGAGAACCTTGGCTAACACAGAGGACAATCTGCTTTACATACTCTGCTGGTTCCGGCGTTAAGTTTACCCACAATATATGTAGAACGATGTTTGGCCAAGTGTCTAGGCACCCTGTGGTCCAGTCAAGAGGACATCTCACACAGGGTCAAAATCATGGAGAGGAGCACAAATGAGGTTGGAGAGAGAGGCAGGGCTTCGCAGGTCCTGGTGAGGAGTTTGGAGTTAATTTTGAAAGGACTGGGGGACTATTGAGGGAGCTTCACAAGGAGTGACCTAATCCCATCTCCTCTCAAAGCCTGTCATCACTTCATGCTGGTGTAGGCTCCTTTGGCGGTGTGAGACATTTGAGCAGAATAACGGAGCCAGGAGGTTGAGACTAGTGGATCCACTGGAAGAATAGTTTGAAGGATTGAATTTGGAGAAGGAAAGTGTAACCAAAGCAATGAAGCAAGGCTCTGCAAATTGCACCTTCTGGTGGGATGCTGAATGTGACACTTGTCTCTTTCTCTTAGGTATCCGCAAGCTACAACCCATCCATTTTCATATCGCCTGCAAGTTAAGAACGATCTTTACGTTTTTATATGGTTGAAAAAAGTCAAAGATTTTGTGACCTATACAAATGATAGGAAATTCAAATTTCAGCGCTCATTAGTAGTCTTATGGGACATTAGCATGGTGTCTGTTGCTGCTTTTGCACTGGAACAGCAGAGTCGTTGTAACAGAGACTGTGGCCTGCAAAACCTAAACTACTGTATTACCTGGGCTTTTACAGAAAGTTTGCCGACCCCTGTGCTAGTTTATTTGGCAATCTCTGGACAAACATATTGGTGTTCATACGTCCATTTCCTCCAACCCTTGGATCCCTCTTAGCCAGGCGCTTTGTCAGAGGTGTGATTTTTTTTTTTTTTTTTCTGTCCTTTCTGTCTGCAGACTGAACAAAGTCAGCATTGGCGGGGCTTTTTTGTTTGCCACCATTAGGGACATGACCTATTCCAACAGCTAAGGAAGGCAGCTTCTGAAATTGAAGAGATTGTAGAGATTGTGAGCAAGGATCATGAACACAGGGTTCTCTCCTGGGCCTTAACACATCTCCTCTCTCCTGGAAGGGACCAGATGGGCTGTGTCACAGGCAAAATATACTAGAGGGCTTTGGTTGCCCCAAGGGTGGGGGGCAGACTGTCAGGTAAGGGAGGAAAGGATAGCAGCTCATACCTAATCTGTTTCTTTTCTAAATTTGAAATTCTCCAGAGATTGCCTCCTGGCTTGATTGAGGTGTTCTGGCCCCTGAGGGGTGAAGTTCTGTTAGGCACAGAGATCTCGGCTGCCATAGAGGGTTACAGGTCATTCTCTTGATCACCCTTGGTGTGGTCTTCTTTTTCTAGAAACAAGCTCATCAGTAGGAATCCTCCAGGGCCCACTGACAAGATAGGAGTAAAACCCACCCAGCCTGCTTTTTTAGATGCAGACAGCAGTGTTCTGAGTCCTTTGGGGCACTACACCTGAATGTTAAATATCCCCTACTAGGTATGAAATTGAAACATTTAAAAATTTTTCATTTGGGAAAAAAATATCTGAACATCTATGGGAGACAATTTCCTAAAACTGACATTGTTTGAAAGTCACTGTATTAAAATGTATTTATATAAAACAAGACCTCATTTTTTAACATCACAACTGCATAGCATGGCTTTTTGGTTCTGGGGTCTTGGCCTAACTCCTTATTTTTGCTAAGGCTCAAGGAGGTTGAGAGAATTGTGCAAGGTTGTGCCTTGATTAGCAAGGAAGCTGAACCCAAGGCCACAAGGCCGCTCTCCAAACCTGACAGGCTGCTCCACACTTCCCTTCGCTCTCTCTGCATGGTCACCTGCGAGGGACTTTTCCCAGCTCTGCTGATTCACTTTTCGTGACATGAGAGTGAGAGCCCTGCTGTCAGAGAAAGGGCTGCATCGCTTTTGATGGCTGACATAGTATAAGGAGGACTCAGGCTTAATATTTGAAGCCAGAGATAGGAGGCTTCCCCAGACAGCTCTAGACAATGGTGCATGCAGACAAAGATTCGAATCTCTCTTAGGCTCAGTGAAATTTTTAGAGCAGTGCTACGACCTCCGTAAAGAGCATTTACTGTTCCTTCCCCATCTTTGTTTACTTCCTGTGTCTGTCTTCTTGACTTGATGTTCCATTTTGCCTTTGCTTATACCTCGTGGAGAAGTTTGAAAAGAACACTGAATCAGGGGCATTCTTAAAATATGAAAAAAATTTCTGCTATTCCAGCATTATTTTTTCATACTATGCTAATCATTTTTTAATACATTGTACAGATGGTAGGTTGTATTTTTGCAGAGGGCTTTTCTTCAAGCCAAGTTCATAGACATGATCTTGAATTTGTAATGCTGCATTCCTAAATGTATTTTTTGGCTGTCAAAATAGTGCTGGGTTTAAAAAATACAATGTAGATACTTGCAATGACTGATTCTCTCTTTCTTTATAAAAAATAAATATATTCCCCTTATTACAAAAGTAACACATTATAGAAAATTGGAAAAGGAGAAATGTAAAAAGAGGGACAATAAATTAAGTCTCACCATCAAAATCAACTACCTCCTCTCCTTCCTGCCCCCCTTTTTGGTCATACAATGAGCAACATGATATAAATAACTTTCAGTTCCATCTTAACTGCCTATATGTGTTAGATACACAGGAAACAAATACCTGATTTAGAACAGATTAATAAAGGCTTAATTGTAATGGAATTCCTATGGTAAACTGAAAGACCATGGGTTTTAAGAACATGAAAAACTGGATTTTAATTCAAAAATCAGAGTTAAGTTGTGCATTCTTGGAAAGTTACTTGCCTGTGTTTTAACTGTAAATGAAGCAGTGGCTATTTTAGGAGGTGTTACATGAAAAGCCTCAGTTAGTTCTGGCTGGGGATAGATCCACCTGCTCCACTGAGATGGCAGAGGGCACTGATGGCTACCCCCCCCCCCCGCCCCCAAGCAACCTGTGCATGCACACCTGGGTCTGTGGCAAACTTTTATTGTGAAGGGCCACATGCTAAATATTTCAGGCTTTGCAGACCAAGGGCAAAACCCAGGATATATTGTAAGTACTTCTATAACTATGTCTAATGTAATGATTTAAGAAAGTAAAAAAAGAGAGGCACCTGGGTGGCGCAGTCAGTTAAGCATCCGACTCTTGTTTTCAGCTCAGGTCATGATCTGACCTGGGGTTCGAGCCCCACGTCTGGCTCTGTGCTGACAGCTTGGAGCCTGCTTGGGATTCTCTTTCCTCCCTCTCTCTCTGTTCTTCCCCCACTTGTGCTCTCTCCTTCTCTCAAAATAAATAAGTAAACTTAAAAATAAATGAATGAATGAATGAATAAATAGATTGTAAAAAGAAAACTTTCTTAGGTCATAGGCCATATTAAAGTAAGCAGTGGGCCTGTCCCAAGGCATCTTCACATATTACTTGTGATACGTGATTTATTATGTAAGCATGTGAGGTAGTCACACGTTTAATAAGTGGAGCCCAGATTCACACCAAGGCACCACCTGCATCTGAAGGTAGGTCATTATCATTAATGTAAATGACAGTACCACATTTCTCTCATTGTTGTACCCTCAGCTCTGTCCCTTTCTCTGCTACCCTATTCCCATCCTCCCCACTGCTCTCCAGTCCCTTTCTCTGCCTGCCTTCCTCCCCCAAAACCCAGCCTTCATCCTTGAGCCCTCCAGGCTCTCTCCTCCTTTTTTTGTCTCTGATCTCTCTTTATAGAGTGCCCTGCCCCTGGGTGCTTCTGGCTCCTTATCCTTCAGATCTCAGTTCAAATTTCACCACATTTAGACAATCCTTAAAATATTTTTCCTTGTGCCCTGGGCATTCTCTCCTAGCATCCCTAACTTTTTAGATTTTTTTGCCTCCTTCTACTTCCCAGGATTCATCGCCTTCTGTAATTGTGTTGTCTCTGTTTCTGTGTCTGTCTGCTTTTGTGCATTAGAATGTAAGCTCTTCCTCAAGGGCAGGCTCACTCTTACATTCCCAGAGTCAGGAGCTACATTCCCAGAGTCAGGACAGTGTCTGGAACAGAAGTGCTTAGTAAATATTTAAGCAGTGTCTTCTGTCACTAAGTGTCCTTGTTTTTCAGAAATTGGCTTAAATTTTCAGTGTGGGCTGTCTTGATCTTAATTTCAGGTAGTTCCTTTATGGTACCCTATATTTTCATTTGTGGCTAGAAGAGCCACCTGTTACCTGAGGAAGAGAGTCAGTGCCTTTCATGTGGAAAGAAGTATGAGGTATGAGCCTCGGGAATCCACAGCAGCCAGGATTCCTGTGTGAGGCAGAATCTTATGCCAACGGAGCCGCTTGCCTGGCAGAGTTCAGTACCTGAAATACCTGGGATCATGTGCAGGTTTTGATTTAAATAATATGGGCTGAGACCACAGTTCTGAATTTCTGGCCTGCTTTTAGGTGCTTGTTAGAGCTGCTGGTCAATAGACCACGTGTGTAGTAACAAAAGCCCCAGGGTTTGTCAGAGAACCTTGGCACTCGTGGACATTTTGGACCAAATTAATGCTTTGTTGTGAGGGACCGTCCTGTACATTGTAGGATGTCTGGCACCATCCCAGGCTTCTACCTACTAGACGCCACTAGTACTCTCCAGTTGTGACGACCGGAAATGTCTTTAGATACTGCCAAGTGTTTTGGGGCTGGGGGAAAGGGCAAAATCATCTCGCACTGAGAACCATTGGCCTTAAGCTAGTTGCTTAAGCTAGTTTAGTTGAAGATTTATGAACCTGTAATTGAATTTGTACAATTTACATACATGTATATATGTAATTATTTGTGTGACATTGTATATAGTATTTGTGTACTCTACCAAGCTTTGTAAGTATGTACTTTGTGTATCTTTAATACATAGCATGGAGTCCAGTCTGTGGGAGGTAGTTGATAGATGCCAAGTGAGTGAATGAAATTCTATAAGGGAGATGTGTTAAGGCTTGAAGTACTCCCTTTTGAGCTCTATAATGTTGTGTGTGTGTGTGTGTGTGTGTGTGTGTGTGTGTGTACATATGTACGCATCTACTCTAAAAAGTGAACTTAGGTGTACAGCTTGATGAATTTTCACATATGGAACAAGTACTCTGTCACAAGTCCTTAGCTTTGTGCAGTTCTAAAACAGCCATAGGCAACACATAAAGGGGTGTGGCTGTGTTCCAGTACAGCTCTGCTGGATGTGGACTGCATACCCTAGTTTGCCAGCATCTACTCTCCTGTCCGTTAAAATGTGTTGTATATATTAAAATGTGAATATTCCCAATAATTAGGCAGTTCAGAGGATGGTATGTGATAGGAACTTAGGGCTCTTCCTCACAAAGGATCTGGTGGGGACATGCATCCTGTGGCTCAGAATAGTCTCCTTTTGGCCCAATCTGGATACCCCTTTTGTGTTCTGCTGATTTTCTCACCCCATCCTCGTTCTTCCCCACGTTTGTTCTGGAGCCCGTTACCTTCCTTGCATGGTTTTCATTGGCCCTGCTAATGAAATTGATAAAACACTTCCTTCAGGTACAATATCTTTTCAGTTGGCTTGAGTCCAGTTTCCTCTACAAGATACATGCAGTGAGTCACTGATTGTCAAGGAGCTATTGTCTGCATGCCGTCGTGTGGTAGCTTTGCCTGTTTTTCTGCTCTGATTTCCTGCCCATGCTTTCAGCCTTCCTGCCCTAGTGGGCGCAGTCACATTCCACTCTGTTGGGTGGTAAGATTCCACGCCTAATGGAGGTTCCAACCAAAAACTCCCTTTACTGGATACACCATACACTGAAACCTCTGAGTTGTAACTATTAGGAGCCTTATTATTTTTATCTGCCAAAGCTGAGGGTTTTACTTCTTAAGACAGCCATATCTAATGTTACGTGCCTACAGTTATAGGAACATTTTTCGTGCTAATTTGTTCTGTTCGTGATGAAGGATTCAGAGATGAAAGTAGTGTTCGTCATTAAAGTTGGGAAAGTTTTTTCAGTTCAGGGATCTGTGCCTGGGATAGGCTAATGAATGTGGCATTGAAAAAAAAAATAGCCAGAACCTTCACTGCCTTAAAAATGGCAAAATTTCCTTTCCACTCACCGGTAAGATTCATGATGGGTTAGCTGAGGTCTCTACCCTCCTTGGTCTGTACTCTGGGATCCATGCAGACTGAACAGTCTGAACTTATCCTGTGTACTCTGTACTCTCTTAGTTATATGCAGTGAGTTGCCTATGAACTTTGTGATAGCAGGTCTTGTTTTCTCATTTTTAATCACTACCTGACTTCAAGACTTACTGTGAAGCTGCAATAATCAAGACAAGGTGGTATTGGTGAAAGAACAGACAAATAGATCAGTGGATCAGAATAGAAAGCCTAGAAGTAGATCAATAACAACTATAGTCAAGTGATCTTTGACTATAGTGGCGAAGGCAGTGCAGTAGAGAAGGGATAGTCTTTTCAAAAAATGGTGTTGGAACAGCTGGATATCCACATGCAACAAAATGAATCTAGACACAGACCTTATACCCTTCAAAAAAATTAATTCAAAATGGATCATAGACTTAGATTATGAAAATCCCCAGATAATCTATGAGAAAATCTAAATGGCCTTGGGTTTGGGGATGACTTAGATATGGCACCAAAAGCATGAGCCATGAAAGAAAAAATTAGTAAATTGGAATCCATGAAATTTTAAAACTTTTACTTTGTAAAAGGCAGTGTTAGATAATGAAGAGACAAGCCACAGACTGGGGAAAATGTTTGGAAAAGCACATATCTTGATAAAGTACTTGTGTCCAACATATACCAAAAACACAAACAAACAAAAAACTCTTAAAACTCAACAAAAGGAAACAATCCCATTCAAAAATGGGTAAGAGATCTGAACAGACCCCAAAGAAGATGTACTGATGGAAAATAAGCATATGAAAAGATGTTCCAAATCATATGTCATTAGTGAATTACGCCTTAAAACAACAACAAGATATACCATGAGGCACGTATTAGGATGGCTAAAATTCTAAATGTTGATAACACAAACTGGCAAGAATGTGGAACAACAGAAACTGTCATTTACTACTGTTGGAAACAAAATTGTACTGCCACTTTGGAAGACAATTTGGCACTTTTTTATAAAGCTAAATGTAGTCATACTATCAAATTTAGCAGTTGCACTTCTACTTATTTACCCAAATGAGTTAAAAACACAAAACCCTCACACAAATGTTTGTAGCCACCTTATTCATAATTGTCAAAACGTGGGAGCCACCAGGATGCCCTTTCACAGGTGAATGGATAAACAAACTCTGCTACATCCATACAACAGCAGTTTTTTATTGAGTAATAAGAGTAGATGAGTTACAAGCTATGAAAAGACTTGGAAGAACTTTGCATATTAGTAATTGAAAGAAGCCAGTCTGAAAAGGCTAAAAACTTTATGATTTTATGTATGACATTCTGGAAAAGACAAAACTATGGAGACAATAAAAAGATCAGTGGTTGCCAGAGGTTGAGGGAGAGAGAGAGGAAAGAGGATGAATTGGTGGGCCCCAGGGGACTTTTAGGGCAGTGAACTTTATGATACTAATGGTGGGTTCATATTGTATATTTGTCAAATTCGTAGAACCATGCAATACAACGAGCAAACCCTAATGTAACCTGTGGACCTTGGTTAATGTATCCATAGTGGTTTATCCATTTTAACGGATGTACCACATTAATTCAAGATGTTAATGATAGGAGAAACTGTATGTGGGAAACACGAGAAAGGGAATAATGGAGACTCTCTGCACGTGCAGAACCTTTGATTTGCAATATAGAAATTCCAGTAGCTTATAAACTATTCCTCTGTTGCTGATCCCTTTCCTTCCTAACCACATCATTTCCTCAAGGATAAAATCTATCCTCTACTTAAAATGTGGGTGTTTCCCCCCACATAACAGTTTAAAGTCTGTTCGTGCCTGCCGTAAAAACCACCAGTAACTTTCCATTGCCTGGAGATAAAGTCCACTCCCCTTAGCAAAGATACTAGCATTATGTAGTCAGTGGTACTAATGTTGAAGGGTGTTGCAGAGAGTACCAGGCCTATGGCCATCACTCCCTTGCCTCATCTTTGCCCATTCCATTTTCCACAGGCCCTACAATCTCTGTCCTTTTATAGCTTCTGCATGTGTTTTTCTCTATGATTGGAAAAGCTCCTGCCAAGTCCATGGTTCAAAAATCAACTTGGGATTTGACAAGTCCCCTAATGCCACTCTCCAATTTCCACAAAAACTTCCAGAACTTTATGTGTATTTTATTCATAGGACTTAGGACCGTGCACCACTGAAATTTTGTCTACTGGTGTTATATCCTCGATTGGTGAGTTTTCTGAGTTGAGTCCTTTGTTCCCTGTTTTTGGGCATGTGTGGAGCAGCCAGTGTATTCTTGTTTAAACTGAATCGACACATGAATTAATAAATAAAGCAAAACCACAGTATTAGTTAAGCTAATGCTAGCTGCTTCAAGAAATAAATGACAATAGTTTATTCCTTCAGGCTCCTTCCATTTTTTGACTCTGCCAGCCTTCTTTAACATATGGCTCCAAAGGCCAATGCACAAGAATAAGGAGTGTGGAGGGCCATCTTAGGGGTTCACAGGCCAGACCTGTAAGCAATGCACATCACTGCTCCTGTATTTGATTGGCCAGATCTCTGTGTCCTATGTTCAACCCTAACCAGAGGCTCGGAAATCTAGTTTATCTAGGCTTACATGGGGAAGATAGAAATGGTGTTTGAATAGCTAGCAAGTCTCTGCCATAGTGTTTATTTAGAACTGATCTGCCTTGAGCTGTGAATTCTCATGGCTTTCCACTGAGATGGCCACTTTTAGTAGGGTGTGGTATGGAGGGAGCAGAGGGATGGCCAGTGGAGTCCCTTCTGAAGAAAAGTGAGTTGTTTAAGTGGTTATCTCTATGTTCTAGTTTTCATATCATTCGTTCCATATGAGGATACACTAAGTTATCAATAGTTACCATTTTGCAAAACCAGATTTTGTAGAAGATCATGTAAAAAAGTACCATGCCTCGTCATACTGCTTGTACATAGTACCACTACCTTAATCATGGTGTGACAGTAACACTCTTATTCAATAAAATGTTGTGTAAATTACATTATTTTTTAGAGGATTAAGGAGTTCCTGTAAGTGTGGTATGTATCTCAGTGGTACTAATGTTTCAAGGAAATGGCTTTCTGGAACTCAACATAGTAAGAGAATTAGAATTCAATCAGTGTGATAAATCATTGAACTTGCTGTTGAAGGGCCTAAATTTAAATTAAACCTTTAAAAGCAATAACCTCTTTTCAATTTTGGTACTACTAGGAGATAATGGAGCTCGTAAGTGGAATGAATTTGATTTACAAGTACAGCAATTCTTTCTTCAATTGCTGATGTTTTCCACAGTATACGTTTTATTCTTTCAAAGTTTAATCAATAAGGTAAGCGAAATGTCTCTTTCTCCCCTGTTTCATACTTAAAACATTTGCTGGTTTCTAGATTTGTGGGGCTTTTTGTTGGACATGGGGATTCTAGGTGTGTATGTAATTGTATTAGGTGCATGTTTTAATAATATCTTGGCTAGAGAGATGATTTTAAGCACACACTAAAGATCTCAGGAAGTGATGTATTTAATAATAAATCCACATTACCCCAGGTAGTATTCACATTCCTGGGCTCTGTCTCCTAGAGTTAATTCACTTTAACTCAAACATGCTGCTTCCAGAGTTTGCAAACCAGTGTCCTGGTCATCCTTGAATCGGGACCAAGCGACAGCCACCTAAGGTAGGAATTGCCCTCAGGAACTAGTCCGCCAGAGGGCGAATCTCCTGCAGCCTGGAATAAATCGAGACTACTTGCCTACTTTAGACTTGGAGCATTCCACTCATTTCCTGCGGGTGCTGTTAACAAGGTACCACACATTTGGTGGCTTAAAACAACTGAACTTTATTCTCTCACAGTTGTGGAGGCCAGAAGTCTGAAACCTGATCAGGCTTCAGAGATTAGGATGTGGGTATCTTGAGGGGTGGGACTACATTTTTCAGACTCCCACAGGCATGTGAGCTATTTTGGAAGTGATTGTTCTGGAAAAGATTTCCTGACTCTAATGCTGAATTTTGCTTTTTAATCTGAGTTCTAGTTGGGCAAAATCTATCTTTGTGGTGGTATGCTCTGTGTCTCTTTTACAAATGAAGATTCACCTTTCTTGCCGAAGGGCAGCTCATGTAACCTGGCAGAAAAAAACAAAGGCAAGTTTAGCATTTTTTGGGTCATTTTTCATGTTTTAGTTTTAATTTCTGCTCTTGGGTTTCTATATTCTCCTATTGGTTATGAAGATGAAAATGTTGTCATTGTAAGTATTGACATTTATAAAAACTCCCGAGAAGCAAATATATTTGACTACCTTTTAAAATGACATTTAAATTTATTTTCTAATTAGAAAGTATAGTTCAATTTAGGAAATGTAGAAAACTCAGAACAGCATGAGGAAAAAGACTCCCATAATTTTAACAACCTAAAAATGAGTAGTATTGATAATTTTGACTTCGTTTATCATAGTGCATTATTTTTCCCCCTAGACTGTTCAGCAGTCATTCATCCACACTGGTTTGAAAGACCACCATTATTCTGTAGGGAGATCAGTTTCCTGGAATGCTGGAAAATAGAAGCCTTGCTGTTGTTCAGGTTAGATTACTTTCTTCCTTCAGTTCAAGAGAGGGCCTTAAACTGGGTTTGAGTCTGATACAGACAGCCTGATATGTACAAGCAATTCTTAAATGAAAGGTTATCAGTAGTTAGTGTAAGTTCTTCCCAGATGCCTCTTTAGGCCATTTTCAAGCATGTTTTAGTAGAACCTAAATCCTGAGAGATGCTCTGAGGGGGGATGGAAGTCGTTCATAAACAAGTTTGGGAAATCATGTATATTTTGTGCACCTGTGTGCACACATGTGCATTTTAAGTCACTCTGTGTATTAACAGACTTTCTAGGATAAAGGAACCTGTTTAACCCAGAGTTTTCCTACAGCTGATTGATTTATTCTTTTTCCCTAATGCGTATTACAAAGAACTACATGGAGTATAATTTGTGAAACAGAGTAATAGTGAATGCACATAAGGGAAATGCAAATGTTTTTGGCGTTAAAGGACTTCAGTCAGAACGGTGTGTGTGTGTGTGTGTGTGTGTGTGTGTGTATCTCCATATAAATATTACTGTCCTCTTTGCCAAAATCAGAGTTTTAAAAAAGTGGCTTATTTGATTCTAGTATTAGAAAACCTTTTTTTTTTTTTTTTAACTAAAGGTGTCTTACATTATAATACATTATATGGCTTTTCTTTACCCTTTGGGGAATTAGGAATTAAAATCTAGGAATAGTGTCAAGCAGAGTGAAAATTCAAGGGAAGAGTGAAAGAAATTTGTGTTTTAAAAAAATGTAGTGTGAAAGCTTCCCAACCTCTCCCACCAAGTGTCATTTTGGCCTGAAGCTGAATTAGTTCTCATCTGATTAAATCAGAACCGAATTCTGCTATTTCCTAACTGCTGTGAAGTGCAGATTTTAAAAATGTGTCAAAAAAGCAAGAATTTAATCCTAGTAGGAAACAACTCTCTTAAAGGAGAATAATTAGCATTTCATTTATATCCTCATTTTACAACTTTTCAACATACAAAATTATTCATCATGTTTATGTAACATGTAATTATTAAACGCCTGGTCAGAATACCAGCATTAATTTTGAAATTCAGGTTTCTAAATGGATATCCATGGAGATATGAGAAATCTTAGGGGTGGATGGAAGACCACACTAACTTTTCGAGTCCATGTCTGTCAAAGGCAAATGGTGATCTCGCACCATAACTAAACTTTTGGCTTTTATACCTATAGGACAAGATGAGTCTCAGGTAACATCAAGTGGTGAATCTAGAAATCGCTTATTTGAATTTAGGAAGCAACCACAGAACTTTCATATATTTAGGGAGTGAAAAATTAATTTCCCTGTTAGATTAAAAATAAAAAGGTCTGTCAGAAAGAGGAGAGGTCATTGTAATTGAAGAGTCTTTGAAGCCAGTTACTTCTCTTAGCTTATGTATCTTCACCCCATTTCTATGGGGCAGTGACTCTTACAGGAACACCAAGAAATGAGCTTCTCCTGGTGTGATGGTTAATTTTAGGTGTCATCTTGGCTAGGGTTGGTCAGACGCCAGTTATGTGATAAAACACCAGTTTAGATGTTGCTTGGAGGTATTTTTAAAGAGTGATTAACAGTTAAATGAGTAAACTTTGAGTAAAATAGAATATTCTCCATAATCTGGTTGGGCCTCACCCACTCAGTTGAAGAGGCCTTAAGACAAAAGATTGAGGTCCCCAAAAGAGAAAGGGATTCTGTTCCAGATCGCCTTTAGACTTAAGATTTCACATTAACTAACGCTGGGATTACTAGCCTGCTGGCCTGCCATGCTGATTAGATTTAGACTTGCCATAAATTAGACTTGTACACACACACATACACACCCCTTGGTTCTCTTTGGAGAATTCTGACTAATACACTTAGGCACTTGTTCGAAGTGTAAATTCTTAGGCCCCACCCCCAGCCTGCCAATCAGAAACAGTAGGGATAGCTCAGCAATCTGCTTTAAGGAGACATGTAGCCCTTGCAGATGATTCCCAAGCTTAAGAGCCACTGCAAGTAAATGGAAGAAGCTTCCTTTTGCAGTTGAAAAAATTGAGATTCAGAAAGGTTAAATAATGTGCTCAAATTCACATCTTGATGTATCCAAGAATTATTTTTGATATTTTCAAAAGGATGAAATAATACTCATGGATAGCTTACCAGGCTTTGACTATGCTTTTGTTGTACGCTGTTGGGATGTCTGTTTACTTAGAGAAAAATACATGCAGGGGACCTACTAGGTGTATGTAATATATGAGAGCAGTGATTCCAAGTCTTTGTACACCCAGGTGTTACTTTTCCTATTTCATATGGTGAGACTTGGTTGATTAAAGAAGAAATGTTTTAAAGTAACAGTCATCTTGTCATTATGGCTGTGCAGGGCTCCTAATAGTCATGAAAGTGCCAGTACTGCTACCCTGAGGTCACATAGCCCAGGCAAAAGCTGGAGATATGTAATATTTTAATTATCTTACAAACCTAAATGTAGAATTTCTATTAAGCATTTTTGCCATTGGAATGAGCCAAGGAGAGGGAAAAAAAAAAAAAAAAAAAAAAGGAAAGAGCCAAGGATTTTCCTTATAGTTTTCAAAAGTGTCTGGAGACCCCTTGTTTTGGATATCTTTGTAACCAAGGACATTTTCAATTTTTTTTTAATGTTTGATTTATTTTTCGGAGAGACAGCTTGAGCAGGGGAGGGTCAGAGAGAGGGGGAGACACAGAATCTGAAGACAGGCTCCAGGCTCTGAGCTATCTGTCAGCACAGAGCCTGATGCTGGGCTTGAACCCACGAGCCGCGAGATCATGACCTGAGCCGAAGCCTGATGCTCAACCGACTGAGCCACCCAGGTACCCCATCAAGGACATTTTCAGATACAGTTGTTGAGTGCTGCGGTGCAGCAACTATGATGTATTAGCAGGGTATAAAAGATAAATAGCAAGGTATAAAAGATAAACCACTATAAAATATACATGCCCAAATCGTAGTAGTGGATCCCCTTTTCAGTCACCAGAGTCAATATACTAGTTTGGGTAATAACTCTCCTTTAAGCAGTAGATAAGACATCCAGAGTCTGTCCTCTTGGGGCTTTACTATTGTTGACATGTGCCTTCTAAGTGGCAAGGTGAGGGGGAGACATTGAGGTTTCTGATGGAAAGGCTGGGTAGTGGTGTTTGTCCCTTCATTTCCATTCTATTGGCTGGAACTCAGTCGCATGGCCATGCTGAGCAGCAGGGGAGTCTGGAGAATGTTGTCTCTGTGCCCAGAACCAGAGGAAATAAGTTTGGTGATCAGCTGGCAGTGTCTTCCACCTGGGACTTAAATGTTTTGATGATGTCAGATTTGTGCTTCTGCCCATGATGGATTTATGTTCTCTGCTGATAACCAGAGCATGGTGGGGGGTTAGGGAGGTGTATAGATTTAGTTGTTATTAGTGCCTCTGACTCTTTTCAAGTCCTTACTAGCCTGAGAGAGCATATAGAGTCACAGAAAGAGTAACTCACATTGTCCTGGCTCTTGCCCGCAGCTTCATCAGGGCTTTTCCACCACCTCTGGGTTTCTGTCTAGTTCTATCTTGTTTTCAATGTTTATTTATTTTTGAGAGAGAGAGCACAAGTGTGAGCAGGGGAAGGGCAGAGAGAGAGAGGGAGACAGAGGATCTGAAGCAGGCTGCACGCTGTCAGCACAGAGCCCTGTGTGGGTCTCAAACTCCTGAACTGTGAGATCTTGACTGAGCTGAAGTCAAGTGCTTAACCAACTGAGCCACCCAGGCACCTTCCCCCCCATCTAGTTATAACTTATAAGTCAGTCTGTTAACAAGACTTATGTGCTATCTACCATCTTTTTCTTCTCCCATTTTATGTGCACCCCTACCTCTTATTCCACTGTTCAAATTCACTGCCTGTCACTAGAGAGTACCCTATTGCTGCTACTGTGCCAGGAATGCTCCATAAACAGCTTTCGTAAACCACCATCTCCCAAGAGGCTGGAGTGGTGTTATATACAGAGCAGAAGTAAGGAGAATAGTTGTTGTCTTAGTTATGAATTGCTGTGAAACAAACTATTTCATAAAACTATAATAGTTTCTCCCCATAAGTGTTTGGGTTGATTATGCCTAATTGGGTAGTTACCATGTTCCATGTACTGTTGGCTGGGCCACTCAGGTGGCTGCATTCACCTGGGACCTTGGCTGGATCTGGAAAGTCCAAGGTGGCCACCAGTCCCCCAGGTCCTGTCCCCATGGCTTGCACCTTTCTGTGGTCTCTGTTGTACTTCTTTATAGCTTATTGCCTGGGCTCCAAGGTTGGGGAAGCTTCCAGACCTTTTGTGGTTTTGGAGATCTCAGAACATCACTTCCACCGCATTTTATTCCTGGTAAAGTCACAAATCTAGCCCAGTTCCAAGAGAAAGAAAATAGGTCTGGTGTGTTCAGGGATATGAGGAATTGTTGGTGGCCATATTTGGAGATTATCACCATTCTTGTCACTCTGCCCTCTTTGTCACCTGTACCTTATGGACATGCTACCTGTATTTCACATATCAGAGTCACCCATGAAATCATTCCTTCATTCCACCACCCAGTCTACCCTTTCTCCAGAGGGCTCAAGTTATTGACATCATTGCAGGTAGGCCCTGATTTGGGGAATATGTGAGATGTGCACAGGAAATAACAAAATTGCTATTTGGCTAGTGCTTAGGATTCATGTTAGGAGGGTAGTAAGTTTCAGAAATTCTGCAGTGGACTGAATTCAAGCCAAAGGGCCAAGAAGCCTTGAACCATTGGTGGTAAATTGCAAAACAATGTTTAAGGAAGATGAATTTCACAACACTGTATAGAGAACTTTGAGGGATAGTGTCATTGTCCGTGACCACTGTAGGTAGACATGAAATGAGCAAGGCTTGGACTATAGGCAGAATAGTGGGGCCTAAAAGAAGTGGTCCTGAAAGGCAGAGGAGTGATTGGTATGACTCAGAGAGATGTGGAAAGGCAGACAGGATAAAGGGAAGGCTGGGTGCAGTAAACTCTGCCACAAATCACAGTTTAAAAATACTGTTAAGAGGGAGGTTTGTGCTAAACATGAAACTCTAGAACTAATCAAAGATAGATAGCAGAGAGGCTGTTATACTTAAATTTTAGTCTTGTTGGGGAGATGGTAGTAAAAGTCCATGTATCAGTCGGCTTAGAATTTATTATGCTGCAGTAACAAATAGCTCCAAAAATCTCAGTGGTTTATGACAACCCAAGATTTATTTCTCACTCATAATACGACTATTGCAAGTCAGCTCAAATCTGTTTTACATCTTCTTTTGTGATATAGGCAGAAAAAGAAGTATCTGGAACATTCCTATGTCAGGGGAGAAGGAAAATAAAAATTGGTAGAAACACATAATAGCTATTAAAGTTTTTGCTTGGAGTCACACATGCCCTTCCTTGTTTTATTTTATCTTTTATTAGTCTAAGCAAAACACATAGTGAAGCTTGATGTCTTTGGGGAGAAGAATTATATTCCTCTCAAAAGAAGAGACACCAGGCAAGAGCCCCCTAGGAAGAGCAGCAAATATTTTGGAAAAAATAATACAATCAGCCATGGTTACATGTTTCTTTGTTTTTAATGACACAAGTAATGAAAAGTCATCCTAGAAAATACTGAAAAGCACACAGCAGACATTTCCAATCACCCCAAGTTTCTCTCACTAGAAATAACTACTCTTGTTAGTATTTTGATATAAATATCTTCAGATATTTTTCCTGGGAAATTTTTATAATGGAGCCAAATGCTATATGCTATGCTGTCACTTACGTACTGACCTAAAGGTACACAATAAACACACACCCATGTCAGTAAATACATATCTGCATCCTAACTCGTAATGGCTCTCTGGTATTCCTCTGTATGAATATACCATAATTTATGTAATTGTTAGATATTTTGATTCCAGTTTCACTGTGTTCAATAAAGTGCTGTCATTAAGTCTCTTACATGTACCCATTCACACATTTATCAGACTGTTTCACTTGGATAAATTCCTGGCAATGAAATAATTAAAAGGAGTATCTTTTTAGTCCTTTCTGATACAGCATTGACCAATTGTATAGCTTAGTTTTTAAGGCCCACTATTCCTTTTCCCCTCTCCTAAAATGGAGTAGTGTTACCATAGCAATAGAAAAAAAAATCAGTACTCTCATGGAAGTGCCTAATTTGTCTTTGTCTTCATTTTAACTCAGAAAGTTACATTTTGTGCCAAGGTTGGCACATAAAATACCTGTCGAGAATCTCTTGTGGGTTAGGAGGTCAGTGCCCTTGGAGAGATGACCTCAGCCATTCCTGGTTAGCCTGTTTCATAAATTGGCTCCCCTGTTGTCCGCTGAGAGAGGCTTTGTCAGTCATGGTTGGTCACAAAAGTTGCTCTGTCTAGGGAGACTCAATGACTGATAAGTGTCCCTCCCAGCAGCCAGTAATTTGAAAAGCAATCAGTCATAAGCAAGGCAGTTTATATAAAGATCATTAATTAATTAAAAAAATCCAGCTAATTATAGTGGATTTATTTAGGGATCTGATTCAGTTCTCAAGACTGGTCAAAGGTGTGGTACAAGCTACCTGTCATCTGGATTTTCTTGGATAGAGAGAGGGAGGGAGGGAGAAAGAAAAAGTCTGATGGGATGACTTAGCACTTTAGCCAACTTGATAGGGAGCTTCTGTCATTTTAGAAACCAAGTCTGAAACCTGTAGTCTCAAACTTGTGATTGAATTAAGAGATGGTCAGAGATGGTACAGGCATAATTTTGGAGGTGCCTACATGAGGTGGGTGTGGTGCTCCTGGGGTGAAGGGTGGAACACTTGGTGGGATGCAGGGCACGTGGAGAAGAGCAGCAGAAGGCAGTCCTTTCATCATACAGCTGCCAAGATCATTCTGGGGAACCCTGAAGCTAGACGTGAGGGACTCTGCAGTGGTGCTTGCTAAAATACTAGGTTGTTTATTCTGTTTGGCAGAAAATAAATTCACATTCACATTGTGAAATGCAGAGTTTCATATGGTCACTGGAGTGAAAGCCATTAGCATTCTTACCTTGTTTTATTTTGTTTTTTGTCTTAAAGAGTAGGGTAGCAAGCAGTTGAGGAGCTTAGGAGGAGGACAGCATAGGGCTTGAGTTCTGGCTGTGCTCTCTCTGGCTGTGTGACCCAGGCTTGTCCCTGGTACCTTCTCTGAGCCTGAGCATTCTCATTTATAAAATGCGATAGAATAGCAGTATCTACTTTGTAGGCAATTTATAAGTTTAAAATACATAAAACACATAGTATGATCCCTGCCTAGCACATGGTCAATAAATGGTGACTTTTAATGTGATATATAGTAGAATATCAATTATTTTCACAAAGCAGTAGTAAACTTTAAGAGGCTTGAATCACTATAAGAGGTTTGAATCAAGTGTTTGACTACACTTACCATGGTGAGCATTGAGTAGTGTATGGAATTGTTGAATCAATTTGTCATGCACCTGAAG
Organism: Cryptoprocta ferox; assembly: GCA_028646485.1. Classification (NCBI taxonomy): domain Eukaryota; kingdom Metazoa; phylum Chordata; class Mammalia; order Carnivora; family Eupleridae; genus Cryptoprocta; species Cryptoprocta ferox. The sequence continues at coordinate 44,170,269 of CM053568.1, forward strand.
GAAAAAAAAAAAAGGTTTGAATCATAAAATCCAGGTCAGTTCTGTACCCCTTACAGAACTGGTTTTAACCTTATGTGGTTCTAGCCTTCTTGTTTTTTGTGCTGTAAAATAGAAAACTGCAGTATTTCAGTGGCTTATTATAATAAAATATTTCTTTTTTTAAATGTTTACTTATTTTTGAGAGAGAGTGCGAGCAGGGGAGGGGCAGAGAGATGAGGGGACAGAGGATCCAAAGTGGGCTTTGCACTGACAGCAGTGAGCCCGATGCAGGGCTCGAACTCAGGAACCGTGAGATCATGTCCTGAGCTGAAGTAGGATGCTCAACTAACTGAGCCACCAGGCCCCCCTCAAATGTATTTCTTGATGTAGCCGTTAAATGGGATGATGTTGGACAGAGGGTAAATATCCTGCACATGATGATAGAGAATCCAGGCTTCTTCCATTTGGTGGCTCCCTCATCCTTTAAGACCTCCGTTTTCATTGCTGTTGGCAGAGAAGGGAGACGCATAAAGGAGCACTATGAGGGAGTTGTCCATGAGCCTGTCCTGGCGCTGGTGCCTATCACTGCTCACCCTCCATGGTCTAGAACTAACTCACATGGTCAAACGTTACTGCCAAGTGGTAGGGCTGAGAAATGGATCCACTGGTTGGGAGCCACCTCCCAACAGCACTATAGCCAATCCCAGAATGTATGCTCTGGTTCCAAAGTATGGTCAGGGGAAGGTTTACATGTTTTGCCTGTCCCTAATATTTTATAGGAAAAAGTGATGATATTTTGTTGACAGAGGAAGTAAGTAGGAGGAATGAAAGAACAATTTGAGGATTTGAATTAGGGAATCTTAACTGGGCTGATGATCATACCATTGTAGGAATAGGGCTTTGGGGCAGGTCAGCATGGTCCTTTTGTGGGGAAAGGACCAAAGAAGAGTGTTTTGGGCATTAAGATCTTGAGGTAACTGTGAGATATACAATGGAAATCTTCCATAGGTGCATGAGAAAACAGACCTAGCACTTCAGTGTGGCCAACTTTCCTACATGAGGACACATATTATCTGCCTTTAAGTGTGTTTGTATTCATCTTCTGACATCATGTAAGAATATGATTCTCAGGATTTACCATTTCTTCACGATAAGAAATGCCCGACCCAAATGGAAGGGAAAGACTAGACTTTTTGTGGATACTTTTTGTTTAGAATATGCATTTTCAAGAATATCATGCCTATGATTCCTTGGCACAGTATACCATCACGTGATTTATTATTTGTTCTGTTGCCCAAGGGCAGCAAGCCACCCTTCAATACAAGAGATTTCTTGAAGAACGCAGATCTAGAAAAACTCAAGGCAAGCCATTGAGCAGTCCATGTTTGTTATAACATCATAGATCTGGCGTCTGCAAACTTGTTATGGTATTTGATTTAAGTTGGCCTCTATGTGGAACTGGGTGACTGGCCACTTAAACAGAGAGTTTGTCAGCCTCACGTTGTGGGGCAGAGGATAGTTTTCTTACAGCCTTTAGATTCTATAAAGAAGTGTTTATTATCTACAGCCATCAAAATTACGTTTTTCTTCCATAGCTTCTGGGGCGGGTACCTCACTTAAAAATTCAACCCAGGTGAGCATTTCCTGCTGTTGAATTTTCATTTTCCTGGTACTATCTATGTATTCAAAAGGCCTTTCTTGTAAAGCATCTGTGTATTTCATGTCTTCAAGAATCTTACACTTTGATGTAAGATGGTGGATCTAGGCCATCTTCATCTTGGCAAAATCATTTGATAACATCTACTGATCATAACGCGGCCTTAGCTTGTTGGACTGCTATAACAATCTCACAGGCTAGGTGGCTTAAACAACAGAAGTTTCTCACAGTTCTGGAGGCTAGACGTCCAAGATCAAATTGCCCACGTATTTGTTTCTTAGTGAGGACCTGCTTCTTGGCTTGTAGAGAGCCACCTTCTTGATAGGAGCTCTCATGTCCTTTCTTTGGTGCATGTGCATGGAGAAATAACTACATCTTCCTGTTGTAAGGATACTAATCCCATCAAGAACACCTTACCCTGATGACCTCATGGGGCCCAAAAGCCCCATCTCAAAATATCATCACCTTGAGCATTAAGGCTTCAATATATGAATTTTGAGGGCTCACAAACATTCAGCTTATGACATCTGCCTTTATCAATTCAGTAGGTTTTACCCTACACAGAAACTTAGTGGAGCTGAGGGCCTTTTCCAGATTTAAGAAGGAGGAAAGAGGGGCGCCTGGGTGGCTCAGTCGGTTGAGTGTCCAACTTTGGCTCAGGTCATGATCTTGCACTCTGTGAGTTCAAGCTCTGCGTCAGGGGGCCCTTAAACATTTATGATACATTTAGTTACCAGGCACTGAGCTAGGTTCTAGGGATGTAGAGATTTTTTAGACATGGCCAATATGTACAGATAGCTGTGATTTAAAAACAAAATCAAATTTTATACAACTCTACCTGACAGAGTACTATAATAGGAGTTAGTGTAGGACACAGTGGGGGTCCAACAGAAGAAGTTGTTTGTTCTTCCTGATGTTATAGGGAGGGGATCCAATCCAAAATGCTGTGGGTGAGTTGGTAAGCAGCAGTGGGCTGGTGTTCAAAAGTTAGTCATAGAGGACACAGGTATTCAAATGAGGGATTAGCGCGAGCAGACTTATGTAGCTCTGAAATGAACTTGGGTGTATGGAAAAGCAAACCTTTCAGCTTATTGGAGCCTAGGTTTTAGGTGAGTGTTTAGTTGGAAATGAAGCTGGATATATAAGCAGGTACCATATCTAGAAGTACCCTATCCTTCATGCTTAGAAGCTTGGACCTTATCTTTTGGCCATTGGGGAACCTTCAAAGGATATTCATCTTGGAAATGATATTGACGTCTGCATTTTAGTAAGATTCACTTTGGCAGAATGTGAAGAACAAACAGGAATTATGTTTTGTTTTATTTCTGGACCTTGGAAGTTGGGACTTTTATTTCCATGGGTTTTAACTATTGTCAAACATCTTTTGAAGATCACTGTGACACAGGTCCAGAAGTTCATTTATGAGAACGTGTCAGAGAGACATGAATTTCTTTGCTCAGCAGCTCTAAACTTTGACCCGAAGAAGATTGAGATCGCCGGCCATTCCATCCTGGGACACTATACCCACGTGGAGAAGGTCACAGGCAAAACTGTGCTGAAAGCTGCCCTCAGATTCTACTGCTTTGACCTCATACTGTCAAGCGATATACCTTAGATGAGAAAATGTAGTGCTGCCCCAAGAAAGATACTGTGCTTTTTTTTTTTTAAGAGAAGTTTGATTTTTCTGACTCAGTTTTCTCATCTGTAAAATGGAATTAATACTACCTGGCCTACAGAACATAATCAGTTCTGCTATAATTATTTTGAAACCATTAATTTGTTCTAATATCAGTATATTAAAGTACAGTTTGATCACAAAATGGATTTTGTATTTAATTACTGCAGAAAATTATACCCAGCTAAACCAGGCTGTGTAGGAATACACAGATCACACATCCACAGCTCAGAAATCTACCAACTAATTCAATTCTCTGGGCTGTGAGCCTCACCCACCCACATCTGGTGTCACAACTGTCCTTCTGATTTCAGGTGACCTTCCTTCTGTGTCAGAGTAACTCCCAAGCTACAGGCCATCTGATGCTCATTTCCACATGCAAATTTTAGGCTTTTTCAAGGTCAAGTTTCATAAAAGTCTGTATGCATATTGTAATATTTACATATTTCTTAATCGTTTACTATGTATAAAATTGTATACTGTTTTCATTAGGTTCCTCCATGGCACTGACAAAAGTTTGTGAGTGTTGCACCCTAGCCTGAATTTTCCCCTGAGCCCTGTGGTTTTACAATGTGATTTTGCATAGCGTGATTTTTGAGAGTGCCTGTGTGGAATTATAGCAGAACTGACCATTGTGGAAATATGCATGTGATCCAGTTCTCAGTACAATATTTATACAGCATCGGGGTGCCTGGGTGGCTCAGTCAGTTAAGCGTCCGAATTCGGCTCTCACCATTCCCGAGTTCAAGCCCCACGTTGAGCTCTGTGCTTGCTGACAGCTCAGAGCTAGGAGCATGTTTCAGATTGTGCCTCCATCTCCATCTCTGCTCCTTTCCCACTCATGCTCTGTCTCTCTCAAAAATAAACAGTAAAACAAAACAAAAAAAAACAATATTTACACACCGCGGGCATGAACATGGACTGATTTCTTCCACTCAAGAAGCCGTTCGCCGGAGGCCGGGTCAGATGGGAAGAATCTCTTCACTTGGCATTATTATGGGTCACACTTCATCATCAGCTGAGGCGCAGGATTACCAGTGATGAGCCCCTGCAACCTGCTCTACCTACTTCATTGGCCAGTGCGCCCTAATGGGGTGTGTGCTAGTTAGTCCTTAAGCTTGGTCCCAAACTCCAAACCTACCCTTTTAAAAAAATACTGTTTTAAAGTTTGTTTATTTTGAAAGGGGTGGGGCGGAGAGAGAGAATCTCAACCAGGCTCTGCATTGTCAGCACAGAGCCCCATGCAGGGCTTGAACTCATGAACTGTGAGATCATGACCCGTACCCAAAATCAAGAGTTGGGTGTTCAACTGCCTGAGCCACCCAAGTACCCCCAAACCCACCCTTCTATACTGGACTTACAGTGTTCAGATGGGCAGTCCTTGAGGCTGACTCCTGGTTAGATTCTTCCCACAGGGACAGTAAAGGGAGACTGGAAGACTGAAGAGGGGAGAAGGGTTTGCTTCTTCCTGTGTGTTTGCTGTTCCTGTTCACACCCCTGGCCGTAGTCCTTAGTTTCGGTCTCTGGTTTGTTGGTTGGTTCTGGCACACCCAGTACCAGCTGGGCAGCACCCACTCCTCACAAGCCTGCCCCCAGCTCTGCCGAGTCCCTTCTCCAAGCTTCCAGATCCTAATGACCCCGTCTCTTGCCTTTCTTCCCTAGGGGTGGTGTCAGTTTCATTTGGTTTCTGTTTCTGCATTATCTCGGTTTTTCCTGTTCACTTTTTTAGTTCCGTGACCCTAGAAACACTATTTAATCCTCTGGTAAGATACTTGGTGTGGTTTTTGTTTTCCTCCCAGGATCCCGACTGACACAGGATGGGAGATTTGGTAATTGCAGTGTCAGGAGAAGCGGTATAAGAACAAAAGTAGGACGGCTGGCTGTCGACTGGGATTTGATAGGCCTGACCGGGAAGCAGTAGCCCGGAGATCCTCTGACGCAGATGTGGCACTGGTGCCACTGACATGCAGAACTTGGACTCAGGAACCACTGCTCTGCCATTTACTAGTCCTTTCTTCAGCAGTTTATTTAATCCCTTTAAATCTGAATTTCTTCATAAAAAAAATGGGATAATAGGATCAAGAGGGTTGTGGTCAGGACCAAATGAAATGATGCTTAGGAAGTGCTTAGGGCCAGGGGTATCTGGGTGGCTCATTCGGATAAGCTTCTGACTTCGGCTCAGGTCTTGGTCTCATGGTTCATGGGTTCGAGCCTCGTGTCGGGCTCTGCACTGACAGTGTGGAGCCTGCTTGGAATTCTTTCTCTCCCTCTCTTTCTGTCCCTCCCTGCTTGTGCTCTCTTCAAAAATAAATAAACTAAAATAAAAGTGCTTAGGGCCAATGTCTGGGAAATGAACAAGCTCTCAGTTAAGTGTTAACCATTTGGATGCCACCACTGCTTGCGTCATCACCCTAGGGAGTGCCTTTTGATGTCTGTGGCTGCAGTAACTCAAATCCCTTTGTTTTGAAAGGCATCCAAAGAGGCATTTCCTAACCCATATTTTCCACATCGAAGCATAAGTGACTATCCCTTCTCTTCTACCTGTAGGTAACTTACCAACAATGAAAAAGAGAGTGACCCACCTTTTTGAAGTTCATTTTAAGGAGAAAGTGTCCTTTGATGACTTGAATTTAGAATGGTTAGTTGTTTTGCAGAGGAATTGCAGCTCAGTTAGTAAAGATGCTGGTGACAGTGTCCCAGCGCTCTATCACTCAGATCAGATGTTGGGAGGTCCTATGGCCTTGAAGGCACGTTGCAGCAATGCTGAAGATACCATGATACCATTCTGATAATAAGAAGATGCTTCCACTACTCCACACTCAAAGAGAAAATACCTCTATAGAGGTAATGTTGTTCCTGCTTTGAATGATGGATATGGATTTGTTCTATAACATTTGGATGCATAAATGTTATATTTCCTCATTGTTCTAAACTCATATCAGTCTAAACTTCCATTTGCCAAAGTGGATCAATATCCAACACCAAATATTATTGGAGTGGGGATCTTCCTAAGGTAGTACATGAGTTCTAGAGGCCTTACACAGCCTCTGTGAAAGTGTCCTTGTTCTTCTCTACTTTGGTTGCCACCAACTCATTATTTAAGCCAGTAAGATCCATTTTGAAGGCAAGTTAGTTAGTCATAGCCATTGTTTGTCAAGGTGCTGAACTCCAGGATTTGGTTCACCTTTTCCAGGTACCACGTGGTCTCATTTGAAAGATGCATTTGGGCATACTCTTTGCCTTCTCATTCAAATAAAGGCTAATCCTCCTCTCTTCCCTTGATACCTGCTACCCCTTTTATCCCCTAAGTAAGACCCCAGAACTCAGATCACAGAGACATAGCTATATTCTTATGATGGGAGAAAATACTGCTCATGATTTTGCTGCTTACAGCTGTGAGTAAAATTCGAATTATTACCTCAATAGAAATTATGCCTCAGAACAGCCTTCCGGAAACCATGCGTAAGACTTTGCATTCATTACCTCTAAACCTTGACAACTTTGCATGGCACTGACCCTGTGCAAGAAATGAGGGAGCTGGGGCGCCTGAGTGGCTCAGTCGGTTAAGCATCCGACTTCGGCTCAGGTAATGATCTCACAGTTATGAGTTGGAGCTCTCATCGGGCTCTGTGCTGAGAGCTTGGATCCTGGAGCCTGCTTCGGATTCTGTGTGTGTCTCTCTCTCTTCCTCCCTCCCTCCTTCTCTCTCTCTCTCTCTCTCTCTCTTTCAAAAATAAATAAACCGTAAAAAATTTTTTTAAAGAAAAGAAATGAAGGAGCTGAGGGCGCCTGGGTGGTTCAGTCAGTTAAACATCCGTCCGCCTTCGACTCAGGTCATGATCTCATGGTTCGTGAGTTTGAGCCCCTCGTCGAGCTCTGTGTTGACAGCTCAGAACCTCGAGCTTGCTTCGCATTTTGTGTCTCCCTTTCTCTCTTCTTCTTTCTTCTCCCCTGCTTGAGCTCTTAGTCTCTCTCTCTCAAAAATAAACAAACATTTAAAAAAATTAAAAAGGAAATGATGAAGCTTACACTTGCAGGAGTATAAGTGATACACCCAATCTCACTGTTCTTGGTCAAATGCAGAGGTCAAAGTAAAGGGCGGTTTTTAATATATGAGACTTTAGTACCAATTTATAGGAAAATTGAAAAAATAGATGATTTGATGGTTGACTCAAAATAAGAGAGAAAAGGCGTTTGGCTGGCCATTTGAAGGAGAACTTTATACATTGGAAATGTATTTATATGTCAGAGTACTCTACTTAAGTGTTGTGTATTTTTTGCCTTTAAAAAGTAAGATAAGGTGCATGTTAATATAGATTGAACTTGTGGCTGTAGCTGAATGACTGGTCTGACATAAAGGGTGGTCTCCTGCAGGAAACCTGCTTTTGTAACGTTTTTGTCTCAATTTCATGCTTTTGATTTCTGGGCCAGACCATATTTGTATGGCCGCAAATATCTTGGTGTGTTGGCATTTGTAAGTTTTTGTCCTGGAGCGGTTAAATACAAGAATGATTGGTTATGAGGATGTGAGTGCCCACACTGTGGTTGAGTGACCTTTTTTTTCTTTCCTCTTGATAAACAAACTGCAGTTAATTCTTTTAGAGCACCTGGCAGAGGAATATAGGAGCTCATAATTAGGAAATGAATGTACCTCTTTAAATGAGAGAAGAATTCATCTTATTAAAAAAAAATTCCATCATTGTATGCTTTAAATAACGAGCTGTTATAATGCATTTAGATTCATCCAGACAACACATATTGATTGAAACCTTACTATGTGCCGGGCACTGTTCTAAGGGCTTGGGTCATATCACTGAACAAATTAAAGAGACCTAAATTTGTGGATCTTACAGTCTTTTGAGGGAAAATAGGCCATAAATATTATGTATAATGTATGCATGTATACACATACACATAGAAGAAGTGACAGAAACGTTGTGAATAAAAAAAGGAAAATATGGTGAGGAACATAGGGAGTCAGAGTGAGGAGTGTTGAATTGTTAAGTATATGGTCAAAAGGATTAGATTTCCTCGAACTTATTGTAATGGACATTGCTAAAAATTTGAATACAACTCAACAAAGGATTTGCACGCTAGGTTTAATGCTAGGCCCATTTATTTGACCTATAATTTCTGTGTAGTGAAAACCGATGATGGCAGTGCAAAGTCATTGCTGTAAGTCAGAGATAGGCCGATGTTGTTTTCCTTCTGTCTGTAACAATTCATGGAAATTAGCTGGCATGGTTTCTCCACAGATATACTACATCTAGAAATAAATATTAGTGTTTATAATATATTGTGATTTATGCACCTTCTGATTTAATATATTTAATTTGGAATAAATTTACTAATAAGCTGGCTGTAATGCTGTATAGCACATCTAGAAATTAATTGTTCTTCATAAATTAATGGTTGTTTCTTTATTTTTATTATTTCTCAAGTAGATTTCCTAGAGGCAGTTTTTTAAGAGACTAGCACATACTTTCTTTTTTAATGGGGAGTGGGAAAAATCTATTAAATTCATATTTGAGCAAATGTAGGTAAGTAGCTATGGGATTAAGTTTGCAAATTTAATTTGAAATCAATTTCTCTACTTTTCCCTCACCTGCATTGCTAAAGGGACCCATTTTCAACAACCTTTGAAAAATCTCATGGTCAGTATTCAACTAGTGTTAGAATTGATTCATCAAGTAAATGTTGGGAACAGTTCATCCATTTCACAGAAGTTATTATTTTTGCATTGGAAAATTTTATGCAACTTTTTGGCAGTCATCAACCCATACAAATTGTATTAAAGTTCCATTATAGCAATACCATTTTGAGAGGCTCTGTTTCATACCACCATTAATTTTGTCTTCTTTTTTTTTTTCATGGAAATAGAAAGCTTTTAGGGTGCCTGGGTGGCTCAGTCGGTTAAGTGTCCGACTTTGGCTCAGATCATGATCTCACGGTTTGTGAGTTCAAGCCCCACGTCGGGGTCTGTGCTGACAGCTCAGAGCCTGGAGCCTTATTCGGATTCTGTGTCTCCCTCTCTCTCTGCCTCTCCCCTGCTCATGCTCTGTCTCTCTCTGTCTCTCAAAAATAAATAAATGTAAAAAAAATTTTTTTTAAAGAGAAAGTTTTTGTGTTGACCACAAACTGCTTTGGAATATAGACGTGCGTGTTCACACCCATTCCATGCCGTTGCACTGAGGGAGGTGAAAAGGGAAGAGGAACTGATTTCAACTAAGGATCTGCATGGAAGCATTCACTGTGCCAGCTACCATGATGATCCTAATCACGGCTCACCGTGAGCTCTGCACAGCACGCTGTGTTAGTGTCATGTGTAATCCACTTTGAATCCTTTGAGGTGGGTGACTAAGATAATCCCCATTTTACAGGTGAGGAAACGGAGGCATAGAGAGTCTAAGTCTGCCCCAAAATAGGAGTTTTAACTAGTTTGGCTGGGTTTCAAATTGTGCTTTTTTTTCCCTGCAGGATGAAAGAAGATGTGAATACAGGTGTGAAAATGTTTCTTGCTCCTTCCTGTGTCCAGGAAATGCACTCTGTGACCTTAGAGAAAACTTTCTGAAGTAGCCTTATTATCTTGTCATGACTCATTTATTCTTCTCTCCTTTCTCTCTTGTGGCACTTGGCAGTGTCTGACATTACAGTATACATTTATTTGTTGAGTGTGTGTGTGTGTGTGTGTGAGAGAGAGAGAGAGAGAGAGAGAGAGAGAGAGAGAGAGAGAGAATCTTTAGCAGGCTTTACGCCTAGCACAGAGCCTGACTTGGGGTTTGATCTCACAGCCGTGAGATCATGTCCAGAGCCAAAATCCAAGAGTGGAATGCTTAACTGAACTGACTGAGCCATCCAGGCACCCCAAGAATTTTTTTTAATGGTGGCAGAAAATGTATTTAATTTGATGATCATCAGCCTCTAGAATAACACCTGGCCTGTGGAAGGCATTAAATAAATACTTAGCAGATGGACATATGAATCCACTTGATTCTTTTTACTTCAAGCTGCTTAAGTCTGTGCTCTCTGTTGCTGGAGATTTTATGAAAGGCTGCCACCCGTGCCTGTCCAGGGCAGAGCACTTGATTTCTTGCCTATCGACTGCCTACTTCACAGAAAATGACCCAGTGGCTATGAAGCCCTTACCAGGTTTATAACATGATTTTTTTTTAAGCTTTGATCTCCTTTTGACCACCATGAAACTCAACTGGGATGTCCTAATGTGAAATTGTTCTTTATAATCCCTGAAATGCTGAGGAAAGCCACATTAAGAAGTCCTCATTTTGTCTATAAAACTAATCAGCAGACTCAGATCATTCAGTTCTCATATCTGTGAAAGTTAAGTCATCTATCTTAAGGCTCAGAGAAAACCAAACTGGCAAATTTGTTTCAGTAAATAAGACTGAATATAGAGATCCAATGCAAACTATTTGATAGTGCCACATTCCCCATAAGGCCTTTAAAACAAAACCACAGTATCAAAATTGGGTCTCTTTTTATTTCTCTTGCTAGGAAGTCTTGAACCTGATAGTAAGTTTGCTTTGAGAAAAGAGGAAAAAACATAAAAGACATTTATATCCAAGGCCAGCTCGTATGCTTCTGCACTAGAGTAGCATAGTTCAGGGGCCTAACCTCTAGCGGGGTCTCTACCTTTTCTTACTTTCTGCTGCTGAGATGATCTCCAAACTCTTACCTTAAAACTTTGATCAGATGATACAAACCTCTGATCTCTCAACTGCATCAGGCACCATGTTTGACCTGGATGTGTTTTATGTTTGTTGCTAATGTTTCAAAATCGGGAAATTTCACGTTAAACTTTTATTTCCACTTGTCTTGAATATCAGAAGATTCGGCCATTGGACCCACATGGTGTTCTGACAGGACACCAGGCTGAAGTTGAATAGTGGGTTCCCCTTAGATAGGGCCTGGACCCCAGTTTGTCACAGTCCTGCCCGCTCTCTAGTATGCCCACACTGGCTTCCCTCCCTCAATTATTCCTTAGATCCTACAGAGTTTAGGCAGCGATTCAAGATGGGCTTAGAAAACCTAAACCCTTTGTTGTTCCCTCATGCCTTCCCTCTTTCCTGTGTTTCAGATCTATGCTTTCTGTGCAAATGCCCAAGTTTCACTAGGGTGACCAGACTGGCCTCAGCCCTTGGGAAGGGTTCAGAGAGCTGATTTGGGGACCAGCTTGTTTGTCTGTTTCTTCTAAGATGCGAATATTTGTTTCACTGTCTTTGAGATCAAAGAAGATAGACTATAGTCTTCTCCTCCTTTCTGAGCTTTTTCCCATCAGGAGGAGGCTCAGTGGAGACTCTCAGTAGACCTTCATCATGCTGTGCTAATAACTAGAGCCAGCACCAGCTATCAGGTCTCTGAGGCGGGCTGAGTACATGGACAGTCCTCTCTCTGCCCTCCCACTTTTTTTGATTTTCAACACTCTTCTCCTTTTGCAGCCCATTTTAGTTGGCTTTTATGTGACCCAGTAGATAGAAACCTTAATGTCAGCGCCATTAAATCAGTGCCTACAAAAAAATCTGGAAATGCTAAACCCTGGAAGGAAGGATGTTCTAATTAGTACTGATAAAAGTACAGTGAGCTGAAAACAAAAGTGACTTCAGCAGATAGGAAAGAAAGTACAGCTCTTTCGTGCTTACTTGGAAAAAGCAAGGCATCCGAAGAATTAATCTCCTTTGTTAAGTGTATTTGCAACTATTTCTATGACAGTTCCCCTTGCTTTTTAATTTACTTCACTGGTTGAAAGGGACGTGAATGTTCTTTGCAAGGATGGGGCTTTAGGATTCTGGGACTCGGTGTTTGTGTGGTTTTGTGTGTGCACATTGTGCACGAGAGAGGGGGGATTTTAATTGCTGTATTCTGGCTGCGTTTCTTTGAGATGCCATAGAGTTTGTACTGTACGTCCACTGTGCTGTAAGAGGAATTGTGGGCCTGTGTTAGGAAAATTCACACCAACTTCCCATGAACTTCAGGGAGATGATTTGATTGGCCATACTCAGATCAGATATGAGCCTTACATGGATATAATAGACTTGGAAAATTTCACGTACTAGAAATGTGTTTTGTTGTTATGTGTGAAAAAACTGTTAACTTTAAAATGCTGTTCTCCATTTTACCCAACTAACTCCTGCTTTTTCTTTAAGACTCTTTATTCCAGAAGCCTTTAGAGCTCCCACCTCCTCCCTCCTCTGAGCTGGGTGTGCCTTGTCTTTGCTCCCAGAACATCATTTGTAATTCTCTAATGCTCTTTTCCTATCAGTGCCTTGTCTGCGCATTCCAGGCAATGTCTCCTTGAAAGAGTATCTTTTTCATTCACCTTTTTTGCCCTCAGTGCTTGGCACATAACAGAAGCTCAGTGTATGATGATGGAATAAAGGAGTGAGTGGCTAATTGGGTGAATGGATAGATGAATAAATGCATTTTTTTAGGGATTGCTGAGTTCGTATCATTTCTGTGTTTTATAGGTGATTGGACTAAAATATATCTTCCAGTATGTCTTTGCTTGTCATCGTTTTGCTTTCATTTTATGGGTTTGCATATCCTGATTGTAGGTTCTGTCTGATATATGGTGTGTTTCACTTCAACATAAACATGCAACATTTTGTTTCAATTGCTAACTGTAGGGGTCTATGAAAAATATGCAGTGTTGAGAGAAGGGACTTGGCCCTAAAGAAGGGAGGCTAAAATGGAAACATTTACTAAAATATTGACAGACTTGGCTACAACAAGTACTGAGGAACATTGGTAGAAGGTTTTACCTCTAGGCCACATTTCCTGCAATGAGAAAGATGCATGAAGATTTGCCAGCTTCTTCACTGTTTAGGAATGTTTGTATAGGAGGTAACAGAAGCACTTCAGACTTGGAATCCCTGGGTTTCCTCCACCTCGTGGACATCTTTCTGCTGCATTTTTTGAAAATTCTAATTTGAATGCCTTTAGAGGAGGCATTAATCCTGCAGAGCCAGACATTTCTGGTTGCTGTCCAAAGCCTAAAGATGCTCACTCCTACCACTCCCTGTCTCTGTGTTAGGTTTACTCTCACTAGCGCTGCCAAACAAGAGTTTAAGGATTGCCCAGGGTTGCAGCATTCAAACCTCCTGCCTTTCGCTTGGCCACACCCCCCCTCATTTTGTCGGCACCCTGGTGATTCCATCTTTGCCAAACAACAATAAATATATTCTTTAGAAATTAGAAAACATAATTTAAAATGAGAGCTTTTGAGTGAAAAAAAGTTTCTAAAAGCAAAAACATTTTCTGTAAGGCAAACATTTATTGAACTGAAACTTTAAAGAAAGAATGTTGCTTTAGTTGATGGCCCCATGCATCAGAGCCCTTGTTTTCTGTGTTACTTTAAAAGCCAGACAGCTTAAACATAAGCCTTAAATGTGTTCAGTGCAGGAGCCCCGGCTCTGGGGGCTGTACAAATAAAATAGTTTCAAAAACCCACCACACCTCTAAAAATACTCCAGAAGGTAAAAACTGTGGTAAAAGTTTGTCTTTAGCTTTTAGCATGTAGAGGACACAATGAGAGTGTAAAGTAGCTGTAAATCTTCTTTTAAAATTAGGCTATCAATGTGAAGTTTCAACTCTATTAGATTGACATTACTGGTTAAAATACAGACTCTAAAAATGCAATAATATGATTTGAACTATTTCTATTTATTAAACATCATGGTATATAGTGTGTTTGGAGGAAACACCTGCTAAAGCTCATAGAAAACTACATGATCTGCTATGACATATGTCAAATTATGACTTTGGAAGGAATATTAAGACTTCACTCATTCATTCATCTGTCATTCATAAAACATGTGGTTCTTCCTCTTGCTATTCAGTAATTATTCCAGCCAGATGAGAAACACTGAAGGTTATGACTTACAGAGAAATTGTTTCTGTTTTCTTCAGTAACTCACCCCCAAAAAACAATCAAACAAAAATACAACCAAACAAAAACCTCCTGTATCCTGAAATTTTAGATGGGGCTTGCATTTATTACCTTCCATTGCTTAAAAGCCCTTCATCTATTTGGAAAACTCATTCAGATTTTCCTCACTACTGCCTCTGAAGTCTGAATAAAAAAAAATTTTTTTAGGTTCATTTTTTTCATTATACCCTACCTCTGACATACATGTTTTATGAGATTTCGGACAGCCTGTAAAATTTTCTTTTGTAAACAAGAAAATTACCCTAGCCAATGTCCACTGAATTCTATTCTATTTTGACTATGATAAGCTCTCTAGATTACTCATTTTGAAAACCAATCCTCCAAACCAAGTTTCTGATATCGCTTCTATAATACGTCACTTTGATAGATACGTTTTAAAGCCCATGTTGGGATGCGACTTTAATGATCCTAGTCTAAGGGTTTTCGTTTAGTTTTTTTAACTTAGTCTCTTGGTGACTATCAGAGGAAACATGAAACCTTGGAAATTGTAAACTAAAGGGTTTGTGTGTTTTGTCTAGGCAGAGGGTCTGTAACTTTTATCAGATTCTCTAAAAGGTTGGTGACTCCTAAAAGGTTAAGAATGAAGAATACATCCCTCCCGCCCCCACTTTAACTTGAGGGCTTTTACAGCTTGCCTGAGACCCATGTTAATAGCATTTGGATTTTTAATCTCAGTGTGGTATACCTCGCAGTTGCCCAAAGCAAATGCCTACCAGTGACAGAGGAGCAGGGGAGCCTGGTATAGTCTTTTCACATAACACGTGCCGTAGAACTGTCTTGGACATTACGAACAAATCCACAAAAGCATATGTGCAGTGTCCAGAATACATTTGGATATCATTTTAACACACTTGATACATTTTAATGTTTTTAATAGCAGAAAGACAGAGATAAGAAATACAGGAAAAGGATGAGTATTCTGCCATTAGAACACCAGTGTTTAGCTTTAAAAAAGGGTGATGTTTATCTTAAGAGCCAAAGAAACATATAGCCCAATCAAAGTGGTATAGCCAGCTGAGTGACATTTATAGACTCTAATCTGATTTGAAATTTAGTAATGATGTGACTGAAATCTTAGGAACCTGGTTATGTGACCACCCACTTTGGATTGAGGTCCCCCATATAGGGCTTGGGATGTCCCATTCCTTTTGCGAACCAGAATCCAGTGAAGTGTACTGGTCAAAATCAATAGTGGTGTTCATTAGCTAGAAAACTGGCAGTCGTCTCTTTTAACCAGACCAGGCTTTACATAAATAAAGAAATATTTAAAAAGAGTCACAACACAAAATGTTTTTTTGTGTGTGTTAAAAAAGGAACATGTGTTTATTTGGTATTTAAAGTTTTTGTAGTGTTTTAAGAAAATTTTTTGTGGTAGAGTAACAAATCAGTCTTATATTTCTAATTTAAAATGCATAATTGAGTAATTGATTTAGACTTGTGGTTTTAGGTTGAAATATTACTAAATTGATCCACAGTGTTGGAATATTTAAAAGGACTTGATTCACTGTATTTATAAATTTAACTTATTTGATTTAAGAGATTTATCTAATTACTCAGGAAGGTTTTAAGTCAGACAATTGAAGTACTTAAAGGAAATCAAATATGTTAAATTTATAAGTGAATTTTAAAATGTTTGAAGAGCTTCAGATAACTGTTTATAAATGTAGCTAAATATTCCTCTAAGTCCCTTTAAAAGCAATTGCTAAAATTTACTAGATTATACATAGAATTAAATTTGTAAGCTGAAATGAGAAGCTTAAGGAAAAACTAGGCTTTTAAATCTGTAACTTGAATAAATCAAATATTAATGTTTAAAACCAAAGTGCCATCAGACTAATCTTTTCTGAGCACAAAGGTCACTCTCAAGGACTCTAGAAACCTTATTTTTAGTGCACACTTTTTGTTGTAAACATAGGACTGTTCCTCATTTCCAAAGAGAAGTATGCATTCCCATTTTTCCTAAAATCATGCAGTGCTCCAGATAGTTTTCCTTTTTCTTTTTTCTTTTTTAGAAATAATTCTCTATTTTAATCAGCTATGAAACAGATCCTCCCAATGCAATTTTGTCTTCCAGGTTTTTTCTGGAAGTTCTACCCATTAAGGAAGTTACATGCAAATTTATTAAAGTCACCTTAAATTTCCTAGTAACACAGGAGATAGTCACAAATTCCTAGACAAAAGTAAGCTATTTTCTGGTTTTGCTCAATTATGCATCACATTTATTATTTTTTCTTTTTACCTTTTGACTTTTTTTTTCATTTTTGATAGACCTACTTTTGCTAGGAAAAGTGAGTGCAAATGTGGTATTCGGGAACAGTAAAGAGTGGTGGGGATTGTGGCAATCTAAATAATGCATACTCCTTGGCTGATTGTTGCTAGGTGACTATTCCAATGAATAATAATTTATGATTTATTTTTCCAGGAGGTCAGAAATTTAACATGAAATCTGTCACATGAAAATTACTGGTACAATTTTTTTTTAATTTGGGAAGTGGGGACTAGGGGGTAAAATCTACATCTGAGACTGAGATAACCTAAGGTCACTTGTTTTAAAACTTTGATATATAAGAATGTGCTATGAACAGCGAGGAAATCTGGATGCACCTGTTCCCTTGTCAATCTCTACCCCAGAAAGATGCGGATCAGTGACATTCGACCATCCCTAGAGTCACCTCATACCAAAGCATTGGTAAATAATATTGTTTTCACTGAAGATTTTGAAGTATAATAGAGAGAGGGGAAGTTTATTGTATGTACATATACGCACCCCACATTAAAAAACAAAGAAAGCTCTATTGGAAGTCCCAGTTCTCCAGCCTTTTACACAGCTACTCTGCTTGGGGTGGGGGGCAGAATGGAAGTGATAATGATTTTTTCTCCTCTCAACCTGTACCTACCTACCCAGGATCCTAGGCCTCTGGTCCCCATCCTTAATTCTCTTAGGATTCTTCAAATTCCATTCCCCTTTATTAAGCAGAGCCATCCAGTTTTGTCCCGCTCTTGAGCACGCTGGGCACTCAGCAGTGGGGGAATGGAAGTAAGTATCGTTTTTCTGGTTGTGGCCGAATCCAGCCACATGTGTCAGTATCTGAATGTTGGACGCTCACAGCCCCTGTTTTCTGGTTCACTGTAGTCCACTTTGAGGTGCTGGCACTTGCCTCCTTTTTGACATTCTTTCCTGCAGCAGGAGCTGCACTTTTGCTAGGCCTTTGCTATTTCATTGCACACTGAGCCTGACTTCAGCGTCATCAACTGCTTCTCATCCCCTCTGTACTCTGGCTGCCGGAGCCTCTCCCCAGCCCCACAGGCAGGCACACAACAGGAAGGAAGGTAGAGCACAGCTAAAGCCTTTATTCCCCACCCCTCACCCCTCGTCCAGCAGTCCATGATGGGGGTTGGTGTGTGAAAACACCAGCACCTCCTTCCCTCAGGTGGGGTAGTGCCAGGCTTGTCTTCCATGCTGCTTCCCGGAATTCCTCAGCCGGGTGACCCTCCTTTGCCTATGCTGGTGCCTGCTGATAATGAAGCCTGTCCTGTGGTTGCCTCCTTCCCCGCTCATGTTTTGACTGATATTTCCCTGGATCATCTCCCACTTACATTTGAATACCCACCCTTAGATCTCCTAGGGGAACCTCCATCTATAAATAATGTCCCCAAACCAAATGCCATTTTAATAAAAAAACAGTAAAACCATGGAATTTAGTTAGCCCTTAAAGCATGTGTTTCCTGCACAACTAGTGAATCCAAGGACTCAGGCAGCACATCTCTTACAATAGAGAATATAATGGTGCCTGGGTTTTAGAAAAGGATGTTCCTCTCTCTGGAAAGTTTGATTTAGCAGTTTGAATTTTAATAGATCATGTCGACCCCTAAGTGTTTCCTGACCAAATCAATTCCTAGGAGCCCCCATCCTGGCTCAAGGTAGAAGATAAGGACAGTGTGGGTGAGGACAGGGTTCCTTCTTCAGGCCTCTCCACGGTTGTCTTCCTGCGGCTTCAAAATGTGGTTACCCTAATGGCTTTCCACTCACTTCTATTCGGAGGACGAGTACACTCTTGGGCCCAATGGATGTTTACTGGGTAGTTCATTATCACTCTGCTGAAGGTTTTCTCTCTGCCTCGAAATCACCTGATTGGTGACTCAACTGCCCCCAGGAAGTTTGCTTCAGGAAAGACGTTTAAAATTTCTAACCACTGACCAGGGAGTGGCTTACTCACCCAAAGGATGCAATCTATTCATGCTGACATAGGCTCTCTACTGCAAACATTATAAAGTATTCATAAGTCTCTCCTTTGGCTCAAAATAGAACCCATTTCCTCATTTGGAAAAGGTATTAGAGCACTAAATGCCTCCACAATGAATCTGCTCACTTCTGGGTTCTAATTGTCTCTATCTCTTCCTTGGAGGGTGACTCTGGGACGCTCTGCTTTTCTTAGCCATCTGTCCTTTTGCATTTGCTCTTCGCTTCATCTCCCTTGTCTCACTTTTCCCTCCAGCCTTGTTTACAGTTCTTTTTCTGGAGGGGTGGTTGCGGAGTTGACTTCCCAGGGAAAAAAAAAAAATTAAATATTCATGAGAAAGATAGTGTGGGCTTATGGGATCTGGAGGAAGGCAAACTGAATATATAGTAAATGAAAAAATTTAAACATGTTAATTTTAATACTTTCACAAGCACTAGCATGTCTGTAGCCCCTTACAAGATGTAGTCTTCTTGAAGCTGGATAGCCTGTGTTATAGCTATTTTAGTCATGCGTATTTTTCCCCTCTGTCATTAAATTAGAATATGATTACCTCCCACAGCCAAAATAGCTCCCGTGGGTACTAAGTAATATAATTTATTTCATAAATAGGATCAAAACACCTTTATTAGATGGTAGTGACTAGGGAAAAAACAGCACTTTATTAACATTTTAGTATTGACTCTGTTTTATTACATTTAATCAGGATGGGATTTTGAAAGCGACCCAGAGATGTACTCTAAACTTTTACCCATGTTTCAGCTACCTTGCTTGAAAGATGCTTGTTTTTGTTTTCCCTTTAACGTGGAAACCAAACTGTGAGGGATTCTTTTGAAAACCACAAGGGCTCCATGTTTAGTTTGTCTGAGATCTGGGCTCCTGGTGGTTTCTTTCTCTTGGTGGGTTCAAATAACAGGACCACAAAGGGCCAAATGTGGAGCCCACGGTGGAGGACCCATGAGGATGCCAGCTTTCTTTTTTCCTCCCTACTTTGCTTTATTTTCTGTTTTCAACAGATATTTGTTTAACACCTGAGGCTGCAGCACTCAGCAAAACAAAATCCCCTCTCTTATGAGTCAGAGTATAGGGGGACGTAGACAATAAAAGGAAATAGGGGATCTGACAGGCGCTGAGCCCTTCCCTCACTTGGCACAGGTTTTCTGGAGGTCTGTTCTGTGCAAGCACTGTGTTATGTCCCCCTACAGCCTTAATCTCTGTGGTGTTGGGCAGTCACACTTGGACATTCTGTAATGTTTTTCCCTGGGGATGATAAAAAAAAAAAGGATGTCAACTCATTTCTAGTTGAGGCATAAAAGGAATTACTGTGAAATTTAGAAGCTGCATTAAAGGTCATTAAAAAAAAAAAACTGGGTCTGCCACTTACAGGGAGACTCTGGTCAAGTTAGCTGACCTCTGCAGCTTGATCTGTTCTGTAAAATGATGACAGTGACACCTGCCTCCTCAGGTTGTTGTAAATGTTGAATGAGTTAGTATTTGTCATGTACCTGGAATAGTGTGCCTGGCATGCAGCAAGTGACACACAAATGTTAGGGTTGTTTGGTCTGCTTTTCCTCCTGAGGCTTCACCTTTTGTCTCTGTTGGGTTGGTTGGTCAACTTCTGCTTAAAACCCCCTCATGAAACCCTGAACCTTTTGAACCTTGACTATTGCTTTGCCTGTCACTGCCCTTCTTTGGTGTGAAGCCAAAATCTCTTACGTGGATCCTGTCCTGTAGTCTTTCCCCCTTGGGTATTGATTCAGTTATTCCTATTCTCCTTCCACAAGAGGCTCTCCTGATATTTGAAAAGAGTATGCACCTTTTGAGAGTAGTTTTCACTGAGCTAAATATCCCGGATCCTACAGTTTGCTCTCAGAAACACGGTTTCCTAGTTCTAGTCTCATCCTGGATTACTGGAAGGACTCACACCAGCCCTCCTTCATATCATGCAGCCATTCCAGGTACTCTCTATTTTTTCCTGTTGGTTACATGATGTCTTACAGGATGGGAGGCCCAGGGGTGCATGACAGCACACAGGTAATAAGACAGAGGAGATACTGCACTCCTAGAACTTAAATGCTAGTGGGGCAGACAGACCATAATCAAATAAAGGAAAACGAAATTTCTAGATAATGCTCTTTTAGATCAGATGGATGGGGAAAGCCTCATTGAGGCTGAGGATGCTGGGATGAGATCTCAAGGTTGAGAAGGAACCAACTGTGAGTGTATCTGAGAAGGAGTATGCTGAGTGAGGAAAGAGCCTGTGCAAATAGCCTGAGGTGGGTAGCAGCTTAGCTCGGCCAACAAGCAACAGAAAGAAAGTCCATGTTGCTGGAGCAGAGAGAATGGGGCAGGGTGGGCTGGAGGTGAGTGCAGTAAGATGAGGGTCTGGGTCTCTGCTCATCAGAATCAGAGGGAATCCTGGTAATAACTCTTCTCTCTTGCATTGGGAAAATTTCAAAGATCCTCAGTTTGGAAGGGACATTTCCAAAACATCCCAGTCATTTTTCTTGATAGCATCCATACTCAACCTTCACTCAAGTCATGTTTAGGTTCTTACAGTGCCATCTGAGGAATATGTTTGAAAGATATAGCAGGTGCTAATGTAACTATTGCAAAAAAACAAAATCTTTTTTATGGCACCAGAACAGACTTCTAGTGCTTTGTTCTCTCTTATTTCTGTTCCTTCATACATACTCTTTTCTCCATCTGGAATTCCTTCCTCCAACTTGTGGACTCCTGTGCATATTCTAGAAAACCCAACTTGAGGGCCCCACCACTTCTGAGAGGCCCTCCCAACCCGTTGAAGGACCCTGTCCTGCAAGAGCGAGAGAAACTGTCTGCTCCTTCAGCACCTCGTCACATTTCTAGATTAGCCATGTATCACTCTCTTGAAACTGGTTTTTCACTTCCTTAGTCTCCCTCCATTAGTCTTGAGCCTCTTGCAAGAAGAAACTCCATCTTGTGCAACTAACCCTAGAGGTTAGCAAGGTGCTTGAAAGTTCATTGCTCAACAAACACTTGCTGTGTGATTTATTATTGAACATTAAAACATCCCCTGTGTTTAAGAATTAGTCTAGTCTACTATGTCTCCGGGAGAGCGCAGTTTGCATTTTGGGCAGTAGAAGTAGTTGTTGCATGGCGACATCTCTTGTCTTGCATCCCTCCCCCCTCACTAAGTGTATCAGTGTATTTCCCAACACCCGCTAGAGAACAGTAGTGGCCTCCCTGTTGAGAACCACTGCTAGCCCATTAGCTTATTTATTCATGAGTCCATTCTGTGTGCCAAGTCCTGTGATCAGGCCACATGTTCGAGCAACATTGGATTAGGAATTCACTACTACTTCTTCCATCCATCTTGAGTCATCTCTGTAGAACAGTTCTTCCTCATTATATCAAAGTGTGCCTCTGTAACATCTAAACATTGATTCTGGTATTATTGTCTAGTGCAATACAGAAAATATCCAATCTTTTTCTTTTGTGATAGCCTTTCAACTATTTGAAGACATTTTTATTACCCTCTGTGCACCTACAATTTCTCCTTTCTCTAAGTGAAACATTACTGATTGTTTGACCATTCCCTATGACATAAATTTGAGTGATCTCAGCTCTTTGTTATGGGATAGGGATGTGTCTGTACACATTTCCTTTGACTGTCACACTATAAAATTTTTACTCTACTTTCATGTTTGGCATTTTCCCCATTGTTTACAGCCCAAACAGTGGTAAACCTGCAAAGTTTTTGTGTAAGGGATATTTTCAAATACATTGAGTCACTTAGATGTAGGCATAGAAAAGTCTTCTTTGTGCAACGATTGCCTCTTTCTAGGCTTCTAACAAGTGGCAAAATGTTTAGCACCTACTGTGTATGGAATGCTCTGTTGAGCATCACAGAGGACAGAGAGAAATGTGAAACATCCCTATTGTCAAAGAGCTAATGAACTCAGAGCGGCGGACAAATGTGAAAAAGTTAAAACCAGTAGTACACCAGTCAGTGTTTGACAGCTGTCTCCATGCTGATTTGCGTTCGCTGATTCCTGTGGTGTAAATTCTCCCACCGTGACTGATTGCATGCCACCAGCATGATGTCACTGCATGTGGAGTTGGAAGGAGATGTGCACTAACCCTCCATTTTATAGTATTTCCTCCACACATAGGTAACAGCCGTAAATAACCTCGAGCTTAGATGGCAGTAAAATGTAATATAACCAACTGGGAAGTGTTATGTTTTGAGTTTGTTACCTTTGTTTTTATTACAATTTATTTAATTATAATTTGGTATAATTTTTTAAATTCATTTATTTTGAGACAGAGAGAGAAAGAGCACAAGTTGGGGGAAGGGCAGAGAGAAAGAATGCCAAGCAGGCTCTGCACTGTCAGCACAGAGCCCGACGTGGGGCTCGAACTCACAAACCGTGAGAATGTGACCTGAGCCAAAGTCAGACACTTAACCGACTGAGCTACCCAGGTGCCCCGATATAATTTAATTTTTAATAATGCCTGTGTTTAACAACCACCTTTCAAAATTCCTGAAAGTTTAACGTTTGGCTCTCACAAGCTGATATAAGCTGGCTTCAGCCCGCTACCGGAAATTCAGTTTATGACACAGTATGATGGGGCATCAGACACATGGACAGAATAAATGGTTTGGAAATTCAGATAAGGAAATAATCACTACATTATATATTGAAATAATCCAGGAAGATTTTCTTGGAGGGGATGGTGGGGCTTGAAGAATGCACAGGATTTGCGTTAAGGATGAGTTGGGAAAGCCATTATGGCTTTGTAGTGTATAAAGATTAACAAGGTCTTATTAGTGACAATAATACAACAACTGATACTTCTTGAGGCCTACTCTGTGTCAGGCCTTGTACTAAGGGCTAAAGTGTATAGTAATGTAACTGCCTTGAAAGCCCAAGAAGTAAATTGAATGTTAACCTCCTATTAAAATGACAGAACGGAGACTTAGCTCAAGAAACGTAGCTCAAGTCACACAGCTGCACAGCTGGTAAGACCCCCTTTGCTTCTTGTGTTCATCTTGCACAGTACTGAGACTGATTTCAGACGTGTTTAGTAGCAGGGACCACACCTGTGAGCATCCTGTGGCTTGTCAAGTTGTCTGTTCATAAACCAATGTTCGTACTTAGAGAAGCTTGCTTAGTGGTTTCAAATACTCAGCATTTGAACTTTCCCATCTGTCTTTCACTGATGGACAGACCACCAAATAATGCTTTCCCAGGGATGTCACTGGTCTTTTTGGAGAGACACAGGGGCTACATGGCAGAAGACAAAACACCCAGATGAAATTGGCTTACTGAAAAGTGAAATTGGTCACAAAACTGAAAATAAGGACAAAGGTCTGACTTCCGACCCATGTGGACTCAGGGACTCACACGATACTGTATCGTTTCTCGTCCCCGTTGGCTCCATTGTAGGTAGGCTTCCCCTTGGTGGGGCCAGATGTCTGCCTACAGTCCATGCTTACTTTCTCACCACTCATGTCTTCACAGTCTGAAGAAAAGTTTTAGTCTAGGACTCCTAGCTGTTCCTCAGAGGGAAATGAAGAGTTATTAGAAGTTCGTAACACATATGTAAAGAAAAGAAATACGGGACAGAGGAAGAAATAGTCCTAGAGGAAAATTGGCACAGTGAAGACAAATCAGAGAGAAACTCTATCGTAAAGACTAATGCAGAGCAAGTATCATCATCCACATCCTTTAATTATAACATATAGAATATAGCTATACATACACATATGAGACACATAACAGCACTTGCAGAATAATAGGGTATGGGTAAGCAGTCTTCCCATGAGAGTTCATTTATTTACCATTCTGGGAGCATTTATTTGCTAGGCACTGTGACAGTTCATATCACAGTCTCATTTTTTTGTCTTTATATTTAACTGAAGAGCAATAAGCTGCATATGTTTAAAGGGTACGATTTAGATTTGACATATGTGTACACCTGTGAAACCATCTCTACATCTAGAAGAGAAACCTTTCCATCACCTCTAGAAATTTCCTAGTGCCTATTTGTAATGGTGCCCAGCACCCTCCCTTGACGCCCCCCCCCAACCAGGCAACCTATCTGATCTGCTTTTTGTCATTAGAGATGAGTGACTTGTGTTTTCTAGAATTTTATGTCAGTAGGAGCATATGGTATGTGCTCTTTTTTGTATAACTTCTTTCACACAGTGTTTTGAACTCCTTGTGAACTCCTTGTGCACAAAAGGTGTTATTTCTATGTGGAATAATGACATTCCACATAGACCTGAAATGTGGAATAAATCATTATATTTAGTTGTATAGCATATTCCTCACCTTATTATATCCATGAAACTCTCTAAAGAAACTAGTTGCTATTGTACCCTCTCAAAATTATTTGACTCTTGAAACCATTGCTTGAAACCAGTGTATTTAAGATCATGTAATGTATAGCAAACTGTACCTAGCCCTGCTTTTTCTTTTTTTACATAACTGATAATTTACATATAAAAATTTATTAGGAAGTGTAGCTTTCTATTCTTCTTCTATGAGTATCTATTTATATTAGAAATAGTTATCCCTTCTTGGCCTTTTGGCTAAGATCAAGCATAGAAATAGTCCAGGCAAAATCTTCCTGAGTGTGTCTTCTCTCTGGAAAATTCTGGCCTCACAGCTGGAGATAAAGTGACATAGGGAGAGAAAATTTGCATTACTGTCAAATAGTGTAATTACCTTTCCTTCTAAAATTGCTTATATCCACACATCAGCAATATTGAGCATTGTCATGAGGTTGGATTTTTTAGAAATAACCCTTGATTACTGTGTGTCTTCTGACACAGTATTTTACTTTTTCTAATCTTAATTGAATGCTTCTGATTAAGTCAATATTTTCTGGTGCACACAAAGCTTTAATTTGAAGAAGGAAATCGGATTATTTATCTTTGTTTTCTGGTTTCCAACTTTTTGGCCTCAAGTCAAAGGACTGCCTTTGAATGGGGTTCCTGGGTTTCTGAGGAAATTATCACTCAGTATTCTACCAGCAGTCACTCTGCTAACCTCAAAAATCAGTGATAGTTTTGTTGTGCTAAGGGATAAAATGGAAGAGAGAGAAATGAGTGAAGTAAGGGTTTTTACAAAGATGTCAGGGCTGTGTTAGCAGCACATTTTAAAGGACTCTGAGTTAAAATGATCACTTATTACGTATATTAAGTATTTGAGCTAAGCTATTTACTGGTGCCTCTGATTTAATGAGGACAAGCCATGTCATCCTGATGTTCACAAATGTGGGAACTGAGGTTCAAAGAATTAAAGAATTTGCCGAAGGTCATTGTGTATGTCTTGGCAGAGCCTGGGTTTGAATCTGGGCCTGTGTGTCTAGAACACATTGTAATCACTACATTGTACTGATATAACTTGGACCAAACGCTTATTGGCTCAGCAGAAGATATGGAAAGCAGCACAATTTTTATAGCCATGGTAATTTCTGCCATTCATGTCTCTAAGAAGCTTGTTTTATGCTGGATGGATGATGAGGACTTAGCTAGAAAACCGCATCATTCCTGGATGCTATGCCGAATATTCCTTGTAAGAAACCTCAGCCCACAGCGAGATTAGGTACAAGCCTTAACAAATCCTACCACTACCTTTTCTTCTTTTTCAAGTTCCCAAAGCCTTATGCCCTCCCTAATAAGATGCCTCTAGGATCTGAGATTTGAAAATGGCCTTAAAATGTCATCTCATCAAAATCTTCTGTTGGTTAATTTTAATGTGTCAACTTGACTTGGTGACAGGGGGTGTCAAGATAATTGTCAGACATTACTCGGGGTCTGTCTGTCAGAGTATTCTGGATGATATTAATATTTCAGTAGGTAGACTGCCAACCTTTGGACTGGAACTATCCTCACTCTGCAAATGTTGGGACTTGTCAGTCTCTTTAATAGTGTGAACCATTTCTTTATGGTAAACCTTTATATTACACACACACACACACACAGACACACTCGCTGTCTCTCCTCTCTCATGCTGTACTGACTCTGTTTCTCTAGAGAACCCAATAAAGACCCCTGATGAGATGCCCTCTACATACTTCTATGCCAAGTGATCATTCAGGTCTGTGTGTAATCACAAAGTCTTTCCCACTCTCCTGGGTCAAAGGAAGGTGGGGCTGGGCCTGGTCAGCACTACCAAAGTATAATGGTTAGACCTTGCCTTTTAGCACAGATAGTATTTCCAGGTGTTTAGAGTTCCACCTTCTACCCTTTCATCTCTGGAGCTTATAGCATCTAGGACCTTGTAAGTTTGCAGCATGAGGGTTTTCTCACGGGCTGAACAAAGTCTGTGGACATGCTCGAGCTCTTTTCCTAGGCAGCAAGGTGCCTGTGGTGCTGGTGCTGTCAGGGTCACTGAATCAGGCCACAGGCAGCACCCTGAGGCACAGGCTGTGTGTGCGCCTTATTCCAGGGCAATTTGGACCATCTGCAAAGGTAGACTCAGTTCTCGCCTACAGGGAACCTCTGGGTAAGGGATTCGTAAACTCTCTTCAGAGATGCCAGAGTCTATCTCTAATTTCTACCTCAGAAAAGGGATTTGTTGTCTTGTATGGTAGGCGACTTTTGTTCCTTTGTAACCCCTTCTTGTTCCCTGAAGATTCTGGGCTTTTGAAATGTAAATGCAAGATAGGGCTCCCATTTTTCTCTAGGTTCGTCCATTCCCTGAGGCAGTGAGCACAGGCATCCTCGCTAAGAAGGAAATACAGAACGAAGGGGTTAAGAGGGAAAAGAAAACTCCTGGGGATTGGTGGAAGGAGTCAGTTAACATTTCAAAAATAGTATCTGTTGCATTTGCTTTAGTGTTTCCAGGGATAAATAAGTAACTCTCGTCTCTCTGCCTAACCCAAGGAAGATGCATTCAATTTTTGGACTATGGTGTTAGCATGAAGTTGGTTTCTCCAGTTCCTTTCTTCATTCATTCGGCAACTATTCATATTCAACTGTTCGTACCCATGGGACATTTTTTGAGTGTGCCTCCTGTCCTGCTGACTTTCTTTAAATGCACTTTATGACTTTTTTAAGGTTTGTGACTGAGACTGGGCACCACCTGTGGTCTGACCAGGGCACTCGCATAGCTGAATGTCTCTGTTTTAAGTGATCAAAATCACCCAGCCGCTAGAGCAAACGTTAGTTGCAGGATATCTTCCAGCAGCTTCACTGCCTTCCAAGAGTCTCCAATGGGCGTGGAACAGGGGCTGCAACCAGTAACACTGTCCGCTGAAAGTAATGCCTTGCAGGATCCAAGAAACTTCATTGTATGCTGGGCCAGAGTCACTTTATATCATATCTTTCATCGCCATTCAGAAATAATTTACACAATCAGTAAAATCTCTCTGCTTAATTCTTCTATTTTAAAATAAAGTCTCTCTGCTTAATTCTTCTATTTTAAAGGGCTCCATGCAAACTTTAGGCTCTGCTGGCTATTGAACGAAGCTCAGATCAGGGGGTTCCATCCTCATCTGGGGAGGAAGGCAATCAGAGTGTAGGCCTTTCTGAGCTGTCTCCCTTTGCCCGCAGCTCTCCGGCCTCCTGGAAAGCCCATTTACTCACAGCACATTATGTAGAGCTGTAGAGCACATTGTTGCATGGAAACAGTGGCTTCACCTGCTTGTGGAGAGATTTGCTCTGTGCAGGGCAGTGCTAGACCGGGCTTTGCCTGAGAGCACAGAACGTAAAGCTCTTCTCCTGTATTTTCCCCATCCCTTATCCCATCATGCCCAGAGTTTAAGAATATAAAAATTGTGATTTTCAGGGCGCCTGAGTAGCTGTCAGTTAAGCGTCGAGTTCGGCTTAGGTCATGATCTCACAGTTTGTGGGTTCGAGCCCCACATTGGGGTCTGTGCTGACAGCTCAGAGCCTGGAGCCTGCTTCAGATTGTGTGTCTCCCTCTCTCTCTGCCCCTACCCTGCTCGTGCTCTGTCTCTTTCTCTCACAAAAATAAACAAACACTGAAAAAATGTGATTTTCTGGAGGAGTGACAGCCTGGGCTGATTATCTCTGTTAGTGTGAAAAAAGAGTAGTCCCACCTCCCACTCTGGAATAATAACAGGTGGTGAGAGATTAAATGCACAGAGGGACAGTGACCAGACCATACGCAATGATGGATCCCTGACACACAGCTTCCCCAGGAATTGGCCCCCTAAGTCAGCGCTTGGTCGATGACTGCCAGATCCCCTATTTTTGCCCCCACTTTCAACTCATGTTCACCCAGACAAAGTCAAACGTGCTTCTCAAGCCAATCATTAAGATGTTCTGCTTCTAGTTAGTTCACCTCCTGCCTCCCCATGCCAACAACCGCCAGTCAAATTTACCTGGAGCCTTCCCTTTTTCTCATGATAAATGTCTTTCACTCACTGCCTGTCTTTGAGTCTCTGACACACATAAGTGATGGTTGTCTGACTCTTTTCTATAGCGAGCCTCTCTTTGTTCTCATTCGGATGGTCTTTATGTACATACAGTCCACCATTTAATCCCCATACCAACCCTATGAATGAGTTATCTCCACAAGGTCACACAGCTGTCAAAGGATGGGCCAGGATTTGAATCTAGGTCTTTCTGCTTCCTAAGCACATGTTTTTAAGCTGGTACCTCCTGCTGGTCTCACTGGGATCCCACACTTAGGAGCTGTGCATTAACATCTGCTATAACATCAGTAGGAATTGAGATTTGGTAGGAGATCACATGGACTTTTTATATATATATGTCTGCTTTGATCCACGGGCTGGAGATGTGTAGCTAATCACCAGCCGGTGCTCTCCTTCCACCACATAGACTATCAAGTGCCATTCAACTGGGTTTACATTTATTTCT
Organism: Cryptoprocta ferox; assembly: GCA_028646485.1. Classification (NCBI taxonomy): domain Eukaryota; kingdom Metazoa; phylum Chordata; class Mammalia; order Carnivora; family Eupleridae; genus Cryptoprocta; species Cryptoprocta ferox. The sequence continues at coordinate 44,199,624 of CM053568.1, forward strand.
CAAGGCTCTTGTGTCTAGCTTGAGACTAGACACAAGTTCATGGAAAGTGAGCCTAAATCATGTGTATAATTTTGGAAATCAGTAAGTTTATGATAGTCCATGCCCACACTCTCTTATGCGTTCATGGAAAGTATGGAGGGTCATGTTGCAGACACAAATTGGAAGGAAACTGAATCCCTAAATTTGGACTTAAAGGAGTGCCACCCAGGAGGGCTGCCAGATCAGGATATCCTCCTTGACTTGGCATAAATGAGAAAAAAAATGTTCATTATGCAAGTCATAGAGGCTTAAGTGTTTTTTTCACCAGTTAGCCTGTCCTGACTAATATACTTCTATTTAAAAATACTTTCGGTGGGGGAGGTGTGTTAGGCCCCCAGATCATCTTCTAGTAACAATCAGATTTCACCTGGATAACTAAGATGTACATGCTGATGTTTTTTAAAAAGTATTTGTGGACCTTTTAGCTCGTGGAGCTAGAAATGCAGGCACGGTAGACTGTTGTACGAGGAGTTGACATTGAATGCAATTGATTGCAGCCACACTGGGAGCAGGACAGACAAGGTAAATAAATTATGAATTCCGGGGGAAAGGAGCTTTGCAGTAGCTGCTGTTTCATTTCCCTCTTAACCCCCTGTGACTATAAACACGCTTATAGATATATTTTATTAATCATTGTTTTGATGTATTTGGATTTTGCAAGTGGCTATTGTAGCTGAGGGATTTCTGGACACCCCTCTAGCTAATCAGATTAGGGACCTGAGTGCTATGGTGACAAACTGGTGTATGTAGGAAAAGACAAATGGAAAAGCTCTCCCTTACTAGCACTTGTAACTAGCTGTTTGTTTAAAATAACAGCTTTAGACCTCTTTCCAACTGTGCTGGCCTCACTTCTGTCTACAGATGATGGACTTTAGCCTGAAAATGACATGAGAGATGCTTAATAAATGGATATCTTTGAAGGGACAGCGTCAGAATAAAACACTTCAAAATTCACTCCATGCTGCTTGAGGAAAGATAGTATTGATATGATGTATTGAAAGAACTATAGCTGCCAGAACTCTGAAGCACCTGGTTGTTTTATAAAGAAGGCAAGACAACGTATGTATATCATTAACAGTATAGCAGGCTACATCTTAAGAGGACAAGATAGTCTTTGCATGAGCTCCAAACTTAGCCACACAAAGCGTGTGGGGGGGGGGGTGAAAACTCCTGGTTCTTTTCAAGGACAGCTTACAGTGAAGTGTGACCCAATCCTGCATCACCCCAGATCCCAGGGAACCTGGGGAGATCATTATTCATTGTAATATGTTTCCTTAGTAGTCATCTGGCAATAGTACCTTTTGCTATGGAAATAGCTTTTTTAGTTTTGTGGGCTTTTTTGCTCTTTCTTCTTTACCACTTGTCTGTTTTGTTCACTGCTGTAACTCTAGTGTGTAGCACCCTGCCTGGCAGATAGAATACATTCGGTATTTGTGGAATATATACAAATATGAGCTAGGGGACTGGAGATGGCAGAAATTGGGGAAGTCTTAACATTTAGACATAAGATGGGACTTGGGATAAAATGTGAAGGTTGGGTGACTTGTGATTACGTGAAGCGGAGGAAAAGTATTCCAGGTGGGGAATAGAGCCAGCGTGGGCTAAATCTAGGAGTCAGGAATGAGTTCAATATGTTTTTAGAACTGTAAGAAGACAGTTGGGGGGAGACAGTGTAATGAAATGGAAGATGTGTTTCATGGCTGAGTCCTGCTTTAGAATGCCAAACATGAATATAAGTATGGAAAAGTTCTTCATTGGAAGTCTTAGGATAGCCTCATTCTAACTCAAAAGTTGTTGTAAAACATCTTTTATGGACCGGTTTTACAAGTTAAAGCCACATGATTTAGTTCCTATCGGCCTGTGTGGTACTTCTGCGTTAAACAATCTTTAATACCACGTATATAAAACCAGAATGTGAGACCATTTATTGATAGTTTCGTGTTCCCAAGTAGAAATCCACTTGTCACTCAGCCATTGGCCTGTCCCATCCCCAGCCCCAAGATTGAAGATTCTTAGGAGTTAGGGAATAATCCCCGGGGTGGATTTGGTGACATCAGTGTTGGTGCACCCTCGTGGATCAGAGTTCAGTGGCTGGGTTCCTGTGTGTCCAGGCCAGGGCAGAGCTAGAGGAGCAGAGCTGGATCTGGGATCCATTCCAGTGGGTGTGAAGCCACCTGCAGCAAGTGTCATCTCTTTAGGGACTCACATGCTTTATGGTCTCCTCTGCCTCCTGCCCAACCAGACTCCAGATTGTCAGAGAAAAACACGCTTGTCCTTGGTCACTCTCCCATAAAGCTCTTACATACAAAGCAACGGTTTTCTCTCTCTGACTCATTTCCTTCTTATACAGAAGCCGAGGAATTAGGTGGTGTAACTACCTTTGGCTCGGCTATCGTGGATCATTTAGGGAGACTAATCAGTCAGATCATTCCTCTGGCTCACACCTGTTTTCCAGTGACAATAATAACGGTAATTACTAACACTTATTTAGTCATTACTAAATGCTTAGAACCACATTAAATACTTTGCCTGTGTTATTTGATTTATTCTCCAAGAATGCAAGTGTTTTTACAATCTCTGTTTTACAGACTAGGACCCTGCTCTGAGAACTTAAGGAGTGTCCCCAGCATTAGACAACCAGTGACATGGTTATCTGTGGATTCGTGATATATATTGATCAAAAATGTAGTCACTATCTAATGCTGGCTTTTGACTCCATTTTTTTGAAAAGGAAATGATTCTTATATTTAGGCTGAAATCTTCCCAGTTTTCTTTCAGACCTCCAGCTTAGATAATTGCAAACATAACTTTAGGAGAGATCCTTTGCAGGAATCATTCAGGTAGAGCTAGGAACACTACATGATCACAGTGATCTCAATACCCACTTACCCGATGGCCTGGGCTGAAATCCCAGCGTACCATTTATAAGCTGCGTGTCGTAAGCCTGTTTTCTCATCTGTAAAAATTGGGATATTACTTGCTTCTCAAGGGGCATGAGGCTTAATTAAGATACTATATGTAAACTACTTAGCACTGTGCCTGGCACATGTAAGAGTTCTGTAGGTAGTATTAATAGTTTTTTCCAAAGTGTACACCGTATGGATTGATAATGGCAGGACCGTCTCCCTAGCTCAGAAATGTGCCCTGCCTCACCTTCTTCACCTTCTTTTCTTACAGAGAATGTGTGTAGGAGGGCCTGGTGTTCTAGGTAATGAAGGAAGGAAAGAAGTGGACAGGTGTGTCTAAGCTGTATGGAAGACTATAGAACTGACTAAATACATGTATTGTCATATATACTTGTGTGAGGAAGTTAAAAATTATATTCAGAAACCAAGATTAAAAGAGGGATCACACAGTGCTGACAGGACTCCTGTTTGAATCCTGACATTCTCTGGCAATATTCTTAAACTTTTAGGGTCACAGAGCAATTGACAATTGTAGGAAAGCCAGGAAACCTCTACCCTCCAAATGCCCAGACACACAAAGTTACACACATGGTTTTGGGGTCCACAGAAACATCCTGGAAATCTGGGAGTCTGCTCTCAGCCTAAGAGCCCCTGTCCTGTTATAAAGGCCTCAGGGGCATTGATGATGGTTTTCCATCAGGCACTTTCTTCAGTGATGATGACAGCATTGGAGGTTGAAGATTGAGGAGGAGTCTTGTTGACAGAAAAGAGGGAAGGACACCACAGTGAAGGGGAATTTATGGAGAAGCTTATAAAAGTGAAGTGAGTGGCTGGCAGGGGACCTCTTTGGGGAGGAGCAGCCAGGCTGGGACTAGATGAAAGGTTTTTTTTTTTTTTTGACACCATGCTAAGGAGTTTTGTTTTGTCTTTAGAGACTGACAGTCTCAGAGCATCAGGCTTGGGATGGGGCACTTGGGGGATGGAGGTCTCAACACTGAGCTGGGACAACTACATTTTATGATTTATGTAGAAGATTTAGTTTGAATTAAGGATTTTATAGCTTTAAAATGTTGGAAAAAAAAATCCATTACAGGCAACGGAGGCCAAAGAAAATTCTAAAGCAGGGAAGGGCTGTGAGCCAGTCTGTAATTGGAAGGAGAATTCTGGCCGCCAGGGCTCCACCAGGCCAGCAGTCAGGAGGCCAGGACGAATCTTGCCTGTGGATCTGCACTGTCCAGTAGCACTTCTGGCAGCGATGGGGATGTTTCCTATCTTTGCCATCCAGTAAAGAAGCCACTAGCCACATGCGCCTATTGATCACTTGTAATGTGTCTAGAGCAATGGAACTGGATTTGTGATATTATTCCATTTTGATTAGTTTAGATTTGAATACGGCTAACAGCCACGACATCGGACAGTGCGAGTCCAGATCGGTGGTCTCCAGTGTCTTGAAAGGAGCACAGCCCTGTGTGCACCTTGAATCTAGCACAGTGAGATCCATGTGGGACTTCAGGCTCGTGCAGCCCTAAGGGAACAGATAGGTGGTGTTTTAAGCCACTGAGGTTTTGATGATTTGTTATGCCAGCAGAAGAGTAACAATTATAAACCTCAAACAGCATCATTAAAGGGGCTTTTGAACAAACATTATTTCAGGCTAAGAGTCACTGACTAAGACCATCATGTTTGTTTGTTTGTTTGTATTTAGAAAGCTTATTCTGTTTTTGGTCATCTAAGTAGTCTGTGGTCATGATACAAAATTTGGAGAAAACAAAGGGCATTATTAAAAGGAAGAAAGCAGGTATCCATGTCACACTTTCCAGAGGCAGATACTATTAAAATTTGGCCATCTTCCCTCCTGGTTTTTTAGAATATTTTAATGGTGGAGATAATAATGAGCTTGGAGTTATTGAATGACTAGTATGTGCCAGGTCCTGTTCTATATACTTTATTAATACTAACTCATTTAATCCTCATTATAATCTATAAGATAAACAGTGCCATTGCACAGATAAAGCAACTGAGGCAAGAACATACACTGCCTATACATCTATTATAGGACATGGCAGAGGAGTCTCCCTCAGGCACTGAGTTTCTGAGCACAGCTCAGTCCTGTGCTATACTGCCTATATTCTCAATATGTTATTTTTAAGCTTGATTTTTTTCACTTACCCCTTTAAACCAAAGATTTTCTCATGGTATTGATGACTCCGATTTTCTCATGGTATTGATGACTCCTCAGTGCAAATTTGGGGAGCACAAGGATCATCCTTTTGGGGCCACATTTATGCCAAAATACTGTAATGAGCTACTTTATCATTGAAAAGAAGCATGTTGGACTAGAAGTCCCTTTCATTAAAAGGGAAGAGCTTGGTGCTATATTACGCACGCAGGCAAGAGGTGAGGGCAAGTGCCAAATAAATTTGTAAAGTCATTTACTTGGAACTTGGGAATTAGTTTTCCTTGGAAAGAATTTGATATGTTATTGGCTGTTCAACATCACTCCTCTTCCCACATGCCTATAGTTCACGTAATATAATGGAACTAGTCAACGTTGTCAGTATATTGCGGCTTATCCTAAAAGCTTGTACATGAGAGAAAGAAAATGTCCCCCAGTGAGTGCAACTGCAACATTAGCGTAAAACTGAAGAGCAGGGATACACAAAGTTATATCTTTAAAAAGCAGTATAGGGATGCCTGGATGGCTCAGTTAAGCATCCAACTTTGGCTCAGGTCATGGTCTCACAGTCCGTGAGTTCCAGCCCTTCATCAGGCTCTGTGCTGATAGTTCAGAACCTGGAGCCTGCTTCGGATTCTGTATCTCCCTCTCTCTGCCCCATCCCGCTCACACTCTGTCTCTCTCAAAAATAAATACACATTTAAAAAAAATAAAAAGCAGTATAAAGCCTGGGCCTCTAAGATTTTACCAAAAAAGAAAGACAGAAGATAGAATGAGCTTAGCCCTGGAAGAACTAAGAAAGGAGTGCCCCATACAGCCAGTGGGCAGAGTCCACGCTGGCTCTGAGCTTAGCTAATGATCCCTGAAGAGTCTTGGGAAGGGAGTTGCATCAGGCGCTTTTGGGTGATCCAGTTAGCATCAGCTAATTCTCTTGTTTTTGTCTGTTTTTGCATATTCAAAATTTTGTTTAAAATGTAGCATCTCATAGAGGTCTGCCTACAGGGAGCGGCTCCTCTGGTCATGCCAGCACTAGTGTTCCAGCCCTGCCACACTTCTATTTATTTTTGTATATTAAAACCTAGGTTTCCAGAGTTTGATTAATTCCAGTATACCCCTCGGGTATGGCTCCATTCTGGGCAAGCTGACCAAAATCAGGTCTTCGAAAGAGCCTGTGAGGCTGATGGTCATTCCGTGAACCAGGACTCACCAGGGAGCCTGGGTCATCACCTTGCTTCACCTCCTTTGACAGTATCATTGGCCAAGCTTAGGCTTCCATTGTTCATTTAAGCAATTCTCAGTGTATATTTGTAATAAAACAATAGGAAAAGTACAGTTGCCGTCTTAGTAATTACTACCACCAGATGGTAAGGTCAAATAAGAACAGTTTAATTAGAGAAAAATGTAGGTGCAGCTAATAATGACAAATAACATTAATTGGGACTTAAAAATATGTCCGGTATTACGTTATGCACTTTTTTTTTTTATTTAAACTTTATAGTTTATTGTCAGGTTGGTTTCCATATAACACCCAGTGCTCTTCCCCACAAGTGACCTCCACCAAGACCATCACCCCCCATTACCTTTCCCCCTTCCCCTTCCCTCCTCAGTTTGTTTTCAGTATTCAA
>CM053568.1:44206869-44377866 GCA_028646485.1 Cryptoprocta ferox
CCAACAACTCCGTGTGGAAGGCACATTATTATACGTAATTTACCGTGGAGGAAATTGAGGGCTCTAGAGGTCAATTCACCCAGTCATCTGGTAAGCCTGGAGCCAGGATTATAGTCCAAGCAGCCTGAGTCTTTGGTCAAACTCTTAACCATCGTGAAGGAGCTGAGAGCTGGCTCTGGGGAGACACTAAAGAGGACTTGAATTGCAGCTTCAGGAGTTAGTGCCACTCGTTCATGGTTACACTTGCTTCTTTTTGATTCAAGCAAGTCATTAACTTTTCATACTGACCAGTCAGGGTTCAGCTCCATTCTTGGCTCACCACTTAAACAGGAGAGGAGAGAATCTTCTAAGAAAACTAGTTACAAATTGGAAGGGTCCAGGGCACAGTGATGAGGAAGGGGTCAAAGATGATGCATGCGTATGGAAAAGATTGCAAGATAAAAAGAATTAAGCTATGAACATTAACAGCAGAAAAGAGGGAAGGTAGATTTGATGTCCAATCATAATCTTTTTGAAGGAGGGGAAAAAAAAAAGAGTACATCAGATACCAGTTACTAGAAGAGTCTTTGTTTCTGTCTGGAGAGGAGGTGAGGGGCAAGGGAAACATACTCAGCTGGACATCAGTCTGCATGTTCCCTGGTTTGTAACTGGAAGTCCTTGCTCTTGCCTTTGAGCTCTGGAACTGTTTTATTGCTTTTATAAACTACTAAGCTATCTTCTTTTAGGGGGAAATAACAGATGGTCATGCTGGAACTGAGCTTTTTATCTGAATCTTCAAAACCTTTTTGTGCACAATTTATGAGGTTCAGTTCTTTGCAAATTCAGTGCTTTCTTGTAGCTTTTCCTTTTGAGATGAGCCACAAGAGCCTCATTTTCACTGGGCATTGCCTATTAGTGGCAAAACTCCTTTCTTATTTAATCAGCTTCTCCAAAGGAGTAAGGCTGAGTCCAGATACGTTCTATTTATGAGGGTGAAGAGATTTTGGCAGTTCTGACTAAAAATAACACATGGAATCTGCCACCTGGGTCTCCCTTCCATATTCATCTTGTATTTTTATGCGTTTTGCTCATGGAGTTCAAGCTAATAGGTCAGCCCCTATGAGCATGGAAGAAATTTGACTGGGTCAAGTGTTTGTGGCTGGGTACCGACACTGATGCAGTGCTGTGGAGAGGCTGACCCTGACCCTGGCCGCGTGTTTGTTTGGGGAGGCTCTTGCAGCCCGGAATCCTGACCCCTCTTGGACTCTGTGTACAAAGGATTCTTGTACACACCCTCTGTTGAGTGAAGAAGAGAAAATAAGTAAAATAGTATTGCCTATGAAAAAAACCCTAGGAAATGATACATTTTTTCATAATTACTAAAAATCTGCAAAATAATTGGATACGCACTAGGCTCAGAAGACAAACAACCAAACCAAACCAGAATCAACTTTGCAGAGTTAAGCATATTCATAGTTCATTTTATTCTACAGGCTTATTTCCCAAATCACTTGGAATTAATACTGTTCTGATTTATTATTCAAATCCCGGGTCCACCAGAGAGACTCTTAGAGCCAGCTTTTGTGCAATCTCTGAATACTGCCTAGACTTCAGGACAGCAGTGTAGTTTAGTGGCTATGAGTCACGGGCTCTGGAGTCAAAGTCCTCATGTGAGTCTGGAGTCCGCCACTTACAAGCTGCATGACTTTGGGCCAATAAGATTATTTAAGTCCTTAAGATTTCCTCAACTGCAAAATAGATATAACACCTGTTTTCCAGGGTGGTTATGAAGATGAAATCATACACACGTATATATCCCCCCATGTCTGAATGTTGGTTATTGTTTAACCAACTCCAGTCTTAGTGTTGGCTTTATTTAATTATATTGGCCTAAGGGAGAAGGCTTAATCTATGGTAAAAAAGAAAACTTTTTTGGAAATTCTGCATACCATATATCTATTCTGGAGAGTCAGAAAGGCTCTGAAAAGTCCTGCAATATAAAAAACCTATTAAGATTTTTATATACTGAATATTCACAAAACTTATTTGATTGCTAAAGCCATTTTTTCCAGTTATATCCATTAATATCCCATGGATTTACTACTCTACAAACACACTTTAGGAAATTCTGATCAGGTAGATAACTGCAGTCTTGAATGTAGAAATGTGTATTTAAATCCTCATTCTGCACTTCCTGGCTCCATGACTCTGGCAAAGCACTCACCTTGGCCATCTCCTGCTATTTGTTAAGACTTAACTCAGATTTTCTCAATACCAGAACCATCAGATAACTGGGTACGAAACACGTGCTCATAATTGGTGCCACGCAGAGCAGTACTGGAACCAGGCAAAAGGAAAAGTCAAGTATACTAATATTGTCTTCATTTAAAATGAAGTTCTTCTATTGCTTCACCCTGCTCCTGACCCTGCTCATAATGCCCTGAACATGTATCTAGCATACTAAAATGATTTATTTACTATGTCTCCACAAATAGACTGAAAGCTCCTTGTAGGTCAAGACCTTCCGTATTAATCCTTATATCTACGGTACTTAGCTCAGAGTACTGGCACAAAGTTGGTTTCCAATAAATGCATCTCAGACTGGAATGTGCTTCCTCTAGAAATCCACTCCTTCACTTTCTTCATGTTTCTAAGTAGCATAATAAGGGAAGGAAAATTTTCCCCTAAAACTCTGTCACCCTTCCCACCACCTCAGTATTTATCCCTACATTGTGTAGGTTTTCTTCATGGTACTTGGCATGAAGTGCCATCTTTCTTGACTTAAACCTTGGTGGAGCAGAGTTGTGGTCCCTTGTTTTGTTGCTGTATCACCAGTGCCTAGCATGGCACCAGGTACATAGTCAATACTCAGCAAAATATTGCCTGAGTAAATAAATTATTGGATGGATAAATGTATTTTTCTTCACTGCCTCTTTAGGCAAATGGCAATAATACAGTCTACCTCATCCACTAATAAGATTAAATAAAACTGGTTATATGGTGGTACTTAATTCTATGCTTTGCCCATTGGTGGTGTTCGATAAATGTTTGTTAAATAAATCGGAATCTAGCTGAATCTGAGTGGAAAAATGGTAACTCATTTGAGGGTGTTCTGGGACTAATGATAACTTCTGTGCTGGAGTTTTCTAATACCATGAAGAGAACGCTAGATGCCACAGATGTCATTTATTGAGTGGTATTTTTACAAGCAAAATATTCATGAAGCAATGGTCACATTCCTTTTTTTTTTTTTTTTTAACAGAGTGTTCAGTCAGAGACTGAGATTATAGTGTTTCATCTTATGATTCTACACATTGTAGAAGAATCAAGGGAAGACCTGGGGTATTAGAGTCCCAGTGTATGGGCTTGAATTCTGACTCTACCCTTTAATGATTGTGGGTGATTTCAGACAAATCACTTACCCTTTTTTTTTTTGAGCCTTTGCTTCCTTGTAGAAGATTATTATTATTATTATAAATCTTTATTTATTTTTGGGAGACAGAGAGAAAGACAGAGCATGAACAGGGGAGGGGCAGAGAGAGAGGGAGACACAAAATCTGAAGCAGGTTCCAGGCTCTGAGCTGTCAGCACATAGCCCGACATGGGGCTTGAACTCACGAACCATGAGATCATGACCTGAGCCAAAGTTGGACACTTAACCGACTAAGCCACCCAGGCACTCCTATAGAAGATTATTATAAATAACTATATTTCAGACTTGATACAAGAATCTCATGTGCTCATTTTATAAAACAGTAAAAGGTGCTGCTGTCCTTCTTCTACTATTACTACTCCAGCCACCACTGCTGCTGCCAGCACCACCACTACTACCAAGTCACATCTCCTGGGAATTCTAGGCTAACCTGTAAGGAAAAAATGCTACCGCTGTTTATTTCTCTTATAAACCCTTAGCAGATCTCAAAGTCCAAAGGGAAGCTGGGACCTGGGCGAATTGCATGAACCGGTTCTATGCAGTGATAGAATCCAGAAGCTTCTATCACCATCAGTAAGCTGTCTGGTGGGTCCTAGAACTCTATCCCCTTAGACTTCTCTTGCCACCTCACGGAGATTCCAACACTTTCTGACAAATCTTTAGGACAGTGGCCCCTAGCTAACAAGAAGGATGTGGACTTTCACATGAAGAAATGGAAATGATGCACATTGTTGGTCTGTTAATATGCCATTTCTGTTTCCTGCCTATATGTTTTTCAGAAGCTAAGCAGCAGTTTTACATAGATCACTCTTTGAGTTGGGACCACGGCCAGAAAAAGTCTAGGGGCGCCTGGTGACTCAGTCAGTTGAGTGTCCAACTCTTGATTATAGCGCAGAGCCTCCTTGAGATTCTCTCTTTTCCTCTCTCTCTGCCCCTCATCCTCTCTGTCTCTCTCAAATAAATAAACCTAAAAAAAAAAAAAGTCTAAAGGTGGGATGACTTCAGTGCCCCCTTGGACATAGGAGTCCGTAAGACAGTAGGACCCTGGCCACAAAGTAGAGGACAAGGAGCTGTTCTTGAAAATGAATTGTGAATGTTTAAGATTCTTTAAAGATTACACTTCTGAAAAGGTGTATTTGTTTATGCTGTGTTTTCCGGGGGACTTGAGAAGAGCTAGCAGCCTCCCTTGGGTGTACTTCCTTATGCAACTCCCTTTCTTTTACTATTCCTTCATTTCTTTTTGGAGAGATCACAGCAAACTCTGTGTGTGCATGCGTGTGTGTGTGTGTGTGTGTGTGTGTGTGTGTGTGTGTGTTCTCAGTAAGCACTAGAAAGAAAAGATAGCCTTCCTTAAAATAGAATTACTGGGAACATATCTCCTGAAAAGAAGCTGAGATAACAGATTTCATTAAAACTGTGCTTTAATGGAATTGAAGGGAGCTCTATCATTAAGATGTGTTTGTAGAAGGTAAGTAGAAAGTGATTTTAATTATTGAATGTTTCTAAATATATCCACCCACTCCTCCCCAGCACATCTGTAGTTCTAGCAGAAATGGTATAGTATCATTGAAGGGTGACTGGAGATACCCAAACTGACCATGATTTGACCAGGCCTCTTCTTAATTTACCAAAGCAGAAACAAACACAGAATTCTCTACTTGTTTTGTGGAATAATATTTTGAAATACTATAATTATGTCTCATATTTTCTGCTGAATTTACCATGTTCCCTTTCAGGCAGTAGTGAAATTTTCATGTTCCCACTGCTAGAGGTAGGTTTGCTACAGCCTATATGTAGAACTATAGATGAGGCGATGTTCCAATTTGGGGTTTTATAACTGAATTTTGAAACTTTGAGACACAGACATACCTCCAAATAGCCTTGGGGATTTTGCTTTATGGGAATCCTGCTTTCCAGGAAGTAGGAAATCTTACAGAGAAGCTATGGCCAGTGTGAGTTGGGGTAGTAGGTTAGAGTAGCTGCAGAAACGGCTGCCTCAGAGTTTCCCACCCCTTCATAATCTGGAGTGCAGGGCAGTGGAATGTCTGCCTAAGTGGCTACAGTGGTGCAGAGGTGACCCAAGAGCTTAGAGCTGGAGAAGCTTCACACTTGAATAAGAAAGATGGTGGTAGACACCAGGTGGGAACATCCAAGTCTTAGCAGATGGATGGCTGTAGCAAAATCTTGGGTATTTAAAGCTCCCTTCAAAAAAAAAAAAAAAAGATTCTTATCACATGAATGTGTGATGGTTGTAGCATTATTTGGGAAATAATAGAAGATGATTAGGTAAGTTAATATGGTAGAACTTTTGAGTGCTTGGCATGAGATTTTGACTTGATATATGTAGCAACTCGAAATGATTGCAGCTTTTCTGGAAGGGGATTGGCAAGGAAAAAATTTTATTACAAGGGAAGAATGCAAAGATTGTTAGGTGGAACAAATTTAGATATTTAAGGGTAAATAAATCTTACTCATTTTTAAACCCCTAGTGCCCACGAGTACCAGGTTTGACACACAATTAGTGTTCAGTAAATGCTTGTTGAATGAGAGAGGACAGCTCTCTCTTGTTTTCTCATAGAAATCCAAGTGGATTCCAGCAATTTAGGGTAGATACAAAGAAGGTGTGTTGGGTTTGGGTTTGGGTTTGGGTGGGAAATTATTACCCCTTGAACTAAAAACTGAGGGGAATGTGTAGCATCTTGAGAGGTTTCTATGGTTTAGACTTGTTCTAGCTTAAATGTCAGAGGTAACTTTGGCGGCTTTTCAACACTAACATGCATATGACTTAATCAACTCTATCATGCATATGAAGAGTGCTAAAAACCCACAACTAGCCATGAAAAGGCATGGAGGAAACTTAAATGCCTGTTTCTAAGTGGAAGGAGCCAGTCTACATCTGCTGTAGAATTCCAGCTATATGACATTATGGAAAAGGCAAATCTCTAAAGATCTTTAAAAAATAGCAGGGTTTAGGGGGAAGGGAAGGAGGGTTAAATATTTGGGCACGGAGGGTTTTTGAGGGCAGCTAAATTATCTGTATGACACTGCGATGGTGCTCTGTGATAATACATATTTGTCAAAACGCATAGAACTGCACGGCCCAAAGTGAACTCTGATGTGCACTGTGGACTTCATTTAATAATCTGTCCATTGGCTCATCAGTTGTAACAAATGTATTGCACTAATGCCAGATATTAATAATAGGGAAGGCTGGAGGGGGGAAGTATAGGAGAATTCTCTGTACTTTCTGCTCAATTCATAAACTTAAAACCGCTCTAAAAAATAGTCAATTAGTAGTTTTTTAAAAACCCCGTAAATCATCAAGACTTAAAGAAATGAGAATTCCTTTAATTTGGGGGACTATATTTTCTTTACTAAATGTCAGAACTGGTATATCTCTCTTTCTTTTCCTAGTTAGAAAGGACTCGGAGGAATTGAGAAAAGGACCATTATTCTCCTCTATCAGACAAAAATAAAAGTGAATTGTAGCAATCAGTTCCTTTCTGCATATTCCAAGCTGGAAGACAGGAGAAAAAAAAAAGATCCTTCTTTGACTTTTCTCCCTGGCAATTGATGGCTTATGTTCTTGGCAGTTAAAAGCAGCAGACATGTGAGCAGGCATATGGAAATCAAAGGGCAGAATGTAGTTGAGTCCAGTGCTCATTCAACATTTTACAAAAGCAGGCACCAGTATTCAAAAGGAAGTGGCAAATCCCATTCCTGTAACTTTGTACCTCCTACTCCAGCATTTCCCTGGGGTTTTTCTCAGGTTACCCTCATTTCTGGGCACACGTTGGCTCTCTTGGTGTCACCCTAGCCTGCATTAGGATGCCAAATGGTATTTCCAGTTTGTATTTAATTCTTATCCAGCTATTAAAGCGGACCTAGCCTTCTGTTGATTTTTTTTTTACTTTGTCGGAAATTGAGCAGATGGATTTGAATTCCTAATTTTCTTCAGAAATGTGCCAAGCACTTGTTCCTTTGTTCCTTATTTTCCCCTTGACCAATTCCTTGTGGCTTTGCATTTTTCCTCTTTACTAATCCCACTTTACTAATCCCACTGGTTAGTCTTTGTTTGAGGCATCTCACTGGTAGCTAAGTTCTCTAGAATCCATTCCCCTTCTGTTTTGATAATGTTATCCACCTAGTTCCACACACCTAGTGCATATTCCCACCAAAATATTACCACTGAAACCATTGATATCATATTAAAATGCTAAAATATAATTCATACTTCTTGTGATTGCTTAAGAAAAAAGAAAGAAAAACCATTTGTCTAGTGTTTCATTGAGTACTATGAACCAGTTAATTTGCAAATTGTTTAAATTATCTTAATTTAATTTAAGTGAATGCCCCCACCCGTCCCCTTCCTCAAGAAGTAGGCTAATAGTCCCATTTTGAAGAATAGGGTCGTATGACTACAGAAATGGATTTGTTCAAGATCAGATAGCTGGGAAACAGAGTCAGGAGGCAAATTCAAATTTATTTTATTCTATTTCTACCTTTCTTTTGATTTAAAAGAGCATTAGCTTTGTAATCTGAAGAATTTAGGTTTGAATGTTTCCTTTTGGGGAGTAGGACATGCAGGACTGTTACTACATAGATTACTTAAACCCTAGTTTGTCAGTAAAATGGGAATGAGATTAATTTACTTTCGGTATTTCTCTGAGAATTCAAAGAGATGTAAGTTCCTTGCATTAAGCCTGGTGTGTAGTAGTATGCAGTGTCAATTATTTTTTTTATATTGAAGCTATTATTGTTACTGATATCATTCATCTTGGGACAGAAAACTACACTGCTAAGTTGACACGTATAAATGACGTGTTCCTGGATCCGTGCCCTTCATCATGCCACAAGAGCCCAGTGACTGAAACTGGGTCTTAGAAGTGTAGTTCTCTGCTGACATCTGCAATCCCATTCCCCAGCCCTGTGGCCAGAAAGTTATTTGTAGACCTGATTGTTTTGCTCCCTTTTTGTAGAGACTATGTTTTTCTGCTGTGCAGCTACCTATACAATTTAATGCCAGACTTTCTTCTTCCATCAGCACACCTGCCTGAAACCTTCCTGCTAGACTGAAGTGATCTATTTTCCATCCTTAGTGAGACTCTTTTTGGATTAAAGGTCAGACATTCACATCTGTAGCTCTCGCCTTCCTTTTACAGCTGCCTGTGCAAATAGCAGTGTTACACTGACTTGTTTTTGCCATCCTCCTCCTGATTCTTTTGCTACCACTCAGATATTAAAGCCTTACCTCGGCTGGGTGCTTCCTTGTCTTTGCAACAAGTTTTAGGACTTGAAATGCAGACCGGTGGATTATCAACATGAAACAAAGAAAAATAATAATGAACACAACACAAGCAAGCAACGAGTGACCTTTCCCTGTATAACAAATGGCATATATGTTATTTTAAATTAAACACATCTTGAAATTCCTTTTGGTTGCTATAGTGTAGGGTTGCCTTTTCTTTTTGTTTTCTTTAAAACATCCATTTCAACCTTGGAAAGCCTGCCTCGTTTCCAGGAAACAGATTCCAAGTTGGTCTATAACAATCTGCTGGTATGAGTAGGGGGAAGCCTGCTGATAGTTTCCTGTCTCTTGGTACTTTGTAGGTACAATGTCAGCGATGTGCCTGGGCACAAATAAGCCAAATAGAAAAAAAAAAGTCCAGGAGTGCAGGTGGGTGGGGAGTTGAGAGCATGAAAAAGGAAACAAAGGTATCCAGTGGCCAGCCCAATGGCCAGCTTCTAGCTCTAATACAACCAGGAAGCTTAGTACCCATCCAAGAGCTAACAACGGAAGACCTCCCTCCTAGCAGCCTCTGTGGCACAAACAACACAAGAGTAGCTGAGTAAAGAATGCCTAGACAGGCGGATGAGACGGAATGGCATTTTTCACATGGGTTTGGTGGAAAGCAAAGTCTCCTTAGTGGTATAATTGACGTGTGATTGATTTAAAACCAGAACTCTGGTTCCTTTCGAACAGAGACAGAGCAATAGTTTTGCAATTAGAAATCTGAGCTCTGATACCATGAAACAAGACCGTAGTATGCTCTGTGGTGGGATGAGGACAGATTGGGAGTGCAAAAGACCATCAGCCATCCCAACTGGCCCGGGCTGCTGCTACTTTTAGGTACATTGGTCTAAGGGTTCCTCTTCTCACTAAGAAGTTGGAAGTTGATACCAGAATCTTACTGTATGGAAATTGAATTTTTACTATATCCTAGCTATGTATAAGCGAGCCATCACAAATGGCAAACAAAAATCCCCAAGTGGAAGCACTCCTTGACTCTTGGGTGAGATGGCCATTTGGACTGGGTGGTTCTACCTGACCATTGAAGTCAAGGGCTCACAGAGGGCAGTAACAGATAATGGAAATGTTTATGGTATGCAGCTTATCAGAGTGGGCTATTTTCACTACCTTTTAACATCAAAACAGCATTGTCAAGAAATGAAAGATAAAATCTCTTCCTTGGAAGAATTTATAATCTAGGGGAAAGGCAGGATATATTAGAATATAACAAATACACAAAAGTATTTGTATTTCATTATCAAAGTGCTACGTGTGCATGGTAAAAGCAAGACAAACACGATAGATTATAATTGTAAAACACAGTCTGCTGACCCGCCAGGCCTTCTTCCAGTCTCACTGCCCAGAGTCACCTTCTTATAACTACTTTTATTTTTAGATCTTCGGGTAGTTATGATCTCAGCCCTAAAAACTATGTTTACTACTTTACTGATAAACCTTATATATTATTTATTGCTCCCTATGGACATAAGATTTAGCTCACTTCCCCACTTCCTCCTATCTAAATTTATAATTGTACTATTGTATTTATTTTTCCTACTGACTACATCCATAATTAATTGAATCTGTATTTTTCCATTCTGTCCACTTTCGATGGAATCTCTTGTCATTCATTTGCTTTCCTTCAAGCCTCCTTCATTCCTTGCTCAGCTCCATTGTCAGAGCCTAAATTTTACCTTCTTGTCCTGTAAGAACACTTAAGTTTACCTTGCTTCGTATGCAAATTCCTTAAATAGAAACATAAACTTCTTTACAATGAAATGCAATATTCATATTCCATGTTATTCTAGTTACTGTAGCAATTCAGAGACCTGAGACAGAGGTAAAATAGGTGCAGAACAATCCATGGAGGCATTAGGCATGAGTCTTGGAAAACGCAGAAGACTCACATGGGCAGGGAGGTCAGAGGTGTGGAGGGGACTAGAAAGCGGGATGTGTAAAATGCGTCCCGTGTGGTCAGGTGATAGACAAGGCTATATGGAGAAAATTATTTCTTGGAGCAAAATGGTAGATAAAGTTGGAAAGGTAGTTTAGAACCAGATGGTTGGCTATGAGCCTCAGGCTGTCTGCTTCCCAAAAGTTGTAGCCTACACTTTCCCTGCCTCCACTTCCTGCTCGCTCTCTCTCTCTGCAACCTCTTTCAATCTGGTGTAAGCCCACACAGCTCTATTAAAACTGCTCTCAAAGACCACCACAAACTTCTCTAATAATTTAGCCTCCTTTATGTCTGTGGAAACGGATATGATGGGCCATCAGCTGCTTCTTGGTACTTCTCGTTCTCTTTATCTCGTGGCATCGAATTCTTCATATTCTTCTGTCCCTCTTAGTGTTATTCCATTATCTCTTTCAATGTGTTTTGTTTAAGGGTCTGTTGAGTTTCTGCATTTGACTCTTACCTCTCTCCATTGGCTGTTCTGTCTACTTCTGTCTACCCTATGTTTGACTCCTGTGTCACCAGCTTTGACTTTCTTCCCATGTTCCAGACCTACTTCACATCGCAATCTGAATAATCGATTAAAACTGTTTACACTCGGCTTGAGCAAAACTTACCATATTCCCTTCCACACCAGTGTCTTCTCCTGTTTTCCTTGTCTTCCTTAGTTTTGCCATTATCCTTTATATCAGCTGGTTTCAAGCTGTCATGATAGCTCTTGATTTCAACCCCCACCTCGCCTGCATACCTAGTCACTCACTGGGTTCTGTCTATTTTCTACCTGTGTCATTTCTCTGGCATTTCTCCCGACCTGTACATTCCCAGTGTTGCACCCCTGGCAGGGCTCCCTCATTCTCTTATCTGTATTGGAGCAAATGTTTCCTAAATACTTACTAACGTCTCCCCATTTCAACCAGCCCATTGTAAGAATCCCAGACTTGGACAGATCAGACCATTTGATCCTTGCTCAGAATATTCACTGGTTCCACATCATTGGCAGAATAAAAGCCTAACGCTTTTATCGGGCTTGGCCACTCAAGACCATCTAGTCAATCTTCCCAGCGCTATCGTTCACTCTCTGCTCTTAGACAACCTGTAGTCCAGCAGATTTCTGATTTCCCCCAACCTGCTTTTTCCACAAATCTGCCTGATTCCTGATTTGAACTCTTGACGTCTTTCACACAGAACTCAGTTCAGTTGCAACCTGTGTAGTACCCCTTCCCTTCTTGCCTTTTCTTCCATTGGGGTAAAAGGATTTGTATCTTTTTCCTCCATTTTGCCTCATATGACTGAAATCTTAGAGTAAGACAATGGCTTAATTTTATATCAGCTCCCCCCTTCATGTAGAGCTGGTAGGAGTTTTTTATTTAACATAATTAGTGGTATTTTAATGAGGAAGATATACCTTTTGAAGTCAGAAAATCTAGCAAAGCATGGTTTCTATACCATTTTATCTTCACCAAGTCACTGAACCTCTTGAGTTTCTGTAAAATGGGGATAAATTCGTATCTCCAATTCTGTGAGAACCAGAGTTCTGTGAGTTGATTATCTTTGGAAGCTGCGGAGTTCTATGTTTCTCTTCCTTTTCAAAGAGTTTATAGCTCTTTCATTTAAACACTGTCCACCAGCCTGTTTACTACTTTAAGATTGATGTTATCTACCACTAATACTGTTTTATGGAGAAGACTATGAGGAAAGAAGGAAGACTTACATTTGTCTAAATAGATACTCTCTTTCTCTCGAAAGGACTTGTATTCATTAAGAAGAGGAATTCTTGCCCAGTGCACTAAAGTACTTAGAACCACTGAGGCTGGCCCAGAAGTCACCAGCTACCTCAATGTTCCTTTCAAACCCAGGCATACTCCTGGCCTATTTAAGGTGGGACAGGTCTTTTCAGACCCTCTAAGAAAAAGGGTCTAGAGAAGACCTTCTGGCTAGACGTCCCCCCCTGACCACCAGAGGGCACTCTATGCAGCATCCGTGAACCATAGTAATGGAAAGACATGGAGTAAACTTTGGAGCCCTAGGTTTCAATTTCTGCTTAATGTTTACTTTAGCCAAGTTATCCAGCATTAAAGAACAGGAAAAATGGATAATACCTACTTCCCATAGTTGTTGAGATTAAATGAGGTCATGTAAGTAAGACCACATAGCTCTAGTACCGGCATAGTGTTGAGAATCTGTGAGGTGACTCTTTCCCTTCCTTCTTCCCACCTTCCCATCCCTATACCCTAACATTGAGTTTACTCTCTTGTTCTGTGTCAAGAGAGGCTTCCTATAAGGTAACTATTGACCACAGGAGGACAATATCCCTTGACCCATCTCAGGGTCCCCCAAATCTCCCGGGGTTGTCACTCTAAATACAGCTTTTGGATCAACAAGGAAATGCAGCCAGTCAGCAGCTCCTAGTGGCTTCACAAAAGCAGTTATTGGCAGGGAGCCCACAGTTAGAGCGTGGAGACAAGAATAGTACTCAAGGCTAGTTCAGGGCTCTTTCTGCTGGTTTCTGCTGCCACTGCACATGTGGGCACAATCGGGGATTAACTCTTCCCTTCTTTCTGCAGCACAGCCACAGCCTTTATTAAGTAGGAGCCGAATTCCAGTTACTTCTAGAAAAATTATTTTCCTATACTTAATAAAGTTGCACGTTAAACTCATATATAATACCTTTGTTTACCATTCCCAAATTACAGATATTGATTTCAGGCTCTTCACGTTGATTACCAGGCTGACCTTGTGTATCCACTCAAGTGGGCTTTGTACAAATCACCACCAGACTGAGACTTAGGCATCTTGAAAAAGCACAGACTCTATTTTGGCAGACACTTAACTCTGTCATTCTTCTGGTTACTTCTAGGCATGATTACTGCCTTGCCATGTTTTCCCTAACCTCTTAGCTTTATTGTAGCTGATTGCATTGACCTAAGATATCAGATTTCATTTGGTCTGTTTCAGTGCCTAGTTCATTAGTCTGCCCTTGACAGAACAGAGAAGGTATCTGTTCACTTCCCTGATGGCCAGTGGCAGTTGATATAGGTCATTGACTTTCTGTATCCATGTCTGGTCTGTGCATCCCAGAATAACACCTGCTTTCTGGAGGCCAACAAGAATAGAGTCAGAGTGTTCAGAAAGAGAAATCTCTCCATGAATCTTATGGAAAAATATGAATCAGTAGCAACACACATAAAAGATTGAGTGTTCTTTTCTTCATTCAGTAAAGTAGAAGTTTGGTTCCAGATATTAGCTGGTTCCTCTTCAGCAGGCTTGAGGGAAATGAACAACACTGAGATTGAGATAGCCCAGAAGGCAGTCTGTTAGATGAACAAGCAACTTCTCTGTACCAGGAGCAAAGACCAAAGAGGAATTCGTGAATGGCCATCATAATTAGAAACTTGGATTCAGTGAGCATTTGCCATGTGCCAGGAACTGTGCCAAATGCTTTATGTACATCATTCTACACTGACGCTCAAAACAACTCTGTGAGACAGGCATTATGAAACCCTATTTCACAGATGAGAAAATTGAAGTTTAGAGAGAGAGAGAGACTAAATGACTTGACCAAGGTCATTCAGTAATAAATTCAAGGCTCCATTAAGGTCATTGTAGAAATCATTTTACTAGTTAAAAATATAAGAGTATATTTTACTTTATTGTCACTTAGACGTAGAATCAGTCAGTCACATTGATTTCAGCATTCACTACTCTGCCCTAGTCTCTGACCAGGTTCAGTACTGAATTTACCTCAAGAAAGGCTTTTTTTTTTTTTTTTTTAAGCCTTAAGGCTGGTCTGCTAGCATATCCGCTCCATCCTATACCATATGTACCACGTCCCCTTGTACTTTAGTCTTCCCCACACGGTACTATGATTACCTGTGTGTGTGACAGCCCCGATAGATTGTGAGCAGCCTAACAGTGGGGTGGGATCTGGGTCCTCTTCACCTATCTGTCCTAACCCTGGGCACAAGGCCTACATTATCATAGCTGCTCCATAAACAATTGTTGGATGAAAGCAAAATATGCAGAGAGCCAGCCAACTAAATCTGATGACGAATGAATTCCTGATGATTTAAGTACAGAGGGGGCCAGTAGGAATCTAGCACAGAGTATTAGAAGAAGGAAATTTCTCCTTGAGTTTTGTGGAACTATATGGACCTACAGATGCCCATACAGAAAAGATCATAGAGTTTTTTAAAAGTGGACTTTTATGGGAATATATGAAGGCAAAATTCGTATTGTGTCATTTTTTTTTAATGTTTTTATTTATTTTTGAGAGAGAGAGAGAGACAGCATGAGCAGGAGAGGGTCAGAGAGAGAGGGAGACACAGAATCCGAAGACAGGCTCCAGGCTCTGAGCTAGCTGTCAGCACAGAGCCTGATGCGGGGCTAGAACCCACGAACTGTGAGATCATGACCTGAGCTGAAGTCGGACGCTTAACCGACTGAGCCACCCAGGCGCCCCCATATTGTGTCATTCTTATCCAACACCTTCTCTAAGAGAGTGTTGCTCTATAGCACCAATCAGTAAGCAGTCACTGTATGCTAGGAGATCCCAGGACACTGAAGGATTACTGGTCCTCCTTCATTCGTGTACGAGGATGCTATCTTAGCCTGTTCTGGCTGCAGTGACACAATACCATAGACTAGATGGCTTATAAACAGCAGAAAGTTATGGCTCACAGTTCTGGAGGCCGGAAGTCCAAGATCAGGGGGTCAGCACGATCTGGTTCTGGGGAGGGCCCACTTTTCTGGGTTGCAGACCACCAACTTTTCCTTATATCCTCACATGGCATGGGAGGCAAGGGAGCTCTCTGGGCCTCTTTTTTAAGGACACTATTCCCTTTCATGAGGGCTTTCTTTACCCCTTATGACCTAATAATCATCTCCCAAAGACCCACCTCCTAACACCTTGGGTGTTAGGATGTCAACATATGAATCTTGGAGAGACACAAACATTCAGACCATAGCAGTATTTTTCGAAGCAGTCTAAAATGACTAAAAAGCATTTGTATCGGTCCAAAAGGGACCTGAACAAAGAATGTCCTTTGGTTTGCACAGCTGTTCTTGGAATTGGGGTTTTAAATGTCAACATAAACCTTGCTAGATTCAGCTCTATGTGGGTTTGTTCTGTTAGCTGCAAAACCGCATAGGAAGACCTTCTTGGGATGGGAATTGGAGCCTTTTTGTGGTACTCTGCTCCAGACCCATGGGGAGGTTTCAGTTAAGCCATTTGTCATGTGAGTGTCTGCATCCTGTCTGTCACCTTGGTTTTAGGAACAGATATGGAGGCCTCAGGAAATGGAATATCAAGAAATCATTTATGGTAATGAAGTATGAGTTTATAGTCAATATCATTTTTGCCCGGTGCCTGCTACTGTGCTGTGGGAACAGAAGTAGACATTAATCCATTCTTTGGACTCTGATCTTGATATATATCAGATAGATATCTATCTATCTATCTATCTGACACACACACACACACACACACACACAGGACTGGACTTAGAATGTTTCATTATTAGCAAGGGATTCCGGGTTTGAAGTGTGGATCCCATTAGAGTAACATGTTTAGGACCAAGATCTACTACCTTGCTAAGAGGCCACGGGAAGAACTTCTCATTCTTCTTAATGGTCTTGAAGTGGAGTCTATTATGGTCTAGACCACTATTATGGTGTGTAGACAAGCACCATGTAAAATAAAGAACCTTCACCATTTATTGTTCTCTTTGCTCTCTTTACAAATGCAGATTGGTTAGCCAAGAAGGCTCTGTCTTCTGGATGAGTCTTTCTAACTCATGCACTTCTACCAGAGCTGGGGCTAGAGACATCTGTCCTTTAGGGATTATGGGGAAGTCTCCTACTGCTCCATGCAGATTGTGAGTTCCATAAGGGAGGCAGCTGATCTTTGATTGCTTATATATTTTCCCTATCCATTATTATATTTGAATATAGAGAAGTGCTCGATAAATGTGGTGACCAAATAAGCAAGATAGTTGGAAACACATTTTGAGTAGAGATGCAATGTCAGTGTGACCTTTGTTCTGTAGTGAGGAACAGACAAGAAATTTAGCTGTTTCTCCAGATGCTCTGGTTTAGAGTAGTTGTTTTGCCCTGTCCTACCCTGCCCTCCATTCCCTTCTCTTTCTAATATTTCCCTCCCCTCCCTCTCTTCCCCTCCCTTTTCCTTTCCCTGTCTTTCTTCACCTTCCCTTCCCTTGTTTTTATCATTTCCTTTCCTTTCTAAGAAAATATATTTGAAATCGTTAGGGACGATTTTTTTTAAGTTTATTTATTTATTTGTGAGAGAGACAGACAAAGCGAGTGAGGGAGGGGCATGTCAGCACAGAGCCTGAAGCGGGGCATGAACCAATGAACTGTGAGATCATGACCTGAGCTGAAATCAAGAGTCAGATGCTCTCAACCTACTGACCCTCCCAGGCGCCCTGGGGAAGAATTCTTAAGGATATGTGCGTTGAGGGTGTAGAATACAAGATGCAGTAAAAAGACACCGGTTCTGTGTTATTTGCCTCTCAACCTTTGAGTCTGTTTTCTTATTTGTAAAATGTGGATATGACCTCTGTCTTGTGGAGTTGGTAGCAAGAATTAAAGATTTGAAAAGGGCCTGCCTCATTAGTAATTGGCATCAAAGGAAGTCAACAAATGGTATAAATTACATTGTTGCTGAAAAACTTGGAATGGAAATTTACAAACCAACTGAATACTATGTGAATCCTTCTACCCGACTCTTAGAAAATGGGAGTACCACAGAAAGGCTCTAATTCCCATCCCAAGAATACCTTCCACACAGTTTTACAGCTAAGAGAAACAGACCCACACAAAGTTCTCTTTATTTTTTGGTACTCAAGTAATGCAATCTATAACCAGCTATTTTCCTACATTTTTCATTAAGTGTTTAAATTTCTGTGTGTGTGTGTGTGTGTGTGTGATAAACGTGTTTCCTTTTTGCTTTTAAATAAGTGTTTGCAAGGCACAGTATTTAAACCTCTGATATTGAGTGTCTATGGGTGGATCTATGGATGAATGATAAATGTGAAAGTTCATGTGAAATATTAGATGAATCCTCAACCTACAGTTACAAACAAACCATTGATGGAAAGCAAAGGCCTTACCTGTTTGACATGCTTCAGTCACTGAAGGGTAAATATGACAATGAAAACGCTGAGCATGATTATTTAGAATAAGAAAAACAAATTTCTCAAGCCTCATTTTCTTGATTACCATTTTTCAGATGATGTGACTTTGACACAGGATATTTCTACTTGGTGCACATCCTAAAATATCTTGCACTAATATAGCCTTTCATTCAATTTTTTTTTTTTTTTACAGATTTGATTCATCAGAAGGAAGTTTGTTGTAAGAGAAGGATATGGAATTCAGCAATAGGCAGACCTGAGTTTGAAATGTAGCTACACCATTACTGACAATGTGATTCTGTGGTATAATAAACAAAAAATATTTGGGTTTTGTCCACTGTTTCTAACCCAGAGCTCCTAAAACCCTTAGAATTTACTGTCTTTTATATGCTAATGAGGTGAGTCTTGCAGAAAGGGGAGGCTCTAGACAGTCTTATGATTGGAGGGCTAAAACTTTAATCCACACCCCTTGACTTCCTGGACAGGGAGAGAGGCTAGACTTTGGGTTCAGTTGTAAATGGCCAGTGATTTAATCAGTCATGCACACATAGTGAAACCTTCATAAAAATCCCTGGATGGTGGGGTTCAGGGAGCTTCTGGGTTGGTAAGCACATTGATACGCTAGGAAGATGGCACACTGGGAGAGGGCATGGAACCTTGGGACCACCCTCCCCTGGCACTGCCCTGTCTTAGGCATCTCTTCCATTTGGCTCTTCTTGAGTGGTATCCTTTTAGTGTTTTCCTGAGTTCTGTGAGTTGTTCTAGGAAATCATCAAACTTGATGAAGAAGTGATGAGGACTCTAGCATCTGTAATTGGCCTGCCAGAAATGTGGGTAGCCTGAGTACCCCATTTGTTGGCTGGCTTCTTAGCGGGGGCAGTGGGACTGAGCCCTTACGCTGTGGGGGCTGTGCTAACTTTGGGTAGTTTGTGTCAGAACTGAATTGTTGGACACCTAATTGATGTGGGAGGATTGGACAAGTGGTGTGGAAAAATCACATGTGTTTGGTTAGGGGAAAAAAAAAAACCCACAGAGATCTTAAGGAAGTTTTAATTACAATGAACTTTGTTTTGTAATCTGTCTAGAAAATGGAGGGAAGAGGCACTATAAAACCTCAAAGGGTAATTAGGAGGAATGAAGAATATGATTATCTAAATAACATACATGTTAATGCCTCTCCCTCACTTTTCTACCTAATTTTTAAAGGAGTGCCAGCCATCTGCGGTAGTGTTTAGAATGTGATGGAGAACATGGCAAATCACTGACTTAATGATGGCTTTAAATTACCTGATGAAGATATGGAAAGGAAAATTCCAGGGACTCTGCATGAAATAGAGAAATGTGGAGTGTTCTTTTAAAGTATATTAAGAGCTTAACAACAGATTCATCCAAATAGTAATAGCTTGATTACCTGAAGGGAAGGCGTTCCTAGCATATTATCCCAGTCTTGTTGAATCTTATCTTTCTTTTTCTAAAGACTTGAAAAGGGCTTGCCTAACAAAACTATTGGGAGAGAAAACTTGTGCGCTTGATCAGTGAGGGTCTGAAGTAGTTTCCCTTAGACTTAGAACTGTGGATCAGTAAAAAAAAAAGGGAAATTTTCTCAGCAAATATTTTAATGCATGTGTTGACAAGAAGGTTGGTGGTAGATTCCCACTCAGGAGTGGCCAGAGCCCATCCCAACTATTTTCTCATTGCAGGGACTATACTCCAGTCCCAGAGAAGGATAGCTAGGTTCTCCACCAGAGAAGAAAAGGTGGTGGAGGAGAAGGGCCGTGACAGGTAGGCCAGCTGAGGAGTGTGAGGGCCTGTATTTTTTCACCAAGAGAACAGGTGTTGTAGCTTTGTTGATATATGTAAAGTTCTGTCATGTGTGAGGAGAGACCGGCTAATTCTAGTCGCTGTAGAAAATTGTATTAGAACCAATGCGTTTATAATACTGAGAGGTAAAATACAGTTCCAATTAGGAAAGACTTTTCTGTTAATTAGAGGAATTCAGGAGTTGAATAGGCCACCTTATGGAGTAGAAAGGTCCTCGTTGCTAAAACTTTCAAACACAGGCTGCATGATACAGTGAAAAGGAGGTTAAACAGAGGCTCCTCCAATTCCACTCAACAAATCCTCTAGATTGTTTTTAAAATATTGAATCATAGGGTACCTGAATGGCTCAGTTGGTTAAGCTTATGACTCTTGATTTTGGCTCAGGTCATGAGCTCACAGTTGGGTGAGTTTGAGCCCTGTGTCGGGCTCTGCACTGACAGTGTGGAGCCTGCTTGGGATTCTTTCTCTCTCCATCTGTTTCTGCCCCACGCCACTCTTGCTCTCTTAATAAATAGATAATAAATAAATACTTTAAAAAAATAAAAAATGTCGAATCATATCAAAACCAAAGAAATACGTTTGTAATTCAGCTAACTTGGACAAATGAAACTTAAGTTTTATTCTGTTTTAGGTCCCCTTCCAAAGAAAGGGAATGCTGACATAGTATGGGGTTGAATGTACCACTGGAGACATGCACATTCTTGGGTTTCTCCATTGACCAAGAGGAGATTGGTTGAACTACCCACTGGCTCGGGTTCACCAAATCATAGTCATCAAAAGTGCCAGTCACTGAGGTCACTTTCTTTCTTACCTATAGAAACTTGCAGTGAAAAGTATGTTTTCTTGAATATCTTCCACTGTTTTCATTGTATACTTCTATTATCATTTAGACTTTAAGAAGATGGGAGAAAAGTATTTGTTGAGACAGACACTGCTAGATGCCTACCTACTATTTACTTCTCCCTTCTTCCTTGCTAACAGAATCCAGACTGTATGCCCAGCTCAAGGAAAGAGGACCACCTTCCCAGGCTCTCTTGCATGTAGGGGCAGTCAGGTAGTACTGCTAATGACATTTAATTGGAAGTCAGCCAGGGGCTTTTCAAGCCCCATTCATGCCTTATACATGATTCAGGACTGGAGCAAATACAGTTGTCTTGGAACTATAAAGAGAAGGCCTAGAGAATTTTAGACACATCAACCTTGGCATTGGTGAACCATTGAACAAACACCAACAACTGCCTTGCCCTGGACTTCTTGCTATATCTGTCTATCAATGGGCTTCTTGCTTCATTTATCATCAGTTGATGGATGGATGGATAGATAAAAGACCCATTTGTTTGTTTCATTCACTGCATTTGTGTTGTCTACTGCTTGGAATTGAAAGTATTCCTAATTGGTTATTTGCCCATGGCCTTTATTCACCAGTTAATAAATACCAATAGAGCTTTGGCCATGTACCACCTGAAGTGTTAGTCACAGGATACAAAGGTGAGTGAGACATGGGTCCTTCCTTCAGAGAGATCTCTGCCTCAGTCCTGAAGTCCAAAAGAATGTTAGGCAGCAGCCTAATAGGAAAAGTCAGATGCTCTGTTTCTTCTTTTCATTTCTTTTCCTGGAGGCTACAACCTGAGATGCTTCCACAGGAATGATGGGAGGACAGCTGTGTCGGGAAGTGTGGCCGGGGATGACCTAACACCTGAGCTCTGCTCCCCTCAGGTGCTTCTCTGAGGCTATGGTGCTGATGTTGTGGTGGCTTCTGCATTTGGTGATTTAGCTATTAAGAGAGAAGAGGTGTGAGTATAGTGTTTACATCGATTTGATGGGAATGTTAAATGGCATTAATTTCCTGAGTACTTTATTTAGCTTTATTTGTTTAAGAGGTACATTACCACTGTAAACTGTGAATAAGATATTTACGGATTTCTGTTTAAAAACCATGTGAATGCTCTCTGTAAGATGTGTTTTTGAAGTGACAGTATTCCCAAATACCTTTATGATCATGTATTAATATTCTCTGGGAAGAGAATACATAAAAAACTACATATAAACTATATGCTTAAATAACATCTATAAAATAAAAAATTTTAAGAGACTTCCTGAAAAGGAAATACACTGAAGCGATCATCTAATACCATTGGGTGTTGGGATTTGGTGTGATCCAGATCTTTCTACTTTTCTGACTTTATCCTAATTTTATTTTAATTAGGAAGTATTATTTTAATATTCCAAAAAGAATGAGTGTAGGGAATTATGTACAGAGCCATGACAAATGCATTGACATAGAAACAGCATTTAATGTGTTTATATAAATAGATCTGTATAATTATCATTAAGCATCATAAGCAGATACTGCTAAAAAGAACAGTTCTATTTACTCAGATTGAAGTTGGATTTTATTACAATATACAGCATAGTAAGTCAGATCGCATTCTAAAGAGAATGAGATAATGGCAACACCAAAGCCGTTCCATTTATCATCTACATAATGTGTATCTGTGCATTAATACCTATCTATTTATTAAGCAGATGGTGTTACATATCCAAAGCTTTGGTATCAGTAACCTAAAACTGCTGATACCTTGCTTTGGAGACCTTGGTGAGAGAGGAGACAATATACTCACTTATCCTTTTCATGTAATAGATTCTAGAATCTTCTGCCGAGTGAGTCTTTTCCCCAAATGACGATATTTGACTCTTGAGTCCATCAAGGCACTGTAAGAATATCACATGGTCATGTGTTTTAGAGTTTGAAAAGATAAAGAAATAGAGACCTAGTGATAAAGGTATTTTATTCAATTATTTTTTTTTAATAGTCACGATTCTCTTACTTGAGGTCCAAAGATGATTACTGGTGATCCTGCCTCACCAGCATTTAGTGCTGGGGGTGATACCAGTGGTGGGGAAGCAGCTAAGCTGGGTTCATGGGAAACCAAGGGATGAAGAGAGTGCCAGGCTAAGACTGAAAGTATCCATTGCCAGCACCTGTGTCAGGACGGAGTCATGGGTGACCTTTGCTTGAATAGATTTTTCAGAAAGGTGAGGACAGAATTCAGCTTGTGGAGGGGAGGCAAGGTCAAGTGTTGAATTTGACAGTGTTCTCCTTCAAGAGTGAGTAGGGGTGCTGGGACCAGAATTCACGTCTCTGAACTTTGGGATTATTACTCATTCAACAAAAGCACACTGAGAACCCAGTGAATGCAGAATTCCATCAATGTCAAAAGTTTAGTAAACACCCTGTTCTGTGTACCTCAGCAGGAGCAACACACTTGATCTTTATAAGCCCTTGTTAGAGCTCACTGACCCTATTGCCCGACCTGGGCCAGGCCCCAGTATAGCGAGCTCCCATTCTTTGGCACAGAAGGGCTCAGTGGAAGCAGGGACTCTGGCTTTAGGTACATATGTTAGAAAAAAGTTCTTTAAACATTTATTTATTTTTGAGAGACAGAAACAGGCAGAGCACAGGTAGGGGAGAGGCAGAGAGAGGGAGACACAGAATCCGAAGCAGGCTCCAGGCTCTAAGCTGTCAGCACAGAGCCCGACATGGGGCTCAAACTCACGGACCGCAAGATCATGACCTGAGCTAAAGTCAGACGCTTCACCGACTGAGCCACCCAGGCGCCCCTATGCATACATATTTTTTATGTATTTATGGGCATAGTCCCCTCCTTCCAACCCCAACTAGTATTTCATTTTCTCTAAAAATAAACCAAAAACATCTTTGCTGCCTTGCCAGTGGCATGGTCGTGCCGACTCCCTCTCTGTTGAACTTCAGAAAGTTCAGCTAATTAGCCAGTTAGGCCAGTTACAGCTAGTCACTTCCGCGAAAGCTCTGCTCCTCCATTTCTGTCAAATTGTCCATCTCTCTGAAGTCCAAATTCCTTGATTACTTCAGAGTTCTTTTACTCTGGTTACGCCAAAAATTAGCGCCCCTCCAGATCCTTTCCATTGTGTTCACAAAAACATTCTTTGCTTTGTTAACAACTTCCCTACACCCTCAACCATTCATCAAAATGCTCTTCAGCCAGACTTTAACACCTTCCTCTTCCTCAGGATCTTGTTTCCCCAAATTGCTTTTCACTGAAGGCCGACCTTCCCCTAAACGCCACATTTCTGTGAGACCAGGAAGAAGGCTTGCCATTCTTCCAAAGTCCCAAAGAATTCCCAGCCCATTAGCCATCCCCCTCATTTAAAATATCTCTTGCTTTGAAAGCCTCCTAGTTCTAGCCCCTCAACCCTTCCCCTCCACCGTTGTCCACCAGCTTGCCTCTGTCTTCCATAGGTACAGAGTTTTCTTCTTTGTGCTAACTCCCTGCATATCAGTGTGTCCATCGCTACTGAATAAACCTAACGCATGAGCATGTTCATTTCAGTTGGCCTCTTTGGCATGTTCCTTCTCATTTTGAGCAGGACTGTGAGGAGGAAAGCCAATTCTGGGCAAGCAGCATGCACTTTCAAAACCAAACCATATGCCAGGTGGCAGATCCCAGGTCACTTTCTCTCTAAAACAGCTCTGGGGCTCCAGGGAAACAGGAGACTTTTTAAATAACTCCCATGCTATTCTAGCAGGATCTTAAACTCCTGGACCACAATGAGAAAAAGAAGCTGTTTGTTTCAGGTTGCCCCCAGGGCTCAGGTAGAATGCTACAGTATGACAGCAGGTTTTAAAGACAGCCAGAACATTTCAGCTAATCAGGGAATAGCTTGTCGGCAAGTGAAAAAAAAAATCTTTCAATAACAATATTAATAAAGAAAAGCCAGAGAGTTCCAGGAGGTTCTGATAACAAAGCACAAATATGTTACAGTTTTTGGTAAAAGGAACTCAGAATAGTTTCCTCCCTAGTTTCCTTTGCTTGTGAGTCTGCCTTTTCTCCTGTAGCTTAGCTTTATCTGTGTTGTGTCAGTTAGACTTGACCTGTGAGGGAAGATCTTTGCTTTTCATTTCTGCTAGCTGCATGAGTTTCTTGCTGGGCCAAGCTTTTGCTTCATCCCTTTTAATGGTTGACCAAAGAGGTAAGTGTTGGGGGTGAAGGAGGGAATCATGTTATTCAGAAACCGGAATAATTCTGAGAGTCCATTGAATGGAGAGGCTGGTCTAAGAGTCTGCCTTGGGCCTACCCTATCTTGGCTATTATTAGGGACTGAGGTGGGGAGGGAGTGTGGACTGAGGACTGAGGCAGGGGTCGGGGTAGGGGGAGGGTGAGTGGGGAAGCAAGGAAGAGACAATGTTTTTTCTCTGGGATGTTGAATTTATCTCTCAGGTACATACAGCGATTGCAGAGAAAACAGCTATTTAAAATGTCCTAAGCAGGGGCCCCTGGGTGACTGAGTCAGTTAAGCGTCCGACTTCGGCTCAGCTCATCATCTCACAGTTCATGAGTTTGAGCCCCACATCAGGCTCTGTGCTGACATCTCAGAGCCTGGAGCCTGCTCCGGATTCTGTGTCTCCCTCTCTCTCTGCCTTTCCCCCACTCACACTCTGTGTGTGTCTCTCTCTCAAAAATAAGTAAACATTAAAAAAATAAATAAAATAAAATAAAATGTCCTAAGCAGCTAAAAATCTTAAACTCTGAGTTCTAAATTTGATTCTGATTTAATTCATGAATGTTACACCCAGAAAGAGACTTAGGGATATTTACAAAGCTATACCCCTCTATTTTACAGATGAGCAGATAGAGTCCCCAGGAGAATATATCTACTTGCTCAAGGCAATGTAGCCATGCTCTTATCAGTATCATCTTTATAGCATTTTCCCTCCAAAAACAAACTCCAGTGCCCTAAGATCCATCCCTCTTAATGGTAAAAATTTTTTTTATCTCTACTAAAACCCTTAAAATTTTTATAGACTATTTTTTTCTGAGAAGTTAGTACACCTTACAGCCTCAATCTTTTCATTTCACATCACTCTTATTAAATAAGGGGTAAGGGTTTCTGGGGACAGTTAATACTCAGAAGGTGTGTATGACTTGTTCTAGATAAAAAGAAATTGAGAACAAAAGCTGGAAGTGACTTAGAAACCAAATCTATATTTAACAGAAGAAGTGACTTTCCAGAGTATACTCAGCAGGAAGGAGGCTTTAGATGTGGGAAATCACTATTATTAATCACACTGTCATGTAGGGCATTGAAGGCCATGACCTATTTGACTTGATGGAACCCTGAGCCAGTTTATTTCCTTACCCTAATCCTCCTGCTTCCTAGTCAAATCAAGGCTAAGCCACAACATGCATCTTTTTGCTTGTATTTTTTTTCTTTTCAAATTTTTATTTAAATTCTGGTTAGCTAACACCCAGTGTAATATCAGTTTCAGGAGCAGAATTCAGTGATTCATCACTTACATACAACACCCAGTGCTCATCACAAGTGCCCTCCTTAATATCCATCACCCATCTAGCCCATCTCCCACCTACCTCCCTCCATCAACCTTTAGTTTGTTCTCTAAGAGTCTCTCACGGTTTGTTTCTCTCTTCCCCCGTCCCATATGTTCATCTGGTTTTTTTTTTTCTTAAATTCCACATATGAATGAAATCATATGGTGTTTCTCTTTATCTGACTGACTGAATTTCTACTCTAGCTCCATCTGTGTCCTGCAAATGGCAAGATCTCATTCTTTTTGATAGCTGAGTAATATTCCATTGTATATATCATTTTTTTGCTTTTAAATGATTTCACTGTTCTGACTTAATACTTCTTTTTTTTTTTTTTTTTTTTAGGGGCACCTGGGTGGCTCATTCGGTTAAGCGTCCAACTTCATCTCAGGTCATGATCTCGAGTTCAAGCCCCGTGTCGGGCACTGTGCTTTCAGCTCAGAGCCTGGAGCCTGCTTCAGCTTCTGTGTCTCCTTCTCTCTCTCTGCCCCTCCCCACTCACACTCTGACTCTCTCGGTCTCTCAAAAAAAATGAATAAACATTTAAAAAAATTTTAATACTGCTTTTAAAAAAAATTTTTTTAATGTCTATTTTTGAGAGACACAGAGCGTGAACAAGGGAAGGCAGAGAGAGAGGGAGACACAGAATCCGAAGTAGGCTCTGAGCTGTCAGCACAGAGGCCTGACTTGGGGCTCAAACTCAGGAACCACGAGATCATGACCGGAGCAGAAGTTGGACGCTAACCAACTGAGCCACCCAGGCGCCCCTGACTTAATACTTCTATTTGCCATCTTGTATCATGCAAACAAACAGAAAGGCCAGTCTCTACCTCATATCTTTTGCTATGATGCCAGTCCCTTCTTCTGTTATGTCTTCAGTTGAACAGTTAACAGGGTCTCCATAAACCATTTAGTCTTGGCTGGACATGGCCAAGACAGAGGGCAGTTCCCTTGTTAGAGAAAGAACATTACTTTGTACTTTTCTTGACAGTTCCTTGATTGATTGCAATTCTTTAATCTTTCCATTTTACCCCTTATCGTAGCATTGGACCCCAAGAGCCAATATTTTATGGTCTTTGTTTTATGATTCCTCTTAACAGCTTCCCCTTGGTCCAAATGGAGAATGTCATGGGATTAAAACCAGTGGGTGTTGAGATGAAAACATCAGTTATGGGACCTGGAAGAATTCATAATCTTAGGTAGAAAGCAATATGAAAACCTTGCTGTGAAAAAATAACAACTTTTCTACAATCCCAGAAAAGTCATACAATGATTAATTATTTGTGAAACCACAGCAATGTGAGTGGACATTCCACTTGAAGAGAAGGTTATTGACTGGCAAATCTGGGTGATGGATAATTCTTTATTGTTTACTGAAATTATAATTTGTGGGGCGCCTGGGTGGCTCAGTCAGTTAAGTGTCTGACTTTAGCTCAAGTCACGATCTCGCAGTTTGTGAGTTTGAGCCCCATGTTGGGCTCTGTGCTGACAGCTCAGAGCCTGGAGCCTGCTTCAGATTCTGTGTCTCATTCTCTCTCTGTCCTTCCCTTGGCTCACACTCTGTTTCTGTCTCTTTTTTTTTTCCCCTCTCTCTCTCTCAAAAATAAACATCAAAAAAAATTTAAATTGTAATTTCCTCTAACACACCTGTCAGAGTAGTAATATGCCGGTGGTGGTTTCTGTTGAGAGAGCAGTTTGGGTTTTTCCCTACCTCACTCTTGTATGAAAAGGTCACTCCCTACCACTAGAGGTGAAAATATTTAAATGGCATTCCTTCGTTTTCAGTAGTATATCTATGAGCTTTCCAATGATTCATGAAAACTAAAACATCAACATAATGGGATGGGGAGTTTTCTTTCTTTCCTTTTTAGGGAGTTTTAAGTAGCAGCGGCTCTCAATTCTGCAGTGTGACTTTGGGTGGATAATTACTATAGAATACTGCAGACCTTTCTTCCCCCTGTAGGGTGATTGATTTTAACCTTTCTCCTCTGCCAAACCTTTGTTCTGTGCATGACATTTCAACCCCCACCACTTCCTATGTTCTATTTTGCTAAAGAAAATTGCATTTTCTATTTCTGGATAAAGCATGGTTGTTTGTGTCAGTCAATTTAACACAATACACCAATTCTTATTTGTACAGAGGAAGCACTAATAAGATTCTAGCAGGAGATGGGTCCTGAGCCCATGGCCAAGCCTCCTGTTGGGCCCGGAAGACGGAAGCCGCAATAATCCATTACTGACGAAGCTACTTAATGGTGATATAGCACCTTTTTGTCTCAGAGGCCTTCAGGTAGTATGAAGTCCCATTTCCTGACCTATCCACTCATCCTGCAGATGATGCGTGAACAGACAAGAAAATGGTTGTGTAGCATAGTGGAAAGGACAGGCATTTTGGAGAGTCTGACCCAACTTTTGATCCCTGCTTTGTCATTTGCCAGCTCTGAGCTGTGAAATACACTCCATATCCTTTCTGAGCCTCTGGTTCCTCATTGAAAATGGGGATAAAGATCCAGTTTCTAACTCACAGGGTTGGTGGGAGAATGAAATAAGATAATGAGCCCAAAGCTCTTAGGACAGTGCATGTTCCATGGGAGGCCCTCAGTAAGTAGCTATTATAATGAGATAGCTCCTATAGGGAAGAACATACTGCATTTTGATCAAGTAAGCTGTTACTATTATGCGCTGTCTTCTGGTTAAAAACGTGGGGATAGACCTCCCACCCTTTTGTTTCATAGAGTAGATCGGCTATGGGAAAAGTTTAAAATATTCGATTTCACTGTTTATGCCTTAAGTTCATTTGGCATTTAATGAACACCTGCTGGATGCCCTATTCTAAGTGCCTGAGTCTAGAAGTAAAAACAAGGAGCAAAGAGGCGGGGTGGTGGAAAGGAGAGAACACAGGGTCTGGAGTTGGGAGATGTGGTGTCGCATTCTGGCTCTGCTATTTACTATGTGATTTAGGCGGGTTCTTTAACTTGTATGATAATACATATGAATGGTTATAATCAGGGATGACACTCTAAATTTGACTGACCAGTAGGGTAAGAGCATTGACTAGTCAGAAAGCACTAGCTCTAGGAAACCAGTAAACTAGTACATTATCAGCCTCTCAGCGGAATATGAGCCCTGCTCTGAGTCCTGCTGGAACAGGGCCAAGAATGTAGCAGGGAAGAGCCCAGGGTTTAGTTTGGAGGTTGGGGGTTGTATTGTTTATATTTTTAATGTTTTCTGTGTGTTATGATGTTTTGACATCTTAAAACCTTTCTGGCAGGGACTAGTCAACTCTTAAGAGATGGCAAAGGGCTCAGCCTCCGGAAGCATGGCTTGAGCAGCAGACTAACCAATCCAGAACCTGCATGCTCCGGGAAGCAACACTCTTCTGCCCTAACCAGCTCAGGGCCCGGGACCAGGTAGCTAGGGACCACCTTAACAGCCTAAAGTCTAAAGAGACTCCAAACTAGCCAGTCCTGAAATGCTTACCCTGCCCTGCCTTGCCTTACCCAAGGCTCTGTCCTGGACTTTCCCCGGCCCCATCTTCTGCCTCCTGACTAAAACCTGGCATGTCCCCGAGGACCCTGTGTGACCTACAGTGCCTCCTGCTTCTAGGACCTGTGAGTATAAGACACCTTGTCTTCCTGAGTCTCTCCTGTGTCTTCTCTTATGGCCGTACTTATATCACATAAAGCACAGTGGACAGGGAGACAGGGAGATGATTGCCATATATTATGAAACATGTTATGATGAGAGTCTATGCAAGGACAGAGAGCACAGTGTAGGGAGCCCCTGAGGCTAGCTGGCAGGGTGGGGGTTGGGAATCCAGGAGAGATAAGGAAAGAAGAGAGAACATCTGCACAGAGTGCTGAAGTATGCACACGAGGGTTTGCAAGGCTGAGGTAGCCCCATGCAGAGGGAAAAGCACGTCCCACAGCATGACAGCACACACATGCATGATGTGGTGGGCTGGGAGGGAGCCTCAGGGGCTGTGCAAAGGATAAAACTAGAATGCGCATAGGGGCTTGATCTTCAAGGACCTTCTGAGCCGTGCTGTGCTATGTGAGAAGTGGTTGGAAAGGGGGAAACACGGGATAGAGAAGAGCCAGTGAGCAGTATGGCTGTGTTGGTCAGTGAGCGAGAGGAGGACCTGAGCTGCAGAGGGGTCCCAGGCAAGGAGACATGTCAGATATGGAATTGATGGAACTATGTCAGTGACTGGATATAGGGGTTAGGGGAGGAAGCAGCTGAAGACAACTCCTGGGTCTTTAATTCAAGTGACGAGTGCGTATAGGGATCCAAGAAGAGGGAACGGTTTAGGGAAATGCTTCTCTGTTGTTTGTGTAACTGCATCAGTCCCCTGACTCCCAGGTCAAGTAAGGCTTGCTTCTTCTTTCTTCTTTTTTTTTTTTTTTTTTTTGGGTCTCACAGCTGTAAATATTTCATGCCAGTGGCCATGTTTCTGTTTTATTTTGGGAATGGCACTTTAACTGGTTTTTCAGTTTAAACGACTCAGGAACTGAAGGGCCATTTTTGTCTTCAGGGATATGTTTGGTGCTGAAGATGGTAGACAGTTGGGTGTGGGTGAGGACAGATAGCGCCTGAGGTCTTGCAGCTTAGAAGTAACATCTTGTCATTTGAGGATAACACTGCCAAAGGTGCGTGGGTGTATCTTTGAAGAAACAAAACAAGGAAAGCATGACCAGCAATCTGATCTGGGCTAGGTGTCTAGAAAAGTCATTATTTTAGTTATTGCTTTAACTCTTATGGAGCTGCCTGACTGGCCTCACTGATGGCCCTGTTGTTCAAAGTGAAATGGCGCCCCCCCCCCCGCCATTGCTTTCAGGAGGTGGCTGGCCAGCCTGTCAGTAGACTTTTTTTGGCAGTGTCCTGTTATACCGATTCATTTAGAATTTTGCTTTTGTGTTTCCTCTCCCCACCGTCCTTGGCAGTAGCTAGTAATCGCCCACCCCCGAGGCTGTGGCATACAACAAGCCCCTGGTCCGTGTGTTCCAGCAGGCATCGTTTCAGAACCAGGAATGCTGCACAGGAGCCAGGCCTCACTATCTCCATACTGCTCTGCAGCACCGAAATAATTTCAGTGTGAGGCTGGCTTTAGAAGACGACCCCTTTCTTATTGTAATAGGTGCCTTTCCAACTTCCCGAGTCTAAAGAAGTTTGCAGTGTCTGGAATTTTCAGGACAGCACGCTCTTCAGGTGCTTTAAGTTTCCAGCTTTTTAAAAAACCTCCTGAGAACCAGGCTCTTTAGATCCACCATGTCATTCACTATTATAACCACTGCTATGGGCTACATTTATTGAGCTCTTCCATGCTAAGAGCTTATGCTCTTTAGACCCCATGCTAAGCACTTTACATAGATAATCTGATGTTCATCTTCACAACACCCCCGTGAAGTAGGACATGGATACCTCCAGTTCTCAGATGAGGAAACTGGGGCTTTGAGAGGCCACGTCAGTGGATCCAGCTCACCCAGCTCTAAGTGGCCAGGTCAAGAGTCCAACACAGACACTTATAACTGTAGGATTTACACTCCTGGCTATCATGTTCTATAACCCGGCATGGTAAATAAATATAACTTACCAATTTTAAAGAAAATGAGACGTAGGCTTAAAAAGGGTTTGGGTCCAGAACCCATGTCTCTCCGACTTTAAAGCCGTGTTGTTCTCTGAGGCACCAGGTGCCTCTGGTCATACCTTGTGAACAGAGCATTACTTTGAATGAATTATTTTATCATCACCTGACCCTGAAACCTGGGATCTTCACAGTGAGCTCGTGGAAGTGGTATTGCTTTATGGTGTGGTAGCTCTTCTGGCCTCACACCTTACTGTGCCATTCTTTCTCACCCTCAAGGGTGAAAAGTACATCAAGTGAGAATATTTGCATCATAAATTATTACTGTTAAATCGCAGTCAGTTTGGGCTGGCAACATTGCTGACTCTTCACTGTGTACCAAGCTCCATGCCATTAAGGCTGATATGTGGGAAGATTTCTACCTCTTTCGTTGGAGCTTATGATCTTCAGAGAAATACAGGACAGCTATTTATTTTTGTATTTATGCAAATTATATATACATACACAATATTAAAACGTAAAAACAACATATGGTTTAGGAAATTTCCATCAGTGCTCCAGGCATCTCCCGATACAGAAATAGCATGACTGCTAATAACATGGGCTCGTCAGCGAATAGAGATGACAGCCTCAGCCACACTCAGAACATGGGAAGTGGGGGGCTCTTCTGGGGATGGGTCCCATTTCTGTACTCACACTCTAGTTTTCCAGCTTCATTCATGATAAACAATTGCATTTTAAAGAAAGTTGATCAGTGGTTAAGGGGAGAAACCTAGACAGAAAAACTCACTTGTAGGACCCTGCCTTTCCTTTTGGGTTGGAACCAGGCAAAAGCACTGATCTGTGTCATATAGCAGATTTGACACACTTAGCAGAATTTTAGGCTCAAGCTCCTAAATCAGGAATAGAGAACATCTTAGAGTCCTCTAATGAGCCTAATCACCTCTCTTGCTAATCAGGCAGAAAGGAGAAAGTATTAAAGAAAACTGAAGAGGGAAGATAAGAAGGAAGAAAGGAACAGAGTTCTCGGACTCCATCTATATGCTGGGGTTGTGGTTTCCTACAGTCTTCGCAGCAACTAGGTGGAGCAGATACTGTGCTTAATTCCATGTTATTGGTGAGGAAACCAGGGTTTCAGAGTTTAAGGGATTTGCCTGAGATCATGCAGCCAGGAGGTGGTGTATACTCAGAATCTGTATCCAACTCTTTCTGACGCAAGGAAAAGCTTGTTCTTTTTCCACTCTAGCGAAAAGCTTTCCTGAAAGACTCCAAATCACTGCCAAATGGCATTTGCAGTCTTTGGGTACATCCTGCATTGAAAGTTGGCAGAAACCGTGGAAAGCAAAGGTGAGCAGTGTGGCAAGAGCACGGCTGGGGACTCTTCGGCTCTCTCTCCTCCCAGGCTGCTGGGCAGTAAGCATGGTCCTCGCTTTCTACACCAGGCTTCATTTGTTCTTTGTGCCACAGTGCAGTCGCGGGGCCTATCGTGCAGGAGGCAATTAGTTTTCCCAATATTCTCTAATTTTTGGCATGTACTGAATGCAGCCAGAGAGACTAAGCCAGGATCGTATCAAGGACTTATGCCTGTGTCTATGCAGAGGGATGTGCAGTTGCCATAGCAGCAATCAATCTGCTAAATAACTGGTAACATAAACTGATTCAAAGGCAAAGACTGATTTGGGTCAGAGAATCATACTCTGTAAAAGACAACTTCTCTGTGACTTCTGAGGATTTTTTTTTTTTTTTTTTGGCTTTTATGGATTGCCGTAGAAGTGCATGGTGAGGGGGCGCCTGGGTGGCTCAGTCGGTTAAGCGGCCAACCTCGGCTCAGGTCATGATCTCACGGTTTGTGGGTTCAAGCCCTGCGTTGGGCTCTGTGCTGACAGCTCAGAGCCTTCAGCCTGCTTCAGAGTCTGTGTCTCCCTCTCTCTCTGCCTCTCCCCTACTCGTGCTCTGTCTCTCTCTGTCTCAAAAATAAATAAACTAT
Organism: Cryptoprocta ferox; assembly: GCA_028646485.1. NCBI lineage: Eukaryota > Metazoa > Chordata > Mammalia > Carnivora > Eupleridae > Cryptoprocta > Cryptoprocta ferox. Next base: position 44,240,431 of record CM053568.1, read on the forward strand.
AAAAAAAAATTTTTTTTAAATGTCTAAAAAAAAAAGAAATGCATAGTGAGGGACTGCTCAGATGCAGGAGGGGTGTGTGCACCTCAAGAGATGAGCTATATGCTGCTCCCGGGAAACTTGGATGGGGAATTCCAGGGAACATGCTGTAACACTGCCCTTGCATATCAATCCCAGAGGCTTAGGACCAGTAGCAGAAACAATAGCATCCACTGACAGTACAGTGGAATGCTGCTAATTATTTTTAATCCAATATAAAAACTAGGTCATAGGTCAAGAGGACTTGGCATTCCCAGAGGTAGCACCAACGAATTTGTGATTTAGGTCATGGTGCTGAAAGGGGAAAAAACCTGTTCTTTCTTTTCCCCTGGTTTTTAGAACAGTACCAGGTAGTCTATTATCTCTGTGTTGATCTAGCCTCATTTTTGGGTAAACTTGGCTAGGGAAAAAGCATTTCTGGTCTATAGTAAGAGGAAGCTTGTTGTAAAGCAGAAACCACTGGTTTGATAATCTATGTTCCATTATGGGCCCTGCCACTTACTAGCTGTGTGATCTTGGGCATTTTACTTCTGTCCTTTTGGCCTCTGTTGTCAATACTATAAAATGGGAGTGGTGATGATGATAGGGATGATGATGGTAGTGGTGGTGATGGTTATGATGATGGTGGTGGTGATGATAATGATGGTAGTGGTGATGATGCTGAAGATGGTGGTGAGGATGATGGTGGTGGCAGTGATGATGGTGGTGGTGACACTACTTAACTTTCAGTTGCCTAAAATACTTTTTGGAGTGAGACAGAGGTAAAACTTGCCTCACAAGCTTAAAAAGTAAAGATGTCTGCAGATTCCTTTGCATAAGGGAGTATATTCCCTCATTTAAGTATCTTGATTTTTTATTTTTGTTATTTTCCTTAGTGGCTCTGAATTAAATGTGTAACAGAGTACTTGGCATGCAGCTATGGTTTAGTAACTGTTAGTTTCCTGTTTAAACAAAGCCTGAAAATTATTAGATGATCCTTCACCTTTAGATTGTGTTTTTAGTCACCAGAATTGGTGCTGCCAAGGAGTTTAGGCCCCAGGAGCCTGAAAGAAGGAGAGTCAGACTCCCCTCTATGTTTTCTGTTCCCTCTTTCTGACTCTGTGACTGAAAGTCAGGAGGTGAGGCAAGCACTGTGGGCTGAATTCCTGTCTAGAAGCCTCAACTTGCCAAAGTGCTCAGCCACAGAGCTGGGTCAGGAAAGCTGGAAATGAACTGTATGCAGTGTGCAATTTGACTCAGCCGTGCCAGCTGGAACACACCTCTAGGAGCTGAGTAGGTGAGTTCATTTGGAGGATCCTACTGTTTTTCAGCCTTTCAGTGGAAAGGATGGTGATTTCTGATGAAAATGTAGTCTTCAAGCCAGCTCTTTTTGCATGGACTGTCAGTGGGTTATAAACATCATACAAACAGGGCTGGGCTGCATTTTGAGCTTATGACCTGGAGGTTAAAGTTCTGCCCATCCCTTCCAATCATCCTTCCCCATGAGGTGGTATTTTTGCATTGACCCAGAGCTCCTCTACTGGTTTCTGTGCATGGCACTGCTGTAATTTGTGGCTTCGAAGTAAGTGCTCAATTTTTTTCCTGTGTATAGACATTGATTTTTCTTTTTCAATCTAGAATGCAGAGGGAACGGGTGCCTGCTATCTGAATATCTCTAATTAGACTACTCATACAAATCTACCAATTGACTTTAATAGATTGAATCCAGGTCTGCAACTGTTGGAGGGGAAATGAGGTTTCTTTGCCTCCCTAGTTATCTTCAGTACTTGCCTAAATACAGACAGATTTCCCAAATTCAAGATACTACGGTAAGCAAGAGTTGCCGAGAGCCTAGAGGCAGGATTTAATCATAATACAGGTAAATTATCTCTGCCGTGAGAGAATCAGAGCAGTAAATAAAATGTTAGTCTACTTCACTAGGAGGACATGTATGTTACAGTGCCACACGAACCTGCTTCCCTGATTATAGTTAGAGTCGAGTCTGACATTGAAGTCTTCCTTTTTTTTTCTTTTCCTCTTTATATTCTACTGAGCTTTGTTTACTTCAGCTTCTCCGTGTTCTACCAATTAAGCCCAAAATTGCCAGTTAAGACAAAATACATATGAAAGAGAGGAGGCTGTGAGAAAGTGGACAAAAGCAATGGAGAATAAAGTGAAAATTACTCATTTCTTCCTCTACACCTCATTCTCCTGGCAGCTGTGTTAGTAAAGGGGAGACTGAGGTTTGCACAGTGGAGAACCAGTAACTTAACCAGGTTTGAATCCCTTACAGTTGAGTACAGTAACGTCTCCCCTTATCTGTGGTGTCACTGTCCATGGTTCTGCTTTCCTTGATTTAAGGCACCCCGTCAACCACGGTCAGGAAGTAGATGATCCTCCTACTGAGATCTCACCAGAAGGTCACTAGTAGCCTAATGCTATGTCACAATGCTTATGTTGTTCTCCTCGCTTCATCTCATCATGTAGGCATCGTATCATCTCCCATCCACCAGAGGAAGGGTGAGTGCAATACAATAAGATATTTTGCGAGACCACACTCACATAACTTTTATTATAGTATATTATTGTAATTTTTGTATTTTTTTACTAGCTGCTGTTTTAATCTCTTACTGTGACTAATTTATAAATTGGACTTCATCTTAGGTATGTACATATAGGAAAAAACATGGTGACCATAAGGTTCTGTAGTATCCTTGATTTGGGGCATGCACCAGGGGTCTTCGGAAATATGCATCGTAGATTAGTGAAGGGCCTCTTGTAAAACCATGTAGGGGGCAAGGTTTATTATCCAAGCCTATCCTGTTTCCATCGTACCTCCGTGCCCACTGCTCAAGTTCCGGAGCGCACCTGTGGGCTCCTCCTTGTGCAGCATCAGTGGATGACATTTATTGGGGTTTATCCTCTGCCAGCCACTGTTCTAAGTGCTTTAGATGTATCATCTCAGAATTATCTTGCAAAAATCCTAAAAGGAAACTCATACCATTGTCATTTACAGATGAGTAAGCTGGAGCAACAGGAAAGTATAATACTTGTCTGAAGGTCACACGGTTTCAAAGTGGGAATAGGATTCAAATCCAGGCAGTCTGACTTGCAAGCATCCTTGCATTACTTTCTAATTATAAAAGTATTCTGTGTTCATTGTAGAAGGCCTGGAAAATATTTTAGAGACCTAGAGAAGAAAATGAAACTGTCCCTTTTCTCAACTTATCTGATAAAACCACAATTTTGTTGCATTTCATCCCATTGTTTTATCTAACTATTTAACTGTGCTTTATATACATTGCTGAGATCAGACTTCAGATATAGAGCATCGTACTTTTTTTTTTTTTTTTTTTTTTTTGCAGTCAACATTCTAGTGAACGTTTCCCCATGATATTGTTGTAAGTTCTTCTCCTGGAATTAACCTTGATGGAATTAACCATTCTCCTATTGTTGGACAGGTACAGTATCTCTAGTATTTACATTTTAATGGTGGGATAAAGGCCTGTTTTGCCCTAGGGGAAAAATGTATCTTTTTAAGGTATAAAGGCAGGAAGGAGTGACATTTGGGGGAGTCAAAAAAGTTCTTTGATCCAGATTTATTTTCCTATTTCAAATTGTCATTTTCCATTTTTATTTGTATATATTTTCTAAAACTTCTATTCAAGTCTGCTTTCCTTTTACACCTTTACTTACGGACAAGTTAATTCAGCCTTAAGATGGACTGACTGACAGTCTCTATAGCAAATCTTATTGAAGAACTGCAGTGGGTTCTTTTATGGCATATTTCTTGGTTTTTCTGGAAAATCTTTAGGGTTCCACTGTCTCCAGTTACATTTGTGCTGTTCACCCCAGGAAGCTACTTATTTTCAACTCAGTCATACACATATTGTTTGATACCTCCGTGTGTGTGTGTGTGTGTGTGTGTGTGTGTGTGTGGTGCTGGGTACTCAATTGGCCACAGGGAGTGAACCAAGTCACACATTGTTCTCATCACTGAGGACCTGTGAGTCTAGCCAAGGATGAGAATGAAGACCAAGAATTATAACTTTAATGATTAAGTGCTGTGATACATACAGTTAATGGTCATAAAGGGTTATGGGAACCTGGCTTAAGAAGCATGCTTCCTAAGGAGAACAGATTTCAGCAAAAGCTGTGGTTAAACGAGATGTCTTTAAGCTTAACCTGGAAGAATGATTATGAATTTTGGAGGCAGATAAGGTAGGCAGAGGGCATACCTTATAGATGGATGATTATGCATAAAGCCATAGAGGTGGGGCTTGTTCAGGATACACATACAGTGCAGGATGGGTCAGCAGAGGATGGATAGTGGTTGAAGATAAGGTTAAAGAGGGAGACAGGAATGAATATGGAGAGTGAAGTGCCAGCTTTAGAGATTTTGATTGTATTCTGTAGATGCTGGTACATGAATGAGGCAGTTAAACCAAGTGCGTGATCTTAACTCTCACAAACTCACTAGCTTGGAAGGGGCATCTTAGGTACCAGTTGGGCTACCCTTACTCACCTTTCCTTCTGTCCTCTTCCTGTTTTGTAACTTAGTTCCTTTTAAATTCTCTGGCCTCTGGAAAGTCATTCAAAAACTTTGCAATATCTGAATATGAAGCTTCTCAACTCTCAGTGTCTAGTGGAGCCATTTAGGACATTTGCAGTTAACCCATTCATGGCCTGCAACATTGTAGTCTAGTCTAGAGGACCGTTTCATTTCTGCCTTTGGTGTGTATTAGGTTTGATCAGCTGCTGTAAAAACACCATTGAAAGGTCAGTCACTTACTGCACTTGCTCCCATTTTAGTCTCCAGCAGGTCAGGGCAGATGTGTGTTGAAGAGTGGGACAACTGTGTTCAATGCAGTTGTTCATGGTCCCAGGCTTCCCTAGGAATTCCGCTCATGTTCCATTGGCCAAAACTCCGTCGTAAGGCCAAGCCTGCTCTCTAGGGGAGGCTGGGTTTGTGGAGAGGGAAGATGGCCCCCCGTAGAAAAGAAATGTGATTTGGTGAACAGCCAGTTACAGCGAACACAGATAGGACGATAGTTGCGAAAAACTTTTGCTTTGAAGGGAAGCATCACCACAAAACTACAAGTTGGGCTTTCCGGTTTGGGGATAGCCATGCTCATAGCTATTTAATCATTAATGAAATTTTAGCTAATTCAGTTTGGGCTTACAGTCTGGCTTATGTGCCCAGAGTTTCTATTTCTGCTTTTTATCTAGAATTTGTCTTTCATCTTTGTCCCTACTTGGTAAAGCTCTTACAGAGTAAAAGTGTTTATACCTTTTACTTTCCCTCTAATGTAGAAGTGGTGATTGTGAATCAGCCTTCAAGTTGTGAATGCAAAATTGAATATTCTATCAAAATAGTTTTCTCTATTAATTTAGCGCCACCTTAGAAGGTAAATCAAAAGCCTCTGAAAGGCTCAAAAACAGTAAGACAGTATGCTCAGGTGACATTTATAATAGAAGAAACTGAAAATTATTTTCGGTTTGATTTTATTTACCTTTATAAGAGTGTGACTCTGTTGTGCTTTTTGTCCTAATCTCCATATATAACATTTGCTGTTTTCACCCTGTCCCCCACCAGACGGATAAGTCTGCCATATAAGTCATGTTCTGTTTTGTTCTGTCACCTCCACACCTGCCTTATTTAATTCTATGCAATCAGGAGTGTGTTATAGAGAACATAATTAGCACTGCCAACAGACCAGCAATGAGGCTGTGTGTGTGTGTGTGTATGTGTGTGTGTGTGTGTGTATAAGACAGAAGAGATGCTGCTGGGTAAGGAAGTACATTTTAGTTTCAAGTTACACAGGAACTTTTGTAAGCCCCAAGGAAAGAAGTTAGAACAGAAAATGTGTTTTGATAATATCATTGACAATCAATAGATTTTTTTTTGGTTTCTCCCTTTGTCCCTTCCACCTCACCTCTCCATTGTTCCCTGACTGCCCATCCATCAGTCTAGGACAGTCAGAGTGAGAGACAAGGCTCTGGGAAGCCCCCTTGCCATCAGGTTAACTTCCTCAATAACTTCCTCAACTTCAGATCTCAACTCAAATGACGTTGCCCTAAGGAAAGCTTCCTTGACCAGTGAGGCTAGGCTCGGGGCTCCTGCGGTCTGCTTCCTTAGCATTCACATGCCTTGTCCAACACTGATCATGCTTCATCGTATCATTTTAGGAGGATTTTTAGTCCTCCTAAAAATCTCTTCTGGTAAATTATCCACTGTAATCCTGACACTTAGCACAATTCCTGGCACATAGTTGACACTCAACCAGTAATGGGAGGGAGGGAGGGAGGGAGGATGGGTGGATGGATGGGTGGTATAAACAGGAGAAACTGTAGAAACAGGCACACCTGGATTTCTCCTTTGACTCTGCTAGTTCCAAGCTTTAGGTTTGTGAGTAATTTATTTAATCTTTTTATGACCCAATTCCCATAGCTGCAAAATAAAGATGGTAGGTCCTAATTGCATCGTTGTTCTGAGGATTAAGCAAGACAATGTACATACAGCCCCGGGAGAATTCCCGTCACATAGATGCGAACGAAGTGTCAGTTCTGTCATCCGTGGGGAACAGTGGAGGACTTGAAACAGGGCAGTGACAGAGTTGTGCGTTAGGAAAGATGGCATCTGGCGGCATGGCACAGAAGAGCTGAGGAAGGGAGTAGAGAAACTGCTGCGTGACCCTTGCTGTGAGATGAGAAGGTCTGAACTTGCAGAGTATAGTTTTAGTCCCAGATGCCATGTCTGGGTCACTTTGTGGCACTATTTAAGTGATGTACAAATGTGGCAACTACTCAGTGAGCTGCCTCACTGAGCTCTTGCCCATTTTGCCAGGAGGTGCTGGCTTGGGTTAGTCAGGCTCCCAACCAAGTGAGCAACAGTGACTCATTTAGACCTTCTTAAAAAATGAGTTTATTTTGAGGATATCCTTCAAATGAAACAGGAAGGCTGTGGGGATTCAAGACAGCTCCTCTCTCCTTAATGCTCACCACGTCCCTGTCATGTTGTGTCTGCTTCTCTCTGTAGATTTGCTTTTTTATTTCGCTCTGATGACTTTCTAAACTCCTCTAGTCCAAATCCCACCGGGCAACTCTGTATTTGTCTTAGTCACCACAACCCCATGTAAAGTGTATATTGAGCTAGACCAGCTCATGGGTCCTCAGCCTTTCTGGGAAAGAACATCCTTTGGGCCTTTTCTCTCCCTGAAAATGAAGACCACTGGGGTAAACTAGAAAGGGACTTGGGGATGGTAGATATCATGACTGGCATGCCCAGGATGGAGCAGTGTAGAGGACAACACACCTTCCCTAGTACATTGGAAAAACCCATCCTATCTGTTGGCATAAACAGGGGCCCAGTGACATGAGCAAGAAGAGGAACATGGCTTCAGGATCACCTGAAAGAAGAGGTAATAGAAGATCATTGGACAGAATACTCCATGAAAAGTGCATTTAGCAATTCAGGAAGTATTTATTGGTGCCTTCCATGCGGCAAGCACTGTGTCAGGTGCTAAAGAGGCAGTGGTGGATAAGACAGAGTTTCTGCCCTCGTGAAGCTTATACTCAAGTGTGGGAAAATAATGAAAAGGCAAGCAAATCAATATGTGATGTAATTTCAGGTGGAGATAAGCCTATGAAGGCAAATGTAGTAGTGTAAGGGGCCACTGGATACGGTGGATCACCAATTCCATTCCCTCTTCCACATGAATGCAAAGATAGACTGTATTTTCCAACCTCCCTTGCACTTCAGCTGTGACCATTTGACAGAGTTCTGGTCATTTAAATGTGGGAAGAACTTATATGTGCCCCTTCCAGGCCTGACCCATAAACAGTTTCCACTTGTGGTCCTCTGAGCTCTTCCCATTTTGGCTGGCTTGGAGGAAGGCCACGCCTGCGGCAGTCCTGGGCCTCCTTTGTTGAAAATAGCAGAGCCATACATAAGATGGGATACTTGAATCACTGCCTGGAGGAAAGCTGCCTGCTAGGAATGCCTAGTACATTTGTTGTTGTATGAGTGGGAAACAAACTTTATTTTGTTAAGCCAGGGATTCCCCTAACCAGCAGTGTCAGCGTCACATGAGATCTTGTAATAGGGGTGCCTGGGTGGCTCAGTCGGTGAAGCTTCTGAGATCTTGTTATAAATATAAATTCTTGGGCCATACCCCAGACATACTGAATCAGAAACTTGGAGATATCTGTGTTTAAACAAGTCCTCCAAATGACTCTGATGAATGCTCAAGTTTAGAACTGTTCTGAGCCATGGAGATTCTGGGGCTTATGTGTTATGTCTGCTAGCATTATCTTAACTAGTAGAGTAATTTGAGTGGTGGGGTGGGGTTAGCAATTTGAAGTTTATTCATTTTCTTATTTTTGAGAGAGCACAAGCACGAGCAGGGGAGGGGCAGAAACAGGGACAGAAAAAATTCCAAGCAGGCTCTGCACTGTCAGCACTGAGCCTGACGTGGGGCTCAAACTCAGGAACCATGAGATCATGACCTGAGCCAATATCAAGAGTTGGATGCTTAACTGACTGAGCCACCCAGGCTCCCTGGGATTAGCAGTTTGAAATGGAGTGGTCATGGAAAGCAATTCCGTGAGCATGACATTTTAATTAAAGGAAGGAGGGAGCCACATGAAGATGTGGGGAAGATCCTTTAAAGCACAGGAAAGCAATGGCAGTGAACTTGAGGAGGGAACAAGTCTAGTGTAGTCACCTAACAAAAAGGAGACCAATATGGTCAGAGAAGAATGACTATGGGCAAAAGGCAGGAGATGAGATCAGAAGAGAAAGCTGGGGCCAGATCACATTGGGTCTGAGACACCATGGATAGCTTCGGATCTCTTCTAAGTGCAATGTGATTGATTTATTCAACATTTTTTTTATTGTGTTAAAATATACATGCTGTAAAGGTTACCACTTTAAGCCATTTTATGTGTACAGTTTAGTACAAGCATCAAGTGCATCCACAGTGCTGTGCAACCATCATCACTCGTCGTTTCCAGCACTTTTTCATCATCCCAAACAGAAACTGTACCCGTTGAACAATAACTCCCCATTCCCCGCTCCCTTCCAATCCCTGGTCATCTCTCTTCTACACTCTGTGTCTCTAAATTTGCCTATCTGAAGCTCCTCATGTAAGTAGAACCATGTAACATTTGTCCTTTTGTATCTGGCTTATTTCACTTAATACTAGTGTTTTCTTTTTCTTTTTTAATTTTTTAATGTTTTTATTTATTTTTGTGAGAGAGAGAGAGAGAGAGAGAGAGAGAGAGAGAGAGAGAACTAGTGAGGGAAGGGCAGAGAGAGAGGGAGACACAGAATCTGAAGCAGACTCCAGGCTCTAAGCAGTCAACACAGGGCCCAATGCAGGACTCAGACTCATGAACTGCAAGATCATGACCTGAGCTGAAGTCAGAGACTTAACCTACTGAGCCACCCGTGTGCCCCAACACTAGTGTTTTCAACGTTTCTCCATGTTGTAGCCGTGTATCAGAATTTCCTTCCTTAAGGTCAAATAACATTCCATTGTACGGCTATAGCATATTCTGTTCCATTCATCTAGTGGTGGACACTTGGGGATCCCCCTCTCTTTCAGCAGTTGTGAATAATGCCGCGGTGAACATCAGTGCACAGGTATCTCTGTGAGACTCTGCTTTCAGTTCTTCTAGGCCAACAAACTTTGTGTGTGTTCCTGTTGTGTACTGGGAGTGAGAAGATACAGAGGGGGGTGATGGTCATGGTGGAGGTCACTTGTGGGGAAGAGCACTGGGTGTTATATGGAAACCAACCTGAAAATAAACCATAAAGTTAAAAAAAGAAAAGACACAGAGGGCAAGGCACTCATTCCAGTCAATAGGAGTCAAGTGAAGATCAATTGTGATCCGTTGGAGTGATAAGGAAGGCTCAGTAGTGCACCAAGGAGTCACTGGATAGTGTCTGGGAAGGTTTCCTAGAGGAGGCAGTGCTGACTCAGTCTGAACAAAAAAACAGAAATTAGGCAGATGCAGAAAAGAGGGAGTGGTGTTCTTGTAGGTAGAGAGGGCCAAACGCGGAAGCAGAGGCATGAGTGTGTAATCCGCTAGAGCAGCCCGAACTGGGGCAGAGTGGATGAGTGGGGGAGGTGATAGGAGATGAGGCTGAAGAGGTAAGCAAGGGCCTGCCTCCCCCACCCCCCCCCCCCCCCGCCCCCAGTGCTGGCGAGAGATGTTAAGGAGCCTGACACTCATCCCTCAGGGCAGTGGTTCTTTATCTTCACTGCACTTGAGAATTGCTCACCAGCTTTCAAAAACCTCCAGTGTGGAACCTGAGTTCCACCCCCATACATTCTGGCTTAATTGGTCTGGGCCTGGGCCAGGACATTGGCATTTCTGAAATTTCCCCAGGTATTTCCAGTGTGCAGCCAGGGTGGAGAAGTATCGCCTCGGGCAATGGGAAAGCTTTCCGAAGGTTTTGAGCAAGGGAGTAACAAGATCAGATTCTTCTTAGCCACCTGCACATATTTCAGGGTAAAGTGAATTTTATGGCTGATGAGGCCTCCTTGGGGAAGAGGCCCTTCTCTGTTCTCCGAGACTCAGTTTGTTCCACTAAACTTCACAAAAATGAAGATACTACTCACACACCTCAAAGGCTGTTGTAAAGACTGCATTTCATCCCTGCTCAGAGCAGATGGAGGAGACCACGTGTTCTGGTCAGAGGTGACGGCCGCTAAGGAACCAGAGGCAGGCGCCCCTGGTTCGCAGAGTTCTGAGTGGCCATGGCTGTGGCCTTGGCATTCACCTGAGAAAGACAAAGGCAGCCTCGTGTGTGCGGCTGTCTCCTCCTGGGCCGAGAGAGCTGGCCAGGATTGCATAGCCTCTCTGGCCTTGGCACTCTGCTGGGATCAGCCAGAGTCTCATTTCCTTAACGGGAGACTTCCTGATGAGCGAGATGAATTTACAGTTTGTTTGACTGGAATGAAAAGTAAAAGCTGATGCAGCTGTGCGTGGTAAGGATGAGGGAGAGAGCGAGGGGCACCTGCCTGCTGACTTCATCGCCGGCTCCATGCTGTGGCAGCAGAGTCCTGTGGTGTCTGCTTGTTTCCGTCTCTTTTTGGAGCAAAATATTCTATAGCAGAGCTCCTTCACCTGCTCCCTTCCACCCCTTCCCAGGAGGGCGGTGTATGACTGGGTTCATACAACAAAGAATAAGAAACAGGACTCTGAGTGGTATTTTTTCTTCGGGCATAACAAGCCCTTAATTTTCTGGGGCTGGGGTTGTCTTTTTCTTCGCCCTTCTCATCCCTAAGGGCCTGAACCATGCCTTTGGTCATTTGGAGCCTTGGGCACATTAGGTGGACAAAAAAATTGTGTGCTCAGTTGCCTGAGGGTCGGTTAGAATGGATTGTGCTAGGAAGTGGGGGGAGGAATGAAGATGGCTTGTGTAGCCTTGAGACCTAGAGAGAGATGCAGGGGGCAGTGGGTCTCTGTGTATCTCTCTTCTTCCAATGCAAGTTAATAGAAAGATCTGGCCACTATCCTAGGTGCATGACCATTATATGAAAGTTGCTCCCAGAGAAGTAAAGTCCCAAGCCTCTCCTACCCCATTGATAGTAGAGCCACGCCTGTTGGGGGGGGGGGCGGGAACCCCAGCACATTGGGAAGCATACACCAGAGTCTTTGCTTGCATATCCTCGACGCTCTGCATTCTGATGTGATACGTAGACTTGAAGTCATTGCACATCTCTGCTCTCTTCCATTCTTGTAAGTAATTGAGTAGTCGATGTCAATTTTGGGGGATTCTAGATCCAATGGCCTGCATGTTAAAGGCTGCAGTGTTTTTGTTCTCACCGGATCAGAAGCCTCACCTTCTTAGCTGGATTTATTTTTTGGTTTGGTACTACTGTTTCGCAATAAGCTGGTTTGCCATTATTTTAAAATAACACCATGGGGTTAATAGTGCATTCAGGGCAAGAGTTCCAGCCTGTGGCTGTCTGTGGGACTGTCCTGGAGCCTTGGCCCAGCAGGGGGCCCTGTGATTCCTAACCTCAGTAACAGGGCCTGGCCATGCATGCACGCTCAGATGACGGGCCATCTGTGCCCTGCCTTGCGCCAGCTTATAAAGTACCTCACTTGACAAATTAAAGGTGAGGAAGCCTTAGGCTTCTTCACTTCTTATGAATGTGGATTCAGTCCCTTTTAAGTTAGGCGAGCATGAAGAAATCAGAGAAAGGACCCTCCTGAAAATGCACTCGACATGTCTTATAAATTACTTCATTGAACGCTCACCAACCTTATGAGGCAGGTATTTGTATCCTTATTTTATAGATGAAGAAATTAAAGCTTCAGATGACTGAGCGACCTGCCCAAGATCACACAGCTAGACTGGTGGCACCCAGAATTCAAAGCCAGGCATGAAGTGCTGGGCTCTATGCCCAGATTTCTCAAAATGTCAACTATTAACATTTTGGGATGATAATTCTCTATTATTTGCTCTGTGCATTCTATGGTGTCTAACAGTATCCCTGGCTTCTATTCTAGGTGACAATAGTACCCCATTCCTCCCACCCCAAATGTAACGGCTGAGAATGTCCCTAGACATTGCCATTTGTGGGAAATTAGTGGGAAAAATCATCCCATCCCCAGGTGAGAGCCACTGTTCGATATTAATTTGTATATTTTCTCAATTCTTACAACAACCCTATATATTACATCCCATTTCCTCCTCGTTTTGCAGAGAAATTATTCAGAACCTAGAGATAGTGTGAGCTGAACAAGGTCATACAGGTTGTATAAATAGGTTGGGAATATAGCACTCTGAGTCTCTTGTTTTTTCCTAGGTACAGAATGGTGGAACCTGTATTAAGACCAGGCAAGTGTAACACCAAAGGCGTTTTTCTTTGCCACTTTACCAGACATTTGGAAAGTTTAGTATTTTTTAAAATAAACCAGAGAGCTTGTTAAAATTCATATTCATGATAAATTCAAATCCAGAGGATCTGTGGGGGGCACAGGAGTGTGTATTATAAAACCCACCGTGATTTGGGGGTGCCATGGTTTAGGGAACCTGAATTGAGATACACTGAACACTGTACTTTGCTGTGTTTGAAGTGACTCTAAGATAAAAATTTAGGAAAAAGAATGGAGGTGATGACCTGAAGTGTAAGTACTCTGCCGAATCCGGTTGAATTGCCAGACATAGAGGGTGATGAATGTGTGTTATATCGAGTGACCAGCAATGCTTGCTGGGCTAAGAGATATTGTCTAGACCTTGGGATGGAACATCGAATGCTTCAAATCCTATCCACCCCCTCATGTTGAATCCTAAGGTTGAGTGGGCTGCCTCGTTTGGAAGCAGTGCATCCTGAAATTCTAAAAATGGTTACAGTTAAACAAAAACAGCTGTGTCAATTTCCAATTTCCGCTCTATTCAGATTCACACCCTGCCTCCTCTCTTCTCTCAGAGGCTCTGGGAGGGACATAGGCCCACATGCACATGCACACGCATGTGCACGCACACACACGTTCTGTTGCCTTTCTCGCACTCACCCTCAACTTCATTTCTCCATGGAGAAGGAACATTTCTAGTTTTCCAAAAAGGAATCACAATCAAGAGAAGCCACAAGAGCCCAGACTACAATAAAATGCTACAATATGCTTTCAAGCTGGAGCAGCTACAAAGCTAGGAAGGGAAGGCGGCAGTATAATGCCTATTTTTATCTTCAACTATAATCTACCCACTTGTGGTTTCATAGCTGTCAGGAGCCAGGGAAGGACACGTAATCAGCCCACCGTTCTCCCTTCGCATCCTCCAGTCGTGTGACACAGATGTGGGTGTGTGTGCGCACATACACAGACATTTTAAAACAACTGTCAGAGGGTTTGATTGAACTCATACCTGAGGCCAGTCTGGGATTTTTTTTTTTTTTTTAGAACCTGTCTTTTTGTCCATTATTTTGTGGCAACCAGAAGGTGAAAAGCAGGTGATTAAAACCCATGTTCTAGATATCACGGAATTAAAGGAACAGCGGTACACCCTCTAGTCTTCTTCAGCCTTGGCCAGACTGGGTTATGGGCATGTGCTAACTTCCTGGACACTACATACTAATATGGAGATTGCCTGTCTCCTTTAGAGGAGGTGAGCATGGACCGGTGGAAATAGCAGCCTTGGAATCAAGAGACTGCCATGTACAAGCTCTGTGACCTCCAGCAAGCTACTCAACCTCTCTGGACCTCAAAATCTTCATCTGTACAAACAGAATAAAACCACCTATAGGATGGGTTGTCGAGAGAATCCAGTAATGAATGTAAACCCCAAGTGTTACCACATGGCAGAGGCTAAGAAAATGCTACTTATTAATAGTATTATTTGTGTTACTTCTGTTTTATTTGTAATATAACCTTAGTGGTAGAAGAAGTTGTAGCTTAGGGGTTGGTTTTTACATCTCTTCTGTATTATCTGTTGTTTGCAGGGGTTACTCTCCTGTATCGCTAGCATAGCGTATTGATGAGGCCACACAGTGTTCCTGCAGCAACGTCACAGGCAAGTCACAGGAGGGACCTCCTTTATGGTGTGATGGTAAGACTTTTTGCAAGTCGGTGATGCCCTAGCATTTTCCCTTTACTTCCTGGTAGACAAAGGACTTCAAATCTTCATGGAGAAGCCAGGCCCTTGAAAACTGCATCTCTCAGAGGCTTCCTCTTTAGCTGTTGCAGTGACATCTCTGTGTAAATGGAGGAGCTGGGAGTAAGTTTGATGATGATTCCTCAGTAAGTCATGACACCAAGAGTCACACAGAGCTCTATTCGAGTGCTGCCCTGCCTTTTATTAGCCACATGAACTTGTGAGTGTTGTTCAGCCTTTCAGGGACTCCATTTCGTCATCTGAAATAATAACTTGATTAGGTCAGAGGAAGGGTGAAGATGTGAAAACAGTCTATAAGCTCTGTGGGCCAGAGGACTATTAGCTAGTGATCGTGATCGTTAGAGGCGGCAGAGGGATGATCCCACCTTCCCAAGAGCTTAAGTCTCAAGAATCATATTTGCTCATGTGGGCCCCAAACCAATTTTTGTAAATGAAGCCCTGTGATTTTTGAGTGCTGTTTTTGCTCTTTGCTTTACCCACAGCCTGCGTGCAGAGCCCGAGCCATGCACCACACAGTCAGTTCTTTGTCTGGAAGCTCATTAATTCAGCCACAACTTCCACACAAGAGCAGCTGTTTGGTGGCATCTAGCTCACTGAGAGGGACACACAGGTACTGCTGCTGCTATTAAGCACTTACAAGATGACAGATTGCCTCAGTGAAGTGTCCATGTGCTTCTCCATTATAATGCCTCAGGTTGAGAGAAAAAAAAAAAAAGCCTGGACCCTCCAAAAAGCTTTCACAGATTGGAAAGTGCACAGTTTGGGGGTGTTTAGCACTTCAGCACATGCTCTGTGACTGTGCATTCAAGGCAACATGTCAGAAGAAATTAGTCTGCAGCAGGCCACATATGTCAGCCAGCCGGTGGGAGCATGTGCCTGACACCCGGGCTAGGGACTCCGAAGAAAAGGCTGCTTACCTTAAAACCCCCTCAAGTTTAGCATGTTGAAGACATTGGCCAGCCTCTCCGGCTCCAGTCAGGTATTGCTGAGAAGCACGAATGTGGATAAGGAAGAGCTAGTCAGTACCAAGAAAAAAAGAATGGAATCTCTTGTCATTTACTCTGAGTTTTAGGCAGAGAGAGATTGCACATGCTAGCACACTTAATACAACAATGTTGCCAAGTAGGCAGTATTGATACTGAATTTATAGATGGGGAGATCAAAGCTCTGAGAAGTCATGTGGCTTAAAAGTCATCTAATGAGAGAGTCCCCAAATAGATGTCTTAGCATCTGGAGTGTACGGATACTCCTTCTTTCATGGAGCATGTGCCTGTAAGGGCCATGACGTTGATTTGCTTTTTGAACACACACACCAGCACTTATGTATTTGACTGACATCTTCAAAGCAAGAATTCTGACAAGGCCTGTTCTATAGCCGGTGCTCATGTTCAGACCTCATTGGATTCCTGTTTGGGAATCTCCTTCATTTTTTTGAACAGACCTAAGAACAGTGAGTTATGGCCTCTTGCAGATGGCTTTGACCAGCGGTCCAGAGAGTGATTAGGATTCTGTTGTTAAAGTCTAGGCAGGAGATGAGCAAGAGTCAAGGGCTGCGGCGGTAGAGGCAAGGGCAGACATGAGAGAGAACTGAAAAGGCACAGTGAGCAATTTAGTAAGAGAGGTGCAGGGAGCAGCGTTTCCAGCTTGGGATGTTGTGTTGATGGTGGTACAGCTTCCTAACTGAATATAGGAGGAAGAGGACCAATTTCCTTGAGGGAGTTGGGCAGTCAGACTGGGAAGGGATCAGGCAGAATGTGCTCCATTAAGACTTCAGGCACGCAGCTCTAGGTTTGGAAATCAGCTGTTTAATGTTTGCAGTTGGTAAATGAGTGATCAGAGGAACCATGTGTGATGGTTAATTTTATGTGTCCGTTTCACTGCGTGGAAGGATGCCTAGATTGCTGGTAAAGCAGAATTTCTGGTTTCCTTTGTGAAGGTGTTTCCGGTAGAGATTAGCATTTGAATCAGTAGACTGAGTAAAGCTCACCCTCATCAGGGTAGGTGAGCCTCATCTAAGCTGTAGAGGGCCTGAATGGAACAAAAAGGTGGAGAAAGGGCAAATTCTCTCTCTTTCTTTCCCTCTCCCTCTCTTTCTCCCTTTACTTCCTGACCTCGGATGTCCATCTTCTCCTGTCCCCAGACATTGGAGCACCTGGTTTTCTGGCCTTCAGATTCCAGGACTTAGACCAGCCGCTTATACCCCCACCACATGCAGTCCCCCTGTGCAGGTTCTTAGGCTTGTAGCCTCAGACTGGGAGTAACATATTAGCAATTTGGTTCATGGGCCTTTGGACCCAAAATGAGTTACACCACCGGCTTTCCTGGCTCTCCAGCTTGCAGACAGCAAAACATGGGTCTTCTCAGCTCCATAATCAAATGAGGCAATTCCTAGAGTAAATCTTCTCTTATCTGTATCTATATCTATGTCTGTATCTGTATCTATATCTATATCTTTCCTGTTGCTATGATGAGGAGAGCAAGAAATAAAGAGGAAAGACCACTGGAACTTAATGATGTGTAAAGGGTGTGAAGAAGGGAAGAGATGTTAGTGACTCCTGAATTAGCATCACCTCTGTTTCAAGCATATCCCTGTTGATAGCCAGATTCAAATTGACTTAAATGTGTGAGAAGAGGAAGAAGAACGTGATTGTATTGTTTGGGGCGATCATCTCCTCCAGGCTTGGCCTAAGACTGTCAAAGGAGGTGGGCTGATGCTAAGTGACAAGTCAGATGCTGCCAGGCTTGTGTGCACAACACAGACACATGCACAATGCACCCCTCAGCTGCACAGTCAGATGACTTGGGCTATACTAGATGAACTCTGCTTTGAAGGATAAATTTGGGAGAGAAAAGTTCAAGCTAATATTCCATCCTGCTCTGCCTAGTTCCTGACTAGTCTCAAAGTGCAGAAGGAAGACAGAGTGTGGTGTAGGGCAACAGGAATAAGAGGCCAGCCACTGCAGCCGGTCCTCCTCTTTGGTCCTCGTCAAAGAGTTCTTCCTCATGCTGAATTAACTGTTTCTTCCTTGGACGGGGATGTCGATTTGCCTAAACTGTGTGGAGTGTTTATGTTCTCAGGGGCCAGTGCTCCAGGGGCTCAGATGGGGGAAGACAAAGACAGAACCAAACCTCGAGTCTTAACCACCTGTGCACACTTAGTACCGAAGTGACTTTGCTTCTCTGTGCCTTAGTAGATTACACATTTGTCCTGAGATGTTAGAAAACACTTCTGAGGCTTACCAGAGTGTGTTCACACATGCATGCATACACACCTACTCATAATGTCTATTTCACACATAACCAGTTCTCACTGATCTGAGATGACCCAAACAAGGTCACAGTAAGGCCATGGTTTCTTTGGTCCCAGAGTCACACAGCATATTACCTCCACCTGTCTTCTTCCCCAGATTTCCATAGGGTCCCCCAGGGTTGCAGCTTTTGTCAAAAGGAGTTCTTCTCCTTGACTATTTGCTGCTGCTTCCCAGGAGAATGAAAAATCTGATGCAGCCCTTAGGGCTGCCTGCCATCAATGTGGTCATCTGGGCAAGTAATGAGACTCAGTCCAAAACCCAGAAAGTACAAGAGATTGAGATTAGCCAGGTGTCATGCTCCTGGTTTCCCAGGGCCTTGCTTGAGTCCCTAGAGATCTAAGCATAAGCCTTATAGCTTCTCTCTGTGGGTCTGGCCCTAGTAACCATCCTGCATCATTTCCAACCTCTGACCCATTTGCTCTACTTCAGCCACCCTGGTCTCCTCTTGTGGTCCCTTGACCATGCCAAGCATACTGCCACCTCAGGGCCTTTGGACTTCCTATATATTCTACATGGAGCAATAACTATTCTTGTCTGGTATAACTTAGTAGCTCATTGATTTCTTTTAGGTTTCTGCTTAAATGCCACTTCCTTGGAGAAGCCTTTGCTGAACACCCCATATACAATACCAACTTAAGTATCTTTTTGGCATACCTGGCTTAATTTTCTTCACAGTATACCTGACATTACATTTGTTTATTGGCTGTGTTTGCATACTGGGATATAAGCTCCAGGAGTTCAGGGATTCTGTTCATTGCTCTATCCTCAGCACCTAGAATGGTACCTGCCACAGGGCAGGTGATTAATAAAAGTTTTGTGAATGAATGAGAGAATAAATGAACCAATAGTTGAGGGTGCATGTGTGGCTCCAAGAGTTCTCTCTCTTGGCGGTATGTTCTTCGAACTGATTCATGTCATACTTGAGAAAGAAAAGATTCCCTTCTTTTTTTTTAATTCTTTTTAATGTTTATTCATTTTTGAGAGAGAGCATGAGGGGAAGAGGGGCAGAGAGAGAGGTAAACACAGACTCTGAAGCAGGCTCCAGGCTTTAAGCTGTTAGCACAGAGCCCTAGGTCGGGCTCGAACTCAGGAACTGCAAGATCATGACCTGAGCCGAAGTCAGACATTGAACCGACTGAGCCACCCAGGCGCCTGGAAAAGATTCCCATTTTCATAGAGTTTTTATTCTAGTGGTAGAGGAATATTTTTAAAGTGTGTACATTCTTTAATTTCAGATGCTGGTAAGAGCTTTGAAGGAAATGAAAGAGAGAAATGGGAAAGAGCAATTGGGTTAGGATGACCAAAATACTTTTACGTAGGGTGATGGGAAAAACAAACTTTTACGTAGGGTCTCTGGGCAAGTGAAGAACTGAGGAAGTACCAGGTGCCAAGCTGCTGATGTTGGAATAAGGTTGGTGTATTTGAGCAACACAAAGCCAGTGTGGCTGGAGCTTAGTGAGTAGGAAGGAAAGCAGTAGGAGCCTGGACAAGTGCGTGGAGGTCTGGTCACTTAGGATCTTGCAGGCCATGGCAATGGGAAGGCATCCCTGGAACCAGGTTGGCAGGTCGGAGGTGGCTTCCCCTACAGTATACACGTTACATACCTTACCTGGAGCTCCACTCAACTCCACATGATCAAGAGCCCTGCCCCTTGGAGAATTTCCTTTCTGAGGCTGCATGAGGTCCTTTTCATCATCTGCTTTTGTTTACTAACAGGATAATCCACACAAGTTTTTAAATGTATATTTTTGACAGTCACCTGAGAATGAGTCAAGGTTCCATTCCTCCTTGCCCCCTTAATGCTAGTAGATAAGGAAGGAGATGATACTTGAGTGTCTCCACTCCAGACCACGCCCTTGAACTGCTAAAAATGTTAGTGCACGCTCATATAAAATGTTCTGTCTATCTCTCTTGTTCTCTCAGCTCTAAATGTCTGTACTTTTTCTGCGTTTCTGGTAGAAGATCCTTTTTACTTCCAGCATTGGGTTTCTAATGTAGGATGGCTTACATTTGTCTACTAGTTCAGCAAATTTCCATGATTTTAAGCCACTGAAAGAAACTTTCAGGCACAGGAATTCTAGAGAGATACAGTTTATGGCATCGCAGGTTTAAAAAACTCCTTGAAAATTTCCACCTTTAAATGTTGTTTCTAGTAGGAACAGGTTATTGGGATAACTGGGTGGCAAGTTATTACCATTTTGCTTACTTCTTAAAATCTTGTTAGGCCTATGCTTTAATACTCTTTCACATGGTTGATCCAAATCCACTGCATATTAACCGACTGCCCAGTGGATCATTGGGCTGAGGTGGCCTGGCATCAATCCAGAATAGTGGCAACTCATCCAAAATCTGCAAAGGAATAATTGTCATTTTAAAGAAAATAATTTCCTCTCAAAATGCATTCTTAAACTTTGATGCCCCCCACCACAGATCTGGTAGCAAGCTCTAGCAGATGACCAAAAAAACAAACAAACAGCAAATGAATATTAATGGAGAAATTCTGAAACAGTTGATCTTGCTGGTTTGACAGCTTGTTTCTTTGCGGACATGTGGGCTCCCGGTTCCACATATAGAATTTTTCTCCTAGTAAAATTGTGCGTGCTTCCTCTGATGGAGCTCTCACTACGGTGATATTTTAAGGTGGTTGGCAGAGCACGGCATTTTGCAAAGAGCATTCTTTATTCCGGGTTCTTCCCTTTCATAACTTTGAGAGCCATTCAGTTGCAGGGATCAGCTGAGGTCTGTCCTTTAGGAAGTCCCTAGATAGGATTCTATCTCCCTCTGCCACTGGAACTTTAGAATGTTCCTGCCTGGTTTGTAAAAAGCTGTATGTATGAAGATGAGGCCACTTGACAGTAGTCAGGGGTGGAAGTCCACATCCATTTATTCATTTATTCAGCAAGGATGGCCTCCACTATGTTGTGCTGAGCCTTCTGTTGTCAGCTTGAAATCACCTCTGTCCACATCTGACGTCTTGCAGAGGAGAAGCTAGGAACAGTAAGTCTCAGTATCCCTTTCCTTACGCGGTTCCAAGTTAGAGTCTGCCAGTGAGAACTACTCATGTGAGATTTAGGAGGTGGATAGAAAAAGAGGCCATTATACTCCAGAGGCAGTTTGGGCAGATGTGTGGACAGATGGTAGACTCACGGCTTACAGAAGCTTCTGGCAAGCTCCTGTGAATTACCTGCTTTGTGCTCCAGGCACTGGAAATAGTCAGTGTGGCTCTTTCTGAGCCCTCAATTGAGTGTTGCCAGCTAATCCAGGCAGTGGGGGCTTCCAAGACGTTCTTGACTTTTGCAATAGCTTCTTGGGAACCACCTGTTTTCACTGCTGCAGGCAGAGATCTTCAGTAATGCTTATCGGTTCTTTGCCTGCCGTTCCAATGACTGTGCATGCCTCTGAACCCCTTTATTCAAGCCCTGTGTACTTGGAAGACTTAGAAGTTGGAAGTTTAGAAACTGGAGTGGGGGGTTGGTCCTGTCAGCCACTTTGACTGCAGCTGACCTCCACAATCCCATAGGCTATCATCAGATGGGTCAGATTCATCCTTCAACCAGCCTAATAATCCCCTTTGACAGCACCATCTTTGTGAAAGACAGTCTCTCTCTATCACATAAATCTCAAAGGACTTGAGAAGACACTAATCTGCTCAGATTTGACATCCTTGGACTTACAAGACCCTCCTTGAACGTGTTTACATTTTCAGTGTTACCAGCACTTGGGAAATATTTCCACTTGCCTTGGTTTTTCTTATAACTATCGGCTTTAATGTAAAACTTGGCTGGTATCACTCTAACGGTTCTTCTTAGACTCCAAGTTAAATATACAAGGCATGGGCAAATCAGAGTTTTTCCTAAGAATATACTCTTACCCAAGATCTGGGTCAATTATGGGACTTAAACCTGATGTAACAGAGCTCTACTACTGCCTCCCAAGTTCGCTCAACATGCACTTGATCATGTAAAAATGTTTTCATCTTAGCTGTTTTACAGAGAAAAAGCAGCATAGAAGTTCAAACAAAATAAATTTTAAAATAGATGGAAGCAGAGTGAGGGATTAGCTCTGTAGCTTGAATGTTTAATGGATGTAGGTAGGCTCAGAGAGCCAGCTGCGTCCATCTCCACCATCAATTAATCCTGCTGAGTAGACCAAGGTCTCTTCTGGATCAGCATCAGGACAGGCACTGATGTGGGTATTTGCCTCCGTAGTCCATGCTCTGACTGACAACCCCCCTCTTCTGATCAACACATTCTTCTTGACGTGTTAAAACATTCAATCAGGTTGTAGTCAAGTTATGCTTTATTCCGTATTTGGGGCCAAGCCTCCACTGTTGTATCACTTTTATGGCCCTACCAGTTTGTAAAACATTGAAACCTTTCTTCCTAGTGAGGAGTCACTGCTCTGAGTCTTTGTAGTGACAGCAGACTTGATCCGAATCCTGTTTTGGCCACCTCAGGCACCGTGACTGAGGGCACTTTCATCTCATCGAGTCTGCGTACACTCATTTAAAACTGGGGACAAGCCATAGGGTGTTTGTGGGGATAAAATGAGGTAAACATGTGTGCAGAACACATTACACTGAATTGATAGCTAAAACCAAGGCCACAAAATAAGCAACTTGCTCCTCTAATTTCATATTCTAGGCAGTGAGAAGAAAAGGTGGAGAAGATGCTCCCGACCAGTGGCACTCTTTATGTTGTGGTATTTTTCTGTTAATTTCTGTGGTGGACTTTTTTAAATTTTTTTTATGTATTAGCATACTGACTGAGGGTCTTCATATGTTATGAAGATCATGTCTCAGGAGCAAGGAAATTGGATCCAGTGTTTTCCCATAGGAAGAGATGGCCAAGGAGAATGGACTTTTTATTCCTATCCTGTGGCCTGGAAACCACTTCCTTGGAAATTGTCCTAGGATTCCTCAGTTTCCCCAATGCAGCTGAACCCTTGCCAGTACCACAGAGACACATAGTAGGGAAAGTGCGAGTTTACCAAGTAGGGCAAGAGTTTACCTGTGCAAAACTCTTCCTCCCATTGATGACTCCCTACGCCAGTTCCACAAGCTGTATTCCATGGCTTCTTAGAGAAAGCAGCCATGGTAAACAATGCCCTTTTAATAGTAAAGGTTGCATCATGTGGTCTTCTAAGTGCTTCTTGAACAATGAAGCTCATTTCCCTATTCTTAAATGTTTAGAATATATGATTCTTATCTTTAAAGTCAAGGTGACAAATAAGAGTAACCTCAAGTAGCAGCACAGATTGCTTGGTAGAGGCTGCTGATCTATTATACTTTATTAGGATTGTGAGGCTACAATCAAAGCCTTGATTGATTAACAATATCTGTAGTGGGTATGGGAAGGGGTAAGTGCAGTGTACCTATAATGCATTTTCCTATCCTGTTTTACAGTCTCTTTGATTCTCATTCAAATAATAACTTTTTTTTTAAGGTTACAAAATGGCAGACTGAATGGATTCGAGGAGCTTTTCTTAGGAAGATGATAGAACACAAACTAAAGAGATACCCATTCCTAAGCAGAGTGTTTTAGATTTCAAATCGGATGGTGCATTGTTATATGTGCAAGATGGGTTTTCTGGTGCTTACACCTACAGGCAATGAAAAGAAAAATATGTATTCAAGTGTACATAATCAATATGTTCTAGCTTTTACCTCTGTCTGCTAGAGTAGGGTATGTAAGCTTAAAATTTTCAGTCAGTGTTTTACTTTCCTTTGGGGTATTTGCACAGTGCCCTCTCCCACAGTGAATGCATTCATTTCTTCATTTCCTTTTCTCTCCAGCCCTCCACCAACATTGGTGTGCTCAGAAGCCACTTAATGGTGTCTTGCTGCTACAGGTACCCACGGAAGAAGTTTGAGGTTGGTACCAAGGATACCAACTATCTCCTGATGCTCCAAAAGTGTAAATCCTCCAGGGCCGGTAGCAGTGCTGTGCAGCGGGAACACGGCCCCTTCTGTCTGTGTCATATTTTATATCTTGAGCATTAAGGCAGCACTGAACTTCATGAACCCACAACTTGCGCTTCCACGTGCAGACCCTGTCACACGGGATTGATCATGCACGGGACTGGGTGTGGTCTAGAGGCCATGCGAGGCTCCTGTCCCATGGGTATGGCCACTGTATTTCTTCCAAAACTACTTGTGCAAATTTACTTGGGCAAATTTCTAGGTGATGGGTCTGTCTCCATGGGACATTAGCCCTTGGGTAGTTAGAGTTCTTTGATGTTTTGGATCATGAGTATTTAGTGATTTCAGGTTTCCTAATTCCTCACAGCCATTTTACTTTCAAGTAAAATATAGTTTTATATAGCATACTGGAATATCTGGAATAGCTGGGCTATGGAGGAAAGGTTTGGCATTTAGACTAGACCGTCTTCTTTCAGATTTCACCATATTCCCTTTTGTTAATTTCTACCATTTGTTAATTTTTTATTCCTGCATGTATTCCACATTTATTGAGCTGCTGTGATGTACCAGGGAGTAATATTGAATCCTGAACTGATAAATATGAATAGTACAATCTTTGCCTTCAGAAGGCTTTCACAATTTTGCAGAGAATGGGAGATAAATGTGAACCTGAAATTCTTTGGATGAGTGAAAAATGAAACATGAAAGCATCTGTGTCTAGAGAACAGCCCTAGGGAGGAAAAGATTAATCTCAGGCAGATGAGGGGGATTAAATGACTCTAACTTTGCCACCCAGCCCTGGACAGCAGTCTCTCTGGGCTGGTGTTGACTTTACCCAGCTCACAGAGGCATCATTAGTGAGCACCGGACTGCCAGGATGGTTTAAAAACTAAAACAAATTTAACAACATCCTGAGCTGGAGGAAATCTTAACTGAAAACTGCAAGGAATCGCTGCTTTGGCATAGCCGTGCGGAATCTTAAAAGGGAGCAGGTTTTGAGGCCAAGATTTATGTTCAACAGCTAATGCTTTAGAGACAGAGTTATATGTAGAAAAGCTGACTCTGTCCCTTATGGATGCAAATAAGAGGCACATCTGTAATCCATGCTTTATTTATTTACTTATTTATTTATTTAGATCCTGACACATTATAAAAGGTGAGCATAAGGCTAAACCAAAGGCCTGTCTGCTCACCTAGGACTGAAATACAGGAAAGGAGGAACAAGGACCATCAAAGTCAGTTACCACATCGCCTCTAACTATAGGGGTTGGTTAGCTGTAAATGTCAATAGTCCTAATGAGGACTGTGGAGTAATTTGTTAAATAACTGAGTGAGCATGCCAGTCAGAAGCTGCTGGGTGAGCGTGCAGCATCAATTAGAGACAAAGGAAATCGCTTGCTTTTCTCCGCATAGAGTGGGCCCTTGGAGGCTCAGAACTAGCTGGTCCAGAAAACGCAGAAAAAGCAGAAGGAGTCGGGGGAGGGGGGAGGGGACAAGACAGCTCAGCCTCCTGGAAGTCTGAGGGGTGGTAAAGAAAGAGTCCCCTCACTTACACTGGGAAAACACACAGGACCGGAGCTGAGGGTGGGAAGAAAGGCCCAAGGTCCCTGGGGAACTTGACAGAGTGCGTCTGACAGCCAGACTGAGTGACCAGCCTCACCATCTGCTCCCACACGTCTCCCCCCAACAAAGGGGACTTGGGCAGACCTTCTGCCCCTTCCCCTCCCCCACCTCCAGCGTGCATTTAAATGAGGCCCCAAGACTGGGGGGGTGGCTGCTCTGGTGGTGATCCCTCACACCGAGGGAGCCAGCCCCGCACCCAGAATGGGAGGCCGGAGGGGAGAGGTTAAAATCTCAGCTGCCCAGAGAGATGATTACGGAGCTGCTCCCAAATTAAGCTGCTTCACTGCTGGTACTTGGGCATGTGTTGGGATAATTGTGCTTGAATACTTAATGCTTGATTGACTTGGCTGTTTTGTGTTTGACCATATTTTGAAATGCGATCTCACTGTTGGGGTAGGCAATTAGCATCGAGCCCACGGGGTTGGAAAGAGTGAAACTGCGTTGCTTCTATGGTGATTTCTGCTTCTTTCCTGGATGCAGCAGAGAAAGCTGAGTGTTCTGCTGGGGCTCATTTGCCTATATTTGGATCATCTGGAATTTTGATCTTAAAGAGGAAGTCTCTTAATCCTGAACTTCAGTGTAGCTGGCAGCTTTGATCTTTGCGCCTGTGGTTACAGCTAAGCTTTGCTTCCATTCCAAGTGACCTTTGTTCCAGTTCAGCAGGGGAGGAAGAGAATAGGAGAGGAGAGGTCAGGGCTCTGAAAAGGGAAATTCATGTCGGGTATCAGAGAGGCTGGGACAGAATGTGAGTGATAAGTTATGACACAGAATCCAGAATTTCTAGACGGCAGTCAGCTGAGTGGCTTTCATGCTCTGTCTTGTTCAGTTCTTTGTGGCTATGTCTTAATCATCTTCGTATCGCCAGCGCATAGCACAAAGCCTGGGCTTTTAGTAAGCACTTAGTAGTTATGTTTGCGAAACATGTATATTAAAGCTAGCACAATTTCTAGGAAAACAGAGAAAGGGCAATTAGATAATTTTAAAAAATCTGTTTAATTTCATTTTCAAATGTCAACCTTGAGCACCGCTCAGACTGTGTGTCCTGTATTATTGGAATAAAGTGTTCCATTTAAGTGTATCTCACAGATTCAAGATCATTTTTGGGATATCTGAAACAACTGACTTCCTGTTATAAAGGAAAGCCAGGCTTCTGCTCATTTAACCTCATTAAAAGCTGCATAAGCAGGTACCGATTTATTTAAAGAGAAGAAGAAAGTTAACTATGGAATAGTCAGATAACTTAATGTGTATCACTTATTCCACAGAGGAATTTGTCCATTCTATACATGAATGCATCACAACCCATCTGTTGAGTTTTATGCGAAAAATAAGAACCAGGGACTAATTACATTTATTATGAAACCTAGGTGATGGGTCTCATAAAATAATTCCGGCAGTACAGAAATGTGTGGGCTAGGTCTAAGGCCAAATGTTGATGTATGCATGCAGTCACAATGTCTGTATTGCCTTGTGGACTCCACAGTAGCAAAATAGACCTCTGAGGAGTAGGTATTAGCAAAATAAAAAGGGTCATGGACTTTGGCTCAGTGATGTGAAGTTGAACATATCTGGCATATACAAACTCAATTTACTTGTAAATTGGTTATGAACACTCCTTAATCAAGGCACAACTACTATGTTGTTCTCGTTGTTGTTACTGTTTTGAATTAAAAATGAAGAAAGATTCTGGCTTTGCATTTGATCTCTGTTCTTCACTCATTAAAGACTTTTTACTGTCCTGGATGTTTAATCAATTCTTTCAAAATTAGTTATTGATACTGCCTCTGTTTTTGTTTCCTCATCTGTAAAATGGGGATTTTAATAGCACCTACGTGGTAGAACTGTTGTGAAGAGTAAATTAAATAATAAATAGAAAATGTTTATAATCGTGTCTGTCACATAGTTTTTACATTTATTTGCAGTGATAGTATTTGCAATTATGATGTAATTTGAGAACCTTCTTTGTTGAGGATACAGCTTCATTCATGTTTTTCTCTCTTTAAGTATGTGTGACTTTGCTTAAGAAGACTGTAGGCTTCTTCAAAAGATGGTGCAGACAAATTTATTATAGTAAATACTTTTGTAAGGTCACATAATGAAGTATAATAATTCTCAGTCACTGCCCTAAATTTGAAATTCTAATTATACAATTATCATAAATTCCTACCAGCTGGGGAGTCTGGGTTAAGTATTAACAAGGCTAAGTATTTTAGTGCCTCACATAAGGCAGAATAGAGTAGTGAATAAGCAAGTGGGTTTGAATCTTGACTCTTTCAGTTATTAACCTCTTTGAGCCTTGAGATTCTTATCTTTTAATGGAGTAATCATATCTACCTCACAAAATTGATGAAAAGATTAAATAAGATAATATATGTAAAGGACTTAGCACAGTATCTGGCTTATATGGAAAGGACCTAATACATGAATAAGTGATGATGGTGGTGGTGGTGGTGGTGATGATGAAGATGATGATGATGATGAAGATGAAGATGATGAGGGTGGTGGTGATGATGAAGATGGTGGTGGTGGTGGTGATGATGAAGATGATGATGATGGTAGTTGTGATCATCTTAGGTCACAGAAATTTAAAAGTGGGCCTTTTTTTTTTTTTTTTTTTTTTATTCCTCACGAAGGAACAGTCAAGAGAAGCATAATGGGGACAATTTGCTATGGTTTATTGCAAAGAAGCCCAGAGGACATGGATTGGAATTCTCAAAATGAATGCCAGGTTTCCAGTCCCTCTGGGAAGCCTTGACAGAGCTGAGGATGGCTTTGCTGCCACAGAATGAGGATGATTTTGCTGCTATAGTAGCAAAGGATGATCTCCTTCTACCCCTTCTCTCTTCCCCTAGTAATCCTAACCATCATCAGAATAAAGGCACCATTTATTGACTTCCTTATAGGTACAAAGACTTTATTTGCATTGTTTTTAATCACCACAGAATATCCTATCTGCAAGCTAGATGTTATCCCAATTTACAGTTTAAAAAAGTCACTTAGCCAGTGGGGTGGCAGAACCGAGCATTTAACTGGGGTCTTTCTGATTGCTAACCCTGAGATTTTACCATTGTTTTCTGGCACACATTACCTTAGCACCATCTCAAACTTTATCCTTAACAAAGGTCTCTAAAAACAGTTATAAAGAAACATTTTTGAGGATAATTTTTTTTCTCAACTTGAGTTATGTTTCTCTTCCTCCCCTACAGAGTACAGAATTATCAGAATCCACACATATACACACTTGTGAAACTATAGTGCGAGTCACTACTCTGAGTGGTGTTACATGTAGTTTGGCTGCAAGAAAATGAAACTCTATCAGGAAACAGTTCCTAAGACCAGTATTTTTATTTTTTATTTTTTTGTATAAAAGCAGATGCCAACAAAAGGGTGAATCTGAACAAAGTATCCCAACCCCAGATAGTAAATATATATAATATTAGTTCAGTTTTCTAAAGAGGTTGCTCAAGGTTGGTCACACAGTAAGTTAGTAATGGAATCAAATTAGAATCCACCCTTGGGGTATTCTTTCCAGCACTTTTCATGACACCTCTGCAGCTTTTCAGGTATTGGAGTTCTAGAATAGAGAACAACTTTTTAACAAAAGTGGATTGTATGGGGAAAGTGTTTAGCACACTACAAGAGGGTGTTAACTAAAGAGAGTGTCTAATTTGTCAGCACTTTTGGAGGTTGCCCACATCTTTGGATATGTGTATCATGTGCATAATTTACCTCCAGGCCACCTCTTAGTCATGAGTGTACACTACACTGGGCATGTCGCAAGGACCATTTATTCCAGCCAAACATCTCTGCAGGTGTCAGATGTAGCATAATGTCCCTTTTGGCCTCTCTCTTTTTCTCTCATGGTCCTCTAACTCCTTTTGATACACCTACTAGCCCCCTCTGGAAGCCTCTGAAATCCTATTTGTATGTTTTGTTACTGAATAGTTTGTTCTGACATGAGAACTATTTTTAATAAAATTCTCTAAAAACTTTTCTGCTAATAGTAATCACTTGTATTGGTATAGCTCATTACACTGTATAAAGTATCCACATGTGCAATATTTTATTTGTCTTGTTAACTCGGCCAAGTGGACCAGATAATGTGGGTTATCCACTTTTTACTGCCAATGAAACTGGGTTGGAGAAGTTTTTTAGAAGACTTGCCCAAAGTCACACTGGATAGTCAGCAGTGGCGTTTGATCAAACTCCTGTCTTCTGAGACCTAACAGGACATTCATCACTGAGATGCATTTCCTCATAGAGTATTTTCACTTCTGGAAAAGATGCCTCAGAAGATCGAAAAGTACTCAACGTTAAGACTCTGGCCATGTAATTTCAGGCTTTCTGGCAGAAGTTAGGCAAAGATACTTTGGCAGGGGGTCACTTCTTGATTCATACCAGGACCAGGGAAGCCTTAATGAAGGTAGGTCATTGGAAGCATTTTTCTCTCTCTAAGATCTTATCCCACAGTAAATATCTGATAAATTTTTTGTTGAGAGAAAAGGAAGTAAATTTTTATCAGTGTTAAGGTTAAAAGTCAATATCAAGTCAAAAATACTCAGTATTTCTTCCACTTACCATGTTCTAGAGCATCTTTATTAGAGGTTTTTAAATTCTGAACTAGATGTTAACCAAATGAATACATACAATGAAATTTATGGGAAATTCAGAAGCAACTAGCATGAAACAGTGAAATTAACTACTGGCCATATGTTTCCATCTGTTGGGTCACTAACTCAGGAATTTCCTGGGTGAAATCTGTACTGAACCTGGGTACACTGAGGACATGGAGAGACTGAAGAAGGAGGCAAGTGACTCCAGATTGGGAGGTAGCAGTTTTAATAAGTAAGGGAACTTGTCTTCCCTTCAGCAGCCACAAGATGAATAGATCTCTACAGCTGCCTGCCTCAATTTTAAAAGTCCGTTTAGAAGCCTTAACTCTGGCCACTTCTTAAGGTCTCAACAGTATCTTACTGCCAAAGGTTGTGTCCTTGAAACAGCTCCTGGTGGGGGAATGGGGAGCGGAATGTACATTCCAAGGATAGGGGAGGGGGTGAGGAGCCTCCAATTGCTTGGATCCAGCAATCAGGTCACCAGTCCTGTCCTCTCAGTGACCTCTTTAACAGCATCATGTTGGCTGTGGATCCCTCACAAGATTCAGTTGCATGATAATTTCTTGGGTTCTTTGGGAAATGAGGGCGGGCACTATAAATACTTTGAGGTGATACCCGTATTGTCATGGAGCAAACAACTTGTGTTCCCTGAGGAAGAAAAGGTGGCATAGCCATAGTTGCCAGTTACATAAACTTATTAACAGAAGAGATAACATTGGTAATTGTTATTTTTTTTCATTTGAATTGAGAATTTGGAATTGTTTGAAGAAGCATTGTTTTGATGGTTGCTTTAAAAATCTAAGATAATTCTAATATCTGATTAATCACAGTGTTGGGCGGTGATTGCCTTTACTTAAGTTGTCCTGGTTCTCAATATGATGAATTTTTTTAATTGTATCCTGGAAATGTTGGATATATTTTATGATACTTTGGATCCTATTTAATCTTTTTTTTTTTTTTTTTTTCCAGTGGGGAGTCTCCCTGTTGAGATGTAGCTTGAGAGCTGGTTGGGTATATATGTCTGACTTCCTGATGCTCTGCCAATATCTCTTCTGCAAGAGCGTGGGGTGGAAGTTCAGCTCACCATTTAGTCCTACTGATCCCTTCCTGGAGAAGGTAGGGTGTCAACTTGTACTGCCTCCATTGCCTCCATGTAGTGTGGTAAGATTATACCCTGCTGACACCAGGAAGGGGGAAAGCAGAGGGTTGACTCACCTACATTTTGCTGCAGGGCAGCAGGAAGCTTGGAAGAGTGCTGAGTGCTAACTAACCACCCCCATCCCCGCTATGCTTCCTGTCACCACCTCACTGATGCCAGGTGGGCATAGAGGTTCAGCTGCCCACTGGGCTCCACTGACACAGAGATGGAGGGTACTGGATTCACTACCTGGTAGGGATGGGAGGCTTTGCAGATCACTGGACCTCACAGACTATCCTGGCAGGGGGATCTGTGTGCCACCAATACTGATGTGGGGAGGAGAATGGGGTGTGGCAGAATATCCGCTCCCTTCACAGTCCTCCCGAAACTATGGGGGTGGGAGGAATGCAGTTTTTCTTTGCCAATTTCCTTGAGTACGGCAGTATTGCCAAAAAGGTTTTCTGCTGATAGGCTACCCTTTTCCTAATCTTCTGGCTAGGAAGAATAGTACTTTTTTTTTTTTTTTTTTTTTTTTGGTCTGTGCATGTTGGTGGTTTCTAGTTAGAGGCTTCTGCAGTGCCATATCTGGTGTCTACGGGGGAGCAGGCATGCCATGTGGTGCCTCAAGCCCCGGAATTCCTAGGCAGTCTGTCTGGTTTTCCCCACCTTTTGGAGTTTTTCAGCTTGCCTGTGCTGTTATGTTCCTGAATTCTTACCTATGAGAGAGTGGACCTCTGATTTTGCAAAAGGGAGAAATGGGACCACTCCATCCTTGAACTAGAAGTCCTATGACCATTTTTAAAGAACTCTCTGACATTGAGTTTGGTCAGAATACTTCCATGACCTTAGCAAAGGAGTCGTGTGTGTGTGTGTGTGTGTGTGTGTGTGTGTGTTTGTGTGTGTGTATGCTCACAAAGACAAAGTTGAATGACTAAAATTGTCCTTCTAATACCCATTATATTTTGCCTTCCTTTCCTACACACACACACACACACACACACACACAATTTTTGTGGTGTTCTTGTTGATCTATCACACAAGTTTACTTGCACTTTTCTTTTACCCCAACTCCAAGCTCATTCCAAATCTTTCCCTCTGATTCCTTGCCTTTGGTTGGATGTAAAAAAGTCAAGAGTAATCCCATGTATCTACCTATTATTTTCATCTGTTTGATCATGCTGCCTGGTATGATAATTTGTCATAGTGGCGTTGCGTGGAGCTTAAGCTCAGAACTCTATTCCCCTTTGTATCTGTAGCATCTGGGCTCAGTACCTGAGACCTTACAGATTCTCAGTGACTATTTGTTGAATAAAGTGCCCATATAAGCACATCATCTATTCACACCTGTATCTCTATGGAAACCTTTCTTTTCATAGCCTTATTTGCAGCTTCTTAATTTATTTCAGAGTGAAAGCTATGGCCTCCCTGATGATGGACCATCTTATTGTGTGACCTTGGGTAGTTCAGTATTTCAGTTATCTATTGCTGTGTAATAAGCTACGTCAAAACTTAATAGCTTTTGCTGTGCCTGCGTGGCTCAGTCAGTTAAGCATCCAACTTTGGCTCAGGTCATGATCTCGTGGTCTGTGGGTTTGAGCCTTGCACAGAGCCTACTTGCTTGCTTGCTCTCTCTTTAAAATAATTAGACATTTAAAATTTTTTAAAATACTTAATAGCCTTTTTTTAAGGGAGAGAGAAAATGCACAAGGAGGGAAGGGCAGAGGAAGATAAAGCGTGCTCTATGCTCAGCATGAAGCCCAATGCGCAGTTCAGTCCCATGACCCTGGGATTCTGACCTGAGCTGAAATCAAGAGTTGGGTGCTCAACTGATTGAGCCACCCAGGTGCCCCAAAACTTCATAGGTTAAAACAACAATGATTTTGCAATTTGAGTAGGGCTTGATGGGGACAGCTTGTCTCTGTTCCATTTGCCATCAGCTGGAGTGTTTTGACTTGCTCTGGAGGATATACTTCCAAGATGGCTCACTCACATAACTAGCAAGTCGGTGCTGACTCTTTGCTGGGAGCTCAGTTGAACCTGTCAGCCAGGCATCTTGATTATTCTCCACATGAGCCTCTCTACATGGTTGCTGGGCTTCCTCACAATATGGTGGCTGGATTTCAAAATATAAAAGCTGCCAGTCCTCATGAATCCATGGCTTAGAAGACTCGTGATATTTCTTTCTTTGCACAATATTGCACAAATCAGTCTTAGATCCAGCATAGAGTCAAGGGGGAGGGAATACAAGCTCCACCTCTTTATGGTGCAGTTTGTATGTAGAGGGAGAAGCTGAAATTCGGGGCCCTCTTTGGAAACTGACTCTTCCTTCAGTTTCTTTATGTGTAGAATGTCAAATGGGCAACAATAATACATACATCATAGACTATGCAAGTTCTAGGAGAAAATATATGTATTAAGTTTAGAATGATTCTTGGCACATGGTAAGTAGTCAATACATTTTACCTACTTTAGGTAATTTTTCTTGGTATGAGAATGGAGAATTGCAATGAAACGCTAAGTTAGTGAAGAACATACCTTTTCCTCCATGGAATTTGTGACATCTTCTCCTCAAGTCCAGTTTAGACAATTTGAAGATTTCCTTTGATCACTTCAATTAATGAATCTTCTTTTATTTGCTTCTTTTTCTTAAAAAACTAATAGAGGTTAAAAAGAGAGAGAGAGAGAGAGAGAGACTTCATATCAGTAGCCATCAAGTAGAAGGAATAACCCACAGTTCTGTTGTCTAATAACTTTTGCTGTCCTTGTTGGAATCCTTTTTCTTTTTATACTCACTTGCGGGTATTTTCGTTCTTGATATCACTTTTCAGTCCCTCCACATTGCACTCTGAAAAAGCCATTCTCTCAAGAGAGATAATGAAGGATATTGGAATGGCATGCCCTGGGACCTGCTCTTGGTCCTCTTTTTGGAAGCACTCACATGCAGAGTTAGTCCTTTAGGAAAGTTACAGCTCAGCAGAGGTCATAAGCCAGATCAAATTCAAGGCAGAACCAGATAACCCCCAAGTCAAGTAATCTCTACATGTTAGCAATTCCAACAAAGTAATTTCTTGTTACGAGAGACAGGGAGTGAGGCAATGTGTGACTAAAATTCTGTAAATTCATTATTTTTAGCAGTTGAGATGTCAGCCAGGTCAAAGTGCATGGTATCTTTGTCTTGATTTTGTATAAAAAGATCTATCAAGTTTGTGCTAGGTTCTCATAGCACTGCTATTCTCTAGTCTTTTGTTTTGATTCTGTGTCCATACCTGTAATTTTTCCAAGTGATTAAGACCACGAGTTATTCCTTCTACAGCTGACATTTCCTTATGTTATTAGTCATCTCTTTAGTTCTTTTAACAGCCACATTTTATTAATGATCATTTACTGTGCAGTAATAAACTCTGTATCATTTAGTCCTTCCGGAATTTTCTGATCCTTTATTACAGTGTAACATATCGCCTGATTAATTGCTCATCATTGCTGTTTTCATCTTCTGCATGAACTAGTTAAGGTTATTTCTTCCCTTTTTGGCTTTACCATCCCCTGAAGATTTTCACTTTCAACAAACATGTTAGTTGTCTTCAACTTCTGTCACTTCTTTTTTGCATTCCCTGATAGCACAGAGCATATACTGACTCCTCGCAAATGGTTACCGTTTACTCACATTTCAGTCGAGCACACTGGTTCTCAGATTTTAGTGTGCATTAGAAGCACTTAGAGGGCTTGTTAAAACATAGATATCTGGGTCCCACTCTCAGAGTAGGTCTAGGTGTGACCAAAGAATTTGTGTTTCCAGCAAATTCCCAGGGGTGCCCATGCTGCCTGTCCAGGGCCAAGAGTTGAGGACGACTGGCCTAGCAGGTTAGAATGGTGGTTCAGAGCCTAGGTGCTGGGTTCAGTTCATATGGGTTCAGACAACAGCTCCCAGCCTTGAGAAAGCTAAAGTCTTACAACTTAAACTTCAGTTCTGCATTAGTAAAATCAGAAGAGGGCCAACCTTTTAGACTCCTTGTAAGGATTAGATGAGATAATCCACAGAAAGCATTTAGTACAGTAGCAAGATGTCAATGCTCAATAAATGTTAGTATTGGTATATTTTACAAGATATGAGGAATTAATGTTCAAGCTTAATTACCAAAATTAAGAAACTGTGCCTCCTTTTGCAAATTGGTCATTCTTCTTTGAATCTCGATTTTCTATATTGCTGAGTTAGAAATGCTATTTAAAAAAAAAAAGATTGGCCATGTGGACAGAAAGATGCAGTAGAGAGATCATGAGATTTGGAATCAGGAAAACGCCTGGGTTCTAGTCTAGACTCTGCTATTCCTGGCTTTGTGACTCATGCCAATTTTCTTCATCTCTCTGATCCAAGTTTCCTGTAAATACCTTCTCAAGTAGTGACATAAAATGGTAAGGATTGTTATATGGATCAAGTGAGCTAGATCATTTGGTAAGTTTATTTGAGTTTAATCTTCTATAATATTATTGTCATTTTTACTAAGAAGGGGCCAGAACAATTTTTTATTGCACTTATCATTATCATTGTGGAAATTCATGCATCTATAGAGTGACAATTATTGAAAAAAATTTTTATTAGAACTGTTCTGAGTGGGTATTGACTCTAACCGGGAATTGATAAACACTTGGTTACATGTGTGAACATGTTATTTTCTATTAGTAATCTAGTTAGATCTCTTTCTTATTGGCTGAAATGCTGGCTCATCTTCCCGACTTTTTACCTGGAGGGAATTAACATCTGAATGACCGTATTTTTTTGCTATCTCAGACAATGATTGGACCAAAAACGCACTTAGAGAAAGCTTTGTTCTCATGGTGTGAGTTGCTGAGTTTTGATAATAGATTTTAGACAAAAATCAGGGACTTCTTTCCATTTGATACTACAGGATTCTTTCAGAAGAGGAAAGAAGTTACACTTAAATCAAACATTTTTAATGTAGTGTTAAACACTGTGTTTGAAGATACCAAAATGAACCACTCACATTTCATGCTTTCGATGCGTTTTTCTCTCGAAGAAAGCAGAACGACCCGCAAAAATCACTACATACGTCCCAAAGAAGGCCGAGTTGGGGGGCTAAGGGAGATAAAGGCAGGGAGATTGTTTCTGGCCAGGGAATCAGCACCCTCCCATTTTCAGGCCGTGTGCTGAGCCACATTAAGCCAGTGTGTCTGAGTATCATAAGGAGCCTGAAAAGCCCAATTTATTGACCTTCACAGAGGATTATATTTAAACCATCTCAGACAGATGAGAATCTATCCTCCATTGGGGGAAGAAATCCTTCCCTTGAAGGAGATTTTATAACCTTCCTTATTAACTCATTTCAGTATTTACCATCCTTTGCTTGCTGCGGAGAAACCTGTTTCAGCTGCCACAGGAACCTCAGGATTTGTCCTCCCTGGACTTGATGAACACAAACTTACGTCTTTATGTAACCAAGCATCCTCATCTCTCAGGGGCCACCATGTCACCGCCTCATCAGTCAATTACACAATTAAACAATTCTGGGAATCAGGATATAGTCATGGGTAGGAGCGTTGAGGGCCAGGCAGTTCTAGATTAGAGTCTCGGCTCCTTCACTTTCTTGTTCTTGTGGCCGTGGGCAAAGTTACTTAAAATCTCCCAGGCTCAGTTTTCTTACCCATACAATGAAGGTAATAAACATAACATATCTACCTCCTGGGGTTGTGAAAATAAGATTAGAAAATGCATGTTTTAGGTTGGGCTACATGAAATCATCAATATGTGCCCGTTTTTACCACGAAAATAGCAATCTCAAATGGTTCACACTAATAAATGGCTTAGCAAAGAACCTGGATTTTATCAAAGATTTGGCATTAATTTTTAGAAACAAAAGAAAAAACTTTAATAATATATTAACAATATATATAATGTTAATATAGTGTATATAGCATAATATATTATTATTATATTGTTATCATTGTTATTGTCATGGTATACAGTATTCAGCATACGTGCTCGAGGTTATTCCTGCAAACAAACCATTCCGATTCCTGGAGCTGTGTGTGATGCCATAAATGTGTGGAAGATAGTGCGTCTAGATTGGCCTGCAAAAGTTAGGGAGGGTGCCCAAGAGGCAGCAGCACTTGAACTGGGTTTTCTAGGGTCAGTTGGAGATTTCTGGATAGACAAACTGATGGAGGAAGTTCGAGCAGAGGAAAGAGCATGAGCCTAAGCCACAGAGGTGGTTGGGGATAGGGGACATTTGGTGACTTGCAGTGATTCTGTGTGGTGAGAATATAAACTAGGACATGGGGGTAGAAGGAATTGAGAGTGGAGGAAGGAGAAAGAAGTGGCTTGAAAGAAAGGTAGATTTTACTGGGCAAGTGTCATGACTGGTTTTGCCAGTTTGGAAGGTTCCTCTTGAGGTTTTGTGGAGCATGACTGGCCTGGAGCAAGTGTGGATGCAGAGAGACGTGGAAGGAGGCTACTGCAGTGGTCCAGCTGAGAAATAATGTCAGCTGAGCCTAGGGCGGTAGCAGTGTGCTTGGAGAGGAGTGAATGCAAATGATATATTTATGTTTTAAAGGTCCCAGTGATGTGTGGGCTCAGGCAAGAGGGTGACATATAAGTTGGCTTGTGGGGGTGTAGCTTGGGCCCTGATGGGTGGTCACACTGTTCCTGAGATACAGGAAATAGGAGGAGCAGGAGGAGGAAGACTGGGGCATGGAAACAGGATGGGAGAGAGCTGAGGACATAATGAGATGGGCTTTGGGCATGTTGTGTTCAGAATGTGTGAGAGCATTCCATCCATGTCCTGTGACATTCCTAGGAATTGATTGATGTTTCTGATCTTACTGCCACATAAGGTGTGCTTGAGTCGGTGCCACAGGGACTCATGAGGTGCTTGCCTGGCAGTTTGGGCAGATTTCACATTAGTTTTCAGTTTCATCAGGGTCTTGCCTCCCCGAGGACATTGGTCATGTACTTGTGCTTAGGTAATGGTTGAGTAAAAAAGGTAGCTAACACTAATAAATAGAATGCTTACTATGTTTTAGGCACTATTTCAAGTGCTTTCTGTGAAAATATCATTTAATTTTAGCAACAACCGTATGAGATAGGTAGTACTCTTTTTTTAACGTTTATTCATTAATTTTGAGAGACAGAGAGAGAGAGAGAGAGAGAGAGAGAGCGGGGTACGGGCAGAAAGAGAGGGAGAGAGAATCCTGGGCAGGCTCTGCACTGTCAGCGCAGAGCCCAACACAGGGCTCCATCTAACAAACCATGAGATCATGACCTGAGCTGAAATCAAGAGGCAGACACTTAATGAACAGAGTCGCCCAAGCGCCTCAAGGTGGAAAGTACTCTTAACCTCATTTTGTAAACGAGGAAATTGAAGCTCGTGGAGGTGAAGTGACCTATCCAAGCTTCTATAACTAGTGAGTGGTAAAGCCACTCCAGGGATTATGTTCCTAGGAAAATGCCTAGGTGTATACTTTGGCCCAGGCTGGAGAATTGAATCTTAAGTTCCCTGTCTGTTGGGCAGCTTACAGTTGGATTTTAGTGCTGTTAAAATAATCCTTATTTGGTCCAAATTACTTCCCATAGTGCTCTAGGGTTTTCAGATTCCAAAACCAAGTGTACAGGGATTTGTCTAATCCACATTCTCCAATGGGAATGATTCTAGGTTTGGGTCCTAGGTAATCTTTTTGTATTTGGTGTATTATTTCATTTGGCTTTCTAGTTTGGGGCTTCTAGTCTTAGAAGGAGTCAGAGAGGAATTATAATTCCAGGTGACATTTAATCTCTGAGGTGAATTAAATTCATTGCTTATTTTTAATTTTGATGGAAATGGAGATTTCTGTTTTCTGTTTTCTTTTCTTTTCCCTGAGTTGCCTGTATGATGTGCTGGGGTATGGCACTGTTACAATCCCTCCATTCATCCTTGCTGTGGACTAAGTGTTTGTATTTCCCCAAAATTCATATGTTGAAGCCCTAAAGGTGGGAGGTGGGGTTTTGGGGTAGGTAATTAAATTTAGATGTGGTCATGAGTAGAGACCCTTATGATGGGATTATACCCTTAAAAGGAGAAGGACACCAGAGCTTCCTTTTTGCCATGTGAGGACATAGCAAGAAGGTAGTGTCTGCAAGAGGACCTCACCAGTCCCCAGAACCATGGGAAACATGTTTGTTTTGAGCTGGGCGCCACAGCATTTACAGAATGGTAAACACGCTTCTGCAACTCCTTCTACTCTGGAGAAATAAGTAGTCAGCTTTTCTGACTACCAAGACAAGAATGTGTGGGAACCGGCTCTCCTTTTCTAGCTGAGAGTGGTGGTCATTGTTAAATGGTTTCATGTCTTTTGTAATGACTCATAACATTTTGATAGTAGAATATTCCACCCTTTTGGGAGAACCTTCTAAGTGAGAAGCTGTTAAGAGCCTAAGGGGCATGAACAGGTCTGGGAGAATTAGCCATGGAAGACGTACTCATTCCTAGAATTCATGTTAATCAGTAATATTGGTTCTGAAAATGGCTCAGAGCTAAAAATATGTTTCAGAGAGAGAAAAATGTATAGGTCCATCAAGAAGGGAAAACATGAGAAACAGAAGATGCCACGTTTTTCTATGAGCTTTGTAATGGCATCAGCTAATATGAATCATGGATGAGTGTGGGAATAGGAAAAAAGAAAAAGGCATGGTTGCTAGATTCCTTTCAAAGAACAGTCTTCATGAGTCATAGTGACTGATTACCATGTGTAGTGAAAGATAGGAATGTCAGTGATGATGGAGTTTTCAAGCCTGCCTAAGTGGGGAAATGTTGGTGTTATTAATGAAGGAAAGGAATTAAGCATGCTGAGCCCAGTGTGGATGGGAGGAGAAGGATGAGTTTGGTTTGGCAAGTGTTCATTTGAGGGAAGAAAATGGAACAGCCAAGTGGGAATGTTCAGCAAGAATCAAAGACAACACAGCAGGAACTTGAGTGAGAGAACAAGGTGGAAGGTATAAATTTGGGTGTCATTTGTACAGGCATGATCCAAGAAGCAGACAGAACATTTGTAGCAGAAGAAAGAGCTCAGCATCCAGGCTGAATTTTCAGAAATGCTCAGAATTCAGTGTTAGGGGAAAAGAGGGAGAAGAAAATCCAGATGTGGAGACAGACCAAGCAAGGAGGTAGGATGATTACCTTGGAAGTAGGTGGAGGCCATTTCAAGGCTTCAAGATAGGTGATTAATATATCCTTGAGCTTCTTATTCAAGAAATGTATCAGTAAAGAAGTAATAAAAGATGGTGGCAAGAGCAGACACTAAGATCATACTGAGATTTTCTTTCAAGGTGAAGGACAAACACACAGGTTGGGTTGGAAGTCTATGCAGAGGGAAAGTTCGAAGATACCAGAGAGGGAGAATAAATATAGCCACAGTATCTCTCAGATGGGATCTAGCTTTAGAGAAAAAGGGTATAGATTACTTTGAGCTGGAGAGAAGGACAAGAGGGGTAAAAATGAAGGTTGAAATAAATCTTTTTAAAATGAAGGTGTTAAAGGAGATACTCTCTAAAGTTGCTCCTTAAAAATAGAATGGGGAGTTATTTATCAGGTAAGAATGTGGATGTCAGAAGAATTCAGAGATTTTGGAGTAGCTATTGGTAGATGTGTTAACTAATCACCCACAAATGAGGAAAGAATTTTCAGCTAAGTAGTGAGTTGCTGAAATTTGAGTAGCAATCACAAAATAAATATTTGTTGAGTTCCTTCTAAGTACCAGGCACATGTACTTGAAGCCAGAATATAGGCTTACATCTTTTACTAGCAATTCTCTGTGACCAAGGATCAGGGATACAGAGAATGAAGGGAGAGGACTCTTTAGAGTAGAAGGGAGGACCATCCTGAAGAACATGGTGGGCAGGCATCCAGAGTGCTGGCCCACTCATAATGCACTATTCCAGATTCTGATACTTTTTCTTCTTTTATACTGACAAAACTTTTTCTTCTTTTATACTGACAAAACTTACCACCTTCAGCATTCCTCAGAAAATTACATCTGGATGTGGGTCGCCTGGGTGGCTCAGTCAGTTAAACATCCTACTTCAGCTCAGGTCATGATCCCACGGTTTGTGAGTTCAAGCCCCACATCAAGCTCTCTGCTGTCAGCACAGAGCCCACGTCAAATCCTCTGCTCCCCTCTCTCTCTCTGTCCCTCCCCCACTCTCTCTGTCTCTCTCAAAAATAAACAAATATTTTTTAAAATTGCATCTGGATGTTAATAAGTTGGAGTGAGGAAAAAGGAATAGTTCCCAGAAAGAGGGGAGAGAATTAGCATTCCTAATTAGCATTTCCTAATTAGCATTAGGAAAAACGAATAAATGAATAATTTTTAATAGCGATACTTTATCTTTTCAGAAGTTTTAGCAGAACTCACTAGGTATGGCTTTCTTTATATTTGTCCAGAACATTCATGAATAGTAGAATGGATAATTAAAGTGTAGTCTGTTTACACAATGGAATACTATACAGCTAGGAAAATGAATAAACTACAGTTACACACAACAGCATGAGTGAAGTTCACAAATACAATGATGAGTGAGAGAAGACTTACACAGAAGAATATATACAATTTTTTTTCATTTATTAGTTGATATGTGATGTTAGAAGTCATAAGAGCTTCACATTTGACTAGGAGTGATAGTACTAGGGGCCTGCTAATGTTCTGTTTCTTCATCTAGGTGGTTTCACTTGATCTAGCTGGTTTCACCTAAACTAGGTATTTACCTTATGATAATTCATTAAACTATATACTTCGAT
The DNA here is from genome assembly GCA_028646485.1 of Cryptoprocta ferox. Taxonomy (NCBI): domain Eukaryota; kingdom Metazoa; phylum Chordata; class Mammalia; order Carnivora; family Eupleridae; genus Cryptoprocta; species Cryptoprocta ferox. Next base: position 44,282,464 of record CM053568.1, read on the forward strand.
TTTGTATGTTTTCTATAGTATGTTACACTTAAAAGGTTTTTTTTCTACAAATATGCTTGTTATCAATGGGAAGGAAAAAAGAAACCCATTTGAATTTAGTTTGAAGAGAGCAAACTGAAAAATCTATTGAATATCATAGCTATAATATTCCACCCTTTATTTTACAGACTAGAAAACAAACATTTAGATCTAGTCAGTGCCTGATTCTAGGTCTCAGAGATAGTACAGGGTTAGAACTGAAGGCTGTTCTTGAATTCCAAATCAAAACCTGGAGCTTTTCACCAATCTGTCATAATATACACATATACATAATATACATAAATCCTTCTAGCTCTCAGACCAAAGACTGCATGCATTCATTTATTCATTCATTCATTTGGCATGTCTTATGGGCCAGCCATTGTGCTAGGCTCAGGGTCTCTTGTCTACTTCCCTGCAGCCCAGTGAGCACTGTAATATAAAATATAAACAGCTGCTAAGGAACACATGTAGGGAGCTATTAGAGCCTAAGTAGACTAGGGATGTGTCCTAGAGGTGTATTTCATGTGTGTTAGACATTCTGAGAGGCATGTGTTGAGTGGTTAGGTGAGTAAACTGGTATAATACTGCCTGGGTTGAAACTTTGGCCATATCACTTACCTGCTAGGCATTATGACCAAGCTGCATAACTTCAGATTAGTCATGCAATCTCTCTGTGCTTCAGTCCTTTCGGCTATAAATTGGAGTCAAATTATGGAAGTTAATATACATAAGTGCTTAGGAAGGTTCTGGGCACATACAGCAGGTACCAAGGATAAAAGGAGGCTCTGGGGAAAAAGTCTGCCTCAATGGATAGGAGCATTTTCTTACTGACATTGTTTAGAATTGTCAACATATGGTAGTCAAAAAAAAAAAAAAGCAGACTTGTTTTTGTTTACGGGGTGGGGGATGGTTCATTATTGTTTTTAAATTCTCTGTAGACAGTTTAACTCCTTCTTGCTTGCCTCTGAAGCAGATCCTCCCACTACCCCCTACCCCATTCCAGCCTCTACATATAAGCCCTACATAAGGGCTTGCTAGCATTATTCTTTAGGTTTGGAAGGCCACAGAGGAATTCCCCTAGAAGAACTGGACGGGGTGGGGTAGGATGGGGTGGGGAAGGCCATCCTGACAGAGGGAAACAGAACTTGGCAAAGGCATGTAGGTGAAAGGATTGTGTTCATTCAAACCATCAGTTAATACTCAAGCCAGGAAGAGAACAGGGCTTTCCTGAGGATGGTAGTTCCATTATTGGAAAGGAAAGTGAAACACTGTGAATCTTTGACAGGCATCATTGAAGGCCACTCACAGTTGCACAGGAGATCCTTTTGCCTTCAGTTCAACATTTTCCCCACTCCTTGGCATTGTACTTGGTTGCCTTTCTGCTCTATAGAGTCAAGGATGGCTTAAAGATATTCGCCCTTGAGAGCGTAATTCTGCCAACAAGCTATTTCTGTGCAGTGCTTATGCCACCAATGTGAGAGCCTACTTTGGTGATAAGAATAATCAACTGCTTTGTCTTCTAGAGGGTTCTTAATGCCAACAGTCTGTACTTCCTCTCTGTGAGTGCAATTAAAAAAAAGGAGGGAAAAAGCCCTGTTACATAATTCATAAAAGCACAACTATAGAAAGAAAAATTTAGCTTGGTTTTTCTATCAGTCAGTGACTGGGCCACTACCAAGGTAAGGGACTCCCTTACACTGAGGACTGTCACACCACCACAGGAGCCCACAGCAGAAATAGAAGTCATCTTACTGAAGAGTCCTAGGGAGGACGGTCTTAACCTGCCTGAGCTGCTATAACAAAATACCCCGGACCATAACAAACAAGGAATCACCTCAGACCTGTTAGAAGGGTTATCATCAAAAAGAGAAGAGAGAACGAATATTGGTGAGAAGGTGGAAGAGAAAAAATCCCTGTGTGCCATCAGTGGGGATGTAAATTGGTGCAGCTGCTATGGAAAACAGTATAGGCATTTCTCAAGAAATTAAAAATAGAATTACCGTATGACCCAGAAATTCCACTTGTGGGTGTATGTCCAATGGAAATGAAAGCAGGATATAGAAGAGGTCCCTGCACCCCAAGTTCACTGCAGCATATTAGTCACAGTAGCAAAAATATGGAAACAGCCTAAAAATAATATGAAATATTGTTCAGCCATGAGAAAGAAGTACATTCTGCCATTTGTGACAACATGGGTGGACCTTGAGGGCATTATACTAAATGAAATAAATCAGACAGGTAAAGACAAATACTGTGTATGTGGAACCTAAAAAAAAGCTGAACTCATAGAAACAGTGACTAGAATAGTAGTTACTCAGGGCTGGGGTGGGAGTAGTGTAGGGAAAAGTGGAGATGTTGGTCAAAGAGTACAAACTTCCAGTTATAAGATGGGTAAGTTCTGGGGTGCCTGGGTGGCTGAGTTGGTTAAGCAGCTGACTCTTGGTTTCAGCTTGGGTCATGATCTCATGGTTCATGAGACGGAGCCCCGTGTAGGGCTCTGTACTAAGAGTGTGGAGCCTGCTTGAGATCCTCTCTCTCCCTCTCTCTTTTCCTCTTCCCCACCCTCAATAAATAAACTTTAAAAAAAGATGGATGCATTCTGGTTTTTATGTACAGCATAATGGTTATAGGTAATAATACTCTATTAGTTACTTGAAAGTTGCTAAGATAGATCTTAAATGTTCTCACCACAAAAAAAGAAATGACAATTAGGTGACATGATACAGGTGTTAGCAAACACTATGGTGGTAATTATTTTGCGGTATACAAGTGTATCAAATCAACACATTGTACACCTTAAACACACACAATATTAGATGTCAATTATATCTCAATAAAGGTGGAAAACTAGGAGTTTGGTAAAATTGGTAGTTCACTTTGACATGTGTATAAGAGAAGTTGCAGAGAGCACTATTGTTCCAAATAATTGGTACACAGCACCTGAATCTACCTGGAACTTTTTAGAACATCTGGAACATCTGGAGAGGAAGCCAAGTGCCATTTGCATAATGTCAGCACATTCCTTCTGAAAAGTGCCCCTGTTCTCCCATCATTGGATGTAGGATATTATCGCAGTGAGGGCTACTATTTGAGGATGCCATGAAATCTTTGCAAGTGTAAGAAGAGATTTTTGTCTTTAAAAGGTTGTGTCAAGATACTGTTCTCTGGTCTGGGCTTTGGCTATTGTTTTGCCAGCTTCTGTGATCCTGGCAGGCACTGTGATGCCTTCCACCTTCCTAAGGTTTTATGAATCCAGCAGGTGTCTGTCCTTATCTTTGTTACCTTGGTCCCTGGGTAACATGTAATCTTCAGAACAACCCTGACACCATAGGTATTATTAAGTCTGGTTTTCACACTTAAGGAACAGATGTGGAGACATTACACAACTTGGCCAGGGCCTTGCTATCTGGAAGTGGTGGACTCAGGACTTAAACCTCCCATCTATCAGCTACTAAGTCTTATGGATGCTGTTATGCAGCGGCATTCAGCAGCATCCCTATTTGTGGAGATGAGTTCACTATTTCTGTTATTGACTAGCTTAAATTGTTGGAAACCTATTTCAGGTACTGAACGATTCGAATCAGTTTCTTTTTTATTTATGTCTATATAAAATTGCCCTGTTGGAGCTGTACAGAGTGTCCACTTTTTTTTTTTTCTGACAATCACTTTCAAATACTTGAAAGAAACTCTCATATATAGTTGGGACTGGATCCATATAAAGAGGTAGAACTTGAAGAAGGGCCGTAACATTGGAGTTGATGGAAATGAGAGGAACAGACATTGTATCGATAATCAAATACGTTGACAGAATGATTTGTTGAATGTCTCTCATGTCCAGTATTGTGCTAGTCACATGCTCTGCATTGTCCTGAGTCATCCTAATGATGCTGTCGTCACTTTATAGACGCAAAGACATACTCAAGAGATGTGATGTAATCCAGTTCACCCAGGTATTAAGTGACAGAGATTTGAAACTGGGCTTCTGTGATTCCAAAAGCTATGTTTTCTTCACTAGTCTCAGCTTGGATCTTGGCTATGCAAATTGAGTTACAAAACCAGTGTAATCTGTTTATCAGTCTGAATTCAGTGGAGTACAGGGCTGGGAAGGTGTTCCGGTTTTTCAGTCACCATCTTAAACACACTCTGGCAATTTACTCCATTCTTGTCCTCTGTTAACATCTTAAGAGGATTCCATTGCTTTTTAGGCCTTTTTAGTTGGGACAAAGCCCAGCCCATGTAAGTTCAAATTCCAGTCTCACTTCTTTCCCTTTGTCCAGTTCAGACCCAACAACCCAAGCCAGGTGACCTGCATTGAAGAACAACCTCCTGTACTCATTTAATCTTTTTTCCCCTACCTCTTTCCTAGGCATTTGAGGCAGAGAGCAGAGAAATGGTGAAGGTCAAGTGACTATTTACTGATGATTTTGGAAACGGCTTTGACAGTTGCTGCTTCTCAAGGTAACTCTGATCAGCTACTGAAGCTGTCAGTAAGGCCAGCATTCACCAATGGGCTAGATTTCGGGAAATGAAGGGGAAAGGGGAAGCAAAGTTAAGGTTTGGATGACAAGAAATATGGCATTTACGGAAATGGGCAGGCTGAAAGAAAGTGAGATGATTCAGGATAGGCATAATCCAGAGGTCATGGTAGAGGCTTCTACATGATGATTTAAATTGGAAAGACAGTTAGCTTTTGCTTTATGGAATTGGTGTGTTCCAGCTGTTGGTTCTAAAATGAACTCAACTGTTCTTGTTAACTGCTATTATAAAATCAAGGATGTATCCCCACAAGGAAAAAGGAATATTCTCAGTAGACTCAATTAAAAACTTGTGGTGAGGATGTAGTTGAAATGGTGGCCAGCTTCCTAGCCCCTGTGGGACTATTGTCCCACTTAGTGGTTCGCTTCTCCTTTGCTTTGATTTTTCGACTCCTCGGTCTCCCCTAGGCTGTCAGGCCCAATCCTGCTCCCTTTGGGATTGAATGTAGTGTGGTGTATGTTACTGGAGAAATGACTGCACAATCTTAAGGCACCTGGAGTTTTCTAGCTGGCTACAGAACATGTCACATTTGCATTCAGGTTTTACACGCTTACTCCACTGCCATTTCTTACCTTTGCAACATCTCTAAAAATAAAACAACCTACTCAGAGCACCCATGAGGGTAGCTGTGACCTGTATTCCTTTATCTTTACATGAACAAAAATCCTCCCAAAAAATGGTCTATAGACATGGCATCTTATATTTCATCAGACCCTTAGTTGTCGTGTAGATTTGACATTCTCTGTGTCTGTATAACATTTATTGGTCTGTCTATTATGAGACAGCTCTCTTTTGAACCAGTTATAAGAAAACCCAATTTGGCAAATGGTAAGTTATGTCCCTATCTCTGCCCCCTGAGTGATTTGATCTCAGGCACCACAGGAAGTTATGGAGGTTTGGAAGGAGAGCATGAACAGAAGACACCAGGAGATCGAAGAACTTAGGGACACCTTGGGAAAGAGAAGAGGCATAAGGAGGGAGAAAGAGCTACTGGCAAAGATGAAATTACTTTAGAAATATTTCTACACTGGTTTCTATGCGGGAAACCTATAATACCAATCCCATTGAAAAGACTGGGTCAATAGAGTTACCTCCTGAACTCTCAATTTATAGCACCAACATTTTTTCTAACTTTGTTACAGCTGAAGGCAGGAGTCATGTTGATACAAAACACTATTACAGCTCTTCTTGAAAAGAAGAAAAAGATTTTCACAAATGCTTCCCTTCTCATTTATTGTCACTACCATTTTTCCCCAGACTACTCTCATTCTCGGCCCACGTAGGAAATCAGAAGATAATTTAAAATTAAATGATGATGGCTCAGAGCTTAAAGCACTTAAAAAGGGAGAGGAAAGAAACGCATCACATCTTGACAGGGCTGCGAGTGAGGGCTGGAAGACTGCCAAGGAAGCCCAGAAGAGCCATTGGCAAGAGGGGCTTTGGTACTTTGTGTGACCAGAGGGGACCTGCAAGGCATTCTCCTCCCTCATGCCCTGGGATGGCATTTGAGGTCATGAAAACCTAGGGAAGAGTTGATAAAGAATGGAAAGCAGGTGTACACAGCATTAGTGAGTTAGGAAAATCTGGTTGAACACTTGACTTAATAGTTACCATCTTGTAATATAAACCTTCTAGGCATTTCTTTCTGTACCTAAAATATCCTCACAGAATATGAAGAAATAAAATTAAATTATATGTATGTATACACACATATACATATATATATGCACACCTATATATATGCATGTGATGTGTACATATCACATACCCCACATGCACATAATTCTTAATCAGTACAGGGGTTGACATCTAAAACACTTCTTCTACTAATGGTATTAACTATTTTTATTATAGGATATAAAGCCAGCTCTTCAGCTTACTTTAGCATGAGTTCTACTTGCCCATATGTGATGATATGCAAATCACAAAAAGGGCCCTCCTGTTTAGCATCTTCCATATCTTTGCAAGGTTCTCTGACTGTTAGAAGTAAAAAAAGCATAGGTGTCAGAGTCTGACAAGTCAGAATTCAAATTTGTGCTCTGCCACTCACGAGCCATAAAACCTGGGACAAGCTACCTTTCTGGGTCCCAGAGTCCACATCTGGATAATGGCGTTATTTATTATTTCACAACATGGCTGGGAAATTTAATGAGGTGAAAAGTATATAACAGTGCTGAGCAGATTGCCTGGCATATAACATACACTAAATCAGGGGTTGGCAGACTTCTGCCCAGGACCAGATAGTAAATATTTTAGGCTGTGCAGGCCTAACTACTCAAGTTAGTCATCATAGCATGAAAGCAGCCAGAGACAATATGTAAAAGAATGAGTGTGGCTGTGTTCCAATAAAACTTTATTTAAAAAAGACCTGTGGGTCACTCTGGGCCTGTGATCTGTAGTTTGCAAACCCAAGCACTTAACCCATATTAGTTTCTTCCTCTTTCCCCACCTTGTCTTCTCGGAGATTTAGGTTTTCCATGTGTGTAATGTTGAAAATGTTAGTTTATTTATTCAGCATCTGTTGTGTACCAAGGACCGGGTAAAGCACAATGAAGAACAGAATAAATACATTTTGCTTTTACCCCTGAGGGGCTTAAGGAATAACAGAAAATGTTTAACTTATCTAAGTTTGGTCTTTCTTCTTAGCCAGAAAGTGATTTAAGAGTATTTATTTCACGGAGCTTTTATGACTGAGAAATAAAGTATCATGTTTAAGTGTAGATGCGGTGGCAGCCATAGTGGAGAAGCGGTTATGGGACTTAGCCTTTCTGCTCTGAAGAACTGAAAAACTGGGCAAAGCATATGAATAAACTGTTTTCAGACGTTGGACAACAGATAGCACAGGGCTGCGATGCTTGAGATAAGGAAAACACCATATTTTACTACAGCTTTCTGCCTGGGGCCACCATCCAAACCTCAGCACAAGTAAGTGAAGCCCAATTTAAAAAAAAAGTTGAGCCCAATTTTTTAAAAATTTTTTAACATTTATTTATTTATGAGAGACCGAGAGAGGCAGAGCATGAGCAGGGGAGGGGGAGAGAGAGAGGGAGATACAGAATCCGAAGCAGGCTCCAGGCTCTGAGGTGTTTGTTAGCACAGAGCCCGATGTGGGGCTCAAACCCATGAACTGCTAGACCATGACCTGAGCTGAAGTCCGATGCTCAACCGACTGAGCCACCCACGCATCCTTCAATTGTTTTTTAAGTGTGTTTGTTTCTTTTTAAGGCAGTGGTATCACTGGCTAGAGGCAAGAGAGAGTAGAATTTGGGGCTGCTGATGTAGCAGGAAGTTACAGATTAGGTTACTGAGGAGTAGGCAGATGCACACATAAGATGGCTTCAGAAATCTACATCAGGGTCCCCTTGAGTTTTGGGGTGAATAGAAAGCTGTGTATGCATCGATCAAGATTCAGTAAGATTAGGCAGAGAAGAGCTATTGGATAACTGTGAACTGAACAAAATCTTGGAGGTTGCATAGTACAGGAAGATGGAGTTATAACCATCCAAAATGGAGGGACCTCATAAACACCCTGGGCATTCAGTTGAGACCCCAGAAAATTTATAACTCAAGAGTCGGGCTACGTGAGCTCTAGAAGAAGGGCTACTCTAGATTCATCATAAAAAAGCTGAAAACCAAGCCCTGATATGATAAAGCTGATCTGTCAATAAATTAAGTGCCTGCCAGAACAAAACACAATAGTCTTAAAATTCAGACATATATAAAAATAGAATCCATAGAATCCATAATTGAGTATATATAATATATGAGAAGATATGCGAGGAAGTAGGAAAATGTGACACTTAAGTAGGAGAAAAATGAGTCATTAGCAACAGACCCAGAAATAACACAGATCTTGAAATCAGCAGACCTGTTGCTCTTTTTTTTTTTTTTTTGGACACACTCACCTCCCTTCCCGTCCCCCATCCCTGACCCCTACCAACCACTAATCTATTCTCTGTTTCCATGATTTTGTCATTGCAAGAATATAGTAAATTAAATTATATAGTAGCCAACTTTTGGGCATTGGCTTTTTGCACTCAATTTAATTCCATGGAGATACATTCAAGTTGTTACATATATTGATAATTTGTTCCTTTTATTACTGAGTAGGATTCCATGATGTGGATGTATCACTGTTTGTTTCACTGTTCATCCATTGAAAGACCTCTGGATTGTCCCCAGTTTTTGGCTGTTACAAATAAATCTGTTATGTACATATGTGGACAGGTTTTTTTGTATGAACATAAGTTTTCATTTCTCTGGGATAAATGCCCAACAGTACAACTGCTGGGTTCTATGGTAATTGCATGTTTAGTTTTGTAAGAAACTCTTTTTCCAGAGTAGCTTTATCATTTTATAATCCACTAGCAGTGTATGAGTGATCCAGTTTTTCTGCGTCTTTGTCAGCATTTAGTGTGGTCACTATTTTTTATTTCAGCCATTCCAATAGGTTACAGGAGATACATGTTAATTTTTTTTGTTTATTATTTATTTTTGAGAGAGACTGAGCACAAGCAGAAGAGAGGCAGAGGGGCAGAGAGAGAGGGAGACACAGAATCTGAAAGAGATTCCAGGCTCTGAGCTGTCAGCACAGAGCCTGACACAGGGCTCGTAGTCATGAACTGTGAGATCATGACCTGAACCGAAGTAGGACACTTAACCAACTGAGCCACCCAGGTGCCCCATATGAGATGCATTTTAAACATAAAGACATAAATGGTTAAAAGAGAAAAAAATCATTGATCATGGTAAAGATGCAGTAATTACCTCAAGGACAAAGTAGAATTCAAGGAAAAGAGTATTACCAGAGATAAAGAAGCCTGTTTCATAATGATATAAATAATGAATTAATTATTATTCAGCAAGAAGACAAAACAGTCTTAAATGTGAATGCATCTATGACAGAGCCTCAAAACATATAAATCAAAAAGTGATAGGACTAAAAGCAAAAATAGACACATCTAGTATCAGAGTTGGACATTTTAATCCTTCTTCTCTCAGTAACTGATTTGACAAATAGACTAAAAGCTCTGACGATATACATTTAAACACTGCTATCAGCCAACTTGACCCAATAGATAATTATAGCACACTATTCAACAATTTAGGACATTTTCTTTTGAAGTGTACATGGAATATTTATCAAGAGAGACTATTTGCTGAACCATTAAAATGTGTTCATAAATTTAACATTATTGAAATCTTATAGAGCATATTTTCTATCCATAAAGAATTAAGTTAGAAATCATTAACAAAATATTGACATAATTATCAGATATTTGGAATAAGAACCACACTTCTAAATAATATATTCACCAAATAAAAAATTACAAAGATAATTAAGGAATATTTTTGTAAATGGTAATAAAAACATAAAAGTATCGAAGTTTGTGGGGTGCAGCTAAAGCATTGTTTAGATGGAAATTTATAATGGCAAATCTTATATTAAAAATAAGAATGATTTTAAATCAACCATACATATTTGTACCTTAGGAAGATAGAAGAAGCAAAGGAAATTATACCCAAGTGAACAGAAGGAAGGAAATAATAAGGAATAGAAATTGATGAAACATAAAATGAGCAGAGAATAGAACAAATCAATGAAATTATCAGAAAAGATCAATAAAATTGAGAATTGATCTTTCTCAGCTAGGGTTCTGCAAGAGAATTAGACTTAAAGAATATTATTAGATTGTCTATTTTCTCTGTTCTAACTTACATAGCCAATAGATCAATAGAAAAGAGTTTATTTCAGATTATACGATAGATGCTTTAGAGCATTAGGGCTTAATTCTTTTATGCAATCCTACTTGGGTAGAGTTGTCCCAGCTATACTGATACAAATTTTAAAAGATAATAGGAATTTCAGACTATCAATATCAGAAATGTAAAAGGGGCCATCACTACAGATGCTGCAGACATTAAAGATAAGGAAGAAAAGTACTATGAATGACTTTATGCCATGAAATTAAAAACCTTAATAACATTATAACTGTGTTGAAATTAAATAAGTTAAATTTATAATTTAAGTTTGTTTGGGTGGCTCACTTGGTTGAGCAACCAACTCTTGATTTCAGCTCAGGTGATGATCCCAGGGTTCTGGGTTAGAACCCCCATGCCAGGCTCCACTTAAGATTCTCTGTCTCCCTCTGCCCCTCTTCCCTGCTCATGCACTCTCTCTTTCTCTAAAATTATAATATAAATTATAAATATAAAATTATATATATAAAATTTATATATATATAAAATTTAAAACCTTCCTGCATAATACAATTACAGATGCAGGTTGTTTAACTGGAAAAGTTTAATTTCTATTTAAGAAAGAAATATTTCCAGTTTTACAAAAACTTGTTCAGAAAAAGGATTTGGAAATGCTAGTCAACTTTATGAGGTGAACATAGCCTTGATGTCACAGTCCAGTATCATTTGTGAACATACACACACACACACACACACACACATATATATATGCAGAAACATTGACAAAATATTAGAAATTGAATTTAGAAATATATAATTGGATGGTATATATGACAAAGTGGAATTTGTCCCACAAGTGAATGCAATAATGTTTCAACATTTAAAAATCAATTAATTGAATCAATTTACTAAAGTTAGTGAAATCAATTAAGTGCTATATTACATTAACAGATTAAAAAAGAAAAATTATGTGATTATCTAAAACACCTATTTATGATAAAAGCTTGCAGCATAGTAAGAATTGTAGGGTGTCTCTCAATCCAGTAAAACCTATAGCTAATTAATGGTGAAAGACTGATTGTTCTTCATATGATATTGGAACAAGACAAAGAAGGCTACTCCTATTACTTCTATTCAACGTTGTTCTCAAAGTAATGGCTAGTATAATAAAGCAAAAAAAAAGAAACATACAAAAGGAAAAATGGCAATATAAATGTGTACATAGACAATTTTATGGGATTTATTAAAAAAGATCCTAGAACCAACATATGAATTTAGTAAGGCCACAGAATACAGTGTTGATATACAAAAATTAATTGCATTTCTATTTAATAGCAACACATAGTTTGAAGATTGAATTTTAAAAACCCATTGCTTGTAATAGCATCAAAACATTAAATAAATATATTCAACAACTTCTTATTGAAAACTAAAAAGTATTACTGAGCAAACTAAAGATCTACATAAGAGAATAAACAATTCATGGATTGGAGGATTAATTATGTTAATGTAAATTTAAAGTAAGATGTAAACTTTCCAAAATTTATCTATAGATTTTCAGTGCAATCTCAAAATCCCAAGTCTTTTTTTCTTCTAAAAATTGGCAGGCTGATTCTAAGGTTACTTGGAAATACAAAGGACCTACTCAGAATAATAAAAAATAAAAATAAAAAATAAGAAATAAAATCTTGAAGAGTAGAAACAAATCAGAAATTATATATACTACCTGATTTCAGAACACACCGTGAAGTTACACTAATGAAGAAAGTGTGATAGTTATATAGTCAATGTGATTTTTAACACAAGAGCCAAAGCTATATTCAGTGGGAGAAAAGAAATTCTTTTCAAGAAGTGATGCTGAATCACTGGATATTCACAGTGAGGAGATGAGGACAAAGAGCCCCAAACCAACTCAGCCCTAACTTTGCATTTCACTCAAAAGTTATTTCAAGATGGGTTGTGAGGGGTGCCTGGGTGGCTCAGCCAGTTAAGCATCTTACTCTTGATTTTGGCTCAGGTCATGATCTCACAGTTGTGACATCAAGCCCTGTGTCGGGCTCTACACTGAGCATGGAGCCTGCTTGGGATTCTCCTCTCCTTCTCTCTCTCTACCCCTCCCCTGCTCATTCTCATTCATTCATTCATTCTCTCTCTCTCTCTCTCTCTCTCTCCCTCTCAAAAGAAATAAACAAACAAAAAAAAGATGGATTGTAGGCCTGACACAAAAGCTGAAAGTACAGAGTTTCTAACACTGTATAATGGAATATCTTCATAACCCTGAGATAGGTAAAGTCTTCTTGGAAAACACTAACCATAAAGGAAAGAATTGATACATTGTTATTCAAAATCATAAATTTTAGCACACTGAGAGTATTCATTAAGAAAATGAATAGGTTATCATGGGAACAAATATTCACTTTACTGTACAAGTATTTGACAAAGGACTTGTATGTAGAGTATATAAAGAACACCTTTAATTCAGTGAGAAGAGAGATAAATAACAAATAGGCAAAGTAGACACATTGTAAAGGAAGATATATAAATGGCCAATAAACACTTGAAAAATTGTACAGTATTATTGGGGAATGCAAGTTAGTATTAAAATAACACTATATTTCTACGATGGCTTAAATTTAAAAAGACTGACAACACTAAATGTTGGCTAGGATGTGAAGCAGTTAGAATTCTCTTATGTCACACATAGGAGTACAAATTGTTGTACAATTTGTTATTGTACTGTTGTACAAATTGTTATTGGCTGTTATTGTACAGCCAACTTGGAAACTGGCAGTTTCTTTTAAAGTAAAACATGTTTCTACCTTATGACCAAATAATTCCACTCCTAAGTATTTTACCAAGATAAATAGAAACATATGTCCACAAGGAGGCTTTTATACAAATATTCATTGCCTCTCTATTAATGGCCCCAAACTTAAACAACCCAAATGACCACCAACAAGAGAAGGGAAAAAATTGTAACTATCAAAGGAAACTGTACTTAGCAGTTGAAAGGAGGGATAGATTTGGACATCTCTAAGGTAGAATCAGCATCAGTTAGTGACTGAAGATGGCCTTGAAAGGATTAGGAAAAAGTGAAGGAAAAAATGTATGAAGGGAAGAAAAGCCTTAGGGATAAGAATAGTGTATAGATGAAGATCTCAGAGATTTGCTTAGAAACATTTTTTTCCAATGTGAAATAAAATAAGTTTCTTTATTAATTGAAGGTTCCAGGTGGTTAGAATTCACTTGTTTCCATGTTTCAACCTCTTTTGTCTCTTCCCTGGGCCAATTTTCAGTGACTTCAAAGGGTGTTTTGGCACTGTGAGGGTACCAAGAATGGTCTTGAAGAGTACTTAGTGTGCTTTAGTACTCTCCTCTTTTCTTTTTTTCAAAATAGGCTTCACGCCCATCACTGAGCCCAATGCAGGGCTTGAACTCCATAACTGAGATCAAGTCTTGAGCTGAGATCAAGAGTTGGACGCTTAACCGACTGAGCCTCCCAGGTGCCCTCCCCCCTTTTAAGATTTTATTTTTAAGCAATCTCCACACTCAACATGGGGCTCCAACTCACAACCCTGACATCAAGAGTCACATCCTCCACGATCTGAGCCAGTCAGGCACCCCTCCCTGTTTTTTCTGATGTTTTTTGAAGTCCAGGTATTTGTGGGACAATGGTGGGGTGGATGCCCGCTTGGTTACCTTTCTCTTAGGTTGTATTGCAGTTTCAGGGGTTGGGGGCTGAGATGCACTATTCTGAGTGTTCCTGAATGATGGTAATAAAGGAGGGGAAGAGCATCGTAGAGTATATATCTCAGGTCCTTCAGGAGTCAGTCATCACATTCCTTGAGTTATTTTCTGTAATAGAGTTGTTTTCTTCTTTACTAGTGGGTGAATTTTCTTGAGGGTAATGACTGCTTTATTCATCTTTTTCTCTTTCCTCCCTGAAGTTTATCATGAAATAAGGTGGCATTCAATGAAGAGATGCTGAAAGAGGGAGCAAATTTGCCTCTGGAAATTTTATTATCACTACTTCTTCTGAGATACAAAGTTTTGTTATTAAAAACAACAACAATAAAGGTAAACGACAGTTACAAAGTGAATTTTTAAAGAACTTTCCTCTCATGAAAAGAGGATCTAAGACAAGCCCAATATAAAAACGGAAAGACCCTTGACTAAAAGTGACATTTAAAAACCAGATTGGAAAGATAAGAGAGAAAAAGGAGAGGGAAATCAGATACTCAGGCTTTCTGAACTCAGAAAAGAAAAAAGCAGAAGAGATAGATCAAAAAATCAAAACTCCATTAAGGGAAACAAATGGGAAGTAAAGGGAATAGTATATCCCTGCAAGATACAGAAGCATTTTGATTTAGCTGTTGAAACAGAGGAAGGTCGCACAAAAAGAGAGAGAGGTCACACAAAAACAGAGGGAGGTTATGTGAAAACTGCCCACTGGTACTCAGGAGTGAAGCTGGGATTGACATTCACTTTGATCTCACCCTCTACTTAGTGATCTGCTCTCTAGATTATGTACCTCTTGATATTTACCCATAGACATGATAAGCAGCTTAGAATAATGCCTGCCCATGAAGCATCCCTGCTACCACAAGTCAGCCACCTTGCATTTTTCTAGCCACTGTCATGTCCTGTCAAACTCTTTAACACTGACCTTGAAACCACTTTGGCTTTATTGTTCAGTGTGTTCCATTCAAAACATGGTATAAATTCTGATATCTTCTACATCTAACTAAGAGGGTTAGTATGAAATGTATTCTTTGGAGTATACAAGAATGAATATGAAGAAGGAAAGTAAAATAATTACATCAATAGCACAATGTATGGCTTTCTTTCTTGACTATTATTTGGCATTCGAAGTCCTCAAAAGTAGAAAGCAAGTTTCATCTGGTCCAGTGTCACCTTCTACAAAAGCAAAATAGGTTTAGATTTTATTTTTAAATATAAATATTCAAAGAGAGTTGATATTTGAGAACGAAGGATGGTACATTAACAGAAAATGCTTTCATAATGAGGTTGTCATGAATTATATATGAGACATGCAAATGTTGCAAGCAAAAAATTGGCTGAACCTGGACAAATCATTGAGGATTTGCCTCCATGGTAAACAAAACTTTGGGTGAAGAAAATCTGGGAAAATAGAAGCAATGATTTTATGCTTTGAGAGTTTGGTTGGTCATTAGTTTCATATTTGCTGCTATAAAAAACTATCACAAATGTAGTGGTTTCAAAACCCACCAATAATTATCTTACAGTTCTGTAGGTCCGAAGTGCAGCATTAAGTGTCATCGATCTAATATCAAGTCATCTGCAGGGCACCACTCCTTTCCGAAGCTTCCATGGGAGAACGCATTCATTTGCCTTTTCAGCATTTAGAGGCTGCCCAACTCCTTAGGTCTTGGCCCCTCCCCATTTCCCTCTCCCAAGCCCCCAAGGTGGGTGGATCCCTTCTCCTTTCTCATCACTTTGACTTCCCCTTCTGTCTTCCTAGACTCCTTTTATTTATTTTTAATGTGTATTTAATTTAAAAAATTTTTTTAAATGTTTTATTTATTTTTGAGAGAGACAGAGACAGAGACAGCGTGAGCAGGGGAGGGTCAGAGAGAGAGGGAGACACAGAATCTGAAGACAGGCTCTAGGCTCAGAGCCAGCTGTCAGCACAGAAACTGATGTGGGGCTCGAACCCATGAATTGTGAGATCATGACCTGAGCCGAAGCCAGATGCTCAACCGACAGAGCCACCCAGGTGCCCCTTTGTTTATTTAATTTTGAGAGAGAGAGAGAGAGAGAGAGCGTGAACAGGGGAGGGGCAGAGAGAGAGGGAGACACAGAATCCAAAACAGGCTCCAAGCTCTGAGCTGTCAGAACAGAGCCCAACATGGGGCTCAAACCCACAGACTGCAAGATCATGCCCTGAGCCAAAGTCGGGTCACTCAACCGACTGAGCCACCCAGGCGCCCCTCCTTAGACTCCTTTTAAAGGACCCTTGTGATTCCATTGGGCCCACCTGAGTAATCTATTTTAAAGTCAGTTGATTAGCAATCTTAATTCCAGCTGCAACCTTAATTTCCCTTGCCAAGTCATTTCTCTTGTCAGGTAGCACACCCACTGGGGATTAGGGCGGGGACATCTGTGGGGTATTTGTATTGTGCCTGCCACAGCCAGCTTTTGATTTCTGCTTCTGATGCAGCATGCCGTATGATGGCAGCCCTTTCTGAACTTGGACAGGCTCAGCTACCATTGCTTTTAAAAATATGGATGTCCTAGCCCATGTATGTGATGTGCCCCAGCACATCATGGGAAAACATTTGAGGCTATTAAAATATGCAAAGTGTTTGTGAGTTGCTTTTTCAATTTTTTTTGGTCTTTTACCTGGCTAAATAAACTAAGTTTTGAAAACTTGATAATCCTGCCAAGAGACGTCTAATAAATTATTTTGTAATTATGTTTGTAGTTAGCGCAAGTAAGGGTTAGGTTAGTTTTTGTTAAACACTCCCTGTGGTACTTTATTCACATTTTAGTTGCTTTAAAAATTTATTTAATATTTATTTACTTTTGGGAGACAGAGAGACAGAGTGCAAACAGGGGAAGGGCAGAGAGAGAGGGAGTCACAGAATCTGAAACAGGCTCCAGGCTCCAAGCTGCCAGCACAGAGCCCAACATAGGGCTCGAACCCACGAAGGGTGGGATCATGACCTAAGCCGAAGTCGGAAGCTCAACCGACTGAGACACCCAGGTGCCCCCTTTGCTTTTAAATGACATGTGATGCTTTCCTAAATTTTGACTGGATTCTCTCCTTCTATGGACAGCTGAGTATAAAAGAGTTTTCTTAAAAAAAAAAAAAAAAAAAGCTGTCTTGATCCAGTTTTGAAGCCCTGGTTACAGGCAGGACCCCTTTCTTCTTAAGCAGCTTATGAAGCCTGTACCCCAGTCACTTCTCTCATCAGGTTCTCCTGCTCTGAGGCCCCCTAGGCCATTATGCACCAGCCTTAGTTACCCAGGGGCCAGGTACCAGACAACCAGCCCCTGTGACCTGGAGCTTGCGGAACTATTCAAATTAGCCAACCCATGGGGAGTCCAGGGCACCTGGACGGAGCCGCATTCCATCTGCCATCCATAAGCCCCAGCTTGCTGTTACCTTGTCCTGGGTGGAACCCTCTGTTTGGCCCTGCCTGACTGCCTTCTCACATTTGGAACCCTAAGTTACAAAGAGTTCTGCCTTTCATCTCTCCAAGTGCCAACGTGTCATGTCCCACCATCAAAGCATCTTTAAATTTTATCAAACAGTGCGCCTTTCATCCATCTATCTGTTCTTCCACACCACTACTATTTATGGCATGTTCAGTATGGGCAGGCCATGTGCTAGGCCACAGGGGTGATTACTGTGGTCCCTGTACCCAAAAGCTATTAAAGATGCAGATTTCTTTTCTACCTGAGCTCTAGCATAGTGCCAAGTGTTTCCTCCCTTACCCCACTTTGGAAAATCATTTGCTGCGGAAATTAATAGCTCTGCATTGCTTTTGCACAACCCAATCAAGGTAGCTGGAAATCTGTTTGCATATGAATTTTAGGAATGAGACGTTCCATTTCAGCTTATATGGATTTCATTTGCCACAACACTGATTGGATAGACTCTTTAAAGTACTTAGGGCCACTCGAAGATACTGACTCTTGCCAGCACTTCTCTGTGGGTTGCCTTTGATATACATGAATGGCTAAGGAGAAGAAAAAACAGAAAACCTACTCTAGTTAACATTGCGAACCAGCCATGTAAGAAAAGAAATTCAAGCAACGTTTTACTAAATGGTGCCCTCTTTAAAGAGAGTTGTTTTTTTTTTTCTATCAGAGGCAGCAAGGATAGCATTTGTTTGAATGACCACTTCCTTATCTTGCTTTTGTAGGGCAGCCAAAGCCATTTTAGGAGGGTGAGAGACATGTCGCCTGCTCATTTGAAACATGTCTCTGGTGGACAGGGAACTGTATGATTCACGCTCGAAGTTCTCTGTTGTTAGGCAGGGATGAAACCGCTTTGACTTCAGGAGGACCGGAAGTGTTAGGAGCTGCTTGGCATTTTGACTGTGTTTTTTGAGAAGAATATGCATGTATGGCTGCCTGGGGAGAAACCACACACAACAGAACCTGCAGTAAGTAACTCTGGGTGATATATTGCCCCTCGCCATTAGTCATATCACATGCAAGGTAAACAGAGTGGAGTAATTTGCTACTTTCCCGGGTTCCATTATGTATATGTGTTTATTTAATCAGAAGTAAATGATATTACGTGAGGTTCCCCTTGCCCTCCTGAGGAATCCAGATTCAACACTTTCAGCGCTGTTCAGTGCTGGAGAGCGAAGAAAGTGTAACCATAGTGATGGAATGGAAATGATTTTCTTTGTTCAGAGGCTTCAATATCCAACAGACATTACAGTTTTCAAGGTCAAAAATATATTAGGATGAGATAAAAATTAAAGAAAAATGTGCTGGCTTAGCTACAAAAGCTAATTTAGTTTATGCATTATAAATTATGTTAAAATGAGTAAAATGAGATTTCTCAGCAAGAACTAAATGTGTGGCTTCACAAAACTAATTTCCAAAGATGAACATGATTACAGAATTTAGCTTTAAAAGCTTTTCAGGCCATCAGAAAAAACAGCAAAGCTATCAATTATCAGACTTTAGTGGTGCCTCTGTCAGAAATATAATGATATTTTTAGCATTCTGCTCAGCGTTTACTAAATTAAGAATGTCTACAAACAAATCAATTAATTGGGACATTATTTAATTAAGTAAAACATGTGATCTGCCAAAGAACCTTAAGCAGACAATTGTAACAAATATCCCAGTAGCCTTTTTCTCCTATTGAGGGGGATAGGAGGCCAGCGGTAAAAACATGGAAGGTGCAAAAAATGAAATGTCGATCAAACATAGCCTCATGCTTTTCGGATTCATACTGCATACTTATGTAATTTTACAAAGTGCTTGTTTTGAGAATCTGTGATTTCCTGGGAGAAGGTCATTCCTGTTCTGTTAGGTGGAGGTGTGGCATTTTCTAGGTGGGTTTTTTGTGTGTAGCAATGCATATATAAACACAAAAGAATCCGTATTCTCATGTAGGACACACTGGGTGTCAGGAAGTTACTGGGTTCCTGGTTTTTGCTTCCATATTCCTGGAAAGCTAAAGAGTTCAGATCCACTGAAAGTTCCTTTTGGACCCTACTAGAAGCCAGGCACTTTCCAACCAATCATCTCATTCTACCTTTTAAAGGTCCTATGAGTCAGGTATCAAGACCCCAGTTTTAACCAAGGGACTGAGGGCCAAGGAGGCTAAGTACTTTGGGGCACCTAGGTGGCTCAGTCAGTTAAGTGTCCGACTTCAGCTCAGGTCATGATCTTGCGGTTTGTGGGTTCAAGCTCCAGGTCGGGTTCTGTGCTGACAGTTCAGAGCCTTGAACCTATTTCAGATTCTGGGACTCCCTCTCTCTCTGTCCCTCCACCGCTCATACTCTGTCTCCCTCTCAAAAATAAACATTAAAAATAATGTTTAAAAAAAAAAAAGGTTAAGTACTTTCCCTGTACTCATACATCTGGTAATTTCAGAGCTAGGTTTTAGATCCATGGCATGTGATACCCAGTCCTGAACACTGTCCATTATTCCAGAAAACCTTTCCTTCAGGAAAGCCCGTATAGACTAGCCTGGATTTAACTGCAGTTGCACAATAAAATGCCACCTTGTTGACCCACAGAGTCCTCTGAAATAGCATTGTCTCAAAAGAGAGTTCGGCAATGATTTGGTTGGGGAAAGGAGCAGAGGCTGTCATCAAATACTGCTTGAACAAGTCAAAGTATCTAATTGCCTAATCCCATGAGGCAACATGGAAAGGATAAGACTGCCTCTCCACCTACAGACAACCCAGACTAGAGTTCTCGCCTTATGGGAAGTAATTGCAAGTATGGACCGAGAGCAAGTTAAATGCAGTGAGGTGGAGAGCAGTTACATGATACTGGATGTTCAATGGCAAGGTTGTGACCTATTAGAAACTTTAAACTCTAATTCCTCCCTTTTTGTTTATGAGATTATCTTCTCACACATAGAAGAATGAGCTTGTGTGTTTGGGAATATCTCATGAGCTCTATCAAACATCCTTTGAAATAATTTTCAGGAATCATTTGATCTCAGCCATTATTACTGATCTGATCCAGGTAACTGTCACCATCCAGGCAAGTCAGTCTCCTAGTGGCCTTTGTTCTCTCTTTGTTCCCTTTTCTCTTCTCAGATCCAGGTGTGTCCCTGCCATGATTATGCATCTGAGCTTTCTTACCCTGCTGGGTTTATCTTTCTGAAAATTTCTCAAACAAGACATGAATGTAAGTCTGCAAATCGTGGACACCTGATAATCTGTGAATGATCAAGAAACCACGAGAACATGAAAGTGCTTTCAAATCCTTGTCTCCCTAAATATTTTTAAGTCAAAGCTTTGTTACTTGTTATTCTCCACATTTTTATTACTGAGTAATAGATTAAACTTTTAATGACATGCCACGTGGGAAATTTATAACTTTTCCACATAGTTCTAAAAATGAAAAAACTTTACTATGTTCATCATCAGATTGTAGAGAAAACATCTTATTTCTCAACCCATACCTGATGACTGAGGTGGGTGTTGAATGCTGTGGCTGGAGCTACCAGAAAGGGCACAGATGGACTTCACTCTTGGCTCAGGACAGATAGCGGGTGAGCAAAATGCTTTGCTATAATTAGAGTAATTCTGTGTGCGATGGGGAGAAACAACTCCTTAAGTATCAGTGTGGGATTCAATAGCAAAATATGTCTAGACATCTGAAGTGTTCCACACTGAAAGAAGTTATTGAAAAATGATTCATTTTTACATCCTCCACCTGCTGCCGGATTCTTCATAATATTGATTTGTGAGAGAAAGAACTTTCCCAAATGATAGTACTGAGATGTGTTGCTAATAAGATACGTAATTTTAACCACTCAGCCTTATTGAGCATCAAACAGTTAGATACTGTTTAGAAAAATCAGAGTAACTGTCTTTATCTTAATTCAATTTTCATGAAATTTTTTTTCTGTCATTCATATTATTCAGAGTTTAGGATCCACTGAACATGGATGATATTTGATTTTTTTTTTCAGAGCAGGAAATTATGACTTTGAAAATAATGGTTTTCATGTAAGGAGAGATGTTTGTTATTATAAAATTAAAGTTGTTTTTCTCTGTTAGCTCACTAATCTGGATACTTTAGAGAGTGTTTTAGACATTCTCCTGCATTGGTTTTTTTTTTTTTTTTTTTTTTTACCTGTAAGTACAAGAATAAGGCCTGAGAGTGCCTAAACAAATAGTTCGTTTTTCTCACACATCAAGGACTCAGAAAGAAGGTGGCTACTCTTGTTCCAGCAGCTTAATGTCAAGGGCAGTTTCTCTGTAATTTTCTTTACCTTTTCCTTATCGTATCAAGATGGTTGCTGCCACTCCAGACATCATTCCTATATTCCTGAAGGACGTAGAGGGGCAGGTGTAGTGCTAGAGATATATGCTTCTTTCATCATAAAGCAAAATTTTCCAGGTACTCCAGCAAACTTCAGCTTACAAATCATTTGGCTAAAAGTCAGGTATCCCGCCCTTCCTGAATTCAAGGAATATGAGACAGTGGGTATTCAGGTGTTTGGGAATGGATCTCAGGTTATCTATGCAAAAGTGCCTGACACCTCCTGCAACCAAATTTTTATTTTAATGACTAGGATTAATGCTGTGACTGAGTGAATTCAGTTATAGCTTGAGGCTTTGTTGTACAGGAAAAGAAAATGGACTTAAAATATATCATCTGGATGTAAATCTCAACTCTTTTTAGTTCCCATGTTATGATCCTAAGCAAGCTTCTTATTTTCTGTAAGCTTCAGTTTCCTCGTGTACAAAGGGAGAGAAGAATTCCTTTCTATAGGTATTCTGAGGATTAAATGAATGAGATGTCCTAGAGTATCAAGTATAGATTTGAATAGATAGATTCACTGAATTGCCCATTTGTTCATTTTTTTAAAATTTTTTTAAATGGTTTCTGTATTTTTGAGAGAGAGAGAGATGGAGTACAAGTTGGGGAGGGGCAGAGAGAGAGAGGGAGACACAGAATCCATGAAGCAAGCTCCAGGCTCCAAGCTGTCAGCACAGAGCCCAACACAGGGCTCGAACCCGTGAACCACAAGATCATGACCAGAGCCAAAGTCGGATGCTTGACCGACTGAGCCACCCAGGTGCCCCTCATTACTCATTATTTCTTTCATTCACATATTCAGTTGGCCAAAATAAATTTTCTCTAGGAGAAGCAATTAAGAAGAGGCCACCACTGGTCAGGTTTGCATCTGTGAGGCCGAAGATTCAATAGTTGCTCATATCAGGGTCTTGTTCCTGAGAAGGTGTGCGTGTGTATGTACACATGTGCATGTTTGTGTATGTGTGTGCACAAGTGCATGCTTACATGCATGTGTTTGTGGTTACTCCAGCCTCTAGATGGCAATGAGGCAGAGAAGGAGGCAGAAAGGAAATTAAATTTTATTGACCACCTCCTACATGCCTCTCTTATCCTCATATTGTTTCTTACCTGATGAAGCAGACATTTCTTTTCTTCAATGTTAAACCAGGCCATTAAGCTATAAGCAGAATGGCTTTGACCTCTCATATTTCTAAGTTGCACATATTATACAGATTTTTCATCTTATTCAGTCTTTTATTTCCCTGGGAATCCTTCAGAAGTTCCTGGGGGCTGAGCAGAAACACAAAGATGGTTTTGTTAAACACTGTTCAAGGTCGCACCCCAAATCTTTCCTTACTTTCAACCTCCAACGAATATTCCACAAATAGATTGGTACCTGATTATCTCTCTCCTGAGAGTATATTCCTCTCCTATCTAGAATTCTTCCATCCAGTTCCTATCAGAGATAAAGGGTAGCCATGACTCAAGACTAATTTGGAGTCTGAACTTTTAGAAACTACTGTCCACTTCTTCAAGTATTGCCTCTTTTCTGAAGTTCACTGTGCCATCTTTGCTTCCGTGCTGGTCTGCCCACATGTAACCAACATGGCGTATCCAAATTTGCTGTGGGTTTATTTCCCAGACCCACGATCTGGAAACCTTGCCACATACAGATTATATCATATTGTCACGTGCAGTAATTTCTAAATATGAACATGTGAACATATGAATAAATATGTCTCTGAACAAGGAAACACATTCTCTTTTTTCCTTTGCTCATCCCTCTATCCACTTATCCATTCTTCCTTTCCTTCCTCCACCCTTGTTTGTCTCTACTTCTCTCCTTTTCCCTCTCTCTCTGCTTCAGCCTCTCTCCCATCTGAATAATCTGCAGAAGACGGGCACTCTGAGAGATGACAGACAATCTGTGTGTAACACACTGATGTGTTACAGATTGAGAAATGATCCCTCCTAAAGGATGGTCCATAGAATCAAACCAGTCGTTGAATTGTTGCCAGAGATGCTCTGATTAGCTTCTGTAAAAGATAAAAATAGGCATGATGGTTAGAGTTAAGTAGTAATTCCTGACTTTCCTCTAGAGGGAGCTGATGGTCAGGCTAGAGAAAACCAACTGTGAGCTTGGTCAAAAACTAGTGAGAAAGCTCTAAAGGTAGATAGCATCACAAGACTGAGCGGAGCTGAGCAATTAATCCTAAACCTGTGGATTAAAAGACATCAGAAACTCCCAGTAAAATATCCAAGAAACAACTCCTATGAACCTCATCTTAATGCTGTTTGCTCATGCTATAGTGCTAATGTCTTGATTTCAGTCCTAGAGACTAATTCAAAGATATTATGAAATTTCAGCCACCCGTCTATTTATCAGTCCACCTCCTGTTAAAATTTGTGGAGCTCATATTATATACCTAATGTTGTGCCACATATTGGGCATGCCAGATCAAATGGTCATTGTCCCTAACCTCAAGGAACTCACAATCTAATGGCGAGAATAAATATAGAAGCAGATAGTTACAAAGAGTTAGTGCAAAAGTGCTCATTTGAAGATATGCATGTGGCATAATACTAGGGAAGAAAGCATATGGGGGATTAGTACCAGGAATTGATCAACCTACCTATAGCCATCTTAGAAAATCAGGAGATAGGCTGATAAGGCAAGAAAGAGGGTCATCGTAAAAACCCTTGGGTGAGGGGCTTCCCATCACCTTCTATATAACTTTTTTGCCTGACATGCAAGGCTTACCACTCCATAGTTGGCTCTCAACTCCCACTGGTGGTTTGCAGAGGACATCTTGTTATTTTATATGTTCATTTCATTGTATATGCTGTTTGTACCACTTGATATCCTCCCTTCTTTCATTCTGCCCTCTTATCCATCTGATATCTAGACTGTACTACCCTAGTCAGTTTTGGATTGACTTCCTTCTTCACTGGGTGTCAGCTCAGTCATTACCTATTCAGAGATATCTTCCCTTCTCATTCAGTCTAAAGTGGCAACTCCATCCACATTCACCATCACATCACTCTTTTTTATTTTCCTCAAGGTACTTTTCTATATCTGAATTTCTAGTTCATTTATTTCTCTACAGTCTGTGTAGACCTTGATTAAATGCCATGAGACAGGAGCTCTGATGGTCTTAGTCACTGCTGTGTCTTATGGTCTAGAATCAAGCCTGGTGCATAACAGGTGCTTACCAAATATTTGTTGAATTGATGAAATAATTAACTAGTAGACCAATTTTTTGCACTAGGGTGCATGCCTCTTGGGAGAAGGGATCATCACTTTCTTTCTGTGTATTCTATGTCCTTGGTATATTCTCTGACACATAGTAGATGGTCAATAAATATTTATTGACAATGAATGGGGGCCAAAAGAGTTCTTTTCATCATCAATGAATTCCATCATATCCTCCCAATACAATTAAATAAAGATTACTCAACACCACTTAGCCCACAAATTGTATGAGTCCTATTAAAAATCAAATCAATATGCAGAGAATCTTTTGGGGCTTATCTATTTTGAGGAGCCATTTTTATTGTTAATAATTTTATCAAATACTTTTATCCTTGTATCTGAAGAGAGGTCACTTAGTATCAGATTTCCTGGTGGAGGAAGCTTCATTATTTAGCTCTCATTTCTCCAAAGGCTCAAGGGGAGAGTGGGTGGTGACGAAGTCATTTTCTCTCTAAAACAATGCCGTCTGAAACTTTCACTTGAACAGAAAGTAGTGAACATTTTTTTCAAGGTAATCACATATTTCAAAGTATAAGAACCTTGGAGATACTTTGAAATATTTTATAAATCTGAATGAATCAAATTATCTGAACCTTAATTTATTTAAAATATTGCCTTGGGTCATTTGGAGGGTAAGAATACTGAATCTTTGCCCTTTGTAAGCTTATAATCTGTTGATGTAGACAGGATAGTTTGCACATAAAATATAGTAAACTGCTCAATGAATAGATCACTTATAAAATGATAGAAGAATTCAAAAAGAATGGCTGGCATGTCTAGGTGTGATGCTGAGCAAAATTGAAGAATTACTCAGGGAATTTCTGGGTAGCTCAGTCAGTTAAACTTCTGACTCTTGATTTTGGCTCTGCGTCATGATTTCACAGTTACATGAGCCCAAGCCCTGTGTTGGGCTCTGCATACTGACCTTAGAGCCTGCTTGGGATTCTCCCTCTCTCTGCCCCTCCCACTCTTGTATTCTCTCTGTCTCTATCAAAATAAATAAATAAACTTAAAAAAATAATCAGTAAAACCTACCATTCCTTAAAACTTTTCACATATATTCCCATTTGGAGTGCAAATGTTGGAACTGGGGAATGTATATTTCAACCTTTGGAATGATTTGAATTATCCAGTGTTTCAATACATATTGTTTTAAGGTAACATAACTGATTTTCTCCCAGAAAATTGTGTATTATGAGGATAGTGATGTTAAAAGAAATATATTGGAAAGTACCTGAAAAGTACCTACCCCAACTCCTTATATGTTCCAAAGGCTTCTAGTAATTCTCCCAAATCAACTTACTGTGACACATCACGAGTGTTTATCTCCTTCATTTGGACAGAGCTGCATGGGGGCTTATTTAGCTTCTTCTGATAAAGTGTTTGATGGAGTAGGTGGTAAGTGAGTGTTCTTTGAATTAAGGAACCAAAAACTCTTTTATCCTCTATTGTGCTACACGTGGCTTAAGCTATTGGATATCTCTGACCATGTTGGCTTCTCTTCAGTCTTTTGTATTTACCAATCTCTTTCCTGCCTCAGATTTTTACAAATTCCTTCCCTTTTATGAGAAAGTTTTCCTTGTTCTCATTCTCTAGCCATGTCCTCTGGCACTATTACCTCCTCAGAAATAACTTTTCTGACCATAGTATTTAAAGTAGGTACTCTCTGCTACAGCGTGCCTGGTTAAGCATCCAACTCTTGGTTTTGGCTCAGGTCATGATCTTACAGTTCTTGGATTTGAGTCACATCTCAGGCTCCATGCTGGCAGTGCAGAGCCTGCTTGGGATTCTCTCTCTCCTTCTCTCTCTGCCCCTCCCCATACTCGCTCACTCTCTCTCTCTCTCAAAATAAATAAACAACAACAACAAAAAAGAAAATAAATAAAGGAGGCACTCTGTGCTATTTGCTCAGCTCCTTGTTTTTTCCCCATAGTAGTATAGCTAATGTTTTATTATTTTTTTCTTCTCTACCCTGCCCCCCCAATACCTACTATTTTGTAATCCTCATCATGGCAGGCATATGTCTTATTGTCCATTCCTGCAGTTCCAGCTCCCTAGCATGGTGCTGTGTACATAGAAGTCACAGGTCATTGGTTGAAGAAATAAGAAATGCTTCTGTATCAGACACACCTGTAAGTAACATTTACTGACAGGCTGTAGTACACATAAAAATGTCGTGGTTTGTGATTTATGCATAGCTTCCTATGCATAGATGTAACTCCACATCTTTTCTCACTGATTTAGCAATGTGGTGTATTGACACACCATGGTAGAAAATCATTTGGATGTAATGTACAATTTCTGAAGGAACAGAAGGAGAGCATGGGTTCTTTAAGACTGAATATCTCATTTGGGAAGGTGAAGTGTGTGATAGGCTCTGGAAAACATGTATGTTGATAACTTCTTATGGTTTACTGTTTGGGATTTCTTGGCCACCTGAATTCTTCATGCATTCTCTCTCTCTCACTCTTTCTCTTTTTTCTCAGAATGTGGTTTGTAGATCAGTAGAATAGGCATTATCTGAAAGCTTATTAGAAATGCAGACTCAGGCTCTACATCAGTCCTGCTGAATCAGAATCTGTATTTTAATGTGATTCTTAGGTAGTGTGTAGTACATTGAAGTCTGAGAAGCATCTGTAGATGATTAGATTAACTTCCTACTTGCCCTGTTATTGCCACCAAATTAGCTTTTCCATCACCAACCACTCTCTTTTGCCTTGGTGGTTATGAATGATGGAGTTTCTTAGTGTCTTTTTTTTAAAATTTTTAAAAAATATTTTATTTATTTTTGAAAGAGAGAGAGAGAGACAGCGTGAGCAGGGGAGGGTCAGAGAGAGAGGGAGACACAGAATCTGAAGACAGGATCCAGGCTCTGAGCTAGCCGTCAGCACAGAGCCTGACGCAGGGCTTGAACCCATGAACCGTGAGATCATAAGCTGAGCCGAAGCCGGACGTTCAACCGACTGAGCCACCTAGGCGCCCCATGAGTTTCTTGTTGTCTTAAAGGTCTTAGTTCTCTGGATAGCTGTAAGCCCTCTGTGATGTGTGTGAGGCTTCCAGATGCCCATGAACTTGCCTGAATGTGAAATAGATCTTCTATGAGCCCTTGCATTGGAGCTTTGGCCACATAAACTGCAATTAAAAAGAAATAGCATAACACCAATAATAATACACGCATTACATTTCCATGGTGTTTTTCTCTCTTTGAAGCTCTTGAATTTGATATATTCACTGTGTTTCCTAAAAAAAAAACTCAGGGAAGGGGTAGAACCGGTGTTATTACACCTATTTTTCAGATGAAGAAACAAAGCTCATAGAGATGAATCTAATTCCTAGATAGCATACTTGGCACATCTCTTGACTTCAGTTCTCCTTGCACTGCACAAATCAAATCAAGTAAAACCCGTATGTGGGGATGCCGTTATGATGAAACATGGCTGCTGTTTTAAAGATTTGTTAAGTCATTGAAAAGCTTAATAGAAGCTTTAAGGCCCCAACAATAGGTCTTCATGCTTTGCAGACTTTTAATGCTAAAATATTTTATTAAACAGAAAAAAAATCTGAGAAAAATATTTCAAATGAGAGATGCCCTTTGAAAGCAGCTGAAAGCCTTAGCAGCACCATTTTGACAGGTTTGCTTGGGTTGAGGCCGTCACTCCCTTCTTCTGTTTTTGAAAATGTTAAAGGAATGCCAGCTTTGTGTTTGCATCTCTTCAATTTATGACCACAAATGAATTTTAGTTCAAAGGGGATTGTTTCGGAATCAGGTGTTGTATGCCATCTTAGGAAGAAATCCTCTGGTATGGCTCTATGATGGCTGTCCTCCTTCGTGATGAGGCCAACTATTGACTGGAAACCACGGCCTTTGAAATTCCTACTTGGAAGAAGCAGAAGATGAATTGTTTTTATTTAAACAACTTAAATTTTTCCTTTCTCAAGGAGAGATTGGTTCTGCACCTTTGGAAAAGACTCCATGTGCTTTCTTACGTTTTCTTCAGGACACTCGGGTTACTTCGTGTGTATAGGGTAATAAACCTCTTCTCATGTGTGGGAAGGGGGGGCCTGCCTGACTGTTCAGGGCCACACAGACATTCTCATGGCTGTGAAAAGCTAGGAGCCAAAACAGACAGAGCACTGTCTTAGCCAGGAGATACTTCTTACTGAGCTTTCTCTGCCCTGGGTACCCTGATGTGACCACCTAGAATCTTCCCATCCCCAGGCCAGACCTTATTGCCTGCATCACCAAAAACCCTGCATGCTCTTGCTCCTGGGTGCATTGGCCCCTATTTGGATCCTTTCCCTCGGCTCTCTCAGTGTCCCTAATTTGGTCCTCAGATTTCCCAGAACTAATGAAGCTTTTCTTTCCTTTTAATTTTTTTTTAGACACTCCTCTCTTTCCCTTTATGGTCTCCCCTTCCTTTTTCTCCTCCTCCTCCTCCTCCTGTTTTCTTCTTTGTGACAATCCTGTACTTCTCCTTTTGGCTTCCCTGCCATCAGTTTTTCATTTGAGATGAAGACCAGTCTTTTCTGGTGAAATCATAGAAGTCCCAGGATATTAATTGACAATCTGAAGCAATCACTGTAGAAACGTGTTCATTATATTAAGAGAGGAGTTGTCCAAATGGTAGGACACCGTTTGCCTGATACCTATGTATTTAACTTGGACCAGGTTCCTAGCACCTGATAATAGAAAGTCCCATTTTCTCTGCTCTGTTCATGACAAGAAAAGCCTGTACCTTCTCATCTTGTTCTTACACCAAGTCAGCATTTTTATTTAGCTGCAGTTGTGCAATTACCTACATTTTATCACTTTCCCCTACTGTTTCTGACTTTACCTTCACCATGATAATAGATTTAGTCTCTGTGATTTTTGATAATTTGAGATTTACTCTTTAGTTCCCCCTGTATATAATATAATTAAGCCCTGACCCTGGTGACCCAACCCTGGGGCTGCTTGATGGGGTTGGTTTTTCACTCCTCCTCCTGCAGCCTTCAAGAAATACTCAGTTGACAGACCCAAGCCTTAAACTTCTGTTTCATAATTAAATAGAGCTGATAATCTGTGTTTAAGAAATCCTTGCCTGGGGGCGTCTGGGTGGCTCAGTCAGTTAAGTGTCTGACTTCGGCTCAGTTCATGATCTCATGATTCGTGAGTTCGAGCCCCACATCAGGCCTCATGCCGACAAAGTGGAGCCTGCTTGGGATTCTGTCTCTCTCCTTTCATCTCTCTCTCTCTCTGCCCCTCTGCCACTCATGCTTACTTTCTCTTTCAAAATAAATAAATAAACTATAAAAAAATATCCTTGCCTGATTAATGTGATAAAGTGCAGGGCTATCCCAGATATAATGAATATGATTTTCTTACAAACTCTTCACCTCTTTATCACTGTTACATATTTATTGAAATGTATATAAGTGAAGAAGGCAACAGGGAAGATCTAGCTTACTTTCTCCATTAGATGTACTCCTAAGAACATGTTGTGTAAATAGAAGGCCTGGACATAAATTCTTATTGAAATGTCTTAGGGGATATTTAAAGATACATCAGGATAAAACTTTTACAAAGTAAAATTAAAAAGTCTTTATATTCTGTATCAGATAGGTTGGTTTATGCTGCAGTAACAATTAACTTCCCAGTCATAACAAATATATTTATTTCTGATACTATTTGTCCAAAGTGGGTTGGTCGGGAAGCTCTGGAAGTTTGGTAGGAGCTCGGTCTTCACACATGCTTCTAGAATGGGGAAGGGAACCCAGGAGATACTTGCACAAGAAATTAAGTGTTCTGACCTGGAAATGGTCCCAATGTTCAGAACTACTCCTATTGTCCTACCCAACCAAAAAGAGCTGAGATGATCAATCTTCTCTATGGGTGGAAGGAAATAAGAACTGGATATTAGTGAGCAGCACTAATGACTATCACACTCTGACCTTCTGGTTACCAAATTTTTGCTCCTCTCTCCTCCCTCCAGGTAAAATACACTCTCTCTCCCTGCTCCTGTAAGGGACACCCCCAAATCCATCCAGTCCTAGAACCAAGCACAAAGTCCAAAATCTCTGGGAGTTTCATATCAAGAATGATGCAAGATATTTGCATCAAGTCCAGACGTAGCTCTTGGTGATCTAGAGACCTATAACTAAAAATGCAGGTTATCAACCTCTTTACTCACCCACCTACCCACACCCAGTAGACAGCAGTGAAACAGGACCTGGATAATTTCAACGAACACTCTTGCTTGGGTAGTGAACAGACAGGAGGCATACCACAATTACTGTGTTGTTGCCACTCAGAAGTCTCCCTGGGCAGACAGTAGGGGAAAGTAATAAAATGTAGGACCATTATATGGTCCTTGGCTCGATCCAGTCTCCCTTTCCATGATCTTCCGTGGCCGCATTTGAAGTGGGTATCAGAGAATATACGGCCCTTGGGGTTAGGCAGACTTCTTAGCTTACACCCTAACAGATGATGGTTAAAGCCTCGTGTTACTTTAAGTCATGAACTGTCATGTTCTCTTTTATTTCAGGTTGATTATTTGGGGTAAGACAGTTCTCTCAAGAACTTCATTGGATTTCTTTCTCTTTGATTTCAGTCAGTGTCATATACCAAAAACACATGGTAGTTCCTTTCTAGATATAATACTTCTATTTGATGAGTGTCTTTGCTTCCTCTCTCCCATGCCTTTCCCTTTTCTCACGCACTCAGGCCCCTGATGTCAATGTGGGTGTCTTACACCGGTCAGGTGTTCAGAACAACACTTTCCATGTCTCTGTTCCTAAATAATGTTCATTTTAAAGGATATTTTAGACATCACTGTGTGGTAGGCATAATGATTGTCCATCAAAGATGTCTACATCCTAATCCCTACACCTGTGATGGGTTATGTGGTGGGTTATGGGTTATGCTGTTATGTGGTGAAGGAGAATTAAGGTTGCAGATGGAATTAAGTTTGTGAGTCAGATGACCTTGAAACAGGAAGAGTATCCTAAATTATCCAGGTGGGTCCAGTGTAATCAGGTGGGTCCTTACAAGCAGAATTGGCTGTATGTTAACTAACTTGAAAATAAATAATAATAAAAAAATGCTGAATTGGGAGACAGAAGGAGAGTCACTGTCAGAGTCAGAGTCATGTGATAGGAGAAAGACTTGACCAGCATAGCTGGCATTGAAAGTTGAAGAGGGCCATGAGCCAAGGAATATGGGCAGTCTGTAGAGGCTGGACAAGGTAAGAAAATGGATTATCCCAGCGAGCCTCTAGAAAGGAACACAGTCCTACCAACACTTTGATTTTAGCCCAGAAAGAGCCATGTAGACTATAAGAACTATACGAGTAAATCTGCATTATGTTAAGCCATCAACTTTGTAGTAATTTGTCACAGAAGCAACAGGAAATGGATACACATGTTAAAGCTGCTCAGAGCTGTTACCACTACCTTTTAACAAGATTGCCATTATCCTTAATTTTAGCTGCAAGGCAGAGTTTTAATCAGGCTTTGTTGCTCAAAACCCTTTCCATCAATTACTTGTTTTGCTATTTCGATATGAGGAGTAATCATTTCTTCTAATACTATAAGCTTTTGAATTTGTGAAACTTCTATTTAATTTTTAGTCTAACTTGTAAACCAACCAATCCGTGCTTTAGCATGTCTACTGTAAGCTGATCTCACCTTGTCACATAGAGCCGACAGCAGCCAGCACATTACTAACATTCTGTTTTCCAACTTCCTCCCCTCGTTCTCCAGTTTTGTTAGGGATATGGTGCCTTCTGAGATATCGCACATGGAATTGTACCAAATAACATGGATCACCATTCTTCCAGCTCCACGGATGTTTTTCTCAACACAGTTTCTAGGTAATGCTACATTTTTGTTATGGTAGGAGCTCATTTCTGTGTACTAACTTTTGTTGATTATCTACTCATGATGGAGATTACAGGGAATGATTACGCTATGTAACAAATAATCCTAAAATCTTGGTGGCTTAAAGAAGGAAGGTGTATTTCTCATTCACACTCTATTCAAAGGGGCTCTGCTACCTTGTACCATCTCCAGATCCTAAACTAGTAGAGTAACCACAATCTGGAGCATTGCAAATCTCTAAGGCACAGGTTAAGAGTGTAAGACTAATCGCATAATAGCTCTTCAGCTTTCAACCAATAAGTGACATGCTTGTTCAGTTACATTACCTGTAATTGGCCAAATCAAACAGCTCACTACCTCAAACCCAAGGGAACAGAGAAATGAAATCTTATGATATGCCTCTAAAGAGAGCAGGCAATATTTGGTGAACAGAAATGATGACTACTACATCCTTTAGTGGCTTTTGTAAATCGAGGTTTATTATAGTTGGCCTCAAGTATATTCAGAAATGGGAGCTATATTATGAGAAAAGATGACTCTGCAGAAATAGGTTTTTTTTGCATCTTTGCAATGGAATTGTAAGTGATAGACGTATAGCCATGATTATATAGTCATAATCAGCTGCTTATTCTGACTTCATTTTTTAAAAACCTGTTAGTTTACAAGCATATTTTAGAATTCAAGGAATGCTTTTAAAAAAGACTGACATAATACCCCAACTCAACACTTCAGTTTATATCCAGGAAGAAATCCAAAATCCCAACAAAGTAAAAATGTATAATTCAATGTTGTTTATAAAGAGAAATTTATAACATCCCATACACTTTTAAAAAGTAAAATATAGGGGAACCTGGGTGTCTCAGTCTGTTGAGCACCTGACCCTTGATTTTGGCTTAGGTCCCAAAATTGTGGGATTGAGCCCCCATCCCATGTCTGGCTCTGTGCTGAGCATTGAGCCTGCTTAAGATTCTCTCTCTCTCCCTCTGCCCATCTCTGTCCCTCACCCCTGCTCATGCTCTCTTTCTCTCTCTAAAAAAATAATAAAAATAGAAGTATATACACTCAGTATAATATTGTATGGCAATTATGTAAGTGTTAAATGCTAGAAATTGCTCCCAACCTGACATCAATTTAAGAAGTAGAATACTGCACATGCAGTTTGAACTTCAGCTTTTATGAATATGAGAAGAGAAAAATGAGAGAATATAAATACTAATACTAGCTATATATAGGTGATGGGTTTATGGTTGGTTGTGATTAATTTTTTCCATTTTTATTTTCCAAATTTTCTACAGTAAACAGTAAACATAATCAAGAAGAATAAAAAATTTATTCCTTTCTAAAAAGGATTTATGATGCCTTTTATCAAGGCCTTATCAACAAAACTGTTGAAATGGAAATAAAAAACTAAAACTGTGGTAGACAAAGTTGTATTGATGTCCCTTCAAAATCCCCATTACCTGGGATTTAATTAAACACTAATCTGAATACGCTGTGAGGAGGCTTTGAAGATGGAGCTGAAGTTCTGACTGCACTGACTTCTAAACACAGTGAGTATCCTGAGTTATCCAGATGGGCTTGGTGTAACCACATGAGCCCTTAAAAAGAGAAGAGGCAGGGGGAAGAGTCCGAAAGACATGGCAAAAGGCGGGGGGCAGGAGGGTCAGAGATACTCAAAGCACAAGAAGGACCCCCACCCGCTGTTGATGGCTTCAGAGATGAAGGGGACCACACGTCACGGAATGCATGTAGGGTTTCGAAGACTGAGAACCAACCCCTGGCTTAGAGTTAGCCAGGAAACTGTGACCTCACTTCTACTATATGGAAACTGAGTGACTTTGGAAGCAGATCATACCCCAGAGCTTCTAGTGAGGAACATAGCCCTGAGGAACCTTGATTTTAGCCCAGTGAGACCTGTGACAGACTTCAGACACATGGAGACAGTGTGATAACACATTTATACCATCTTCAGCTGCTAAATAAGTTGTAATTTGTTACAGCAGGAATAGAAAACAATTACACCATGAAATTGAGGTGAAAAAAATACACTCATTCAGAGGGCTCATACAGTTACTGTAGATGAGGATTAAATATGGCTTTGAACTTCTTGACAGTCAAGGCATAAAGGGAAACAGTGGGTGACAGTTTTATTCAGGAGAGCTCCAAACATTCCTGTGACAATTGCTTTAATCAGAACCTCCTCATAGGTGTCTTTGCCTTTAGTCATAGGCCATCCCAGGTCCAACTTTTATATTTATTGCATAGAATGATCTTTCCACAATCAAACTGGGTTGTCATTTTCCTGCTTACTATCCTTTGGTTATTCCCCATTCATTTACAGGATGAGTTTCAGTCTCCTCAACATGACACAAAATCTCCTTCAAAATATGACCCCTGCTTTGACTTCCAAATTCACTTCCTTCCAGGGCCATAAAAGCACCCGCACTCCAGCCGCATTCTTGCGGTTTCCCCAAACCAACACCACTTTTACTTCTGGCATTTACAGATACTCCTTCCTAGGCCTAGAATGGCTTTTCCTTCTTGGTCTCCTGGGAAATGGTTCATACATCATGACTCAACTAAAGTGTTTTCTCTTTCTCTTCCTCATTACCTCCTCACTCATCTCCTGAAGGAAGACTAAGTCACTCCTTTCTCTGTCCCCCTAGCGTGCCCTGTTCCTCATTCTGTTGCAGAACTTAGATATTGCAACAAAATCACTGCATTACATGTCAGCCACCTGATGGCGACTCACCAGAAATAGGTATTATCTGAGTCTCGCTTTCCTCATCTATGAAGCAGGAGAATAATTGCTCTCATAGGTTATTGTAAGAATTAGTTATAATGTCTGTAAAATAGATAGCACAGACCCCAGCACACTATAGATATTTGGGAAATGGTAGTGTGACATGGAAAAAAAAGCATCTATGAATATGGTTGTTACTTAAGAGGCAAATTTTATTTTATTTAAACGGCTGAAGGAAAATACCAAAATAACTTTTGAGATAAAAGTGAACAAATATAGAGGTGCCGAGTGGCTCAGTCAGTTGAGTGTCTGGCTCTTGATATCAACTCAGGTCTTGATCTCAGAGTCATGAGTTTGAGCTCTGCATTGGGCTCTGCACTCGGTGCAGAGCCTACTTTAAATAAAAGTTAACTGACATAGAAAGAATGGCAACAAGTTAGCTCTAAGTTCTCACATTCAGTAACAAAGACTGGAAAAAAAGTGGTTAGTAGTGAGGGGAACTTAAAAACGCACAAAATGCCTTCTCTCACTAGAAAGGAACCAAAGCTAGCATTTCAATTTTGAATTTTCTTATAAAAAATAGGTTAATAATAAGGTTAATAATTACTTTAATCTTCAGTAGATCAGGCAAGTTAATTCATACATTTTATGTTGCTTTTTTTCAACCAAAGGCAAAAAATAGTGAACTTAGCAAGAATGGGGAAAAATGAAATTAAGAAGATAATGCAGTAGTGTCAAACATATTTACTATAAACACTGGCAAACGATCCTACTACAAAAGCAATTACATGATGTTAGTGATATACCTAAAAAAAATGAACCCGGAAAGGTAGAAAATAACCGTTTGGGCAAGGCCTCACCCTGCCAACGCAACCTAATGGAAATAGGAGCAACAAAGACATAAATCAAAGCAGAAATAAAGTAAAAGGCATTTATTAGGAAAAAAAGATAATTTGCCACCGATAAAAGATGCAATCAGTGGTGAAATGTATCTGTATATAATGTAAAATGTGTGCAAAGCACCAGAAGAAATCATCAGTGACACAAATGTACAAATGTTGTTAGATCTATTAGATCTCTTTGGACATTCACATATTAAGTGGGCAAAAGGATTGAATCAATATGAACATAGAGAATTTGATCCCTATCTTAAGATGGTTATTTGTTCAGAATTTAGGAGCTTTCTTGTATCACAGAAAATTTTTAAAAAATTAATTTCAAATGTGGAAGTTCACTGGTCAAATTCTCTTACCACAATAGTTAGAGAAAAACAATTCCCTTAGAAATTATAAAAGGGGG
This sequence comes from Cryptoprocta ferox, assembly GCA_028646485.1. Lineage (NCBI taxonomy): Eukaryota > Metazoa > Chordata > Mammalia > Carnivora > Eupleridae > Cryptoprocta > Cryptoprocta ferox. The sequence continues at coordinate 44,319,372 of CM053568.1, forward strand.
TGCCTGGTTAATCATCTAACTCTTGATCTCAGCTCAGGTCTTGATCTCAGGGGTTGTGAGCCCTGTGTTGGGCGTAAGGCCTATATTAAAAAAAAAAAAAGAAAGAAAAAAATTGTAAAAGAATTTTCTATGTAACTACTGAATTAAAAGGGAGATCAAAACTATCATTATAAATTGTTAATATATATCAAAACTTGATAATTTAATCAACATAAAGATACATCTTTAATGCTATGATTAAATAAGAAAAATGAAAATGAATGGATAAGGATTAAATGGAGAAGTCAGAAAAACCAAGAAAAGAATTAATGGAAAAGAAGATAATTATAAAAGTAAAATCAGCAATTGATGAATTAGGGATATAAAACAGTAGAACTTATGAATGATTTCAAAATCTGGTCCTTTTGGAGAGAAATTTCTCTTTTAAATAGCTTAATGTATAAATAGCATTATCAATAAAAAAACTAATGAGATAAAAAAAACAAATAGTGAATGTAAAACCAGGACCAAGTAAGCATATAAAAGCACATGTGTCAGCCATTTTCAGAGAAATGATGAATTACCAAATGATGCAGAAGAAGTAGCAAACTTAAGTTCATAAAAAACCATGAAGAAACAGGAGAAAAATGTTTGGCCACAGTTTTATTAACAAATATCCTAGTTTTTAAGGACCGTATAATCTCCATGTTTTTTACTATTGTTAGAAGATAGAAAAGTTTTGCTGTTTGCTTATTCATTGCCACTAATAATTCAGTTTGATAAAAGCACACTGAAGTATACATAATTTCACTCATGAATAAACACAAAAGACCTAACTAAAATGCTAGCAAATCATATACAGATATATATTAAAAGAATAATAGATTATGACCAAATGGAATTTATTATAAGAACATAAAAAATACAGTGTTGTCTGAGGTAAGAATAATGACCCCAGAACTATGACCTCGAAAAAAATTTGAAAATAAAGAAGAGTTTAGTATACAATAAAGTAATAAAAGAAACCAGAAAGGGGGTGTAGGAGTTATTCAAGAAATAGTGCATACTATTGGTTTACTATTTTGGCCAAAATAGAGGTGTTCAGCCTTATCTCATGATTTATATCAATATCAGGTAAAAGATAATCAATAAAGGAATAGGGTGCCTGGGTGTCTCAGTCAGTTAAGTACCCGACTCTTGATTTCAGCTCAGATCATGAACTCACAGTTCGTTGAGTTCAAACTTCACACTGGGCTCTGCACTGACAGCGTGGAGCCTGCTTGTAATTCTCTCTCTCAATCTCTCTCTCTCTCAAAAATAAATAAACTTTTTTAAAAAATGATAAAAGAATAAAAAGAGTAAGGGAAGGAGAGAGAGGGAGGGAGAAAGATAAATGATAGATGAGAGAGAGTAGCTAGAAGGGACAGGGAAGGAAGGATAAGCAGAAAGAACATAGAAATCACTGAAGATAGTGTAGGCAGATTCTCTCTGATAGATAGGGAAGGACCTTCTAAGCATAAAAGCAATAGTGAAAAGCATGAAGAGAATATCAATTGATCTGATTACATAAACATTAACATTTTGTACATACAAACCCATCAGTATGTAAAGTAACTGTTCTTTAAAAGGTGCCATGAATAAGAGACTGGGTTAATCTTTTTAATGTATAGAATATATTCAAATGGAAAAAATATACAAATTAAAAAGAGAAATACAATTGATAAAGGGTTATGAAGCTATTCTTGGTAGCTTTTGTACTAAGCAGAAAATCTATGGCAAGATCTATCTATCTAGGCAAGAATGTCTTGGAACCACCATATCAAACCTATAAAATTAGAAAGAATTAGGAATCAAAAGCTGTATGAACAAAACAAAACCACTCACTACAAAATGTTTTCTTGGAGTGAAATTATATTTAATATTTTTAGTTAAGGAATTCTCAGGTGAAAACAATATAAAAATCCGAGTAATGAAAAACGAATAATTTGGTCAAAATGATAGATTCTAAATGATAAAGCATAATTTAAATGCATTTCGAAGTTCTTATGTAATTCTTGTGTCAGATATACCTGATGTAGGAAAAGCCCAAATTATTTTCTAGGGCCATCTCTGGTTACTGGCACAAGGCTCAGAGAATCCAGGTGCCAAGGAGGCAGATAGTTTAAAGCACAGGTGTTTATATCCATTCTCTGTTCACTTACTATCACTGACTTACACAGGGCTGGTAATTTAATATCTGCAAGTTTCATGTTTATTCATTTGAAAAATGGGCAACTGTGGCTGTTGAGAGAATCAAATTATATAACCCATGCAGAATGCTTAGCATGGTTCCTGACGCTTAGAAAGTACTCAATAAATGTTGACCATTATCCTTCTAATCACACTGGCACAATTCGTCAGGAAATGTAATTTGGTGTTTTCTGAGTGGTTGTGGAAAAGAGACAAAGTGAAACCAACTGAGAAGCTTTGGGACCCAGTTTGCACTATCAGACGAAGTTGTACCTTGGCTGAGTCATGTTATCTCTGTAATCAATCTTTAGTTTCCTTCCCTTTAAAATTGGGTTGTCGCCTGCTTTGGCTCCCTCCTAGAGCATGTCAATGTGGTTTGGAAACAGAGCACAGTGGAATTTACCACTGTTAACAAGTCACCACCATTACTATGGCCAGAGTCCCTCGTTTTCTTATATTACATCATTTCCCACCTGGTGAAGGGAACGCACACAGTGATCTCGGAAAACCTTCCTTTGGCATCTCCACAGTGTGAGGTCTAGTACAAGGGATCCAGGGCTGAAGAAGATAGGCTGTGTGATAGGAACTCTGACCTCAGGAAGAAAGAATGGTCTTATAGGAATAGTGATAGAGAAGAAAGACCAGACTTGGGGAGACTAGTCCTACACAAGTAGGAAGTAATGTGGGCCTGTGCCAAGCAAAAGTGATAAGGGAAGTGGTTGAGCCCCTTGGGTCATCGTCTGAGCATGGAGGTCTGGTTGGTGAGAGTATAGCTTACATGGGTATGCATGGTCATCTTTGCTGCTGGAGCTCAGCGTATTCCCATCGAGCACTTCCTGTCACCTCCAAATCCTGGGACAGAGATGATGGGTCAGTAGTGATGATGATCATAATGAGACTAGTTAATATTTATGGAGTGCCAACTATGTGCCAAGCAAAAGTGTTCGCTTACTTACATTGGCTCTTCAGAGAAATCTGATAAAATTGGTGCTGTTATTACCTCTATTTTTCAGACAAATGGAGGAAGAGAAATGCTAAATAATTTATTGAAGGGTACACTGTAGTAGGTAGTAATTCCTAGATTTAAACCCCAGGCAGTGTGACTCCAGAGTCCATACTCTTATCCATGGTTCCCCCAGTGGATGACAGTATTAAGAGCAAATATCGTGGGCCAGACATGAACTCTCTACTTGATTGATCAAGTATTGGCAGCTCAAACCCAGAAATTCTCTTAGCAAGGCCTCTACTCTTGTACTAAAGAATTAAACCAGGCCAGTGCTCCTGACTGTAGCTACAATTCCTTTGAGTGTATGGTCCACATCCAGGGCATGGAGCATTCAGGGGTGGAAATGGGTCTTGCAGAAAAGCACATTTCTATTCTCTAAAGTTCTGCCTGCTGCCAGAAGCCCTCCAGGTCTCATTCGTTTACTCCATCCAGAAGGAAGCTTGCCAATGCCGACCCAGTATTGTGACATTCCTAAATCAAGGGAAATATCCTCTTGTCAATGCGGAGAGCCTTCTGGGCCACCAGCTTACTAACATGAGCCCTGTAGCATATTATGTCACTTGTTATTACTAGTAATTCCCTTTCAAAATAATTGTTTCTCTTCATTTTCCCTCAAATTTTTTTACCTGAATTTTGGCTATCCCACTCTCTTGGGCAGGTTAATGAATTTCTGTGAGGCTTAGTTTCCTCATGTATAAAATGAGGATAATAGTTGTGGGGATTAAATGAGATAGTCCATGCAATACAGTACTCACCACAGCATTTGACCCATATAGTCAGTGCCCCATAGATGTTAGCTGTTACATCATCTGAGTTTTCAACAACCCCACCCCATGGAGAAGGAATGTATGGTACTCTGGCATCACTGAAAAATATTAAATATAAAGATGTTCCCAAAGAGCTGCCTTATGTAGAAAAATATATATAAAAGATGGTGTTCTGGTTCCCTATCATACACTTTGGGGTTAAGAATAATTTAGGAACACAGGCTGAAAGGAAATTAACTAGTCTTCTGAAATATAACCTAAATTGCTGGAGAAACATGCTGCATATTTCCATACAAAGGGCTCAAGGGAGAGCTATAATTATTGAGATACTAAATCATTTCAACTTTGCCCATCCCCAACATTGTCACGTTTGTTTTTCTTTATAGGAGAAAGGAGACTGAATCTTGGATGGCTTGGGACTTAGAGGATGATGAAGGGGTAGGGAGAGTTTTATAGAAGACCGTCGACCCGCATAGTCTCCAGGAGAAAGCAGATGGTAAGGAAAATCCCAGAAGGAGGGAACACAATCTGAAGGAATGTGAAATGCAGGTGGATTAGAGGCAGTATCCCACGGACATCAATGTGCTAATGACTGATGGCTGGGGGAGGTTGGAGGTAGGGGTTGGAGACTTTGAAAACTGGTTCCAAAAGATATGAAAGGGGATCTTTGGAGGAGTAAGAGAGGAATGGTGAGAGTAAGCCACAACACCGGGCACTGTTTCACCTTTGGAGCCGCAGTGCCCCTGAGGGTGTTACCTTGACTGTCAGGACTGAGGAGAAGTCCAGGAGTGGGTGGTAGCTGACCCTGTCTAGTCCCTTTAAACCCTCACATCTTCCCTGAGGACATGCAGCCAGAGCCAGGGACAAATGCAGGTTATCCTCTCAACTTTTTCATGGCCTCTTCCCTAATCTGCAGATTCTGACCCATCTGCACTCTGTTTCTAAACTGTTTCCATTCTCCTCCGGCTTTGACTACATTACTCCGATAGGTACTTAAGACTTCTATTTGCTCTTGGACCAATAACTAACTCCTTCTGGCTACAGATTGACACCCCCTTAGTTCACACACGCCTTTGTTCACCCTGGTTCCCAGGGGACCTGGACACTGTAAATAAGTGGTTGATACACCTCTCTAGAGTGTGCTTTGGCCCAGCAAGATGGACCAGGTCAGGTGAACACCATTAATCTGGTTCAGACAGAAAGTGCTCAGAGACTGGGAGGAAGGGCATCAGGAAGTTTATGCCCTCACATCGCTTCTCATATTTGCTCCGAAGGAATCACCCCTCTCCCTTCTAGGTATGATTGCTCTGGTTCTTTTCACATCTATATGGTTGGTCATCTGCATATTTGAATTACATTAGTGAAAAAAATTCAAATGAACAAATCCCATAACGTAAAGACTTTCTAAACTGGGCTGAGAAGTATTCTGAAAAATGAATACAAATGATTTCACTATATATTTTTTGTTAATACATAATACACTCAGCCTGGAATAATTTTTAGCTTCCCAGGGAACATAGAGTTTGATTAAAGAAAAATATATGCGTCTATGAATCCAAAAGGAATACAAGTTAAATTTTGTAAATGCAGACATTCTTATGAAAGAGGAACAAAGAAAACAGAAATCAAATGAGAAAAATAGCCCCAGATATTAACATATGAAGAAATTAAAAAAAAAAGGCTTCTTTGCTTCCAACTTTTCTTGAAAAGTTTTAGAGTTAAGAGCAAAGGAAAAATCCTGAGCTCATTTATGTGACTTGATTACCTTTTCAAATGTAAAACAAAGAAACTCCTTGAGAGCAGAGAAGATACTGGGAAATGGGAAATCCATGCAGCATTTTCTATTTTCAAGAGAAAAATCTCAGGCTCGGAAAGCAGTATGTAAGCCATGGATCAATAGCTCTGATATTTACCTTTCCTTGTGGAAAAGATTACAGCAATCTACAATATCCGATTCATTGTCTAGATAGTACTCTATGGTTGCCAGTGCTGAGGCTGTAATCCTAACCAGGACTGACTTTTTAGAGGAAGAAAAGCCCCCCCCCCCAAAAAAAACCCAAACACACAAAAGAAAACATAACAAAAAAACCCTAAATGACACCACCACCACCACCAACAAACACACAAAAACCCTTCTTATACTCTAAAACATATCCCTGGCCTTGTCTCCTGAAAACAACATGAAGACGATTGCGCAGTAGCAAAAGGGTCCCTCAACTTCACTCAAATATGAGAAATATAAAAATTGAGCTAAAAGATTAGATTGCCTAATAAAACAATGGATAAACACAAACCATTTGGGATAGATACAAAGAATGGACTATGACAACCCTAGAAGATTGTTTAATATAATGTCAAAAGCTACCAATGTAAAAGATTCCAATTTACTCCTGTCTCTAGATGCTGGAGAAGCTTTTGACAGTTAATTGGAAGCTTTTATTTTTGACACTGAAAAGCATGGTCTTGCCACAAGAATTCATTTCATGGGCAGAAACATCTGATCATCCAAAGGCCAAAATTAAGGCTAATGTGTATAATTGGAGACCTTTTCTTTTCCTTTTTTTTCCCCGTTTTTGACAAGGAAGCAGCCATAGGCCGTCCACATTTTCCTCTATTATTTGGTTCATCAATAGAATCTCTGGCAGGCAAGATGAAGGAATAAAAATGGGGTACTTAAAGCCCACAATTTTATTGTGAGTAGATAATGTGGCTCAATTCTGGGTTGCATGTAGATTTGTGAAATCCACTTCTGGAGAGTCAAGTGGGAGGCCGAATCCCCTCTCCTAGTGGAAGGGCCTATTTGGTTTAGTTCAAGAGGTATTTTCCTCTTAGGAACAAGCTCTTTATTGCTAAATAAAGATGCGTGTTACAGATGGTGCCTTCTTTGTCCTTGGAAGCAGTAACCTATTCTGAATTCAGCCTATTTCTCCTGTTCTTGCCCAGTTTGGTTTTTTTTTTTTTTTTTTGCAAGAATAATCTCTATGGACCAGAGTAGAACTTCCAGTATTAGTCATATATTTTTCTAATTTTCTTTTTCTTTCCTAATTGAGTATATATTCAGATTAGCTGATGAAGAAATAGGTACATGAATACTACAAATTTTTATATATAAACAGAAGATACAGATGTTCAACAAATCACAAAGGAAGTAGGGTAGAGAATTGCTTTAAAGCTAGTTGCACCTAACTAAAAACACAGTGGGAGGTGTGCTACACTGTGCAATTCTTATCCTCTCTTTTTAAACAGCTTTCTTGAGCTGTAATTAATATATCATGCAACTTACTCATTCAAAGTGTACAATAAAAAAAATAAAGGGTACAATTCAAGGGTTTTGGTATATTCACAGAATTGCGAAACCATCACACAATCAATTTTAGAGTAACATATCATCTCTAAGAGAAATCCCATATGCAATAGCAGAGCCCCTACTTCTTCCATCTGTAAAAGCCCAAGGCAATTATTAATCCACCTTCTGTTTCTATATATTTATTTGCCCATTCTGGACATTTCATATAAATGGAATCCTACAGCATGTGGCTTTTTGTGTCTGGCTTCTGTTATTTGGCTTAATGTTTTCAAGATTCTTCTCAGTCATAACAAATCATAACTTCATTCCTTTTTATGGATGGATGACTTTTAATTGTATGAATGCACCACATTTTATCCATTCATCAGTTGATGGATCTTTAGCTTTCCACCTTTTGACTATTATAAATAATGCTACGATGAACATTTAGGTACAAGTTTTTATGTGAACATGTTTCCATTTCTCTAGCATATATACCCAAGAGTGCAATTCCTAGGTCACTTGGAAACTCTGTGTTTAACCAGACTGTTTTCAAAGGAAGGGGTACCATTTTGCATTTCTACCAGCAGTGTATGAGGGTTACAGTTTCTTCAGATTTTCTCATCAATGCTTGTTATCATCCATCCTTATGATTATAGCCCTCCTAGTGGATGTGAAGTGGTATCTCATTGTGATTTTGGTTTTCATTAATATCATGGCTTACCATGGCCTAACATGAAGTTAAGCATCTTTTTAGTTGCTTACTGGTCATTTATATATCTTTTTAAGAAATGTCTATTCTTCCCTCTGCCCATTTTTAAATTTGATTGGATCCCTACTACTGACTTTTAAGAGTCCCTTATATATTCTTGATACAAATCTCTTATCACATATATGATTTGCATATCAAATTTCCCACTCTGTGGGTTTTATAATTTGTCTTTCCATTTTCTTCATAATGTTCTATAACCCACAAAAGTTTTTAATTTTCATACAGTCCAGTTTACCTATGTTTAGTTGTCTGTGCATTTAGTGGTGTATGTAAGAAACCAGCACGTCATCCAAAGGTAGGACAGTTAGTACCTATGTTTCTTTTAAGAGTTTGTAGTTTCAACCCTTACATTTAGGCCTTTGATTCATTTTGAGTTAATTTTTTATATGTGGTGTGAGATAGAAGTTCAGCCTCCTTCTTTTGCATGTGGCTGTCCAGTGGTCTCCGTGCCATTTGGTGAAAAGACTTCTTCATTTCCCATTGTATGGTCCTGGCACTGTTGTCAAAAATCAGTTGCCCATAGGTAAAAAGGTTTATTTATGGGCTCTTGATTCTTTTCCATTCATCTATGTGCCTATTTTTTATATCAGTACCATACTGTTTTGACAACTATAGTTTTGTAGTACATTTTGAAGTCAGGAATGTGAGTCTTATAATTATTTTTTCTAAGGCTGTTTTGGTTGATTCATCCAGACGAATCTTAGGATCAGCTTATCAATTTCTGCACAGAAGTCAGTTGGGATTTTGATATTGTATTAACTCTATAGATCAAAAGATGTAGGGAATGTGCCATCCTAACAGTATTAAGTCTTCTGATCCATGAAATCGGGACGTCTCTAATCTTTACATAGACTCTGAATTTCTTTCAAAATGTTTTGTAGTTTTGCAGAACATAATTTTTGCCCTTGTTTTGTTAAATTTATTCCTCAGTATTTTATTATTTTTAATCCTATTGCAAATGGAATTGTTTTATCAATTTCATCTTCAAGTTCTTTATTGCAAGTATAGAGAAATAGGATTGTGTATTGATTTTTTTTGTTTTTTGTTTTTGTATTCTTGCTGAATTTATTAGTTCATTCTGGAAGATTTTTGGTAACTTAGAGACTTCGGATTTTCTTATATACAAGATTGTTGTCAGCCAATAGTCGGAACTTTGCTACTTCTTTCCAATCCAGATGCTCTTGCCTGATTGCCCTTGCTAGAACAGCCAGTGCAAGGTTGAATGAAAGTGGTGAGATCAGACATCCTTGTCTTTTTCTTGATCTTAGAGAGAAAACATTTGTCTTTCATTATTAAGTATGATGACTGTGGGATTCTTTGTTTGTTTGGTAGATGCCCTTCTATCAATAGAAGGAAGTTCCCTTCCATTTGTACTTTGTTGAATGGTTTTATTATGAAAAGTGTTGGATTTTGCCATAAACTTTTTCTGTGTCTATTGAGATAATTTTGTGGGTTTGTCCTTTATTCTCACGATACAGTATATTACATTGATTTTTGGATGTTAATGCTACCTCCCATTCCCGAGATTAGTGCCTCTTAGTCATGATTTATATACTCCTTTATGTATATTGTTAGATTCCATTTGCTAGTATTTTATTGAGCATTTTTGCATTTAATTCATAAGAGATATTGGACTATAGTTTTCTTATCTTGTGATACCTTTGTCTGATTTTGGAACTGGGGTAACACTGGCCTCATAATGAGTTGGGGTGTATTTTCTCCTTTTCTGTTTTGGAAGTGTTCGTGAGAGTTGGCATGAATTCTTCTTTCAACATTTCATAGAATTCACCAGTGAAGCTATATAGGCCTGGGCTTCAATTGCTGTAGGCTTATTCACGTTTTTAAATTTCTTCTTCATGAGTTTCCATAGTTTATGTCTTTCTAGGAATCTTTCCATTTCATGTAAATTATTTAATTTTTTTGCATATAGTTTTTTATAATATTCTCACATTTTTATTTCTGTAACATCAGTAGAAATTTCTTCTCTTTCATTTTTAATTTTAGTAATTTGGGTCTTGTCTTTTTCTTTTGGTCAGTTTAACTATATATGTTTATCCGCTTTGATGATCTTTTTTAATCTTTTCAAAGTACACACTTTTAGTGTAGCTGATTTCCCTGTTTCACTTTTCTTCACTTCATTAGCTTACATTGTATTTCTTTTTATCATTTCTTTCTGGTTGCTTGTTTAATCTTCTCTTTTTCCAGTGCCTAAGTTGGAAGGTTTTACGTTTGAGTGGTGCATATGGTGGCTTCTTTTCATATTTTGACCCTGACTTTTTAAATTACATAAATAATAAAACCATTTTCCTTGAAGGAAAACAAACCATTATAGACATATCCTTTTCTCCTTCTACCCTCAATCTTTTTCATGTCCACCTGGTCCTTTTACCCCTATTCCGTGAAAATGTTTATATCCATTTACATATGTGTTATTGTCTGTACATGTGTCTGAATGTACATTTGTTTACATACATATTATTCTGTCAATGGTTTTCTTCAAGTTGGTTTGACCTCTAACATTATGACTAGGATCCACATTATATCTTATTAAACAAATTTACTTTGGCTGTTGCATATATTTTATATGTAAATTGGCTATTTGCATGTCATCTGTGGATCACCTATTTTTTCTTTAACCTATAAGTCTATTGGTTTATTTTATTTTATAAATGTTATTTATATGATACTAGTCTTTTTTCTGTTACACAAGATACGAATACTTTTTTTGGTAAAAAGAATTTTATTTATTTTTCATTTATTTGTGGTGTCCACACTCTTGAAGAAGATTTTAATTTGGATGTTGCCAAATTTGTTAGCTTTTTCCTTCATGATTTTTTCCTTTGTGTTTGATTTTTACAGGCCTGTCATATTGTCAAGGATTAAGTATTCCTCAATATTTACTTTAAATATTTTGTAATTTTCTCCATATTTATGTAATTTATTTGAAACTTGATTTTGTGAATCCTATAAAGTGAAAAATCTAGCTTTACTCTTCTATAAATAGGCAATTACTTTCATAATTATATTGAATGTTTATCTTCTACTGGTTTGAAATGTTAAATCTTATAATATTAAAGAGATTTGGATAGATTTTAAATATACATTCTCATATATTCATGGGTTGGGTTTTGGGCTCTTTAGTTAGTTATTTTTAACTTATAACCAAGATGACAGTATTTGAATTACAATAGTTATACAATATGTCTTGATATTTGGCAGGAAAATGTTATCCTTTTGAATCTTTTTCTTAAAAAATTTTTTTGATGTTTATTTTTGAGAGAGAGAGAGAGTGAGCTGGGGGGGGTGGTGTAGAGAGAGAGGGAGAAGAATCCAAAGCAGGCTCCAGGCTCTGAGCTGTCAGCACAGAGCCCAACACGGGGCTCGAGCTCACAAACTGCAAGATCATGACAGGAGCCGAAGTTGGACACAACCAAATGAGCCACCTGGGCACCCCTGAATCTTTTTTCTTTTTTAAATATTTTGACTGTTTTCACAAATTGTGTTTTTCATAGTAATTTTAGAATAGACATGTGAGATTATACCTGAAAAATACTATTGAGGTGTGATTATAATTTGCATAAATTTAAAGATTAATTTGTGCACACTTGCCAACTGTACACTATTGAGTCTTCCTACCGAGGAATGTGAAATATTTCTGTATTCAAGTTTTATTTTATATCATTTAATAAATTTTTACTTTCTCCATGATGATCTGAACATTTTTTAAATTTTATAATTTTTGTTTTAGTTTAGCATCAAGATCAATATACAAAAATCAAAGAAAATGTAGGAGCACAAAGAAAGTTTTGTGGTCCAATAAATTTGGAAAATGTGTAAAACAAAGTTACATATGACTTTTATCTTTTATTATTTTTATTTTTTTTAATGTTTATAATTTTTGAGAGAGTGTAAGCAGGGGAGGGGCAGCAGAAGATCTGAAGCGGGCTCTGCCGCTGACAGGCTGACAGCAACAAGCCTCACTGTGAGATCATGAACTGAGCTCAACCAAATGAGCCACCTAGGTGCCCCTAAATACAACTCTCTAAATGTAAGAGTTCTTACAACATTAATATATGTATGTGAAGACTGGAGCTCCAACAGGGGAATGCAGAATCTGGCATATCTTCCAGGAGCGTCTCTTAACCAATGTATCAATGTACACTGTTGTTCAGTGGATGTCTCTCATTGTTGGTGTTTGTAAAACCAACAGTCAGGGTTATATGTGCCTAGTTCAGCACAGTGTACTTCAGAAGCCCTGGGTAAGACTAACTTTTATCAATATTTCTCTCTAGAGAGCTTTACACTTCTCTTAGAAAGGAAACCTATTATGCCAAGAAATTAGTCAACTCTCTTCTGCCCTCTAGAATACTGGACTAGGTGGTGTGAACTGGTGTTTATAGTGTTGAAGAATTAGTGTGGCCCTAAAGGAGTTTCCAGTCTAATAAGATGTGTACCAAAGGTGTCTTCCTTTTAATCCATGGTACTAATAAGACCACTGATACCAGTCTTTTTATTAAATGAGGACACGAACACAGTTGGGTTGGTGATGAGTCCAAGTTCATGCGAAGTGGAATTTCAGTTGGGAGCAGAACAGATTCATTTGACTACACTTCCAGCACCTTATTTAATTGACCTGACCTGACTTCCTCTCCTACATAGTAGATATAATAGATTAACTGTTGGGATGGGAAAAGTGAGTGGAAGCTAAGCATTTTGGAATATCAAAATAATTTAATTGGATCCCAAATGAATTAAGATGTGTGGGAGTCCAAATTATATTCCAAATACCAAGTTTGCATAAAACCAATTTAAAAATAATTTAAATTAACTAAATAAAATGACTGTCTTATGCTAATAGAAAGAATGCAAAAAAATTGCAATGAGTGTGCTGAAAAAATTTTATTCACCTCAAATCATAATTATTAAACTTGTATTTAAACAAGGATCCTTGAAATTAAAATCAATCTGAAATATGAAAAATGAGTTATCTCTATCTAATTTGAAGTAAATGTAATATATTACAAGTAGGACTGAACAGAAAATAAAAGATTTAAGGTGGCACTATTTTTTTTTCTAAGCAATAAGTATGTACACGTAGAATTTTGTAGGGACCATTTATCTACAAAATTTGGGGTTTGGGGTTAGCACCTTCTGTTTATTAAACCCAAGTACAGGAAGAGAATGTCCAGTTTTCTTTTTGTTTTCTCTCTCCTTTTTTTTTTTTTTTTTTTTTTGCTTTTCTCCCAAACTTGAAAGCTCTCTAGTGCCTTCTAGAAGCTCAGTGAGCCATTCTTTTGCTCTGACTAAACAAAACCTTTAACTTCCATCCTCCTCTTTTGTTTGATACAGTTGGAGCTGTGATCCAATATGGCTTTTTACTCCTTCCTTGGGAGGCAGCTGGAATTAGTAGTAGAACATTGAGCACATTGCTATGTATCCTTCACTGCAGATTCTCCATAGTAACAACTACCTTTTGGGACCGTCATGGATGAATGACACATGTAATCGAAACCAGCATATGATTGTGATTTTTATCTGGGAGGGAAGGAGGGAGAATCAGGACAGAGCAAAACGATGTGTTGGTTTCTCTCATGATTCCTAGGTTTCTTGCTTAGGCAGTCAGATGGTAGAGTCTTCTTTCAGTACGGAATTTTGAGACTTCTTTGCTCTAAAATTCTCTGCTTGAGAGTTTAATCTAGTTCTGTGAAGACCAAAGTATCCCAGTACTTATCCAATTCATGATGCTGGAATAGACTCCCTTGTCCCTTCTTCAGCTATTGAATGCCACCCAGGTACTCAGGCTCTGGGCTTCAAAAAGAAAGCCCATTGCAGAGATTCACTGGGGAGAGAGATTTAAAACAATGGCCAACTTTTCTCATGTTTTTTGTTTTTGTTTTTGTTTTGTTTGTTTTTGGTCTTTTTCTTTTTTCTTTTTTTTTTTTGCAAATGTAAAGGTTAATGAGTAAACCAGCAAATGGATAAGAAAGACATTTTGTTGCCCTTAGCTCCTGAAAGTGCAGGATATTGGATCCGCTTGCCTCTGAAACTTCAGCTCCCAATTAAGGAGTCAGGTAAAGTACCTTCCTTCTTTGCCCATTTCCTTTTCTCTTTTCCCTCAGTGGGTCTGAAGTATGATTTGCTTGACTTAAATAAAAGCAATATGACTTATATTTGTTTACGTTAACTATCTGACTTTTATGCCCAATGAACTTACGACACTATAACAATTATTCATCTCATTAAGTATGAGTTGGATTAACTTTGTTATAAATTACATGTGATAATGGTGCTGAGTTTTATTTAAATGAAGTTAATGGTGTTTCTCCATCAATGTAATTATTTGACTTTCAGTTTTAAAATTTTGAGGAAATTTCTGAAGTTGGTAATAAAATTGTTGCAATGACATGCTAAATACAGTTATGACTAAACTATGGATTCATTAATTCATCCATCCATTCGTTAATTCATACATTCATTCATTCATACATTCAATTAACATTTATTCAGTGACTAATACTGTATTAGGAGTAGGAAAGCCATGCCTCTACCTTCTAGGAATTAACCCTTTAGGATGGGAGAGAAGAAACAGACAATTAGAATACAATGTGACAGGTTACTAGATAAGGAATTAAGAGGGGTCCCTCACCCACACTGAGGGCCAAGACTGGAGGAGGGCAGGGAGGCTTCCTGAAATAAATTATGTTGGTGGTGATAGGTGACATGTAAGATTTAACCAGGTAGAGACATGGGGAAAGGCAAGCTGCAAAAGCAAGGAAATAGCATCGTCAGGGGCATGGAAGCAGAGAAGGACATGGTAGATTTGAGAACTCCAAATATTAGTGTGACTATGCACTAATGTGTGGTAGGGTGTGTTTAGCATGATCACAGACTGGTGTGTGGTGGAAGGAGTGGCGGAGATGATGTCAGAGAGATAGGCAAAAGCCACATTGTAGAGGCTTTGGCTGACTTCTTCTTCCGTAGAGGGGATGAACAGTCCATATAGTATATATTTCATTTTCTTGGCCAGGTGCTAGTCTGTTAGGTATTGCTTGTCCATTGCAATAAGCATTTACTGTGCTTCTGTTCTATGTCTAGAATTGTACTGTGCCCTGGGATGAATACCTCTGCTTTAAAGAGGTCTCGGATGCAATTATTCCCCGAGCTTGGCTTTTCATGTATAATACAAAATTTAGGAAACTGTAACTGTAAAGTATAAACAGCCTTTTCCTAATTACATGTTCTTTATTTTTAAGCAAAATCTATTTATGAATCAATGGAAATACACCTGGGGTCCTTATTGAAATTGATCAGTGTCTTTCCGATAAAGCATCTTTGAAGTGTTATGTTCTTGTAGTTCTGCTTTTTTAGTTAATTGACCAAAGCATAGATCCTCCAAAATGCAGGACAAAGGATGGGAGACTTTAAATCACAATGGTATTCAGGATTTGGAATCTTTGAGATAGATGGAGATGCTCATAAATTAGGAAAAAATGACCTTCCAATGCTGTCATGTGATAGTGAGGAGGCAGGAACTTCATCATAGGTTCCATGTACTTCCTCCTGCTACCACAGTTCTTTGCATCTTGATTTGATGGTAATCATGCCACTGGACACCATGGCAGCGATTTGCTAGCTTAGAGGATTAGGAAAATCGCATCCTAGCTGTGAACCTCTCCAGTGTAAGTTATGCAATATTCTTCAGCAATTGTTCATGGAGAATCTGCAAGAGATGCTTCATGTATGTTATTTCTAAATTTCATGTCATTGAAGGGAAACCATGGGCATGAGAAGGGATGGTGTATTTTCTCTTGGAGCCAATCCTATTCCTCTTCCGTCCCGTGCCGTCTCACAAGGAACGCTATTTCTGTATGGGTCAGGCTCATCTTTCTTTACTAAAGGCTTTGTGGAGTTTTCTCCTTTAACTATTTTTAAAATGGAGTTATAATTCGCCTACCATAAAATTCACCCTTTTAAAGTGTACAGTTCTGTGGTTTTTTAGTATCTTTGCAAGGTTGCACAGCCATTACTATTATCTAATTTGAGAACATTTTTATTATCCCAAAAAGAAATCTTGTCCCCACTAGGAGTCATTCTACATCTGCCTTCCCCCACCCTGTCCTCCAGTCCTTGGCAGCCACTAATTTGTTTTCTGTCTCTATGTAATTGCCTGTTATGGGCATTTGTAGAAATTGAATAATACAATATGTGGCTTTTGTGTCTGACTTCTTTCAAAGTTCATCCATGTTGTAGCCTATATCAATAGCCCATTCCTTTTCATGACAAAATAATATTCCCTCATGTGGATATACCACACATTTGTTTATTGATTCAATAGTTGATGGATTTTTGGGTTGTTTCCACATTTTGTCTGTTTTGAATAATCCTGCTCTGTCTTCATGGTTTTAGGCTGCACTACATGATGTTTTCATAGGATGTATCACATTATATTACAACTCTAATATATTATTATTATATTATCTCTTTCTCCTGCCACTCTGTAAACTCTAAGAGCACAAAGCATATTAGTCTTGTTAGCCGTTATATCAAGCATAGCACATCCATGTCCTAAACATGTCAGTGAATAAATTAAAGAAGGCAGTTCTGTAGCTCTAGGTGAGAACGTCAAACTGCTCATCCTGCCTGCCTCTGTCACTTCACCGAGGGGCTATGTCCCTCACTCCATTTAGAGTGTGTGTTAGAGACTGGGAGGATCCTGCTCTCGATTTTTCCTGACATTTTTGACTGTCGGGGGAGTGGAGGTTACATTGATATAGCAGCCTTATAATTTGTTTGGTTGAGTTGAGTGTTACCACCTATCAACAGAAGTCAGAGGAAAGCTAGATTTGTTCTGACAGTTTGTGCTGGGAGCATTTGGGACATTTATTAGTAAGGGAAGTAGACCATGATCCCAAGTTTGTCTGTTGTCTTGCCAATTAAAACTGCCTGCCTGAGCATGTGTCATGGCCCCACTGTGGGATTCTTCCCACCGGGACAGTGGAAAAGCCCATCGGCGTGAAATTTATTGTTTCTTTTGCTTTTATCTCTCTTTGTCTAAGCCTTCTTCATCATCTCAGAACTCATCCCAGCAGATTTTCAGTGGCTAGTGGAAAATGTTGCCTAACTCCCAATTCTCTGTTTTGAAGATAATAGAATTTAATCAGGGCAAAATCCTCTCATTTATTTGTTGCCCTGGTTGTTGGGGCCTTTCTTTCCTGTGGGGCATCCCATTCAGGTACTTAGACCTATTTCTCAGTCTTGAACCTGGCTAGAGATCCCAGAGGAATGCTGGGCACCGGGGGGCCCATAGTGGCAAGTCTGAATGTGGCAAGGTCTCTGGCAGCCTCTGCCTCCTCCCTCCCTTCTGCATCTGCCTGCTCCTTAGCCTAGTGAGAATGACAGGAAGGGAGAAGGAAGCTGCCAGGTTTCCTGTATGCGTGTCTGTGGGAGGGAGACGGTGAGGGCTGGCAGCCATGAACTAAGTGGGCTCCATTCCATCTATCTCTTCTGATTAAAGCAAAGCAGATTCAGGCTGCTGCCTGTGAGCTGTGATGGGAGCCATAGCTCAGAGACAATTCCTGGAATGACTGTTCTAGACATTGCACCCATTTCTACCCTAAAGCAACTTACAGGCTGAGGGGGTTGAGAAGTCTAAAGCTGTCGGTAGTGTATGCTTGGTATTTGGATGAAAATCTCCATGTGCTATTATATAAACTTCAGAGAAAAATACTGTGAAAATATAAATAAAGATGTCCTTAAAAGTATGTGTTTTTGGTGGAGCATCTCATGGCTTCAATTCTTATGCTGTTTTACTGCTGTCAATCTCTCCCATTTAGGGTAAGATGGATTTGGCTTCCCACTAGTTGTCCTAAAAGGCTGAGGTTTAAAGACCCAATGTATCCATTGTTTCATCAAGATTCAATGAATGTATTGTTTGATTTCAACTTTTGTGCTGGATTGTTGCAACAGATTCCAGATCCTTCTGGAAGGTCCTATACACGTGTATCCATTTTTGCATAAATTCTTAATTTCCCAGACCAGTCTAGGGGAAGATTGTCAAGAATGTGGGTAGCAATCACAGTGACAATAAAATCCTATCTCACACCTCCATGGTGGAGTGTCAAGGACACTAGGCCTCTCTCTCCTTCCTCCCAACCAGGATCTTGGCATAGTTCACCAGGTCACCTTGGAGAAAATAAAATTCTGCTGTAGGCTCTGGAGTTAATCTCTACTCGGCCATAAAGGTGTTAACAGCGGACACTCTTCCTATAGCTCATTTCATAAGGATGTCACTTCTATGCAAGTGAATGTCATTGCTCTTCCTTTTGCTGTGAGGGACCCCATGTTCTCCCTGTCATTACTATCACTTCCGTGGTCACTTTAAGAACTGCTGAAGTGACGAAGTTGCCCTAGTAACATTTTTCTGCTTTCATTTTCTTCCCCATTACTCAGAGGGCCTCTATTGTTAATGACTATTTCTTTTTAATTAATCTTTTAGGTTAGCTTCCCACTTGTTTGAGAAACATGAAATAAACTCTTTTGGGACATATCAGGGAATATTCTGGAGGCATTCTGTATTGCCCCTCAAAGTGACCTGCTCTAGGAATCAGGGTCCCAGGGTAGATACCAGGCGTTTGAACTCCTTCACCTCAGCGTACATCCCCTCATCTTTTAACAATGTCTTAATCTCTCATAAGACACAGCAAATGCCATAGTACTGTTCTTCCTAAGAGGGAAGGAAAAACCATCAGGTGCTGATAAATGGCATCTGTTGTGGCTTTACTCAGGATAAAATATATCGCGCTATGGTAACAAACAACCCTAAAATGTCAGTGGCTTAAAACATTTTTTTGCTCATACTACATGTCCGAAGATAAGTAGTATCACTGGAGTTATTTAGAGGTTCAAACTGATAGAGACTTCAGCTTTAGGAGGCCTCCATCTCCCTGTGATGTTTGGGGTTTGCCACAGTAGGGAAGAGAACAGGTAAATACAGCTCTTAGACACTTCCACCGGGAAGTGCTACCTGTCACTTCTGTTCACTTCTGTCAGCCAAAGCCAGTCACTGAATGGGAATCTTGGTGAATTCTGGAAGTAAGGAGATGGGGCTTAGCCAGCAAATAGCTTGGGAGGAGGTGTGAGTGGGTTGGAAGGTATACATGATGAGCCCAGTGCTCCCACAATTGATTTTCTGTGGATAGCATATATTATTTCTTTCCAAGGAGCCTAAAGAAAATGCAATCAATTGGCATGAATTCTGTAACTAAGTGGTGCTCTTACAGGGGTAAAGCTATTTGGAACTTCACTCCTTACTAAGAGCGTGAAATGCCACAGGAGTGGCTGAAGTGTGGTGGAAGTCAGACCGTGGGACTAGTCTGCCATGCCTCTCCTCTAGTCTGCCACTCTCGAGGGGTCACTGAATGCACGTGAGGTCCCGCTTGCTACACCTTCCTGGTGAGCCACACCATCTTCCCACAGGGACAGCACTGTGTATGGGTTTGAAGCAAGAGTCACATACACACTGAGTTTGTGAGTGGTGTATGACACAGCAAAAACTTGCTTTGAGTGGGGTACCTGGGTGGCTCAGTTGGTTAAGTGTCCGACTTCGGCTCAGGTCATGATCACGCAGTTTGTGAGTTCGAGCCCTGCATCAGGCTCTGTGCTGACAGCTCAGAGCCTGGAGCCTGCTTTGGATTCTGTGTCTGCACCTCTTCTGCTCGCTCGGTCTCTCTCTCTCTCTCTCTCTCTCTCTCTCTCTCTCTCTCTCTCAAGAATCAATAAATGAAAAAAAAACTTGCTTCAAATAAAACCAAAAGCATAGGACAAATGCAACTCGTTACACAGTATAGAGTTTTCAACCATTGCCTCATACTTCTCTAAGCACTTTTATTATACTATCTCATTTGGTTCTTAAAAAGTATAGTATATCAGTTTTAGCCTCCTTGTCTGCTTTATTTATCTCCTTAACTCTTACCACCACCCAACATTCTAAATATTCTACCTATTCATTTTAATTGTCTGTCTTACCCTGGAATTCAACCTCCCAGAGGCTGTTTTTTGCCAACTATAATAACCTCGGAACTGAGAACAGTACCTGGCATAGAGTAGGCCCTCATCAAATATATATTAAATATAGGAATGAATAGTAGTATTTCTTATTGAAACTAATTATTACTAATTATGGAAAACAGTTTTCTAATTTACCTTCACTCTCTATTCAACATCCAATGTCATTCGAGTACCCACTAAATGCCAGGCATTTTATACATCAGAGAATAAAACAAACACCCCTGACCTCCTAGAGTTTTATATTCCCAGGGGTTGGTATGGAGAGAGATAGTCAACACTATATTATATATATACATATATATATGTATATATATATTATATTCAGTATATAATACTCTGAGAAGTAGTACATGCTAAGGAATAAAGGATAACAGAGTAGATGAAGGGGATTGGGAGTTCCAGGCATGGGCAAGGGATGGAAGGAACACAGGCATCATTTTGGGTGTTCAGGAGAAGCCTCACTGACTAGGTGAGATTCAAAAAGAGAGCCTGAAGGAGGGAAGAAAGTTGGTAGCCCCATGGATAAGGTGGGAGGAATGTTCCAGCAAGGGGAGACAGCTCAGGCAGGAAGTCTGAAAACTAGTAAGGAGGCCAGTGTGGCTGACACTGAGAGAGTGGTGGGGGGAAATAGTAGGGGATGGGGTCAGAGTGACGGCCTGGTCAGGCAGGGCCTCATGAGCCACTATGAGGACTTCAGCTATGACTCTTGAGTGAACTGAGGCCTTTGTAGGATTTTGAGTGGGGGAATAACATGATTTAACATAAGGAAATAGCCTTCTGATAACATTGAGAATGGACCCTAGATGTCATCAGGCCTGTGGTGAGGTTACAGCTGTGTCTAGGCTGGACGTTACCGTAGCTTAAATGGGGACTGAGGTAGTGAAGGTGGTAAGAAGTGATCAGGTCCTGAAAATAGTTTCCAAACTCCTATCTGGTAGATGCTTTCTGCTTGCCCAGATGTAGGCAGGGACAAGTTTAGGCACACTGTGAAGTCACTTGGGTCTACGTTGCATGACCAAACTCCTCTCTGGTCCCCAGTACTTCCTCTGCAGACACGCATCCTCTCTTCCTGGCATATTAAGTGCCCTTGCACCTCCTCTCATATCAAACAACAGCACATACTTAGTGAAGAATTATGGCTTGAAATTCATTTGCATTTTCAGCCTTTACTACGTGAATTATTTAATATGTGTGCTCTTTCCTTTTCAAGGAACTTTAGGCATCATAAGCCAGAAAGGAGGAATGTGGTCTTAGAGCCCAGTTGCTCTGCTTTTATCAACTGGTGCTTCTTATCTTTTAAGTCTGGCCCCTCAAATCGCTGTAGCTGCTCCATAGGTGAACCTGGAAATAAGTCTGATAGCATCTTTTTGGTATCTTGGGAGAAAGGTCAGAAGACTAAGCCTGGGGGGTGCCTTGTGGTTTGTGGGCAGGTGACCTGGACTTGGCCAGTTTGAGGCTAGATGTTTGTTGCTGTCTGGGAAAAGGGGACTAATGTCATTGGCCAGCAGGACCTTTCCTTTTTACCTTTTTATTATTATTTGTTTTGAGAGAGGCAGAGAGGGTGCGAGCAGGGAAGGAGCAGAGAGAGAGAAAGAGAAAGAGAGACTAAGGGAGAAAATCCTAAGCAGGCTCTGCACAGTCAGTGCCCAGAGCCTGATGCGGGGCTCGATCTCGCAAAACAGTTAGATCATGATCTGAGTCAAAGTTGAATGCTTAACTGACTGCCACGCAGGTGCCCCCTCCCCCTTTTTAAATGTTTATTTATTTTTGAGAGAGAGAAAGAGAGAGAGAGGGTGCAAGCCAGAGAGGGACAGAGAGAGGGATAGAGGATGTGAAGTGGGCTCCGTGCAGAAGAGAGCCCCTTGTGGGGCTCAAACTCATGAACTGTGAGATCATGATCTGAGCCTATGTCGGATGCTTAACCAACTGAGCTGCCCAGGCGCCCCAGCAACTTTTCCCTTTAACCTGCTCACATCTCCACCATCGCCCCCCCTCCCCACTCTCCTTTCCCTCTTCTCTCTCCTTCCTTCCTTCTCACTCACCAGATCAAAAATAAAACCCCAAACATTTCTTATTGTCTCATGTCAAGCACATTAACTCTCTTGGATACCCTTGGG
Source organism: Cryptoprocta ferox (assembly GCA_028646485.1). Taxonomy (NCBI): domain Eukaryota; kingdom Metazoa; phylum Chordata; class Mammalia; order Carnivora; family Eupleridae; genus Cryptoprocta; species Cryptoprocta ferox. Next base: position 44,341,594 of record CM053568.1, read on the forward strand.
GCCCCGTAGTTTAGTTCCAAAACTACTTTGGAAGTAGGTAGTTTTCTCAAGCAAAGGCAGTTTCCTCACACAAAAAGGATTCTGTTGCCAAACATTACCATAATAACTTTTTGTAATATTATTACATTTGTCACCTAAATAATCTCTCTTTTTCATGTTGTGTGTGTGTGTGTTGGGGGAAATAGGTGATAACTCAGAAATTAAGAGTTTTAAGTAAGTTAATAAAATTGTTCAGTAGCAGAGTTGAGATGATAAAAGAACTCCTTTCTGCGTCCGTGTTCCTTCTTTGGTTCACAATAGGTGGTCTCCAAAGTTTAACATTTATCAATCCTGTTGGTGGGGCACAGTCAGGTTATTATAAAATTAAGACAGGAAGGTGATGGGGTTCTGAAAGACTAAATACTGACCACTGCTCACTGGTGCTGGGACATGGTACTCACTCCTAAGTCCTACGTTTTTAAAAAAATTTTTAATGCTTATTTATTTTGAGAGAGAGACAGAGTGTGAGCAGGAGAAGGGCAGAGAGAGAAGGAGACACAGAATCCGAAGAAGGCTCCAGGCTCCAAGCTGTCAGTACAAAGCCCCAGGCAGGGCTCAAACCACAAGATCATGACCTGAGCCAAAGTCAGACACTTAACCGACTGAGCCACCCAAGAGCCCCCTAAGTGCTACATTTTTAATGCAACACTTCGTCATTTGGCAGGATTGAATGGGACCAAATACAAACGTCCAGATGCCTTACATATTGTGATAAAATCACACTGCACTCCTGACTTCTCTGTGCACTGATGGGCCCAATTTTTCCTAGGGTTTATGTAAGAAATTACCACAACTTTGGTTGTGTAAAACAATGAAAATTTGTCTTCTCAAACTTTTGGAAGCTAGTATTCCACGACCAAGGTGCCATCAAGCCTGGAGGTCACCCTGGAGGCTCTGGGGTGGGGGGATCTGTAACTTTGCTCCTCTAGCCTCTCGTGGCTGCTGGCAGTCGTTGGTGTTCCTTGGTTTGTGACTGTGTCACCCCAATCTCTGCCCCTGTCTTCACATTACATTCTCCTCTCTCTCTCTGTGTGTGATTGCATTCTACCTGTCTCTTATACTTGTGACAGCATTTACGGCCCACCCTAATCTTTTAGGATCATCTCCTCATCTCAAAAACCTCAATTTAACCACATATTCAAAGACCCTATTTCCAAATAAGGAAACATTTACAGGTTCCAGGCATTAGGACCTGATTCTCTTCGGGGCTATCATTTGGCCACCAGCCTCAACCTTAACTCGGTCTTGGTCTCCCTTCCCTTCTAATCTCCTCACAAGTTTTGAAAACACAGAGTACACTATTTTCTATCAGAATTCATATTATTTACATAAATATATACCTTTACTCCTAGGAATTTATCCAAAGGATACAAACATGCTGATTCAAAGGGGCACATGCCCACCAATGTTTATAGTAGTGCTATTGACAATAGCCAAGTTATGGAAAGAGCCCAAATGTCCATCGACTGATCAATGGATAAGATGTGGTATATATACACAATGGAATATTACTTGGTAATGAAAAAGAATGAAATCTTGCCATTTGCAACAACGAGGATGGAAGTAGAATGTATTATGCTAAGTGAAATAAGTCAGTCAAGAGAAAGACTGATTATCATATGATGTCACTCATGTGGAATTTGCAAAACTCAACAGATGAACATAGAGGAAGGGAAGGAAAAATGAGATAAAAGCAGAGAGGGAAGCAAACCCTAAGAGACTCTTAAATACAGAGAACAAACTGAGGGTTGCTGGAGGGGAGATGGGTAGGGGGATGGACTACATGGGTGATGGGTATCAAGCAAGGCCCTCTTCGGGACGAACAGTGGTGTCATGGGTAAGAGATGAATCACTGGGTTCTACTCCTGAAGCCAAAACTACACTGTATATTAACTAACTTGAATTTAAATAAAAAAATAAAGATTACATAGGCATTTTAAAAAATGTTTTCTAAAGCGCGGGTGCTAAGCCCTTTCTATAAAGAGCCAGACAGCAAATATTCTAGACGTGTGCACCCTACAGGGTCTGTTGCAGCTGCTCTCCCTTTCCCTGTAGCAGGAAGGCTGGCAAAGCCCAGAGTAAAAGACTGGGTGTGCTGGATTCCAGCAAAATAAAAACCAGATTTGGCATGCGGGCCTTAACATGCTGACCCCATTCTAAAGACATCTCTACATCGCTTTGATCATTTCTCCCTCTCAATATGAAGTTTTGATGTTATAGTTCAATCTTCTTTGCCATTAGAGACCTTACAGTCTACTTACTTGCTTTTTCCTACCACCAAGCTACAACATTTGCACAGAAATGCAATGAATTGCAGTTTGGTACTTCCTAGGTAGATTAAAAACTTGTTTCCTTTTCTTTTGACTACACCTTCTTGCATCTCCTGTTCAATGATGGATTCGTTAATATAACAAGTATTTATCCTGTACTGTTTGCCAGCATCCTGTGTGACCAGATGCACATTGTGAAGGGATTTAAGAGTGGGGTTTTTTTGGGAAATTTAGGAGACCAAGCCATCAAGATTTAGCAGTGGGTGTGATACGGACACACTAGGGAGAAAGAGATGTAAAAGTTGACTTCTCTGTTTCTGCCTTGACAGTCACTGGAGGGTGTTATCACTCACTGAGGTGAACAATGCTGGAAGAGGAACTTTTGGTAAGCTTGTAATTTGATGTTGGATGGGTTGACTTAGAGGCATCTTTGAGGTCTGGCTGTCCCAGAGGCTTTTGCTCACTACCTATCTGAGCATTTCTTCCTCTCAATTTAGTTTAACCATTTTCCATAGATGTAAATGTATGTATGTGTGTATGTATACATAAATGTATATACATTCAAAGATATGTGTGTGTGTGTGTGTGTATATACGTATATATACATATATAATATATAATATATATTATTCCTCTGGGGACTATACCAGTAATCTATCATAATCTTGACCCACTTCACATAGAAATTCTGGTAAGAGATAGGGTAGTTATTCTCACACCAATTTGTGCAAACAGAAAGAACTAAAATAGTATTTTTTTCAAAGTTTATTTATTTATCATGAGAGAGATAGAGATTGAGAGAGAGAAGGCACTTGTGCATGCACAGGGGAGGGGAAGAGGCAGAGAGAGAGGGAGAGAGAGAATCCCAAGCAGGCTCCATGCTGTCAGCGCAGAGCTCACTGCGGGGCTTGATCTGACACACGTGAAATAATGACTTGAGTTGAAATCAAGAGTCGGACACTCCACCCACTGAGCCACCTCGGCTCCCCTAAAATAGCAAGTATTTCTTGAACACCAGCTATAGATACGTTATTCTTATAACTAATCTATGATATATGTACTAACGTTTTTTTCTATTATGCTTATATGTAAAGGGAAGCTTTGAAAGGTTAATAATTTACTCAGCCTCTGAGTTAGGATGTGAACCCAGTCAGTTTTTTTCTTATTGCTGAGTGAGCTGATAGCTCTGTAAACAGTTTGCTTAAAATTTCACACATTAAATAAGACTTTACCTGGGAGATCTTCCCAGAATACCCTGCCCCAGCCCTAGAAATAATCTAGATGTCCCTCCTGTGGCCTCCCTAAATGTTATGTTTTTTCTTTTTCCATAGCATTGATTGCATTACTTTTTAAATTTTTTAAACATTTATTCATTTTTGAGAGACAGAGCATGAGGTGGAGGAGGAGCAAAGAGAGAGGGAGACACAGAATTGAAAGCAGGCTCCAGGCTGTGAGCTGTCAGCACAGAGCCCGACGCGGGGCTTGAACCCACAAACCGTGAGATCATGACTTGAGCTGAGTTGAATGCTTAACCAACTGGAGTCCTTATTGCATTATCTTTTTAAAGACCAAGTCTTTCAAAGGCAAAGACTTATTTTTTATCTCTTTTCTTATAATACTCAGCAGAAAATCAGTGTTCAGCACATGTTTTCTGACTTAAGAATCTCTTCTCTGCTGAAGAGCTATTACACTGATACATTTTACCTTTTGTAGGGTCTTGAGTACATACCACCTCTGAATGGTTAATTAGGGACATCTCTGATCCAGTGTTAACGTTAATTTTGTTCTTGAGAATTCTTGACTAAAAAGAAAGCAAAGCAAGCAGTGCAAAACAAAATAAAATGTAATAAAATAGCAAAACACTAAAGAATGAATCTCAAATTTAGTGGAGTCTGAAACATTTTGGGGTAGCTGGTCTTGAGTGAAGGACTGTCATTGAGACAGAGTTGCATTCATCAGCTTTAGGTAATGACTAAAGCCGAGATCCCTGAGGCAAGATAAGCATCTGACAAAAAAAGGAGCCTTCAAAGCCTCTTCTCACCCTTTGAATCTATGACTTCAAAGGTCTACCGACTGTGGCCCAGTTTTAGGTTACATATTTTAGATACATTGTCTCAGTCCTCACAACTTTGGGATAAAGGTGTTATTATTATTATTATTATTATTATTATTAAACATATTACGAGATGTGAATCAGAGATGTTATGTAATTTGCCCGGTGACACACAGCTGCTAAATGGTGAGCACAGGGGCAGCTACAGTGAAGCATTTGCTTTATGAGGCCACTCAATGTAATGACATTCCCAGGTGACTGGTAGATTGGGAAGGGGTACAACCCTTCAGATTTCCCTAAAGCACTTCTCAAACTTTAGTGGGCATCAAACTCACTTGGCATTCTTGTTAAAACACAGCTTTTGCTTCAGTGTGAGGCCTGAGTTTCCACATTTTTGACAAGTGATGGCAATACTGCTGGTCTACGGACCACCCTTGAAGACACAAGAGACCGCTGACGTTAATCTCCAGTGTGATAGGTAAAATAGGGTACAAACTACTTCTGAACAGCAACCAGGGCCAAACCTTAGGTGGAGAACAGTAGCTGTGGCAATGAATCTCGGACGCTTGTCCTGCTTGGTGCTGCTCCTTGAGACAGGGTGGCTCATAGGCGGACGGGAGATTGATGACACCTTGGAAAGACACCAGGATAGAAATAAAGGGAAGATTTGTCTGTCGTATCCTCCATCAGCAGTAATGCCTTTGGCTCGCTATGTTATTGTTCATTTCTCAATACAGGTTCACCGAGTTCGCTGGTTATGTTCGAAGAAGAGCCACATATAAATTCTCCTTTCATTTTGGTCGTCCCTGGAGAGCTAGTCTTTTGTCAAAGCTTATCCTCAACACATGACTCTGATGAGTTAGAGATGGAAGAGATGAGGTTATGACCTCCCTTCTCCCAAACTCTTTCTTCCCTGTGCAGAATATTAGTGAGTCTGGGGAATCTTAGAATCTCAGGGCCAGAGAGGAACTCCAAAGGAAAATGTATGCAGGAAGGGGCCCCAAATCGCTACCCCAGCTTCTCACTCTCCCAAATGCTTCATGATATGTTCTGGCTCTTTCCTTTATGGATCAGAAAGTAGTGGTATATCCCATCTTCTTCTGATAATGGGTTTGGGGCTTGGAAAACTTAGCATCTCCCATGGAGAAGTGAATGATTACTGGGGGGAAGAAAGACAGGGGGAAAGCAAGAAAGGGAAAAAGGAAGGAAGAACAAAAGTAACAGGGAAAGCTAATTTATCATTTATCTTTGCATTTCGATCGCTATTTAATAGTCTGTTCTATAGCAGGGGTTTGAAGGGATCCTTCAGTACCAAAAAAGCACATTTCAGTTTAAAGGACGTTTCCTCCTCTTTTCCTGATCCTATCCGCCCCTTTTGTTCTATGACAGTTATGTTTTATATAGCCTGTTAGAATGGATATAAATAGGAAATAGAATTGAGAGGCAGCATGAAATTGTGGTGCAAAAGCTGACCTAGGGTCTAAAGCCTTGGATTTTAGGTTTTTCTCTGTCATTAACTTTTTCCCATGAAAGTCAGCTGGGAGTCTTTGGATTTTAAGATTGATTGAAGCCTTGTTCCAAGAACTGTGGAAGTCTGAAGCCCCGAAACCCTTCCCAAGATTTCCTCAGTTTCCCTAGCAGCTTATGCTTTGGCCACCTTAGCCTCCATTTTCCACCATGGCAAATGTGTTTTTTCTTTGCTAAATCTTTTTATGCTCAACTATTGAGTGAGGGCCACTCACAGCAGTCACAGATGTGAGGCTGCTGCGGATAGCACATCTTTTGAATGTATGTCACACATATCCCACACAGCTAAACACACGAGGGCTGGCAGCCACAGCCTCACCAGGGATTTCTCCCGGACACTGCCACTTCTCCCCATTAATACTTGAGCTTTTTGCCACCTTGCTGCTTCCCCTTTCTCTTTCTTCCTTTCCTTTCTTTTCTTTCCTTGTAACTCACATGCACAAAAAAACAAGAATGAAGGCTCTACTTACAGAGAACACTTCACCTCTAATACTATCAAGGTCTCTTTTTCTACCACAAAAGTGGTATATATATTTAAGTATTTTTATAAAGCAAAGAAGGATCCCAATGCCTGATGTTACTGTAGTAAATTAAAAATCTTTTTATGTGTGTCACTCAACAGGAAAGAATCTTTTATATATAGTTTTAGATGATGGACCAGAAATTAAGTGACTTAATTATGTTTATGGAATTGGAGAGTTGAGACAACACAGAAACCTGTGCTTTTTAAAGTTAAAAAATAGATGTCCAACAAAGCCTAAGATTTGCAAATCTTATTTGTGGAGCACAGAGAGCTACATGTAACCACAAGGGTAAGGGTGTGGGATTTGAAGGTGGTGAAACGAGGAACAGGCACGGTAGCTCCTGAATCCTCCTCCATCAGCACCAGGAATTGGGACTCCTTCTGAAATGCTTTCTTATGCAATAGTTTCTTCTTTATTGGGAAAAACTGAATAAAACTGAATACAAACTTTCAGGTACTTGAAATATCATGATGAAATAGTCTTATTGAAATCAAATGGCACTTAGAAATTCACAAATAAGAGAGTTTTAAAAAATACATAGGTTTTTAAAATTATTAGATCAATATGTCACTACCAAAGAAAATGTAGAGATAAGGGAAAAGAAAACCTAATTTGAAATTTCAATATCCAAATAGAACAAGCATCGTTATTTTATATTTTCTTGTGATCATAATATACAGCTAGTTTTGGATCTTGATTTATTTCATAAGAATTTTCTGTGTTCCACCTAGTTTCCATGTCACTGTTTTAAATGTTTATAAAACAGAACAGTTGATCATTCTCTTTGGTTTAAAATAAACCTATTTGTTATTTTGCATTATTAGGAATAATTATGATATGAATGTGACCTATAAATAGATAGAATATACTTTCTTAGAATAAATTCCCAAAGACTGAATTACTGAGTCAAAGCCTCTTACCAATACTTAATGCTTCTGCTCTGTGAGAAAAGGCTTCAGTGTATCTTTATCAAATAGAATATTCTAACTTTAAAATGGCTAATTTAATAAGTGAAAAATGGCATCTAGTTTTTCTAACTTGCCCTCGATTATTAGTGAGTAGAACATGTCTGTACCTTTTTCCTTTGAATTTATTATTTGTGTCCTTAGCACATTTCTCTGTGGTCATTTTATTGTTGTCTTACTTTGTGGCTCTCAAGAGGCTTTTTAGAAATATAAGAATGATTAGGCGAGGCAGCACTTTGTTTAAAGCACTAGACTATTTCTGTTGAGAGTTTTTTGCTACTAAAAGCAAAGGGGTGTGGAATTCCATTCCATCCGGGCATATGCTGACTTTTTCGGCAGATTTCAAAGCTGTCTCTGGGCTTCATGTCAGTGTGACCTAGAAAGGAATGAAAGCTCAGCCGGCCCAGGTCACTGTCAGAGCTGTAACCTTCACTCTGATTTCCTGTTTCCCTGAGGTTGGCCTCAATATAGATTCCACGTTCTCAAGCAAAGTGCATCATTGGATTTATTTTCTTTTTGCTTTGTCAAGGCGGATTAATGCACATTGAGGTTAGAGGCTGCCCAAGAATAAATGATAAACAAGACAAAACTCATTTTGGGATCCCCATCTCATTGACCAGTGAGCTCATGCTGCCCCCAGAAGCTTAAGGATCTCCCTGTGGTACCACGTATTCTGGACCTTTTAAGGGCTTCTCTTGACCACTGAAACCTCCCTGTCAATTATCTTCTTTCCTCTTAATCCTGTTGTCTGCCAGCTGTTCGCTTGTTCACCACAGTGTCCTTGGAATAAGTTATAACCATTTTGGATTGCCCACTTTGAAAGAAAGAAATATATAAACAAAGGAGAGGTCTCTCTGTTTTTACATGTGTCGGTCTTATTTATATGCTACCACTATTTCTTCTGTTAAAAAATGAAGCCTGTCTTGTGAGATTCTTTGCACATACACTTTTGACCAAGAGTTTTCCCAGTTGCTTTTATAATTGTTTTTCTCAATTGGATGATGTCTCTTTTAGCTTTCATTCTCCCTAGTATACTCTTTGCTCTCTTCTGTTGGCACATACTGAATTATAGTAATTTCCATATTCATCCTTTCCCATGTGGGTTATATACTGTATAAAGTAGAGATTGTGTCTATTCTTCATTTTTACTTTCCCACAATTAATCAGTATATTTCCCTTATATAGTGAGTGCTCCACAGTTGTTTTCTTGGATCTTTTGAGTGATACTAATGGCTAGAATTTCAGGCACTTTTTGGCAGGATAAAGCAAAGGGAAGCTTTTTTTACTTCACATTATTTAATACAGATGGGTGCTGGACATGGGTTACAGGAAGGGCAGCCATTAGTTAAGTAAGGCAGTTCTTCAAGGAAAGCTCAAGTCAAGTTTTAGTTGGTTTGGCGGTGCTCACTCAGCAAGATCCCTAAACGTCTGTCTTATGCCTATATTTTGTAGGAGAGAATATTATCTGTCCAAGTGAGTAGGGAAGGATGAATATCTACCCAACTGCTAGGATGTAATGGTTCAGAAATCCACTGAGTAAAATGTTTTGTTCTTTTGCCACAGGTTTTCCTTTATATCACTTGGTGTTACCTGGACAAGCAGTGATGCTGTGATGATAACACAGGAGTTCTGGTTTGTCCTTTTGGCTCTTGGCTATTGTGAAGGTGAAGAGCTATCAAGCCACAGCTCCAGTGTTGGCTCTTGGGGGAGATCCCCGTTGGCTTACACAGATAGGTCTCAGTACACGAGTATATGAAACCTGATTTCTGGAAGTGAGTCTCTCATCCAGAATTGCTAATATTCTGGTATGTCTTGATATTTCAGGATAATAAATACATGGCTATTCCACAACCAGGATTCTGCCAATCTTGGTTTTTCAATTAGTAAAGGATGAAATATTAGGGATTTAAAATTTCTGCTTTAACGTATTTCACAGAAACTTTCGAGACCTGTCTCTTCCCTATATTGTTAAATAGAACACACTGTAAACCCCTCAAGTGTATTCAACAGTTTTTCAAACCAAGCAATTGTTTTTTAATAAATTTAGATTAATAGCTAGTAGTTAGTAATTAGCACTATTCCAAGCATGAGGGAATGCTGTAAAGATCTTGCCCCTATTTAAGAGAGGTTTAGGCCATATTTCTTGTAGTACAAGCCAGTCTGTGAAATGCCACGTCATAGAGGTCCTAGGACTGTGAGGTTTGTTAGATGAGTACATGCGGGGCAGAGTGCCTACGCTGCCTCTACCCTGTTTGCCTGTAGAACTTACTTTTCAGAAAAAGCTTCAAGTTTCATTTCACATTTTAATCATTGGAATTCACTTAAAGGTAGACTTGACATTTGGAGCAGTGTACGTGGCTGATTTTCCTCACTTTGGATCAATAAAACAGAGGCTTATGGTATATTTTTCTAGTTTTCTCAACTTCTGGAAAAATATCATCTCCATTGTGGTTGGTGTTTTTGAGTTGTCTGTACAATATTATTTCCAGTTCCTACATCACCAACGCAGTGGGCCATGAACAACCCCTCCCAAGATTGTACTCCCCTGCTACTAATTTGATTTTTGTGGTCTGCCACACCCATTTGCTTCTGAGTTTTCAGTTATTGTGAAGGCTAATGGTTATGGGAAACTGGAAATCATGTAATAAAACCTTTTAGACCCTGTTTGGGGTCTAGAATTCAGATGCTACTGTTTTTGCCTTGTCTTCTAATTCTTCTTTTCCTTCTCTTATTTTTCTTATACTGAGATCCCTACAGCTCAAAGTGTGGCAGAACCTTTTGCAGAAAGAAGGACATGATTACTGGATTTAAACCAAAATACATTAAAGGTACGAGACCAGACTGACATTTAAGTTTCACTGGGTTCAATATGTAAGGAATCTCGACTTTGGTTTGGGAGGTCCTGCCTTCTCCTCAGTGACTGAAAAATTGTATGAGTAGTCTAAGCCAGGCATAATTTACACATTGCCCTTGACCATGACCGGTTTAGGAGGGAGCATAGGAACTGGTTGTGGCCAGTGACACATGAGGAGATCACTGGTGAGCAGTTATAAAATGCTTTCTGTATGACAGATCTATAGAACATGATATTCGCTTTTCTTCTGGATATGGTTGTGTCTTTGTGGGATGCCTCCGACTATGGTTGGCATCTTGGCAACATAAGCTAAGTTTAGCTGGGACAAGTTGGGGGACGTGCTGAGTTGGGCACACAGAGAGATGGGACAGACTTATACCTCTTTAGTGCTCGGGGCTTCTTACATAGGATAGTAAATATCCTCATTATTTTGGCCATTCAAGTCAGAGATTAAATCACTGGCAGGCAGATCCCCCTTAACTGATAACGTGTGATTTGCTGGAGTAGGCTGAAAGACACGACAGATCATTTTCCTCCCATACTGCCATGTTTCCTAAAATTCTACCAGTAGACTCTTCTGTGAGATGAGCCATCGAGGCCTCTGTTAACTATAAATCTGCTTTCTGGAGGGTCTAACACATTCACATTTTATCTCAGTATTGAGTACAACTCTCTCATTTGTCACCAGTTTCCTGAGAAAGTAGCAAATGAAACAGCAAGGTTTGGTGAACAAGGAGCCAGGAAGGACTAGAGTGTGGGATAACGCTAGGAAATGTGGTTTGAGAGGATGGGCTTCAAAGCTGGTGAGGTGGGAACGCTGTGTGACAGCACCCTAGAAGTAGTCGGGGCGCACTGAGCAGAGAGCGGGGGCCGGGCCGAGCCCTGCAGGCCAATGTGGCTCATCCCAAATGGAGTTTCCATCCATGGTGGCCCAGAGCGGCATAGTTCCAAGGCAGGACACAAAACACGGTGGGGTTTCTCATTTAAACTTGCACATTCTATGGTTCCTGCAATCTCCCACTGTATATAGATCCTATCAGGTTTTACCTGTCACGGTTTTTCCGGTTGGCTGAAGAAACTCAGCCTCTGTGACATAATGGGATTTAATCCTAGGGCAAAATATTTATTCCTAAAAAGTAGGCTCTGGGTCTAATGACTTTGGCGTATACAATTTGATTTGGGTTTGATAAGACATATTGATTTCAAGTCTTGAAAAGAACATTCTCTTCTTGCCTTTACCCCCTCCCTCTAACTACCTGCCATCCTCTTAAAAAGATAGAATCTTTTCTCCGTGTGTTTCGGAGTAATAGAAAGTTGCTTTTTATTTTTTCCTTCCCTTGGTGGACATGGAATGGAAAAAACCCAACTTGAATAGACGCCGCATGAAGAAATATATTATGTGGAGGCTGAGGACAGGTGCACCTTCTGCAGTCATTCTAGAACTCATTTTCTAAACAGCAACTTCCCAAGTCTGAATTTCGGTCTGAAGCTGATGTGCTCCCACCCCCACCCCCCAGGTGCTGCCCACACGAGCAGAGCATATGGTTCTGCTAATGTGCAGTAAAACTAGAGAGAAACCATTGAAGCCTGCTCTCTTCTGGGAACAGAGAATCTTTCCAATCAATTCTCCCATGATCCACCCATGTCCTCCTAGCACCTCCCTTCTGGGCACTGCCAAGCATTCGCTCCTGGCTGCATTTCATCTCTGCCTATTTGCTCCTAAGAGACTAATCCCATGTATTCCATTTGCTGCTTTTAGAAAGGGGAGGAGGAGGAGGTAAATCAAGAGATGAAGTTGTTTGGGAGATCACCTTAAGGCAATTTCAATAATAAATGACTGCAGGGCCGAGCTTCACATCCTCATTATAAATGACTACTTGAGTGGATGGGCTCCTCTACAAAGTGCTTGGAGTTATGGTTTGCTCTTCGAGTGGTACTATTTCAAAAATACGCCTCTGCTTTATTATGCAGCCCACGGAGTGACCAGTATAATTAAGTTGCCAAACAGCTCCCCCCACCTCTTTATCACCTTCTCTTTTCAATTACTGCAAAGTTTCTGAAAAAATTCAGATGAGTGCCTTCCATTTCCTACTTGATCTGAGCAAATGAGTCCAGAGTAAATAGGTGGAGCTGCTGCTGCTTTGCTGCGGGCAAACAGCCGCAGACGCTGCCGGACCGGAGGCAAGAGATGCATGGATTGGGGTGCCTTGGGCTCCATGCTGTGGACATCTTTACCCCGCAGTTCAGAATCACAAGTCTCCTGGTCTGAGCAATGGGATCATCTGTCTGAACTCTGTGAGGTGGTGCCCAGACTTAGAAGGAATGTATGAGGGCATCAACAGTGGGATTCAACATTTCAATAAATAATTACACATTTATTAAGGTGAAAATTAGTTAATCTGGCACTCTATCAGTTGAACTCTCAATTAAGCAGCAATTTTGCCCAATTATAGTAAAATACAATTAGTGCCTATAATGAGGGCCCTGAGTCCCTGCAATTATTGGAATGCCTTCTGAATCATCCAAGAGGGAGACCACTGTGATCAGCACAGTTAATGTTACATTTGCTGTGTATTCCATTTTTCAAAGGATGGGATGCTGTCCTTGACCTAAATGGCAACTCACAGTCATAGGAAACTTACTATCTTCTGTTGAGGTGGGGTTGAAAAGATTGTGCATACAAGGTATCCTGTTTATAGGAGCATAGGAGAGATTATGTTAGGTCCTGCTGATTATCTGACTTGATTGACCTGTGCAAATGTTTCCTGCTTTGCTTTGGCCTCTCGGAAGCTTATGGCCTATAGGCTCTTGTTGCGTGGTTGAGATGGGGTGCTAATCTTATTCCTTGATTTTATTTTCTCACCTATTTGTCCTTATTCCCTTGTTCTCTCAACCATTTTATCTTTTTTTGTATGTGTTTTGGTAAAGCATCTCATCTTGTTCGGAGAATGACTGGAAATGTAAATGCTGTGTTTCCTTCCCTGGGTCACATTTACTTATTTAGAGAATCAAGTATCACCTAATTTTATTTATTTATTTATTTATGTATTTTTTTTTACTGTTTGTTTATTTTTGAGAGACAGACAGAGTGCAAGCAGGGGAGGAGCAGAGAGAGAGGGAGGCACAGAATCCGAAAGAGGCTCCAGGCTCCGAGCTGTCAGCACAGAGCCCAACACAGGGCTCAAACCCATGAAGTGCAGATCATGATCTGGGCGGAAATCGTGCGCTTAACCGACTGAGTCACCTAGGCACCCCAAGTATCACCTAATTTTAAACAGCAAATGTCTGCTAAGCATGAGATTTTATGAGAAAACTGTGAGATGGAACTTTGTTTCTTCACCCAATTTTATGAGTAGATAGATGCCGGGTTTTTTAGATCTATATCTTTAACCACGTGAATGTGACTTACAACTCATGAATGGACACACACCATCGCAAAGCTGGGAGATCCACACTCAGTTTCTGTAGGACTTCTCTGTTACCTAATATGGACCAGTATGTAGCATTGTCACAGCCCTCTATGGGTTCCAACACATAGAGTTGGATTTTTGTAAGGCATTGTATGACCCTATGTAAAGAACAGAATACATTATGCAGCTCCTTAAACCTTGAATGTCCTGTCTTGGTTACAGTCTCATTATCCACTTTTAATGGAGTGTTAATACAGTATTAATACTCATTTTTCAAGTACCCTTTCCTGCAAAATGTGTTTACACAAAAGGCTGAGGAAGACTTTTTTTTCCTATTTAAATTGATGATGAATAAGTGGGTCATATGCTTGCTGTGGTATGTTTTGGGGTGAGAGAGAGTGAGAACGGTGTGCGAATAAGAGGGGTGCTAGGGTGAAGGCTGGAGCCATCCCTCTTTTCCATGTCTCCCTGGAGCAGTAAACCCTGCTCCATTAGTACAGAATGAGAGGCCATTTGGGTAAATATAGTCACATAAATATATCATTAGGCAGTTTTGTAAAATTCACATTATTTACTCAAGCAAATATGTAATTAGAACATTTTTTAAAACACAGATTATCTACCAAAGAGACTCAAACTGTTCCTTTGGAGCATTTAAGCCTATTGGGTAAAACTGTAATTAGGCCATTAATTAAACCCAAATCATATTATTTATTAAAAGGTGCTTTGCTGATCTGATAAGCATTTTCTTTGCTCTTTTAAGGCATTTTAATAATTGATTATTGTAAACCCCTTGGCTATCACTTGCCCTTCATTCATTCCTTTCTGATTTGCTTCTTGTTTCATTTTATGATGATGGTTATAGATTTAGATTTCCCTGTGGATAATATGTGCAAAAATGCCTGATCTAGCATTGCCACCCTCTTTCCCAGCACATCCCTTCAAAGATGTGAGGAGGAAAAACCAGCTCCCTATTTTTTTAAAAAACTATATCCCTTTTGAATTCCCGCGGCGCCCCCCCCCCCCACCCAGGGGAAGTGGTTAGTAGTAATCATCCTTTTGTATTTCCTCATTATTACACATAGACCTGATAAGATAAAAGTTCTTTCAAGTTTTGAAACATTAAGATTGGGTGAACTTTCTGGAAGTGAATTTGTTCTGAACCGAGTCAGATTCCCTCTTTGGGCCAAAGCATGTATATTTTTAGAATGCTTAATTCAACGTAGTCTTCTGTTTATGGTCTTGAGATGAGGTGATGACCCACATAAGGAATCAAACCTTCATTCAGTCTCTGGTTTGGATAGAGCAGTATTCACTTATGGTCTTCCAAGGAACACATGTCCCAAAGGATTTTAATGGTGGATGTGTGAAAAGGGCAAACTGTTTTTGGCCTTGCCTTGCTCCAAATCCAGTCTCCATATTATAGCTAGTGATTTTTTTTCTTTTTTTTTCTTTCTAAAAATGCAATCTGAACTATCAGTTTCTCAAAAGCTTAGAGTTCTTTTTTGCTCAGTCTTTGTTTTTGCCTTTGTTTGTTTTACCCTTTGTTTGGAACCCTGCCTGTCTCTTGACTCTTTTTTGCCTAGGCAACTCAAAAACGTAATGCAATGTGAGTGAAGAACACAGAAGTAGGAGCCAGACTGTCTAGGTTTGAATCCAGCTCCCCTTCTAATTAGCTGAGCAAACTTGGCAAGTCACATACCTTCTTTGCTCCTCAGTTTCCTTATTTGCCTTGTCTTAGATGAAGATCAGTGTGAATTAATACATAATACATTTACACATAACATAATACATTAGCACATACATTAATACATAAAGTGCCTACATAGTTATCACTATTATTTAGGTCTTTTGTTTCTGGGAAGCCTTCCAGAACCCTCTGCAGCTTGGTTTTCCCTGGAACCTCTCCTGTTTTAACCCATACCACACATTGCTTTGTACATACTTATTGATTGCCTTTCTCTTACACAAGGTTAGAAGCTCTATCAGCAAAGAGACAAAGTTCAACTTCTTTAATGTTATATCAATAGCACCTAGCAGGGCGCCTGGGTGGCTCAGTTGGTTAAGCATCTAACTCTTGATTTTGGCTCAGATCATGATCCCAGGGTTATGGGATCAAGCCCCACCCCAGGCTCTGCTCTCTCTCTCTTTCTCTGCCCCTCTTTCCTGTTCACACTCTTTCTGTCTCTCTAAAAAAAAATTTTTTTTAAAATAGCACCTAGCACAGTGCTGGTAAACTAGTGCCTTGTCCAAGAGCACCTACATTATTTGAGATGCTCTGTTAGGTGCCAAAGCTGCAGTAGTGAACAGAAAGAACATTGCTCACCCTCACATAGCTTACTATCTACTAGGGAGGATAGATATTGAGCCAATAATTATGTAGAAAATATAAAATTGTGAGTAAGACGTGCTCTACAAGATAGGTATGTCATTTCATAAGAATTTAAAAAAGGGACATTTGGCCTTGCCTGGGAGTTAAAATAGATATCTCTGAAGAAGTGATACTTGGAAAAAATCTGAAGGATGATGAGTGGTTACTCAGTAGAAGAGAAAGAGAGAGAAACACATTCCAGTCAGAGCAAATAGCTTGTGCCAATGTCCTAGGTATGAACCCAGCGAGTGTGATGCATTGCAAAACGTCCATGTCTTCCAAGTGAAGACATTGAGGAAAAAAGAAATGCTACATGAAGCTGGAGATAGATCAGGACATGCATGGAAAACATTGAAGACCTTCTTAAGGTTTTGTCTATCATAAGTTAAATGACAAAACACTGATCTATTTTAAGTAGAAAGAGGACATGATTATATTTTAAAAATACCACTCATTTGGACATGTCTGTAAGATGGAGAATAGATTAGATGAGCATAGCTGATGATGAATAGAAGTGCATATAACCAGGTTATATGTTGCTGCAAAAAGTCTAAGAGAAAGATTGTGATGACAAGGACTAAGCTTGTCATTTAAATAGAAAAAAAATACATATATACAAGAGGCATTTAGCTACAAAGTCAACAGGATCTGCTCATGACTGGTTATGGGTGGTGAGGGAGAGGGAGTCCCAAAATGAGGCCCTCATATTGGTAAAGCAAATGAAAGGTTTATTCTATCATTTTCCTCCCAGCAGAAAATAGGAAGAGGATGAAGTTTGGGAGGAAAATAACAAGCTTTTCTTTGGACAGGTTGAACTTAAGAATGCTTTGGGACATTGTAGATATGATGTCAAAGAGAAGTTGGAAAAATGGTTCTGGAACTTAGAGATGAAGACTGAATTATTAATATAAATGTGGGCATCATCTGCAAATAGGTTGATATATTAAAGCAATAGATGTAAATGCATTCACGTAGGTAGAGACCCTCAAGTAAGATGAGGAAAGAGCTGGAGATAGTCCTGAGGATTCCCAACAATTGTTGGCTAGCAGGTGGTCAATGAACTGGTAAAGGAATAATGAGAAACACATAGAAGGAAGGAAACCAAGAGAATATATTGCAGAAGCCATGCAAAGAGTGTGTTTTGAAAGGAGGGCAAAGTCTTTTGCTAAGGAGTCCTTTGGATTTAGTGACCCAGAGATCATTGCTGTCCTTAGCAGGGATGAAGCAATGAGGGAATTCACTGATGAAATAAATTTAGTAGAATCTGGATAATGAAAGGGGAAAATGTCTTCTTTAATGAATACTTCCTCAGAGCCTATAATATAGGTATCATGACTCTCACAAAACAGGATACTAGTATGTGGGTTCTTAAACTTCATTGTCCTTGGTATCCTTCTTTTCCTGGTGCATCTTACAGGACAAGACGTCTTATGGAATCTCAGTTTGGGAAGCATTAGGCTCGGAGTATTATTTGGGCGACAGTTCTTGGTCCTGCCAAGTTTCTCATTTCATGTGGGATGGCTTCTTTATCTACTTTCCTTGTCTAATGTTAGACTAGAGAGTTCGAATTTTGGATGGTTAATGGGGAGGTCTCTGAAGCTAGACATCTAAAATTGAAATCCTCTTGCGTACTGGGTAAACTTGAGCAATGTGATAGTTAATTTTATGTGTCAACTTGACTGAGCTGAAGGATGCCCAGATAGCAGGTAAAACATTATTTTGGGTATTTCCAGTAGAGATTAGCATTTGAATCAGCAAACTGAATAGGGAAGTTCTGCTCTCCCCAAGGGCGGTTGGGCAGGCATCATCCAATTCACTAAGGGCACAAATAGAATAAAAATATGAAGAAAGGGCGAATTCTCTCTCTCTTCCTGATTCAGGACCTCCATCTTCTCCTGTCCTTGGACATGGGAGTTTCACTAACCCACAGATGGCAGGTCGTGGTACTTCTCAGCTACCTAACCAAGTGAACCAGTTTGTATATATAATCTCCCACTTCTGTTTCTCTGGGGAATGCTAAACTGAGTTACCTAAGCTCTCTGTTTCCTCAGTTTCCACCATAACTCTGGTGATAGTTATGTGAAATTTAAATGAGTTAACCTGTATAAAGTATATAATAGGCTAATACTTACCAATTTAAAACTGTTAGTGATGATTAGAACATCAGAAGTGCCATTAGTTCTTTTTATTGTAACAAGTTATATAACAATGAAATATTTATTGTATTTATTATAATATAATATTTATTATAATAAGTTATTATAACAATGAAATAACTAGTTTTTGTCAATATACTGAGGAGAAGAAAACACTTTCCTTTGGGGTCTACTTGGTAGCAAAGCTGAGGAAAACACAAACTGGGAGTATGTCCTCATTTTAAGTTTATTTATTTTGAGAGAGAGAGAGCGAACAGGAGGGGCAGAGTGAGAGGGAGAGAGAATCTTCACCAACAGCACTGAACCCAGTGCAGGACTCAATCTCATAATTCGTGAGTTCGTGACCTGAGCTGAAACCATGAGTCGGATGCGCAACCGACTTAGCTATGCAAGTGCCCCTCAATTTCTGCTTTTTAGAGCAAATGTTTATTGAGTCTTTCAGAGAGTCTAGAACCATCTTGACTGTGTGTGCCTGCATGTGTTGGACATCTACTCAGATGCATATCAGGTGGGCAGCTTAAATTTCACGAAAGGGACTGGCCCTATCTTCCATCCATTTGATTAATGAAGTCTGCAGCTTTATCATTTATATGTCATCCTTGTTTTTGCCAAAAAATATTAATTGTCTGTTGCTTAACTTTTATCAAAAATCTTTGTTAAAAAGAAGTGACTGATATTTTTACAGAATTACATAAAAGATAATCAGTTTGACATTTCCTTGAAGTTCCTTAAAATTTACCCTTAGATCATCAGGCTGTTAGACTGGTAGATTTATAACCCATTATTGTGACCTTGTAGAATTTCTTCTCAGCAGCTCTGTATCCTGGGCTCTGGGTGTGCCTCAAGGCATGCTACCAGAAGGACGTCTATGAAAGTCACTCTGTGTCATTATTACCATGGGAGATTTTTATCCCAGGCCTCTGCCTTTTTCACAAACCAGTGGTACGCTGTTACTGATAAATGCTCTGAGTTTTGGAACTAATTATATTTCTATTTTTGTTCTGGCTGGTTGATAATATGCACATAACTGAATTTACAAGCTTCTGCTATGTGTTGGATGTCTTCTCCTTACTCCTCTTTTCTGCACATCGCTCTGGGCTCTGGAACCTGACCCATATGGACTGTATCAAGGGGATTCTCTGCCCTCTGGCTTCCATTAGATTTGGTCCATGAGAGGTATCAGAAAGAGATCTAAAGGCAAGAAGAGAATGAAACTAGGTACTTATTCCCTGAGCTCTCTGCAGGTTAGGACACTGCAGGTTAGCGGCCTCCTTTTGTAAGTCCACAGCTCCTACCAGGCGGCCCATCCCTGTGCAGTTCTTTCTCTGGGTACCAGTAACCACTCCCTCACCTTGCCCTTCAGGTCTAGAGTAGTAAAAAAATCCTGATGGAGGTTTTTTGGTTATTTTCCCAGAGGCACTCCACTACCCACTTTTTTCATGTCTTAAATCCTTCCAGCACCTTTGCAAATAGTCCCTTTATTAAACTCTCCTTAATGGATTCAATTTGAATATGCCATCAGATTCCTGCTGAGACCCTGACTGATAAACTCTGGCAACTGCCGGGCACGGGCTAATCACCTCTTAGTTATACTGTGCCCTATTTTATTTCTGGATTTCTCTTTTATTCCTTTGAATTATAAATACCTCTGTTCTATAAAGCACCTCAAAATATTCTTTTGCAAAGAGTCAAAGCGTAAATAAACAAATGCATATGCAAATAAATATGCTGGGTCCTCTGCTTTATGCTGGGATGAAAAGACAATTAAGTCCTAGTCCTTGAGGAGATCACAGTCTGTGAGGAAGACATTCAAGGAAGCAAATAATCGCAGTGCATTGTGGTGAGTTATAAAGAAGTTATGGGCAAAGTCTTCTGGGGGACCTGATATGTTCCTTACTGTGCTTAGACGTGGGGATGGGAGCTGGTCGGGGGACCAGAGTGGATGAGGACCGAGGTGGTCACAAAAGGTGGGCCTGTTAAAGTCAAGTGAAGAGGGTGGTGACAGGCCCTGCGTGTAGAAGGCCAGTTATTTATCCCTCTGAAACACCCATGGTCTTCATTGGTGTGTTGGGGTTCCCATTCATTTCCTGTGGGATTGATTATTTATTATTTTTAAAGCGTGCTCATTTTCAAGCCTTCGTGTAGAAAAAAAAACTTGGAAAATGCAAAATACTTTGTTATTCTCCAAAGATTTGTGTTTAACTCAAATGCTACTAATGAGCCTCGCAATATGTGTCTAATCCCTTCCCCCTTTCATGTACTGCAAGGCTTACATAAATCACATACCCACTTCATCAGAAGTGTTTTTTAAAGAGTAAGATAGATTATTACTGGGACCATGAGCAGCAGGTAAGTCGTGTCTAAGTAGCAGAATACACACATTTTGGTTTCAATAAGAGGTGAGAATTGTAACAGTGCTTTAAAAGGAAATTGTGATTTACTATCTGATCTTGGAATAATCCAAAGAATGGTCCATCAAGAGCCCGCAGACAGACACAATGTGTCCTGCTATGTGTACGAGAGATAGCTATTTATTATCTGTCACATATGTTTAAAAAAAAGACTAAGTGATCAAAATCTCTGAATTGTTTAATTTTGGATTAATCAGAAGATGAAACATGGGCTCTGGGTCTTTCATCAGCCTTCAGAATGAGTCCTGACCTAGTCTGCTAACTTAAAAATAAAACCGAAAGCAAACCTTCCCTGCTGTGTGAAAAGGTTTGGCTAGCAGGCCTCCTGGACTCTTTTGTCTGTAGGGTTTTTAATGAGGACCAAAGTCTAGGTTCTGGAACATTGTGAATTTTGATTACAGTGGGGTTCCGGCCTGGTTGGAATGGGGGAAATGTCAGAAACCTCGTGAGCTCACCAGCCAGCTTCTGGATGAAAGGCTTGGGAGAAAGTTCTCAAATGCTGCTCAACTCTTGGTTTTTATCCAAACCCAAACTCTAAACCC
Source organism: Cryptoprocta ferox (assembly GCA_028646485.1). Lineage (NCBI taxonomy): Eukaryota > Metazoa > Chordata > Mammalia > Carnivora > Eupleridae > Cryptoprocta > Cryptoprocta ferox. The sequence continues at coordinate 44,362,716 of CM053568.1, forward strand.
ACAGAGGTTCAGTAAGCACAAAATCCCAGACAATCATTGGCTTTGTAAAATGCCAATTCCTCTTTCAGCAAACAATTATAAGGCATAATTGCTAGTAGAGAAAATCAATCGACCTTCATAGATTTTTAATTGCCCATTTTATTTTGCTTCCTCATAAGTAGCAAGAAGATGACATCGAATTTAGTACAATACTGTGTTTCTGTTAAAATCCTGACATCTCAAAAGTGAGGAGGAGCTTTAATGGTCTCCTATGATCAAAGTGCCCCTTGACAGCTCTGATCTCCAGGGAAAGCATGCCTTAAGAGTACAGGAAGCTAGAAAGTGCTCAGTTTCTTAGCTTTTCTCCAGAGACTTCTTCAGAGCATGCCAATTAGTGACTTGATTGGTGGTTTGCATGTATTGATAGACATCAGGACATAAGGATCATTCCAGGCAGTGATAACTGATCTACTCAGCTATAAGATGTCTGTAATTAATTTTAATCCTTATCCAATTTAGAGGAAATAACCCTTGGTCAAAATAAACAATTAGATGATACTGTTGCAATCACGTGTGCTCTTACTTCTGTGATAGGGCAGTCAGTGGATCTCAAATTCTTCAATTTTTCAACCCATGTGGTGAGACAAAAGTTCTGTGGGCCAGTTTTGTTTGCCCCTTATAAGGTGAGGAGCCGGGGTATGTCAGCAGGAGGTGTGTTTGTGTAGGGGAGCAGGAAGTAAATAGTCTTTTTATATGAGTGTAGTTGACACCCAATGTTACATTAATCTCAGGTGTACAACATAGTAATTGGACAAGTCTATAAATTATTCTGTGCTCACCATAAGTGTAGCTACCATCTGTCACTATATAACATTATTACAATATCATTGACGATATTCCCTATTCTCTGCTTTTTATCCCCATGACTCATTCATTCCATAACTGGAAGCCTGTACCTCCCACTCCCCTTCACCCATTTTGCCCACCTTTCTGACAGCTATCAGTGTTTCTCAGTATTCATGGGTCTGTTTCTGCCATTTTTTAAACATTCTTTATTAGAAGGTAATGATATGGCATTAAATGGGATAAACTGAATTGAGAGCTACCTTTTATTAAATATAAATTAGCCACTTATTGTTCCTTCATTTTTTTAAAAAACTTACTGAACCCTTAAGCCCTGTGCCAGGATGCTGTAATGGAAGATAGCTCTTATCCTTAATATAAACACCCCACTAAGTGGCACAGTGTGCTAGGAGAATTCCCATGAGGAGCATCTAAGTACCATCAGAGGAAGGGAGGTATTCCTTATTTCCTTACATGCAGCCAGATATATTCCATCACAGTCCTGGCTTAGCTGCATTGCATTGATTATGACCTTAGAATACCCAAATTCCCAATAAGTGAAAAAAGACAGCAAAACATAGATTCTAAAATAGGAGGAAAGTATAGAGTGAGTTATGTTTTCATAATTCCTTTTATCCCACTTTCTTCAAAGCACTGATGTTTACTTGGATTAAAGTGCATTTAATTTTTTTAATTAATTTATTTTGAGAGATAGAGAAGTGGGGGACAGAGAGAGATAGGAAGAGAAAGAATCCCAAGCAGGCTCTGTGCTATCAGAGCAGAGCCTAATGTGGAGCTCAATCCCATGAATTATAAGATCATGACCTGAGCTGAAAAAAAAGTCAGTCACTTAACTGACTGAGCCACCCAGCTGCCCCTAAAGTGCATTTTATTTATTTTTTAAGTTTATTTATTTTAAGAGAGAGAGAGAGAAGAGAGAGAGAGAGAGAGAGAGAGAGAGAGAAAGAGAGAGAGAATCCCAAACAGGCTCTGTAGGGTCAGTGCAGAGCCTGATGTGGGGCTTGAACTCATGAACCATGAGAACATGACCTGAGCTAAAATCACGAGTCAGAAGCTTAACCAGCTGAGCCACCCGGGCGCCCCTAAAGTGCATTTTAAATATGGATAAAGACACATTTTAAACTGTGACATACCTCAGTTTCACATCTAGCCTCTGAAGACTTAAATCTGCTTTTTAGAAAAACACAAAAATCTGTTACTGTGAAACTTTGTTTTTCAAACTGACATCTATGATAATATCTTTTCAGGGAGTCTACCAAGGCTTTGAGAACTAAAAAGTTTCATGTTTAAATTTTCAAAATGATTTTAAAATTTTGTACAAGTCTATGCTGGCTTATTTGGATGGCCATTTTTTGAACCTTCCACTCGATTCGTGACCCAATTTGCAATTGTTTGTAATCGCCTGTTGGAAGTGATTGCCAGGAGAGGTAGCGTTTTACTTTTAGTACTGGATGTGTGTGTGTGTGTGTGTGTGTGTGTGTGAGACTTAAGTGTTCAGGTGACTAGTGATATATTTCAATTCGACCACGATTTTTCCCACTCTCCTCTTTTATTTTTATTTCTCAGTCTTAAGAACTACTGCTATAAAACATTTTCAGTTGGTATAATGGAATTTCAGATCTATGCAACCGGGTACTGAGGACTGACCAAGAGGGCACATTTTAAGTCATAAGGTAACAAGAGATGTGTATTTTCCATTTTCTTCAAGTGAATGGTGGAGGTGTTCCTACGGTTATTGAGCACTGAATGTATGCCAGCCTTTTTATCAAGAATTTTGCATACCTCACCTTTGCTCAAGCGCCAAACCTCAGGAGACTGCTATTAACCCTATTTGATGAGGTTCAGAGAGTTTAAGTACCTCGCACAATGTTACATTGTAAGGATTCAAATCCAATCTCTTTGACCTGAAGGGACAGGGTTATTTGCCATATGGAAATGATAGATACAGAGGACAAGAAGAGAAAGGAGGGAAAATATGTCTTTTAGACAAGCAAACATTAAGTTAGCTTTGCAATATTATCTAATCCTTTGTAACCTAGGTAATACCTGCATTTCAAAGAACTGTGTTTGTTCATTGCTGTAGTCAGCAGCACAAACCTATACTGTCCTATATCAACAGGACTTGTGTATTTCCCGGCAGCCGACCTCTCAGATGCTTTCATGTTTAGCCCAGAATGTTGTTACTTGACTATTTTATACATTGTTAATTCTTAAAGAGATACTATGTTTAAAGATTACTGAAACCTCAATGTTTCTTTTGATTCTGAGAGAGCTTAAACATTTCAAGGCTCAGCTTCATTTCAATAAATTTGACCTATTATCCTGACGTCTTAAAGTTCTGCAAATGCAAGAATTAACTCTTGCCATTACAGGATTGCTTTGGATCTCTGGATAGTATTTCTGTGACTGATTTTCATACAGTTTCCCAAACTTTAGGTTACTTTAATTTTGATTGGGACTAAATAGGAGAATACTTTTTTTTTTTGAAAAAACTCTGTATGTGGATATACTGCAATATTCTTATTACTTATTAAAATAAAATGAGGAAAAAGAATATAACTTTATTATTTAACTATAAAGCTCAGAGTTTTAGAATGAGGGTGACTTTGAACATGAGAAGCCCTCCAGAACAGCAACCAAAAACTCTTATCAGTAGTCTGTGGATGTCCATATCCCTTTATGTATTTATTTGCTTTTGGCATGTCTAGAACACTTGATGGTTTTATTTATTTGATAGCTTGTTTTGGATTTGGTTATATGACAACTATACCCTGAAGTGTAAGTTTTACCAATTGGAGATTTTCTGAGCAGAGGATTCCACAGAGAAGTGCAAACCAGTATAACCACCTTGGGTTTGATGTTTGAGAAAAATGTCTACTGCTAGGAGATCCAGAAGGTGAAAACTAGGCTGCTGTGAAAGGGCAGAGTAAGAAGAAAGGAGAAAAATCTAAATGCTAAAGAAGACAAGAGGTAACTGTAAAACTAAGAAAGAGATGATCAGAAGCTTCCACAAACTATTTGGGTCTTATTTGCTAAGTAATTGCTTATGTATATAATAGTTCTCCCATCCTAAATCCCCAAAGCAAATGAGGTGGGTGTTTTTACCTCACATTCTACACATTATTCTTTGTTCTGATTTTACACATTCTTTGAATCTAATACCCGGGAAATGTGTCTAAGTCAGTAATTCTAGGTTTTGACAATGGTTTTGAAGTAGAAGAGGGTTATGGCATAAAGAAAGAGAAACTAAAGAGAAATGTGTTAAATCGGCATGTGAAGGGGTCATCAACATGAAGCCTCTAGGGGAAAATTAAGGTGTTCATGGGATTTATAATGAATAATAACATGGGGACATATAGGAATAAGCATTTATTAAGCATCTTCTAGTGCTAGGCACTATATTGAGCAGTATGGACATAGTAGGAAACAGACTTGGACCCTGTCCTGTAAGTATATTAAGAAAGAGAGACAATGACCAAGTAATTATAAGTGTTTAGAGAGTTCCAGAAGGAAAGTTCAGGGAGCTAAGAAAATACATAGGGAGGGGGTTTAGCCTCATCTAGGAATTCCAGATAGTATCACTTAAAAAAGAATAAATACTAATTAGTCAAAGCAATGGAGTTGTGAGGAAAGGAACCTCCGAGGTAAACACACCATTCACGAACTCCATGAAGGAGAAAGGTAATAGGAAACAAATACATAAGTGCAAATTGAAAAGGGCTGTAAAGAACCAGTAGACACCATGACAGGAGGACCTTTTTGATAAAGTGGTCTGAGATGACCTCTTTGAGGAAGTGATAGTCCAGAGGAAATCTGAAGAGTAAGAAAAAATCAGCTATGAAAAGAGCAGGGAACGAGGTATTTCAGGTGGAGAAGACAAGACATGTGATGGTCTTGAGAAGAGGCATTCCTTTGTATATTTTGGGAACAGAAAGTAGGCCAGAGTCCTTAAACACGACGTGTTAGGAAGAGAGTAGCTTGAGAAGGCAGGGGCCAGATTTAGCAGGATTGGTAGACTCAGTTATGGGGGTGTTTGGGGATTGTTGACGGGTAGCTTGACAGCATGCATGGAGACCTCACAATGAAATATGACAAAATTGAAGCTATGAAAAATTAAATAGGTTTCTAAATGTTTTTGCACACTGTAAATGACAGAGCCAGCTTTTGAACCTAAGCTTATTTAACCCAAAGCTCCTGCTCATGGGAAAGTATGTGTGAGTGAATCACTACACTAATGACTGACAAAGAAGTGGCCTGAGAGAAACATATTCAGAAAGAACTCTGGGACTTTTCAAAAATCCCCACTCCCTAGAGAAAGACCCTGTGAATGGATACTCTTAGATGTTTCTTAACTAATTTTACCCAGATCAAATGCTAAAGGAAGAACAAACTCAATTTAAAAAAAAACCTAAAAGCCCTCTAAACAGTCCATACATAGATGATCCTTAATTTTAATTTTTGTTATTTAAAAAAAATTAATGTTTATTTTTGAGAGAGAGAGAGAGAAAAGAGAGAGAGCACAAGTGGGGGAAGATCAGAGAGAGAGAGAGACACAGAATCTAAAGCAAGCTCCATGTTCCGAGCTGTCAGCACAGAGCTTGATGCGGGCCTCGAACCCACAAACCATGAGATCATGACCTGAGCCGAAGTCGTAGGCTTAACTGACTGAGCCACCCAGGCGTCCCCATCAGATGATATTTTTAAGTTCTTTTTACTTATTTAAATATGTGAAGGCAAAAACAACATTTTTTTGGGGGGGCATGAAATGTTCTCATATTTTATAAATGCAAATAAAATAGATTCTTCCCTCCTTTCTTACTTCTTTGTGATCCATTTTCATTCATTTCCTTTGCTATTTAAATGCTGTGTCTTGGCTTTTGGAGTCCCCTAAAATTATGTTGTGTCCTTTATTGATGGTGACAGTCAAATACATAGTGAGCTGGCACCTGCTTCCTAATTCCCCATCCCTGTTGGCACAAAAGGGTGTCTTCCACTGAGCACCTTGGATAGTGGAGTGGGGTCATGGCCGCTGAATAGCTCACAGAGACACACTTTTTATCTCTTACTCCAAGGTGGTTTCAGTAGTTTTCTCAGTTGCCTTCTTGAAGAATTGTTCTGCTGAAAAAAATTACAATGACCATTTTCCAGAGTCTTTGAAGAAAGAAGAATGGATTAAATCATTCGATGGGAGCAAAGAGTGTGAACTAAAAACACAGCCTAATCATTGTGGTGAACACCGTCTGTTCACTGGTGATCTGGGCAAGTGAGGGAGTCCTGGAGACCTGACAGCTGGCTGGCAGATTTCTGAATGAGTGAGGAAATTTTCCAGTTCATCTGTGTAGAATTTAGTCTGACATTACAACATTAGGCTACCCATCTGCAGCCTGCAATTGGTATAGACAAGAGAATCACTATTACTTTGTGGAGACAAGCCACAAATCTGGAATGAGGCAGACTGGCATGCCTGTTTGGGGTTGGCAGGGCCAAGGTTTAGTCTATTGTTTCAGGCTTGCTTGCCAAAGGAGAGTGAGAGTCCGATTGCATTAGGCCCTCATCACACACAATGTCTTTGAATGGACAGAATGTGGGGAATGAACTGAGAAACTCTGACTTTATGAAGGCGGCTGTTCACACTCCCTTGCTTGTTGTTTGAGCCCTTCCTAATGGGCTGGTGTCTTTTCATTCCAAAGGCCATTTATTACTGGAGTTGGATGGCTCTGTTTTGATGCTGATATCAGTTTATGGGTTATTATATCCATTTGCAAATCATGACTCAAAAGAGGAAACTCTGGGATGCGAAACACTCCATATGCCCATAAATCACAAATTGAATCAAAGTTGGCAACACGAAAGTGATTGTGCTGGGAGTTCAAAAGCCTCAGTCAGCCAACCTTTATTGAACCTCTGATACTGTATCTACAATGCTTGGGGGACTGCAAAGGAAATAAAGAATATGGAAGAGTATATGCAGAAAGGAACTTAGAGGTCGTACAGTCCAAATTCCCATCTCAAACAGAAGACTGGTTCCTTGTCTTGTTTTTTAGATTGGCCTTGTTTTGTAGATGGGAGGGTAGCTTTAAAAAAAAAAAAATAAGGACCTGTGTGTTGGCCCAAGTAGAGCAAATAGAATGTGGCTATTTATTTATTTATTTATTTGCATTCCAGCAAAACTGGTTGACTCTAAATTAGTTATACTATTATTAATATTAAAGAAAAACAGGAAAAGTGGTTGCAATTTATTGAGCCCTTACCAAGTGTCAGTCACTTTACAAGCATTCTGTCTTTCATCCTCACAAAACACTGAGGTAAAAATTAACATTAGCTTCCATTAAAATATGTGAGGGTTTTGAGGTTCACCTAGATTGCATGACTTGCGCAAGATCAAAGAGGAGAGCAGTGGACAGAGCCAGCACTTAAACCGGGGTGAAGAGCCTCTGCTTGTCTCTATGTGGGAGGGGAAAGTAGATGTTGAGTTGTAAAAATGAGATAAATACCTTTTCCAGCACTTTTGAATTGTGTATATGAGGACAAATCTTTTCCACTCTGAGTCTCAGTTTAGTCATTTTAAATGGCAAATATAGTGACCTCTAAACACACAAGGTGGTTGGATGACCATACAGAACAATGAATGAGAACTTGTTTAAAAATTCAAGAGCATTAAGATTAAGATCATATTAATGTGATCTTTCATTTAGGCAGCACACATTAGTCAGCACTTTGCTAGCACAGTGTTGGAATCAAGCGATATGGTGGAGGCCAGAAGACTCAGCTTAGTGGGAGACAAGGTGAGCACATGACTCCATTGTGGCAATTGTCCTGGCATCAAGAGGAGAAAGAAGGACAGTGTCTGCAGAGGTTGAAGATGACTTTATAGAAGAAGCAATGTCTTAGCGTTTTGTCAGATGGAGAAGTAGGCTTAAGTCTGGCCAAGAAAACATCACAATGAGAAGGAGAGAGAAGAGTAACAAAGTATGTTAGCATAAAAGTGACAAAAAATATATTTAATTGACATACAATTAACATACAGTGTTATGTTTGTTTCAGGTATACAACAAAATGATTCAACTAAACAATATACATGTCAAATGTTTGTTTATTTTGAGAGAGAGAAAGAGCAACTAGGGGAGGGAATAGGGAGAGAATCCCAAGCAGGCTCCATGCTGTCAGCACAGAGCCAGATGCAGGACTCAGTCTCACAAACCATGAAATCATGATCTGAGCCAGAATCAAGAGTTGGATGCTTAACAGACTGAGCTACCCAGATTTCCCTCAACTAAAATATATTTTTAAATAAGCTTTTTATTTTATACTTATGGAAGTATTGTGAAAATAGTACAGAGAGGCTGTCTCACGCGGGTGTAGTGAGAGGAGCTGCCGCCATGTCTGCCCACCCGCAACAGGTAGTTGTGGGGAACAGCTCCAGCTTTCTGATCAAGAGGAACGAACAGATAGACAACACTGAGCCCAGTAACCCTAAAGCTCACAACTCCTTCTGCTACACAGGGCTGATTCACTACAAGACTGTGGGTGTGGAGCTGGGGGCACAGGGCAAAGGTATAGTGGTGGTCATGAAGCACAGATCCCTCCAGCGAAAGCCTGCCACCACCTCTGTGCTGACCACCGTTAACAAGAACACCTGGGCCGCCCGCAACAGCATCTGGCACGTGATCCACAAGAATGGTTATGGCCCAGATATGTGCATGGCTGCCATTCGCAGAGCCAGTGCCAGGCTGTGCAGCCAGAAGCCTGTGATGGTGAAGACGCAGGAGGTCCTCCCCACCAAGAGCTCCTGAGCACCCCACCTCCAAAGCAAAAAAGATGTCAACCACCTAAAAAAACATTGCAGAGAGATTCATACATATATCCCATACCCAGATACCCTGATTATTCATATCTTCATTAGTATGCTGAAATTATCACAATTAGTGAAACAATATTGACACATTATTAACCAAAGTCAATACTTTCTTCCAGTTGCCATAATTTTTACCTAATGTCTTTTCTGTTCTGGGATCCAATCCAGGATACCACATTGCATTTAGTCATAATGTCTCTTTAGGCTCCTTTTGGCTGTGGCAGTGGTTTTTTGTTGTTATTGTTGTTGCTTTTGATGACCTTAGAAGCTTCAAGGTGTACTTGTCAGGCAATTTGTAGACTCTCCCTTGTGTAGAATTGGTCTGTTTTCTTCAATAGATGTATTGATATGTCTATCACTTTTGATGTTAACATTTATCACCTGGCTTAGGCAATGTTTGTCAGGTTTCTCTACTACACTGTTACTCTTTTCCCCCTCATTTCATCCTGTTTTGGGTGTTTGAATAGGGCTGTGCAAAGCCACTTTCTTCCCCAAAGAGTGGGGAGTTATATTGTAACTCCTCTAGGGTGAAGTAGCTACATAAGTAATTTGCAATTCCTCTGCATGAACAATTTATTATCCCCATTTATTTATTTATTCAGTCATTTATATATATCAGTATGGACCCATGGATATTTATTTTATATTTCATATTTTAATCCAAATAATCCCTTTATTTTGTTGCTTAAATTGTCCCATGCTTGGCCATTGGGAGGCTTCTTCAGTTGGTTCCTGTGTCCCTTTGACTTATCCCTTTCATTATCATTTCCCCCTTACATTTTGGCACTGTATATTTTGTCTGTTTTTTTATTTTGTCCTAGAATCTTCCATTTCCCCAGAGATTGCTTGTTCTGTGTAATGGAGAGTGGAATTTGAAATCAAGATCTGGGTGCTAGGTGTGTTTGTTTCTACTGCAATGTCATTGCTTCCACACTTGATGGAGAAAGGAAACATGTACAGTATAGATACACATATTTATAAATATGTATATATGTACCTATTATATCAATATTGAACTAAACATGAGTTTGTACTCATGTGCCCAAATTTGGTGCCATTACACCATGAATCATTCTAGACTTCTCTTGTAGATTCTTTGGGATTTCAGACACAGCAATTGTGTCAAATAATACTTTCATTTCTTCCTTTCCAACATGTATAACTTTTATATATTTTTCTTGTTATCTTGTACTAGCTAGGGCTTCCATTAAGGATTGAATAGGAATGATGTGAGAAGACGTTCTTGACTTCTTCCTGATCCTAGGGAGGAAGCATCCAGCTTCTCTCCACTAAGTATGATGTAGAATGTAGGTTTTTTGTTAGTTGTTCTTTGTCAAGTTGAGAAAATTTTCTTTTATTCCTGGTTTTCTGCCAGTATTTTTTTAAATCAAAAATAAATTTTAGATTTTGTCAAAAAATTTTTTGACATCGATTGATAATATCACATGACTTTTCTTTAGCCTGTTGATGTGATGGATTACAGTAATTGCTTTTTGAATGTTGAATCTTTCTTGCATACCTGGAATGAATTTCACTTTGTTGTAGATTTTAATTCTTTTAAAACATTAGCAAATAGAACCCAATAATATTTTATTGAGGATTTTTTGTCTATGTTTATGTGAATTATTCTCTGTAAGTAGGTGTGTGTGTGTGATAATGTTTTTATTTTGTTAATAGAGCAATGTTTGCCTTATAGAATGACTTTGGGAGTCTTCCCTCTGGTTTTATGTTTTGAAAGAGATTATGAAGAATCAGTATTATTTCTTACTTAAATGTTTGGTAGAATTCACCAGTAAAACTAGCTGGGCTTGGTACTTTTCTTTTTGAAAGTTTATTAATTGTTGAGACAATTTCATTAATAGGGTTTTTTCAAGTTATTTCTACACATATGAATTTTAGTCGGTTGTATCTTTCAAGAAATTGGTCCATTTCAACTTTGTGGGCACAAAGTTGTTCGTAATATTCCTTTATTATCCTTTTAACGTCCTTGAGATCAAGAGTAATGAAAACTCTTTTCTTTCTGATTAGTGTTAATTTATGTGTTCTCTTTTTTCTTTGTCATCAATTTTATTGAACTTAAAAAATAGCTTTTCTCCTCTGTATGTTTTAAATTTCATTTATTTCTGCTCTAATTTTTATTATTTTGTTTTTGCTTGCTTTATGGTTAAGTTACTCAATTTCCTAAAAATAAAGATTATGTTACTGATTATTTTACCTTTTTTCTGCTTTAATATGTTCATTTAATGTAATACATTTCTCTGTAAGCACTGCTTTTGCTATATCCCCAATAATTTGATAAATTGTATTTTATTTTCATCTAGTTCAAGTATTCAAAAATTTCTCATAATACTTCTTTGATCCATATATTATCTTGAAGTCTGTTTGATTCCCAAATATTTGGGGGATTTTCCAGCTATCTTCCTGTCATTAATTTCTAGTTTAATTCCACTGTGGTCTGAGAATATATTTTGTATGGTTTCTATGCTATTTTTGGTGAGTGATTTATGGCCTAAAATGGAGTCTACACTTGTGGATATGAGCTGGAGAAGAATGTGTATTCTGTTGTTGTTGATGGAATATTCTATAAATGTCATTTAGAGCAAATCAAATGATAGCAATGTTAAGGTCAACTATATGCTTACTGATATTCTGCCATAGAGTTGTACATTTTTAATCTAATTCCACGTTCAAATAATACTATATTCTTTCACATGTATTATAGGTACTTTATAACGGAGTATTCCCAATTTCTCCCTTTGTGGTATTGTTGTCATTTATTGCACTTAGTCATGTGTTACAGTCATCCGGTACATTGTTACTATTAAGACTTTACACAGTTATTTTTTAGAGCAGTTAACAATAAGGAAAGTAAAATCATTTATTCCTTCTTCATTCTCTTCTTGTCTTTAGGTAGATCCAAGTTTCTGACTTGTCTCATTTTCTTTTTGCATGAAAATTTTCTTTTTGGACTTCAGGGCATATCTGTCAATGATGAATTCCCTCAATTTTTGCTTGTCTGGGAAATTAATTATTTTTCATTCCCTTGTAAAGAATAATTTTAGTTGCTATAGAATTCTAGATTGATGATTTTTTCTTTCAACACTTTAAATATTTCACTGCACTCTCTTCTTCATTATATCATATTGGTAAATTATTATTTTTTCCTCTGTCACCTTTCAAGATTTTCTCAATGTCTTTTGTATTCTGCAGTTTTAATATGATATGCCTAGGTGTGTGTGTATGTGTGTGTGTGTGTGCATGTGCAAGCACACTTATAGGAGGGCGTGGTTTGTAATTATCTTGCTTTGTGTTTGTTGAGCTTTCCTGGACCTGTAGTTTAAAATCTGTCATCAGTTTTGGAAAGTACATGGAAAGTTATCCTTTTTTTTCCTTCTTATTCTAATTTTCCAATTATATATTGGAAAGGTGTATGTTATACCTTTTGAAATTATCCCACAGTTCCTGCATGGTTCATTCTGTTTTTTAAATTCTTCTTTCTCTTTGCATTTCAGTTTGTAATTTCTTTTGATCTATTTAGAGAACCACTGATTCTTTCCTCAGCTACATCAAATCAATGGCTAAGCTTATCAAGTGCATTCTTCATTTCTGTTACTCTTTTTTTTTTATTTCTAGACTTTCCTTTTGATTCTTTCTTGGATTTTCCATCTTTTGCTTATATTACCCATGTGTTTTTACATGCTGTTTACTTTTCAGTTAAAACCTTTAACATATGAGGGTGCCTGGGTTGCTCAGATGGTTAAGCATCTGACTTTGGCTCAGGTCATGATCTTACAGTCTGTGAGTTCAAGCCCCACTTCAGGTTCTGTGCTGACAGCTTAGAGCCTGGGGTCTGCTTCGGATTCTGTGTCTCCCTCTCTCTCTGCCCCTCCCCTGCTCAGCTCTGTCTCCCTCCCAAAAAATATACATTAAAAATTTTAAAAATAAAAAAATAAAAAAAAATCTTAACGTATGACTCATAATTATTTTAAATTTCTTTTCTGATAATACCAAAATTTGTGCCATATATATAGTTCTGGTTCTGATAATTGTTGTATGTATATATATACACACACATATATATATATATATAGAGAGAGAGAGAGTTAGTTGGGGGAGAGGGGCAGAGGGAGAGAGAGAGTATCTTAAGCAGGCTCCATGCTTAGTGTAGAGCCCGATGCAGGGCTTGATCCCATGACCCTGGGATCATGACCCGAGCCAAAATCAAGAGCTGGATGCTCAGGGTACCTGGATGACTCAGTTGGTTAAGTGTCTGGTCATGATCTCATGGTTCATGAGATCGAATCCCAGAACAGCCTCTGTGCTGACAGTGCAGAGCCTGCTTGGGATTCTCTCCCTCTCTGCCCCTCTCCCACTTGTGTGTGCTCGCTCACTCTCTCTCTCTCTCTCTCTCTCTCTCAAAAAACATAAATAAACATTAAAAAAGAGTTTCTTAAAAATAAAAAAGCAGGATTCTCAACCAATTTAGCCCACTCAGGCACCCCTATTGTTGTTGTTGAAAGCCAGATGTGTTTTATCAGGTAATAGGAACTAAAGAATATAGGTTTTATGTAAGCTGGCTAGGATTTTGGTTGGATTTAATATTTGCTTGAGCTATAGGTGCTGGAGGTTTCAAATTCCTCTTGTGTCTATGTTTTTGTCTCCCTATTTGACCTTGGACTTTTCTAAGTAAAACTTACAGAATTTATCTCTTGTTGCTCTTTCAGCTGCACTTCATTGTTACTATATTGGAGTCTTGGTCTGACGATATGTTATGGGGATGGGGAACACTTCTATAATCCTTTGATTAAATCTCTGTTTACACAGGCTGTGACTTTTTAAGTGTCTTTCCAGTGGTATAGCTTTCCCCCCCAAACCCCCACCTTCTGTATCTTTGCCAGACTGCAGTGTTCCCAGTCTATTTCCCTGGGACCTGGATTCCTGTTCACTGTGTTTCCATCTTCTTAGATGAGACCAGAAGACTAGAGGAGGCTGCAGTGGCGGGGAATGCCCTTCCACAGTAGGGAAAAGCTTCTGAAAAATTCTTTTCCCCCGGAGTCTGAAACTTTATTATGGAGAAATCACTGCCCATATTTCACAATTATTACTCATTCCCTCCTCCTGCCAGAATCCTTCAAAGGATCTTTCTCAGAGCTTCACCAGGAGAACCCAGTGAGCTTCTCAGTGGTAGAACCCAAGAAAGCGTTTCCCCCAAATCCCAAGACTATAGTCTTCAAGACTATCTCATTCTTTAGCTAGCCCACCTTCAGCCTCCAGCAGCTCATCGAAATTACCATTTCAGTACTATTGCCATTTAGGTATTCCTACCAGTTTATGGCTCCAGGTAAGATCTTGGCCGTGTTTGTCTAGATGAGCCTATCTCTCCACCTTTCAACACTGTAGCTTGCCCTGTGACCTCAGTTCTCTGATGGTTCCAAGAAAAGTAATTTTCAGGGGATTTTTAGGTTTTATTTGTTATAAGGAGGACAGGAATAATGACTTCTAAGCTCTTTACTCTGTTGGGAGTTGAAACTGGAAGTCCAACCAGATAAGTTTCATGTCACTGGAATATAGGAGGTATGAAGAAGGTAAGGGGAAACAAGGCTGGAAAAATAGGCATGGTCACACTTCTCCAAAGCCTTTCATGCCAGGCCACGTTTGGACTATGTGCTGCAGGCCAGAGAGGGGCAACCACAGAAGGATTTTAGCTGTGTGGCAACACAGCTGAAGGCTTACATTAGTGGCCGCATAGGACTGCTTCTCCTGGGGACCAGAGGCTGGGGACAGACATGACCTGGTCAGACTGAGACAGTTGCATCACACATTCATTTCCCATTTGGATATCTGGGGTGGACTTCATGCTATTGTTCAGCTGTTATTTCAACAGGGCACATGCCCTTGTTTACTCTAATTGAACTAGAAAGAAACCCATAATTTTATGTTGTCTTGTTCCACACTGCCTTCCCAATGAACTGGGCATAGCACATACTTAAATAGCAATTGAAGAAGAAAACCAAAACCGGAGGCATCACAATCCCAGACTTTAGACTCTACTACAAAGCTGTCATCATCAAGACAGTATGGTACTGGCACAAAAACAGACACATAGACCAATGGAATCGATTAGAGAGCCCAGAACTGGACCCACAAATGTACTGCCAATTAATCTTTGACCAAGGAGGAAAGAGTATCCAATGGAAAAAAGATAGCCTCTTTAACAGGTGGTGCTGGGAAAACTGGACAGCAACATGCAGAAGAATGAAACTAGACCACTCTCTTACACCATACGCAAAAATAAACTCCAAATGGATGAAGGACCTGAATATGAGACAGGAAACCATCAAAATCTTAGAGGAGAAAGCAGGAAACAGCCTCCTTGACCTCAACCGCAGCAATTTCCTACGCGACACATCCCCAAAGGCAAGGGAATCAAGAACCAAAATAAACTATTGGGAC
>CM053568.1:44378366-44424564 GCA_028646485.1 Cryptoprocta ferox
GAAGAGGAAGGGGAATAGGGGAAGGGGGGTGATGGTCATGGTGGAGGACACTTGTGGGGAAGAGCACAGGGTGTTATATGGAAACAACTTGACAATAAACTATAAAGTTAAAAAAAATAATAGCAATTGAACTGAGTGAACAGAATCATTCGGAAGTTTTAATGCAATTCTCAGCCCAAGGTATCTCCAGCAGCCATGTTGGTGGAAATACAGGTTAGAGGTGAATTTATATATTATGTTCAATAAATCTTACAGAGTCATGTTAATTTTACACTTAACAGATAAAAAGGAGGCAAAAAGAATTCCTATCCAGCTGCTTTTTCAGGGGATTATTATGTACAAAGGTATAAAGAGAACAATTTATACACCATATATAGTTATATTATTAAAGTAACACACGTTTTGGTGCACATGAATCAATAGTTGTGATGTAGTGAAACATTTTCACCATGTGATGTAGAGAAAATATAGTGAAACATTTTCTCAGAAAAGTTCTGGAAATCATTGTATCAAATACAGGCAGACTTACTCAATAAGCAATAAACTGGCACCACCAGTGAGTCAGGTACTGTGCTAGGCACCGTGGATAAACATATGACTATCACATACCTGCCTTTAATGACTGAAAACCTAGGGGGTTAGCCAGGCATATAGTTATCAATTATATCAATCAGCTTGTGATAATAACATGATAACAGCAAGGTAAATACCTTCCTTTGAGTTTTTACTATGTAGCCAAGACCTATGCTAAGCATTTTGTATACATGATCACAGGTACTTTTTATAGGGACCCTGATACATTGATGTTATTATACCCACTTTATAGATGAGAAATCTGAGGCCCAGAGATCTTAAATGTTTTGCCTAAGGTCACAGTGAGCAGAGGAATCAGGAATGGAAATGAGATCTTTCTGGCTCTAAAGCTTTCCCTTCCATCTGTTCACTCTACATTAAGGTATAAGAACACAGAAAGTGTGATTTAATTCTATCTAGATGAGTCAAGAAAAGCTTCACAGATAAGGTGGCATTTAAACTAGATTTTGACAGGAGTCGGATACTGCCAGGATGAAAATGAAGAAAGGAGCATATATAACAGAGGAAAGAGCAAGAGCAGAGGTGTGGAAGGGTTCAGGACTGAGGAAGCCAGCAGTGCAGGAGTGTAACACATGGATGGGACCCGTGGATACGGAGGAGGAAGGGCATTTGCTTCTGTATGAAGGCATGAATTCCGAGCCACGAAGGGATTTTGGAACAAAAGTGCTAGTGACCTGATCCAATCTGAGTTTCAGCAAGGTTACGCTGGAGGCATGTGGGAGATCAAGTGCCAGGGTAGCAAGCTTGGGAGATCGTTTTGAAAGCCGTTATGAAGTACAGGAAAAAGAAGTTAAAGACCTAATTCTTAATACTAAGTTAAAAAATTTTTTATACAGAGGATCAGAATATTTTAAGTTCCTTTATAAGAAAAAACTTTGATTCCCCCGAGATTTCTAGACATTTGATCTTGATGGTTGTCTTCAGACTCCTATTCTTGCTTTCTTTAGACAACACCGGAGCTCAGGATCCTGAACTTTGAAAGTTAAAGCATGCCTGCTAATCGTATCTTTTACACCTGTTTTTGTGAAAACTTAAATGGATTATATTCACCTAAAATGTGTTTCGAAAGAATAGTTCATAAAGCCCATTTCTGTGGCAGAGGGAAGTCGAGACGATTCTCTTAATGTTTAACTCATGTCTTGGAAGTTCTTTACAAAGCACAGACACATTTCTTTGTTAGTGATTAAGCTAGAAAGGGTCGGAAAATAAAACATACCCTGGAACCGGGGTGAGAATTTGGGAGAAATCCAGATCCTCACTAGTAAGTATCCATGGAATATTCCATAGAACCGGCCATGAGGGGCCTCTTCACTTCTGGAGAGGGCAGTGATGGAACAGGGGAGTGGGCAGAGTCTGAGAAAAAGCATACGCTGATTCTGTGTCACGGGAAAGGACAGATCCCTCAGCCAAGACCTCTTTTAACTGGCAACTGGTCTGCTTGGGGTCGGAGCCGGCTGTCATCAAGCGAAGGCAGACCATCATAGATGGGCCATCTGCTATTTTCCTAAGCAATGGCACTTGTTCAAATCTTACCTTTAGAACCTGCTCCTCTTGGTGAGATAAACAATATGTTTGAAGCACCAGCGATGCTGTGCGGCTTAGTAGAGAAACGATGTTTTATGGAGTAGCCCTCTGCAGAGAATCACGCTTGACAATCCTTGGGGACTATTCCATTTATCCCAGAGTTCTGAGTCCATCCATTGAAAGCTGTCAATTTTTTTTTCTTTTTTTTTTTGGTTTAAAGATGAGCATACCCCACAGCCCCCCATTTTCTTTTTTTAGATGGAGAAAGGTTTCTTCATTATGGAACAATTTATAGATAAAAGAGTTACTGGAGATGAATTATTTAGTAAGAATATGATATAGAACATGATAATAGTTCAGACCCAAGTAAGAATTACTTGTAAACCTGTTTCCTGTCTCCTGTAAATTGTTCAGAACTATAAACTACTCCACCTCAAGATTAGCTAGAAATTGAGTCAGTAAATAAATATGTCCTGAGAAGAATTATATTTATATTAGCCATTAACACATAATTTAAAACATTTAAAAATTTTAATTCATTTAAAATGATGTGATGAGACAGACAATATTTAGTACTGATGATGAATACATCATGTTGTTTTAATCCACTACTGTATATATTTATTTTTAAAACCCATTTTCTCACCGAGCCACAGTATCATTATTATAGCTAACAAAGTTAATGATAATTCTCTAATAACTTAGAATACTATGTCCATAGGGGCACCTGGGTGGCTCAGTCGGTTGGGTGTCCAACTTCGGCTCAGGTCATGATCTCACCATTAGTTCGCGGGTTTGAGCCCCACATCAGGCTCTGTACTGATAGTACTGAGCCTGGAGCCTGCTTCAGATTCTGTATCTCCTTCTTTCTCTGCCCCTCCCCAGCTTGTGCTTTGTCTCTCTGTCTCTCAAAAATAAATAAACATTTAAAAATTAAAAAAAAAAAAAGAATATTCTGTCCATATTAAAATTTCTTCTCTGGTATCAAAAATATGGTTTTAAAGTTGATTTTCTTATATAAGGTCCACTCATTGAATATGGTTGCTATGTCTTTTAAGCATCTTCTTAAATATTTAATCTGGAATAGTCCCACCTTCCTTTTCTTTCTTACCTGGTATTGACTTGGAAAAGTTGGCCCGATTGTCCCGCAGAATCTCCTATATGCTGAACTCACTTCTTGTGGCATAATTTTACTTGTTCCCTTATGCACTATGTTACTGAAGAACGGACTTTACCTAAAGCTTGATTAGAGTACGTTAATTTTTTTTCTAACCCTCATAGATGTATATTTGATTCACAAATGGAAGCACACAGTGTCTGGCTTTCTCATGACTGGTAATGCTGAATGATTATTGACTGCATCAGCTTTTCTCCTAATAGTGCACATTCATGGCACACTTGTTTGGAAAGTTTTCATTAGACTTTGCAAAATGATTAGTTTCTAATTCTAACACACCACATGTATTTGTTGGCTATAATTTTTCTTTACAGAGAAATTGCCACTCGATGGTTAGGTCAAATAGGGTATGATCTGTGGTAGGCTTGATTTCAACCTTCCCCCAAAGAATGCCCCTTTCTTTTAGGAGAGAATAGGACTCAGAGATCACATTCTGGGTTCTAGGGGTGATCACTGCTCCTGGCTTGCCACCACTTTCAGACACATAGTAGACAGAACTAGTCAATATGCAATTTTAAACAAGAGAAATAAAATCATTTTACATGAATATCTGAAATTCAATTTTAAGATGTAGAGATTTTTACTTCCTGAACTTTTTTTTCTGAAGCACCCCAAAACCTTGTTTTCACTGACATTAGCACAGTTCCTTACTCACAATATACCTGTAATAGTTTAAAAATAGAAACGCTAATGTTAGTACTAAAATTAAGTCTACAGAATATAGTTTAAGATTTCTGTTTCCCTGATTATGAACGAGAAGTGAGGATTACACACACACACACACACACACAACCCAGATGCATCTTAATTTCTTTTTCTGTGCTCTCTTCTTATCTTTTGCCAATTTTTATATTAGGTGCTTGATCATTTTCTTCTCAGTTACGAAGATCGTTTTAAAATATTAGGGATATCCAAACCCTATGCTGTAAGTTGCAAACATTTTTATCAGTTTATCATTTATTTCTCTACTTCTTTTTAAAGTTTATTTATTTATTTTGAGAGAAAGAGAAAGGTGTGAGTGGGGTAAGGGCAGAAAGGGAGGGAGAGAAAGAGAATCCCAGACAGTCTCCATGCTGTCAGCACAGAACCCTCATGAGGCGGGACCTGACCTCACAAACCTTGAGATCATGACCTGAGCCAAAATCAAGAGTTGGTCATTCAACTGACTTAGGCAGCCCTGTTTACTTATTTTTTGAAGTGAACATAACCTCAAGATTTTATTGTCTTCATAATAGAACAGAATATGAAGCTTACAATTGGATCACTTGGCCCTTTCTCTTATATCCTCTCAGTTTAAAATGTTTGCATCTCTTGGGGCACCTGAGTGGCTCGGTTGGTTGAGCATCTGACTCTTGATTTTGGACTCAGGTCATGATCTCATGGTCTGGGATCTTGAACTCCAGGTTGAGCTCAGTGCGTGGAACTCAGAGCCTGCTTGCTCTCCCTCTCTCTCTGCTCCTCCCCTACTTGTACACATGTGCTCTCCTTATCTCTCAAAAAAATAAATAAACTTAAAAAAAAGAAGATGTTTGGCATCTCTTTATTTTTAATGTTTATTTATTTTTGAGAGAGAGGGGGAAGGGACAGAGAGAGAGGGAGACACAGAATCCAAAGCAGGCTTCAGGCTCTGAGCTGTCAGCACAGAGCCTGACACGGGGCTTGAACTCACGAGCCTTTGAGCCTTGGGATCATGACCTGAGCTGAAGCTGCTTAACCAACTGAGCCACCCAGGGACCCCAGTATTTGGCATCTCTTAATAGCCAGCATTTGAGGTCAACATATTCAAGCCTTAGCACAATCTTCTTTGTAGTTTTAGCCTCTTCCCAGAAAATTGGCTCAGCCTGTCCACCATAGCCACTCTGTTCCCTGTCATCATGGTACTTTTCTTGGGCATACAGAGAATTGTTGCCTTTTGTGTACTGTGTCACATTATGAGATTGATGCCTGCCATGCTTTTTATAGACAGCCCAGAAGATTTTAACATTTACCAAGTTTGTGGGATCATTATCAGCATGGAAAGAAAGCTTATTGATATTTTTACTTTGTATATAGTATTTTATGATACAGATTTTTTAAAAATAATTTTTGTAGCTGAATTTATTAAGTTCCTGTATTGCTTTAATTTTGAATTCTCTGAATTTTTTATCTACCTCTGGCTTATGAAAGAATTCAGCCTTGTTTTTTCCTACTGTGTTTTTGGTTTCTTACTCTGATCCACTTGCTATTCCTACAGGTGTATAGTGTGAAGAGGAACAGATTCAGTTTTATCTTGCTCCATATGGCTTCTTAGTTGGCAACACACTTTATTAAAAATTTTACTTTAGACCTCTACTTCTGAATGGAATGGGCTAACTTATATCTTGATAAGACAGAATAGAAACAGTGAAATGAAAATAATAATAATATAAAATGAATTGTTGGCAGGTGTTGCTGAGCTGTCATGTCCTTGAGGACTTTTGAGGCCCTGTTACTGGAGAGCAGGGAGACGCATTGAGAGGAACCAAATATTCTCTGCTGTCCTTGCCCTTGAGGAATCTGCTGATGTAGAAGTGCCCAGGACTGAGAGGCTGAGAAGCTGAGAAGCCAAGCATAAAGCAGACTGAAATACTGAGAAGATCTGGAGTTCGCAATTTAGTAAGTTTTGACAAATGCATACTATCTTATAACCAACACTCAAAAAGGATACAAAATATTTTCATCACCCTAGAAAACTCCTTTGTGCTTCTTGTCAGTCAGTACCCTGCAGAAGCTACTACTGTTATGATTTCATTCCGCATGGATTCGTTTCGCCTATTCTCAGACTTCTTGTAATGGAATCCTAGAGCATGTACTCATTTAGGTCTTTCTTATTTTGTTAAATATACTACTTTTGGTATTCATCTATGTTGTTTGTATCAGTATCTCTTGTTTTTAAATTGGCTAGTTTACTTTGAGGAATAAGGCTCCATCCTAAACTGTACCCCAGTGGTTCGGTCCTTGGATATCTTGTATACCTGCCTTATGTACTTCCCCTCTGGGGTTAGACTTTTTCTCTGTGCCTCCACTTGGCCTTATGTGTACTTCTCCTGTGGTACCTATACTCATTGTATAGACGAGGGCTTAACCATCCTTTATCTCCAGGTTTAGCACAGTTTCTATTACATGGTAAGTGGCCAGCATGTGAAAGACTTGACTAGAATTCTGCTTTTCATGAATCGATCATCTGTAACTTTGGCACTGTCTCTTCACATTTGGTCGCCTTTGAACCTCCCTTTTCTTGGACAAACCCTCAAATGTGTATCTTAATTTCATCCATCGGACCATTGCCTAACATTACAAATGGGAATCTAATCTCTGAGTCAGCTAAATAAAACTGTAAACTAACTAGCCTACTACTTGCCATGCATTAGTTGCTCAATAAAGTAGGGAGGAAGAAATGGAGAACCCATGCCCAGTCCTCCTTGGGCCAATCACTGACACCACAGAGGTCCCGCTATCCTCCAGCTGAGCCTGGCCAAGTTATAAAACTATTCTTATTGTTTCTAAATTATAGCAAGTTTGTTTTCCTTTCTTGTTTTATATTTAAAAAAAAATCATTCTCTTTTATATGCACCCTTCTTATCTTCATCAGAAAATAAGTGGTTTGCAGCAAGGAACTATGTCTTCCAGTACTTTTTTCTCCTGCCCTAGGACTGAGCTACAGTTTTATACACACTGGACACTCAAAAATGTAGAGAATGGGGTGGTAATGAGTTCAGAGTAATGAATAGATCTAATCATTGAGGGCTTGATAACATATGATGCCACATAAAAGCGTATAATAACTATCACTCTTGATGGCAGAGCAAAATGAACAAAAAGATAAAAATCAAAGAGAACATCTGGATAAAAAGCAAGAGGCAGCAACAGAAGAGAAACTTAGCCATGAGAATGTTCTGTAGCTGTGGATTGCCAAACTCAAGGGAAAGCTTTAGAAAAATATGATAGGCTCCACTTACAGGGAACTCAGTTTCCTTAGCAAATGGATTTGGTAATTGGAATTTTTGTTCCGTCTTTCCCTCTGGGAGTGTGTGGGTGAAAGTTAATTAATGTGGTAAAATTGCACAGTGTCTTTGAAAATTGCAACTTCTGAAAGACCCATCACACTACATCTGTGCTATTGGGGTGATGACGTGGGAGTGGTAAAGATTACCCAGACCTACCCAATGTTTTCTCTCTGAGGTTTCCTACTCCAGACTTGAGATCACAAAACTGGAGACGGAACAAAATGGAGAAAGACGAATGCAAATTTATAACAGATGATTGTGACCTAAATTGCATAGCTTGGTGCATAAATCTCCCGTTAGGCTATTGGGGCAACTTTCAAATGTGCATACTCAAGTTGAATTCCACTGTCTCTAAGTCTCCATCCACTTCATTATCTTTTCTTACTTCTCATGTTTTCATGAGCTGTTTAAGTAACTATGGCTGAGTAATAAATTATCCCAATCTTAGTAATATAAAGCAGCTATTTTACAATGCTTACAAATTCTGTGGGTCAGAAATTCAGACATGATATTATAGAGATGGCTTGTCTCGCTCTACACTATGTCAGTCTTCATGTTGCTGGAGGTGAGTGGAACTATGGAGACAAATATCTAGAGGATTTGTGACTTGCATGTCTGATGTCTAGTCTGGGGTGACTCAATGCTGTGCTTGCCTGGGACTGTCTCTACAAGTTCTCTTAGCATTGTGGCTGGGTTCTAAGAGGGAGAGCCTTGAGACCAAGCATTCCAGCAGAGCCAGGCAGAAGCTCTATGGTCTTCATGGCCCAACTGTACAAATCACGTCTTTACTTCTTTTATACTCTATCTTCAGGGCAGCCACAAGGACCCCGAGAATCTAGAGGAGGGAGATGACATAGACCACACTTTTTGATGGGAGAAGTGTCAAAGGATTTGCAGCAATAACAAAACAAAACAAGACAAACAAAACAAAAAGCAACCACATCTGTACATTAGGAAGCAAACACAACCCCCCCCCAAAAAAAAGGTATTTTATTGATACTTTCTAAGGCTTGCTCATAGGACAGGTTATGCATTTGCTTCTGGTCCTTTTGCTACAATAGTAATAAGCCCTGTCTAATAGGGTTCTACACTGGATTCTGACAATAAGGCATTTGCATGATATTTGGAAATTGAGGAGAGAGGCCGTTTTTAGTACCTGACAAAGGTGGGCAGATGGCACATCTCTGCTTCCCTGCTACCATCAGCTGAGTTCATTAATGACAATTTCCTTAATTGTCCACAGATTCCTAATTTAAATTTCCCAACAGTCTTTTTCCCTACCTTTTCTCCTTGGCCCTTCCATCAGTTCTGTGAGCACTATTTCCCTATATTAAATTCTTTCTTCTCTGAAATCCCTAGAGAAAGTTTCCTGTTTTCATTACTGACCCTTTAATCTGTGTAATTCACTATTGTATTTTATATTTCATTGGATCAGAAAATTATTTTGCAAATATCGGTTTCTAAAGGTCAGACATATTCTATTTGGATATTTGCAAAAATTCCTTTTGTAAAATAGTAATAGCTAATTTTATTTAGTTGGCTCATTTATATTGAAAGTCTTCAAAAAACTATTTAAAATAGTGAGGAAAATAATTGTTGCAATGAAGTTATTAATATATGTCAGATAATTTTTAGTAAGAAAGAAAAGGAAGAATTTTTTGACAATACTCCATTTTGGGGTAAAATTCCATGAATGAAAGGAAAGCCTAAATAATTTACTAAACTCCTAAGTAATATAATACATACTGAATTAATTATGGTAAATGCCCATAAAATTCTGATATTTAAAGAGACATTTGGAACAGTAAAGAAAAAAGTATGTTTTTTTTAAGTTTATTTATTTATTTTGATAGAACCAGACACAGTGAGAGTGGGGGATGGGCCAGAGAAAGAGTGAGACAGAGAGACAATCCCAGACAGGATCCGTGCTGCCAGCTGTGGAACTGGACATGGGGATGGAACTCATGATCCCTGAGATCATGACCTGAGCTGAAACCAAGAGCTGGTCGCTTAACTGACTGAGCCACCCAGGTCCTAAAAAAAGTATGTTTTAATTTAGCTTATTGTGTCCTTTTTTGGTGTTCTCTTTCAGTTAAGTTTTTATCAGAATGACTTTCCACATTACACTTAGAAGCATAAATATCTATGGTGTTGCTCATCTATAGTTATGGACCAGAAAGTGGTAATGAGATATTTCATGCAGTTAGTCAATAAATGTACATGGAATATAATATACAAGAGTACTACTAATTCTGTCGGAGTCAAAGAGAGGACTGACACTGTCTTTGTTCCTAAAGATTATATTATTGTTCAGTAATTTTAAAGATAATAAGAACAGGTTTTAAAGAGATTATAGTCAAGCTTGAATTTAACTTACAGTGGGGCAATGCAAAAGATTTTGGACAAAATTTCCAACTATTTGATTTCTGACCACTTGAAAGAAATTCCAAAAAGTAACCCTTTATTCTTGATCCTCTTTATAGCTAGACCCTCAGAGAGTCAGACCATTGAAAAAATTTTAACTTGGAGTTTGCCAGGCAAATATTCCTTTGCAAGTTGACAAGGTTAGCTGAGGTGGGAATCCTACTTTGGTAAGTATTATGGCTTGAACATTTTGCATGTTGATGTCAGTTTACAGACTAATCTCAATGCAGAGCCTGGAAAGTATGTGCGTGTGTATGCAGGAGTGATATTTCAGTGTGTTAACTGTACTGTATCACCCTATTCTACTGGTGCGAACACAGGGTTATTATTGGATCATGAGTCACCTAGACCACGTGGACACACTTTGCTGCTTGACCACATTGATAATCTTTGCCAGTTTTCTTACTAATGAATTTTTTTGTTTACTTATTTATTTTGAAAGAGCAAGAGAGGGAGAGCGGGGAAGGGACAGATAGAGGAGGAGGAGGAGGAGGAGGAGAAGGAAGAGGAGGAGAAGGAGGGAGGGAGAATCCCAAGTAGGCTCCACACTGTCAGCGTGAGCCTGATTTGGGGCTCAAACTCACGAACTTTGGGATCATGACCTGAACTGAAACCAAGGGTCAAATGCTTAACCTTCTGAGTCACTCAGGTGCCTCATTAATGAATTCTTTTGATCACCGAGGTTATTGAACAGAGACTGTTAATGGTTGGGGAAAATACACTTTAAAAAGAATATTTGATCAATAAAAATGAACCCATTTTCAGGGTGAAATGAGGGAAAGGGAGCTGTACCCATAGGGAACAACATATGCAAGACACAGACTCATGTGGAAACTCTAGTATCTCGTTATAGTTTGAATATATGGAATAAGAAGGCTCTGGAAGTAAAGGCTCCCAAGAAAGGAAGGAGCCTTGAGAAAGGAAGAGGCCAGATATGGAAGAGCTTGCGACTGTCTCAGAGTTTCACTATGTGGAGAAAGGGGAGTCAGGATTTGAATCACCATTGTCTTGCAAGGGCCAAAGGTGTGCTTTAGAAAAGATCATTCTGCCTACGTTATGGGGAAGTCTACTGAGATAACTCAAAAGAACTCTTATGTAGTCTACACAAATATAGTTAAAAAAACAGCCTTCTTAAAAGCTGAATGTGAGTGGGGCTACCTTCAGGGACTTCCCTAATACTCTTCACTTTTCATTGTGTGTGTGTGTTGGGGGTGGGACGGGTGTATGTGTATCTGTAGAGAAAATGATTTATGCATGGTGCAATATCTGTAGTTGTTTCTCTCTAAAGGAAAGTTTACCATTCAGACCCGTATGCCTGCCTCTTCAGAATAGACTGAGTGACAAAAACAGAGAGGAGGGAGAAAAATGGAGTATTTAAAAATGAAGTCAAAGTTAGAATCATCAAACATGAATTATACAAGTATAACAAGTTCCAGTTTTGGGAGTTCCTAAAAAGTCGACAAAGGGCTCCAATGTTTATGAACTGAAGATTACCGAAAGACTATTTGTGGAAAGAAATCAATACATGTAGCAGGATCAGAAAAAAAGATCCACAGCTAGGAAGGAAAAGCCAAAAATAATGATGACTGCTGAGATAGGTCAATCTAACTTAATTTGTAATGCCTTGAAGAGAGTTTTTAAGGAATAATCTGGAAAGATGGGAGATTTAAGAAAAAAGAAGAGGTAATCAGAAATATACTATGCTTGCTAGCAGGAAACATTGGATTGCTTTCTCCTTAATATGTTAATGGGTTCCTCAGAAGAGTTCTTGGCTTGAAGATTTGGGGACATGTTAGACTTTGTGAAGAAACCAAGACTTTTGTAATTTTATCAAACAACTGGCAATGTAAAATAAGGCAGGCCTTAAAAAAATACCAATACTCGCTATAAAATTCAGAATGGATGAATTCAAAGATAATTTCATTCACGAGTACCAATGAAAGTAATTGAAAATTCAGGTGTGTGTGTGCATGCATATGAGTATATAATTTTGTGGTAACTGAAGTTGAAAAAGAGACATAAAGAACACAGAGGCCCAGCTGTGAGTTAAGGGACTCCCAGGAATATGGTGGAATTGAGCATTTAACGGTTACCTTTCTGAGTCTCTAAAAGTCTGATGTTGGGGCCAAAATATTTCCTATTTGGAAACTTAAGTGTTTATATTTTTTAAAAGTGTTATGTTCTAGTAGATGGGTCACACTAACCAGACTCATATGATAGTGATGAACAAACCACAGTAATGCATAAATATATAATGAGAAATTCAGCTTCCACGGATCTGCTCAGTGTGGGAAAAGCTATGTAAGCAACTCATATTCAGACAACTTCTTGGCAAACTGGAATGGGAACAACCACCAGAAAAAGTGGTACAATTCAAATGGCTGGAGTCTTAAGGGCATTATAGCTTGGGATTCTCAGTAATACGGATCAATGGAAAATACCAAACCAGGCTCACTGGCTCTTTCTTGAATGAAGCTCACAGCCTGTTTATATATATCCCCCCTTTGTGTACTCTTTCTGGGCATTGTACAGACTATTTTCTTTCTAGTTCAGGCAAATATTAGAAAGGGGGACAGGGAACCTAAAATACTTTTCATGAATTTCATACAAACTAGCAAGGGAAGAGGTAGGAGTTTTTGAGGGCTAGAATTAAGTTAGGCTCCAGGAATGAATGAGGTTATAACTTGAGCAGTTTTGACCTGAAGCAAGAATGATGAATCAAGTCTCAAGGGACAAGCATCAGCGATGCTAGAATTGCTAAGAGTTGAGGGCAACATGCACTTGTGATGGTAGGTGGCTATGATGTCAGTTTTTTTTACCTAAAGCCATAGATGTAGATGTGGGGACTGGGGGAGGGGGGAGGGAGTCTTTCTCTCTTGAGGGTTAAAGGAAGATGAGAAAATAGTATTACATCTGAAGGAAGGAAGGAAGAAAGGAAGGAAGGAAGCAAGGAAGGAAGGAAGGAAATGGGAGGGGAGGGGAACAAGAAAGAAACCTTAAGGAAGGAAGGAAGGAAGGAAGGGAGGGAAGGAAGGAAAGGGAAGGAAAGGAAAGGAAAGGAAAAAGGGAAGGAAAGGAAAAAGGGAAGGGAAGGAAAGGGAAGGAAAGGAAAGGAAAACAAGAAAGAAACCTTGAGTTAGGCAAGCATCTGTGAGGTTCGGTTACTGGTGCTTTTAATTCTGAACAATCTGGACGATTTCTAAAAGTTCTTAATTGCTAACAGTCCATGTGTTGAACTTCCTCAAGCAAGGAACAAACTTGGGCAGGGACCACAAAGTCAAAAACTGAACCATCTAGGTGTCGTAGACTGTGTGTCTAGAGTTATTTCTTGTCTAGCAAGAAAGCCGGACGCAGGATTAAAATGTGAGAAATGCCTAATGTCCAGGAGAAGACAAGAGCCCCTAATAAGGGTCCTTGCTCCATATTTATTAAGATCAGAAGGCTTACAGATGTGATGGGCATGCACAAAGAGACAATGAATCTGTGAACATTAACTCATGGGTGTGAGGGAAAGGGGGCTTTGAAGATATACGTGTTAGGGGTTTAGGTCAATATAAAACAAAATCCTCGTGCCAGGCCTTGTCTGTTATTTAGCTAGACTAGGGGATAAGACAGATACAGCTTGCTACCTAAGGTCAACAAGGCACCTTTCTTTTGCTAATTAGCTCTGCTCTGGCCTACTTTGCCCCGAAGCCCCAGCTGTCTATAGCCCTATTTACCTGTTTACCTAATTTGGTCCTTCCTTCCTGTGAAAGCAGCTTTCTGCTATGGTACTAAATTGGGGGGTGTTTCTGCCCTGAATGCCTAATCTTGTTTACCTCATATACCTTTGTGTTGGGGCCTTTGCCCCATCCTCTCCATACTGGGGCTTTTGCCCAGCCCTTTCTGTACCTATTTACCTAATATTGTTTACCCAAACTTGGGTATGAGCATCCTATGGCTTTCTAATTCTTTATGCTTTGTTAACCCATCAGTGCAGGCTCAGGAAATTCCTAAGCTTATTCCCCACAGCTAGGAGTGACCAGTAGTCTACCACACCAAAATCCAAAGTTCACGGAAAAGCACAGGTGATGGGACTCTGTGTAACTATCCCTGTGTGCTGAGCTAGGGAGAAATAGCTGCATGAAGCCTCCGTGTCCATTTGAAAACTGCTTTTTTACCTACTATGGTCCTGTGAGACATGAATGCTAAGACCCACTGACTACTAGAGCTAGGTGACTTGGGGGCCTGTCTCTTGGGTGGCAGCCACAAAAGTTGGCACGCTGGATGTGTGGACAAGCTCTTTCCAGGGAGAAGCTGGAGAATTGGTTTTGTTGTTGGAGTGAGCCAGAAGAATTGGTGTGGATATTAATGGTGGTGTAGAGATGAAATCATCATGCACATATTTCTATAAAGTGCATGAGTACATTTTTGGTTTGTAACTCCATTCCAGAAGCTATTTTCTCTATTAAAGGGATCAGAACTGATCATGTCTTCCATCACAGCCACATGCAGAATTCAACATCATCACATGGGGCACTCAGATGTGGGAGATGCACTGTAGCATCACAGAAACAACACGAGGACACAGTAGTGGCAGATACTCTTCAGGGTGTGTTGGGGGCAGTAAAGGGTTTCTAGAAATACAATTATTAAAGCCAGTATTTAACTCAGAGCAGTTTTCATAAAGAGACTATGAATAAGTATCCTGATAAAAGCAAACATTGTTTTAGCCTAGGCTGGAACCAACATACACAGCATGGGGTCCATAAAAAGAGGTTTAGCAGGGCCTGCATGTTGCAAGGAGAGGAAACCATGCTGGACTAGAACGGAGACTACTTTTTAACAACCTGACAAAGGATTTTCATTAATGTTTTAGTGAGAGGATCTTCGTGTGTATTCTAGTAGTCCTACTCTAATAATTGCATGTGAGTATACTCAAGTTAGCCATGCAACAAATTGCATGTAGTTTTCATCTCGTGGTATAAGTAAGGCATTTTAAAACACATATCTTCATCATTTCACAAAGTCTTAGTTAAAAAGCGGCAACAGAATAAACAACCACCACCACCAGCTCTGGTATTGATATCGATGGGCATTTGGTTTGAGCAAACTTGACTGATTGAAATCAAGGCTCAATGGGATAAACTAGGTAAGCAGTAACAGCTACAGAATATTGTTTGACTTAGCTTGTTTTCTTTCTCAGAGTACTACACATTGAAGAGATAGGGATATCAGAAGCAGTAAGAGCCCAGCACCAAAGTTGGGGACCTTCGAAGGTAGAGGAAAGACTGGCATAGATTAGGGTTTAGGTCAAAGTCATGGCTTAAATGCTGAGTCTCCTATATTGCGCATACAAGCTGAAGGCGATGTTGGCTTTCAAATGTGTTTCCAGTGCTTTCCCAGGATGCTAAAGAATAAATCCATGCCTCAGCCTTAATACATCAGCTTTGGAACCATGCTTAGATCTCACATGGTATGAGTAGAAAAGTGTTCAGGAGCTGATTCACTGGCACTATGAAGGGCTTAACTAAGCCTTGCTATTTCTTATTAATTATACTCCATAGAACTTTTGTTTACAGATCATTTCAATTAGGTTTTCCTCCAAAGGGCTGCTGATTAACTCACAGACTGTGGAAAAAAGTACAGCTGGAACAAGTTGAAAGACTGCCCAGGGTTACATGGTGAGGCTGTGAGGGCAGAGCTGGTGTGAAAACAGAAATCCCTGGACTCCCCTCATAGCCCACTGAGTCACTGTGCTGCCGATAGTTACCACACTGCTTCCTCCAGCCAGGTTTGGGATTCTTCAAGCAGCTCTCACCACAGGCAGTTTACAGAGCATCCATTTGGTGTCCACGACTATAAATAATCTCTGGCAAAATGTATTTGAGCTGCAGGATAAATAATAGAGTTAAGATGCCTTCATTTGACTCTTGAGTCTGGTAAACACTGGTGTTCTTAAGCTTCCTCTGTACTTGGTGCACGATTTCTCTAGAGACCTGTGAAACCTCTAGAATATTCTAGGAAAGATGGTTTGTATCTGAGTGAAAATATGTTCATCTCTAGAATAATGGTCTGAGCATTGTAAGCATGAGACAGTGAATTAAGACAATGGCCCGCATTTGACAACCAACCTCCATAAACGGATATGCCTTTTGAGTTGCTTTTTTCTTTTAAATCACAAGGCTTTTGGGGGAAAATATCAGAAAAAGATTTCATTCCTTTTGGCTGTTATCAAAATTTGGGATATAATGATATATGGAGATTTTTTTGATCGCATAATTGCATTGTGTATTGTGCAATGATCTTTTCTACAGAGTGTGAGGCAATTAAGGCTGCTTTTGACTTTTATCTTTGGTATAGACAGTTATACTGTCATGTTCTCATATCTGAGTAATTGAGAGGCAATATGACACTGGCAACTGGGAGAATGCCTAGTCCAGGGCACATGTGTGATGTATGTATCTATTGTGTACAGGGCTTCCTACTTCTCTTTCTTCACCTCTGTTCTCTCTTGACTTTCTTGGACTTCTGGCTCCTCTGCCTGTCCATGTTTTTGTTCTGCATAAGCATGTTTTTACCTAGAGCCCTTCTCCTCATATTCCAACATTGCTCTTCTGTTTTCTCAGTCTCTGCTATTAAAGTATTCCTTACTCTGGGGACATCTCAACTGGAGTTTAGGAGGGAAGTAATTGAAAGCAGCCAGTGCATTCTCCATAAAGGACTTAATCGTTAAACTAATTCTTTCAGAGTTATTTACCTTTCAAAATGGGCTTGTTAACCCAAATGAATCTTGATTTGGTAGAATTTCACACCTGAGAAGAGGGAAAGAGACCTATTCAGTAGCATGGAGAGGAGAGTTTAGGGCCGTGGGAACCTCTTGTTCCTTGTTATTTATCATTTGGACTGGTTTCTATGAGGTTAGAAAACAGCAATTATTGATCAAATGGTTTAATACTTTGATCATCACTGCCGTGTAGATCAATAAATTTTGAGGGGACATAGATGAGTTAATGAGAGGCATCTGGCTTATTGGTCTTGTTCCCAGCTCAGCCAGTCATGCATAAGGTAGACTCCTTGTTTGGGCTCTTATGCAGCTCCTAAGTGTTCTGCTTTGCTTGATATGATACCCTTCTCATCTTCCTTGAAGTTCACTAGTGGGCTATAAAACAAATAGACATATCCTCTATTGTTTTAGTAGTGGTTTTCTCTCTTTTCTACTGATACATGGTTGAGTTGATGACAATCACCACTTGGTGACTTAGGGTCCACAGAAATGAGACATGAAATAGTTCTAGGGTGTGGCTTTCTCACATTTGGGGGTAGGATGACATCAGATATTGAGAGGAGCTGGTTGGAAGCTGTCAACTGTGTGGAGCTGGAAAAAGGAAGGCTGATGGCAAACTTGATTCTTTTCATATCCACCCCACCTCTACCGGGACATGCAGATTTGGTCTTGGGTGAAATGGAAAACCTTCACTGTCTGGTACATTATGATTTCAGTTTGTTTTTCACATTCCTTTTGAGTTTCCGGGATAACTTCATAAAGAAAAAGGCCAATTTGGATTTCAGGAGCTTGAGAAAATTTATACTGTTTGTGAAGCCAAGAAGCCACATGGGACGCAGGCAATTAGATAACATAAGATTATTTCAAAGCTATGTGTGTTGAATAGAAGACCTATATAGGTCACAGAAATCACTTCTTAAATTAGCTTTACTTAAGTGTTTCAGTATCCAGCCAACATTATTACTTGAGAGGGTGTGGCGTGGAGGAAAATATTTATATGAGAGACAAGAGGAGTCAATGACTTTGACTTTCACTGGAACATGTTCATCCTAGCAAGTCCCCATCCATGTTTTCCTTATGAGCTCGAGGCCCCTTTCAATGTTCAGTTCTTTTCCATTAAGACTAGACAGTTCTTAATATCTTGGCAGCAGTTTTTATAGAAATTTGCGTTCTACCTTATAGGCAACAACATTCGATTGGATGAACATTGAAATCACTTACCTTAGTTATCTACTCTAGGAAGGTGAAGATCCTCTGAGGCAGTAAGGAGGGTAGGTCATCACTAGTTAGCTCTGCTTAACAGGTAAAGAAAATTAAAGATTTAAAATTGCTTGTGTCTAAATGGCAGGTCAATTTAAAAGGGCCCAATTCTGAAGAAAATAGGGGAAATAATTTTAATTGGTATAGAGTTGAATTCAAACCCAGCTATTTTCAGGGAGTAGTGTAGGATAGGGTTCCTAAAAGAACTCTATTGCCCTATACGCAGCTCTAGTACAGGTGGGCTCCAGGAAGACAAACTTTGTCCTGCAAAAAAAGTACTTTCACAGCTTGAGATACCTGGAAAACACGCTCATGCCTCGTGGTCATTAGAAAAGTTTTGCACACTTGCTCCACCAAAGGAAATCTCGAGGGCTCTTTCACCACCACATCTCCCTCTGGATCTATAGGTGCTTCTGTGAACTGAATGGCCTTCTCTGGGTCAGGGACAGAAACAGCCAATGTGAGAGGAGAGGTGTGGTCAGAGTATAGAATAAGTGACATTTTATTTCTTGCATTGCCTGGCAGACGGCCTTCTTGGAACACATACATATAGACAGTTGTCACATATCTTAATTATATGGAGCACAACTGTAGATGACACAGAAAATATATTTGCTTCTCCTAGAAAATATTTGATGGAAAACATGTTAACATCAATCTGAAAAAGCCCACAGTTCTTGTAATATGGTAGAAATATCCTGTGGCATTGGTAGGATCCCGAGAGCTCTGGTGACTGCTTTGACCTGCGCTGGACAGCTTACTATCTTTTCCTCACAGAGTAGCACCAGGGCTACCATCCTAAATGTTGCCTTGACTTCCAGTTAATGAAGGTATCTCCCACTATTGTCTCTGCTTGCATTGTTTTCGATGTTTTAAACTAAATCATATTAGCTATTATTCAACTCAGGGAGAAAACAATTTTGTTGATAATTACATGTTATTGGGCATGTTGATGCCCCTTTCCTCTTTCTAATCCTATATCAGTTGGCCTAATGATGCTCTAACATTGGTCTTTCTTTCTTCATGGCACTTTCACTGCTGAAATTATCTGTTTTATTCACCTACTTGTTTGTTGTGTGTACACTCCAACAGAATGTAAGCTTCACAGATACAGAAACCTTGGCTGTCTCATTTGCCACCATATTCTGAGCACCTAGAATAGTTGGGGTCCACGGTAGGCAAAGAATAAATATTGGTCAGATGAAGGAATGAAACAAAGCTAGAATTGTTTTCCAACTGGATAAATGAACAAAAAAACTCAATGCTATTGTTTCTGTCCTAATCCGATTTGACTTTTCAGGAACATTTAACACAGTTTATTTTTCCTTCCATAATGAGACACACTCTGCCCTTGAACTCTGTGGTAAGAATTGTTTTGTTCCTGACTTTGCTCCAGCCCTTGTTCTACTGACTGCTACATATCAGAGCTCTCTGGGATTCTGTCCTGAGCCCTCTCCTCTTCTTTAAATTCATTTTTTTAGGTGAGCTATTATCTATTTCCTTGACTTTAATTGCCATGTGTATGCTGACAAATTCCAACCATACACAACCAGCTAGGTTACCTATGGATTCCAGACTTGACAATGCATTCCTCCTTGATTTGTATCTGCATATCTCACAGCTTTATTAAAATTAACTTTTAAATCAAACTCTTAAATTTTCATGCAGTCACCGTCACTAACCAATCAACCAACCAGCTAGCCTCCCCTCCAAAATGAACAAACTAAACAATAATCCAACAAAACCAGCCCTTTGCCTGTCTTAATCAGCTCTGTGAATGATAACACCTCCCACGCCACAGCTCAGAGCAGAAATCCAGAAGTTATTCTTGAGTCATTCTTTCCTTAACCCCTAAAGCTCCTCTATCTGAGTGTTTTATTGTCTCTACCACCAAAATACATCTGGGAATGTGTTTGTCCTCTTTCTCCAGTGCTGGTAGATTTCCTTCCACTTAAAAAAATTTTTTTTAAGTTTGTTTATTGAGAGAGCGAGTAAGCAGGATAGGGTCAGAGACAGAGAGAGAGAGAGAGAGAGAGAGAGAGAATCCCAAGCAAGCTCCACACTGTTAGCACAGAACCCGATGGAGGGCTTGAACTCGGGAACCTGAGCCGAGATCAAGAGTCAGAGGCTTAACTGACTGAGCCACCCAGGTGCCCCTCCTTCCACTTTAATAATGCTGTACCATCATAGTTGCCACTCTTGACCCACACCATTATGTTCCACACAGCGCCCATGAATCAGATGACGCCATTCCCTGGCTTAAACCCCTCCTCGACTTCCCACTCCTAACTGTGGCAAATGAAACCCTTAAGCATCTCATCCCAGCCCTTCTTTCCAGTGCCTTTCTCCCTAGCATGCTTCAGTCATGTGACCCTTTTTCCGTTCCTTATATTTGCCTCACTCTTGTCAGCCTCCGAATTTCCACCCATGTTTATTCTGACAGGAATTCTTTTCTTCTCGTGATCGGGCTGAGTTCTTCTCATCTATTCGTGTCTCAAGAGAATTTCCAGACATCCCATGTAAAGGAGTTTTCTCCCCCTGTTTATTTGAAATTTTACATTGTGATAATCATTAGAGCTATTCACTGAATATTTTTGAATTTCTTCCACCTGAGAACACTGTGGTGCTTTATGTCTTCACTCTCTTCATACTTAAGTATGGCCATGTGACTTGCTTTACATAATGAGACACAAGGAGGAGGGATATGAGCCACTTTTGAACAGAAACTTTAAGACCACTGTGGGATCTGCCACACTCACTTCCCACTGCCGTGGAGATTGTTGACAGCACACGTTAAAGTAAAGCATCTATCAGCCTGATTCTCTGAGTGACAAAGATATGCAGACCTTTCCTGCCAACTTGTGCTGAACAAATTGCATGAGTTGGGGGTGTGGGAAACTTTGCTGGTATGAAGCCATTGAGATTTGGGGGTTGCTCATTAACATAGCATAATATGCTAACTTGCTTGCTTTATCTTCTTTCTCCCACTAGACTATTAAATCTGTAAGGACAGGAACCACACTTATTTGATTGATCAGTGGTATTTAGTAAGTGACCAGATGATAACACAATAGGTGCTTTAGAAATAATTTTGGGTGTATGAAAGACAAATGAAAACTTCCCCCTTGATTGCTAAATGTGACTCAAAATCGTATTATAAACATTGCAATGAAGTTATCAGAGATACTAATGTTAACATGCATTTCGACAGTACTTTCATACATAAAATATATTTTTATACATAAAATGTGTTGTGCTCAACATTTGGTATATGTGATAAATGCCCAGAGTGCACAGCAGTGTAGCTAAAGGGATGATGGTCACCCGGATGGATTGTTACGGATGCAGTACAGTGTGTGGGAAATAATTAGTTCAAAGTAAGTCTTCTAATATACAAGCTGTTACTGCTTCCCCCGTTTCTCCATGCTGACCTTATAGTGTAGATGGACTTCTGAGGACTTCTGTCCCTGATTTAAAGGGAACAGGATACCTCATCTGTCAAATGATGGTGACAGAAATGGCCCCAAGAGTGGTTTAGGCATGGTGGTGGGAAAGGGAGTACACCTCGTGCTTTGTTTGGGGGTGAGATATTCCATCAGGTACCTGGAGCCTGACACATTTTTATAATTTTATAGTTAATTTAAAAAACATTATCAATGAAGTTATTTGGCTGGCATTATCTCATTTGCTCCTCAAAATAAAAAATAATCAGGCAACTCCAGCATGTAGGCATTTCTAGCTCTACTTTTCATATGAGAAGATGGAGATTCATAAAGACCACAACATGGGAAGGCAAGTGGCACAGCAGAAGCTCAGACCAGAATTGTGCCTCTAATCCTTCCTTCCTGTGAGCTTGTATATACCATATATTTTAAATGAATTCAGTAGATAGCAATAGAGTTACTATTTTTTTTCTAGTTTATTTAATTTTGTGAGAGTGAGAGACAGAGTGGGGGTGAAGGGGCAGAGAGAGAGAGAGAGAGAGGGAGACACAGAATCTGAAGCAGGCTCCAGGCTCTGTCTGAGCTGTCAGCACAGAGCCCCATGCAATGCGGGGCTGGAACTCATGAGCCATGAGATCGTGACCTGAGCTGAAATCAGAAGCTTAACCAACTGAGCCGCCCAGCCACCCCTAGAGTTACTATTTTACAGATTACAGAATTGTGGTTTGTCCAACCTCACAGTTATTTAGTAGCAGAGATGTTTAAACACAGCCTCTACTGCCTTACTCAGTTTCTGCCTTGGACAATGGTTTTTGTAGTTGCACAACTAGAGGCTATTTTTTGCCAAAAGATACCATGCTATTGGATTGTTGCCTCCTTCTCCTTCTTCTTCTTCTTCTTCTTCTTCTTCTTCTTCTTCTTCTTCTTCTTCTTTTCTTCTTTTCTTCTTCTTCTTTTTTGCCATTCGTTTAGCTATAATAATTATCAGTTGCCTAAATGACTAATGCCCCAATGCAAATATTAAAAACCCCAATATAGGGGCACTTGGGTGGCTCACTTGGTTAAGCATCTGACTTTGGCTCAGGTCATGATCTCATGGTTCATGGGTTTGAGCCCTGCATCGGGCTCTGCTGACAGTCAGAGCCTGGAACCTGCTTCGGTTCTGTGTCTCCCTCTTTCTCTGCCCCTCCCCTGCTCATTCTCTCTTTCTGTCTGTCTCTCTCTGTCTCTCTCTCTCTCTCTCTCTCGTCTCTCTCTCCCTGTCTCTCTCTCAAAAATAAACATTAACAAAATATTAAAAAATACCCCACCCCAATATAGCATTGTGTTATAATGTAGTGGCAACTTAGTGTAAAAGTCAGTGTAAAAGTGCTTAGTGTAAAAGTCAGCAACATGAAGAGGGAGCTACTCATGGACAGATGTACTAGTTGCTAGTTCAACATTAGTGGCTTGCTCCAGTGGCATTTTGTGGCATCTGTTCATTCTGCCACCAAGAGGCAGAGTGTATATGATAGTAGCCTTTTGACTTTCTTTTTTCTCTTCAACACTTCAATTATTTGGAAAGCAGTTGCATTTATATTTTTATTAAATAAATTTGACATGTCACATTGTATAAATCCAAGGTATACATTGTCTTACTTTGATACATTTATATATTGTAATATGATTGGCATTGTAGTGATATTTATCAAATTATGTAATTGTAGTACAATATTATTGTCTGTATTCATTATACTGTGCATTAGATCTCTATGACTTATTTACTGCTCATTATAAATCTGTGCCCTCAAACACTATTGGTCTGATCTCCTTACCCTGGTAACCACCATTTTACTCTTTTTTATGAATTTTAGTTTTTTAGAATCCACAGATAAGTGATATCATACAATGCCTGCTTCTCTTCTGACTTTTCTTGCTTAACATAATGTGCTTAAGGTCCATCTATGTTGTTGCAAATGGCAAATATCCTCCTTTCTCATGGCTGAATAATATTCCATTGATATGCATATACATAGCCATCGTTTTTACCCATCCATCCATTGATGGACATTTGGGTTGTTTCCATATCTTAGCTATTGTGAATAATGCTGCGATAAACATGGGAGTGCATATCTTGTCGAAATTCTGTTTGCATTTCCTTTGGATATATCCCCAGAAGTGGAATTGTTGGATTGTGTGGTAGATCTATTTTTAATTTTTTGAGGAACCTCCATATTGTTTTACATAGTGATTGAACTAACTACATTCCCATTAACAATGTATAAGCGTTCCCTTTTCACCACATCCCAGAACCTGTTTTCTCTTGTCTTCTTGATGATAGCCATTCTAACATGTGTGAGGTGATATCTCAGCATGGTTTTGATTTGCATTTCTCTGATTAGTGATGTTGAGCATCTCTTTAAGTGCCTCTCTACACAGCAAAAGAAATAATTAACAAAATGAAAAGACAACCTACTGAGTGGGAGAAAGATTTTGCAAACCATAAATCAGATAAGAAGTTAATATCCAAAATAGATAAAGAAATCACACAACTTCATAACAAACAAACAAACAAACAAAAACCCCTAACAATTGGATTTAGAAATGGACAGAAGACACAAGTAGACATTTTTCTAAAGCGGACATACAACGTAGCCTTGAATCCTTAATGGCAATTCTGAAGGAACCTAGAGGAACATAAGGTTTTAGAGAACTCAAAGGCTGTAAACCTTGCTGTGTGGGCCCTATAATAAATAACTATTTGAGAGATCATTGCCTTTTTAGTCATATTCTTTTTTCTACTTTAGAATGTTCTGTCAAGGATTAAATATATATGGTGGGAATGTACATTGGTACAGCCACTGTGGAAAATAGTATGGAGGTTCCTCAAAAAGTTAAAAATAGAAATACTATGTGGTCCAGTAATTCCACTACTAGGTATTTATCCAAGGAAAGCAAAAACACTAATTTGAAAAGATATATGCATCCCAATGCTTATTGCAGCCTTATTACCATAGTCAAGATATAGAAAGAACCTGAGTCCATTGATAGACAAATGGAAAAAGATTTTATATATATATATATATATATATATATATATATATACACTATATATATATATACATATATATACAAACACACATATACACATATATAATGGAATATTATACAGCCACAAAAAGGGTGAGATCATGCTATTTGCAACAACATGGATGGACCTAGAGGGTATTACGCTAAGTGAAATAAGTCAGGCTGAGAAAGACAAATACCATATGATTTTCCTCATATGTGGAATCTAAGAAAAACCCCAAGTGAATAAATAAACAAACAAACAAACAAAAAACAGAATCAGATTTGTAAACAGAACAAACTAATGGTTACCGGAGGGGAAGGGGATGGGCAAAATGGGTGAAGGGGAGTGGGAGATACAGTCTTCCCATTATGGAATGAATAAGTAATGGGACTAAAAGACACAGCATAGAGAATGTAGTCAATGATATTGTGATAGCTTTGTATGGTGACAAACAGTAGGTACACTTGTGCATATAGCATAAACTTGTCACTGTGTTGTACACCTGAAATTAACATAACATTATATGTCAATGGCGCTTAATTTAAAAAATGGTTAAAGATATCAGTTCACATTTTGATGGAAGGTCCCAGGAGCAAAGGCTGAGAAAGACAAATCAAACAGCAAAGGCTGCAATGGCAAAACAATTTTAGACATTGACTGCATTGGAGTTAATTAATACCACTTAGTTTTGGCCCTTAAAGATTCCTTTTCTGCCCCTTACTAATCTTATTTCCTAATACCAAATGAGGTACTCCAACTCTTTCCTATATTAGGGTTATCCTTTGAATAAGGGCTCTTCCTCAGTAGTAAGGAGTAGCCCTCATTAATGTTAATGATTACAAAGATCTTGGAAGTGATTACACCGAAGTTTTCCCACTGGAAAAACAGGGAATGATGATGGTGTCTATTTCACAAAAGGGCAAGTGGAATGATAAATGTAAATGTGTTTTGTAAAATAAAGAGGACTCTATAGTTTTTATTAATATAGTAATGTGTTAAATATAGATATAATAATGACTACCCTTAAAACTTGTGGAAAATTTGAGAAAACTAATGAGATTATATTTATAACACTCTTGGGCTTCTTCACAAATAATTGGTATATAATGTCATGCATAATTAATGCCTAGTTATTTATTTTGTATTTGTACTCAGTTCAGGGAGGCTGTGTCTTTGACCATTTGATTAAAAATATAATAGATTGAAAGTGATCAAATCAAGAAATAATTTAATAGACCACACAGCTAGACATACCAGTAATAAAATTCCCAGGAAGTCATGTTATCTTTAAGATACTGGACTTAAAGAGTATCTAGTTCTTGTCTAATATTATTCAAGGCTTTGTGAGTTTAATGAAGGTAAGGCTCAGCTCATTCAGATGGTAGAATAGAATTTCAAGTTGATTGTTAACCTTGTTTCAATGACCAAATTAAACTGCTACTTCAAAAAAGGAAACTACATTAACTGGAATAAAACTTAAAGTACTAGACCAACTGTGTATAATGCTGGTCGATCATGAGAGTTAACACTAAAAAGACTTGGTAAAGGAAGTTCTGAAAACTTCTTGAGTAAACATGAGTACAGAAGTTTTTACATTCAGTGAAGCTGTGTGAAAGGTCTCTTAATGTCTTCTGATTCCCTAATCATCACTATTTAATAACTACTCTGTGAAACATCGATATTAGTCTGTTTCCTCAAATAATTACAACATGCTGTTTAGTGATATTTCCAAATCTCTCAGTTTAATAGTCAAGGCACGCATATGTAAGTACATCTAACAACACATGATAGATAGTAGATGTTAAATGAATGATATGGGAAGTAAATATATTATAAGATTTTAAGAAGAGACCCTTGAGGAATGTGGTAGTCAAGCTTGTGACAGTGGTAATAGCTTAGTAGTTATTCATATATATTTTTGGTATAGTGTCTTTTAAATTTTTTCTAATATTTTTCATTGTGCTTTTTATTATTGAGTTTTAAGTATTCTTTGTGTATTATGGTCACAAGGTATTTATCAGTTATATTATTTGCAATATTTTCCCCAATCTGAGGCTTATTTTTTTTATTTTCCCAATCACATGGTCTGAAGCACAAAATCTTCAATTTGATGATGTCCAGTTTATCAATTTTTTCTT
The DNA here is from genome assembly GCA_028646485.1 of Cryptoprocta ferox. Taxonomy (NCBI): domain Eukaryota; kingdom Metazoa; phylum Chordata; class Mammalia; order Carnivora; family Eupleridae; genus Cryptoprocta; species Cryptoprocta ferox. The sequence continues at coordinate 44,404,770 of CM053568.1, forward strand.
ATATGGATCATGCTCTGGGTATATTGTTTAAGAACTCCGCCTAACCCAAAATCATGCAGATATCTTCTCTATGATATCTTTTAAAATTTTAATAGTTTCAGCTCTTCCATATAGGTATATTATACATTTTGGGTTAATTTTTGTGTAGATATGAGGTAAAGTCTAAATTTTTATGTGTGGATATCCAATTGGCTCAGCACTATTTCTTGAAAGACTATTTCTTTTCCCCATTGAGTTGCCTTGGCATGTTCGTTAATGATCAGTTAACCATAAATGTAAGGATTTACTTCTGGACTTCCAGTTGTTTTCTTTTGATTTTATAAATCTTTTCTCGAGCCCGTGCCACCTTATTTTGATTATTGTATTATTATAGTTTTTTTAATGGTTATTTATTTTTTAGAGAGAGAGAGAGAGAGAGAGAGAGAGAGAGAGAGAGAGAGAGAGAGAGAACGAGCAGGGGAGGGGCAGAGGGAGAGGGAGACACAGAATCCAAAGCAGGTTACAGGCTCCAGGCTATGAGCTATGAGTACAGAGCCTGACTTGGAACTTGAACTCATGAACTATGAGATCATGACCTGAGCCAAAGTCGGAGGCTTACCTGGCTGAGCCACCCAGGCACCCCAAGTAAGTTTTTAAATCAGAAGTATAAGTCCTCTAACTTCGTTATTCTTTTTCAAAATGGTTTAGGTTATTTTCGGTCTTTTGCATTTCAATATAAATTTTAGGAACAGCTTGTGAATTTCTGCAAAAAATGCCTGCTGGTGTTTTGATAGAGATTACTTTGAATCTATAGATCAATTTGAGGAGAACTGCCTTCTTAACACTATTGAACATGAACATAGAATGCTTCTCGATTTATTTATATCTTCTTTCATTTCTCTCAGCAATGTCTTGTAGTTTCTGGTGTACCAGACTTGTACTGCTTTTATTAAATTTCAACCTAAGTGTTTTTTTCACTTTTTGCGGTTGTTGGGAATGGAATTGTTAATTTCATATGTGGGTGGTTCATTGCTGATATTTAATTGATGTTTCTATATCTATCTTGGCTCCTCTGACTTTACTGAACTCATATGTTACTTCTAATTTTTTATGTGGCTTCCTTAGTATTTTCTACGTACAAGGTCATGTTGCTTACAAATAAAGATGTTTTCTTTTCTAATGTGGATTCCTTTAATTTATTTATATTGCCTTACTATACTGGTTAGGACCTCTACTAGAAGGTTGAATAGAATGATGAAAGTAAACATTCTTGCCTTGTTCCCAGTCTTAAGGGAAATCATTCTGTCCTTCACATTAAATGTAATATTAGCTACTGATTTTACATAGGATTTTTTATCAAGTTGAGGAAAATCCCTTATTTTGTTCCTAGTTTTTTAAAAATTTTGTCCTGAATAAGTATGAAATTTTTTCAATATATTCTGTCTATTGAAAGTATTATATATATATTTTTAATTTTTTTCTATTAATGTAATAAGTTACAATGATTAATATAGACACATATTGTTTAAAAATCACCAAATGTGGGGCACTTGAGTGGTTCAATTGGTTGAGCATCTGACTCTTGATTTTGACTTGGGCCATGATCTCGTAGTTTGTGAGATCAAGCCCTGTGTTATGCTCTGCACTGACAGCATGAAACCTGTTTACAATTCTCTCCCTCTGTTTCTGCTGCTCCCCTGCTCATGTTCTCTCTCTCTCTCTCTCTCTCTCTCTCTCTTTCTCTCTCTCTCAAATAACAGTAGAAAAATGCACCAAATGCATATTTTGAAGATAAAATATATAACTGAAATAAAAAATTTGCTAAAGGGGCTCTACAGTAGATTTGAGATGGTAGAAGAAATAAATCAGCAAACTTAAAAAAAAACAAAGTTGAAACAAGAACAAGAAAAGGAAGAAAAAGCAACAGAGCCTTAGAAACCTGTGGTATACCATGAGTACATGCATAATGGACTCCCACAAGAGGAAAGAGAGAAAGTGGAAGAAAGAATATTTATAGAGATAATAGCTAAAAACCTCCTAAATTTGAAGAAAAACATTAATTTTGACTTCCAGGAAGTTCACCAAACTTCTTGGTGACACAAAGAAGTTCACAGCTACAAACGTCATAGTCAAGCTCTTCAAAGCCAAAGACAACAAGGACACCTTGAAAATGTCAAGAGAAAAATAACTTCACTGACAGGAAGAAAAACAATATGGATAAACAGCTGGCTCCTCACCAGAAATGATGACGTTCAAAAGGTAGTGGGATAGCATTCAAGTGCTGAAATAAAAAACGTCAACCAAGAATTCTATACTCAACCAAACTATACTTTAAAAATAAAAGTGCTCAGGTAATACTATTTAGATATAGAAAATACCAAAGAGTCTGTCAAAGCTTCTGAAACTAATACATGCTTTTAACCAGTTTCCAGGATACAAGGTCATGGTACCCAAATCAACTATGATGCTAATACCAGCAAATAACATGTAAAAAATTTTTAATGTTTGTTTGTTTGTTTATTTAGAGTGGGGTAGGGGCAGAGAGAGAGGGAGAGAATCCCAAGCAGGCTCCATGCTATCAGTGTAGATCCCCACATGGGGCTTGAACTCACATACTGTCTGAGTTCATGACTTGAGCCAAAATCAAGAGTTGGATCCTTAACCAACTGAGCTACCCAGGCACCCCAACATGTAGAATTTTTTAAAATGGTATTTATAATGTTCCAAAAAGTAAAGTATTTAGGTATAAGTCTAATAAAATATGTATAGAATCTCTATGTGGAAGACTACAAAACACTGATAAAAGGAACTGACATAGATCTAAATATATATATATATATATATATATATATATATATATATATACACACGCACACATACTGTATATATTGAGTCTTTTTAAAATAATTGTCATGTCTATTGATATTCTCCATTTATTGGATCACTGTTGCCATACTTTCCTTTAACTCTTTAGATGTGAGTTCCTTTAGTTCCTTGAATAGCTCCTCTGAAGTCTTTATTTCCTAAATCTGTGCCTTAGTTTCTGTTGTCTGCTTTTTTCCTGACTGTGGTCATATTGCCTATTTCTCTGCATGTCTTACAATTTTTTGCTGAAAGCTGGACATTTTACATAAGATATTATAGCAATTCTATATCAGAATCCTCCCATAGTTGTTTTTATTGTTTGTTTGGTGACTTGCTTGCACTAAATCTGTGGACATACTCTCCACGATGTGTGGCCATATATGGTCACTGATATTTCTGCTCAAATTAAAAAAAAGCATCCTTGTGTCAGCATAACTTAGTGATTAGCCATTAATTGGACAGAATTTCTACTCAAATACAACCTCATTCGAGTCAGTAAGGATTCTACCCTTTGCCGGTGGTTCTGTGTTTGGATTGGGAAATGCATTCAAAGTTCAAGCAGGTTATCAATTTGACCCATTTTTTTTCTTTCTGTTTTCATGTGTCTTCTGTGCATGCACAAGTTTTCATGTTCACTTAGGGCTTGTGTAGCTGACTGGTTCCCCCTCTAACTTTCTCTTGATCTTGTGCACAACCTTGTAAATGCACATGGCCTTTCAGACCATTAAAGTATGTAGGAGCTCCTCAAAGCCTTCTATGACTTTCTTATTTCACGGAATGTATTTCTGCCTATTCAGTTGATGTGTTGCTTGCCACAGTCGAAACTGCAATTTCAGATTAGATGTAGCTTGACCTTCGATTGGGCTGCCAACTATGTGCAAGGACGTATTGTTTTCCCAGAGTCTACTTCAAAATCAAGTCAGCTGCCTCTGACAGAAAAGTGTGTTTTTCAGAGCACACTTTCTCTGTACTTTCTTGTGGTAGAATTACCATTTTGATGAAGCTAGGGGATGGGTTGTATGATAGATAGCCTCCTGGCGAAAATGTGACACACTCTCATATTCTTACCCAAGGTTCAGTAGTTTTTCTTGAATAAACACTTTTAAATTTGTTGTATGCCTGAGGTTGATTTCCAGAGCCCTGAAATGATTGTTTTTGACTACTTTATCAAGTTTTATTGGGGAGAAGATTTGATATTCTGCTGTTCTGGAAGTCTCATTTCCCAATTAATCTTTTAAGAAAATTAAAACATTAAAGTACATTGTGTATGTTTATCCATATACTTACCATTTTAGTGTTCTTCATTTTTTTTTTTTTTGGTGCAGATTTGAGTTATATCTGGTGTAAGATTCTTTCTGCCTATAAAAGTTTACTTTTTTTATGTTGCAAGTTTGCTTGATGATGAATTCTCTCACCTTTTGTATTTCTGAAAAAGTCTTTGGTTATCCTATTTGTGAAAGATTTTTTTCCCTAGATTTAGAATTCTAAGATGAAAATTGTTTTTTTCTCTCAGTAAGTTAAAGTTGTTGTTCCATTACCTTATGGTTTTCATTTTGCTAACAGAAAATCAGGGGAATCAGGGGGAATTCTTATCTACTTTCTGGTATGTGCTGTGGACCTTTTTCCACTGGCTGATTTTAATACATTTATATATCACTGATTTTTAGCAATTTGATTATGATGTGCCTGGATATGGTGTTTTCTGTGGTTGTCCCCTGTGGGGTGCATTGATCTCTGTAGATCTATAGGTTTACATTTTAAATCATGTTTGGACAAGTTTAGCCATTATTCAAGTTTTTTTTTATGTAACCCCATAACTTCTCTCCTTCTAGGAGAACTTCTTTCCTATTATTTATATGTTAAACTGCTTGATATTGCTACACATGTCACTGAATCATTTTTTTCTTTTTTTTACCTCCATGGCTGCTTGAATATTTTAAATTGCTAAGTCTTTTTAATTCTGCTGTTGTATTTAATTTGTTGTTAAGCATGTCTGGGAGGGTTTTATTTTATTATTTTTTCCCCCAGACATTATAACTTTTAGCTCTGGAAACTCCATGTAGTTCTTTTAAAAAAATATCTTCCAGGGTGCCTGGGTAGCTCAGTCAGTTAGGCAGCCAGCTTTGGCTCAGGTCATGATTTCACAGTTGTGAGTTTGATCCCTGCATTGGCCTCTGTGCTGACAGTTCAGAGCCTGGACCCTGCTTCAGATTCATTCCCTCTCTCCCTCTCTCTCTCTCTCTCTAAAAAAATAAATAAAATAAAAACATTAAAAAAAATAAAAAATATCTTTAATTTCTCTCCACATCATATTAATGTTATAGCCTCATGCAGATTGAACATATTTACAATAGCTTTGTAAATGTCCTTGCCTACTAATTGGATCATCTCTGTCAGTTTTCAGTCTGTTTCTATTAACTGCTTTTTCTCTTGGTGATTGATACTGTGTTCCTACTTCTTTCCTGTCTACAAATATTGGATGCTCAAGATTATTAGTTTTACGTGGCTGAGTAGTAAATTTTGTGGTATTCAGTGTTGGTCTTTCGTCTGGCCAACAATTAAGTTACTTGTAGGTGAGTCTGATTCTTTTGAGACTTGTTATTTATCTTTTCATGATACATCTAGAGCAGAATTACTCTAGAGCTATTTTAGCCTATGAAGACTTCATTCTTCTGGAGTCTTTACTAAAAGTCCCACATGCTTATTTTAATCTTTCTATTCTGATTGGTAGAGATTCTAGCCCTATGTGAGCTTTGGGAATTATTTAGCTTATAGTGCCTTGATTTTTTTCCTGGAAGTTGTTGTTTTCCCTGCCTCATGAAATTTTATCCTAAGTAATCACAGCTAAGGACTCAATAGACATTGGATTTATGTCTGTTTCCACGTAGCTCTCTTCTCTACGGTACTCTGTCCTATAAAGTTGAGATACCTTTGCCTCCCTAAATTCCAGTTTTGTTTACAGTTTCCCTTTGGTTAAGATTTCCTAGAATCTGGGTTCCCTTACCCTGAACCTTGGTCCAGAATTGCCTCTAACCTGATATCTGGGACTGTCACTGGATTCACCTCATTATATTCCCTCATTTCAATATTCACAGTCCTGTGACTGTTTTCTAGTGTACATAGAATTGCTAATAAAAATACAGGGCACCTAGTTAAATTTGAATTTCATATAAACAGAAAATACTTTCTCTTTTTTAAATTTTTAAATATTTATTTATTTTTGAGAGAGAGAGAGAGAGAGAGAGAGAGAACACAAGTGGGGGAGGAACACAGAGAGAGAGGGAGACATAGAGTCTGAAGGAGGCTTTAGGTTCTGAGCTGTCAGCCCAGAGCCCAACTTGGAGCTCCAACCCATGACCCATGAGATCATGACATGAGCAGAAGTCAGACGCTTAACTGACTGAGCCACTCAGGCGCCCCATAAATACTTTTGTAGTATCAGTATGTCTCAAATGTTGCATGGGACCTACTTTTACTAAATTTTTTTTTGTCTGAAATTCACATTTAATTTAGCATCCTGTATTTTATCTGGAAATCCTGAAAAAGTTGTTTCATATATTTTTCACAGTTTCTAATTTTTGACTGTAGGTGGACATTCCTTCATTAGTAGAAGCAGAAGCCCTGATGTTATTTATGAATGCTGTAAGATTGTGAATCTTACATTGTTGATTTTTTAAGTTTGTTGTTTTCTTTTAAAGAGTGTTGAGGGGCACCTGGATGGCTCAGTTGGTTAAGCCTTCAACTTCAGCTCAGGTCATGACCTCGTGGTTCATGGGTTTGAGCCCTGCATCGGGCTCTGTGCCGACAGCTCAGAGCCTGGAGCCTGCTTTGGATTCTGTGTGTGTGTCTCTCTCTCTGCCACTCCCCTGCTCACCCTCTGTCTCAGTTTCTGTTTCAAAAATAAATAAACATTAAAAATTTAAAAAAAGAGTCTTTAAATTTGTTTTTTCTGACAGTTCAGTAAGTTTTAAGGCTTAGCTTAATCATTTTGAAGCTTATTTATTTATTTATTTATTTATTTTTTGCCTCTGATGCTTTCAGAGTAGTCTATATTCTAGAGCTAGTTTAGTCCATTATTAAGATGTGACTCCTTCTGGAGTTTCTGTTGAGTGTATTCTTTTTCAACAAATTCTCTCTGCTTTGGCTAGTCAGAGCCCTAATCTCTCCCAGCCCCGTGTGAACTTTGGGAATTGCTCAGCTCTAAGCTCTCTGATGTTTTTGTTTTTGTTTTTTTTCTTTTCTGCCTCATGCAGCTTGTCCTTCTAGAAGCACAGATAATATTCAATCAAAGACTCAGGAGGATCCCTGTGCAGATATCTGGAGCCCTTTCGCTGCATAGCCCCCTTCTCTCTGGTACTTTGCCCTGCAAATTCTTGCCATCTCAGCTACCCTAAACTTCCATCTCTCTCCTTAACTCAGAAAGGCCACGGTGCTCTTCTGCTTGGAATCTCTCTCCCTGCACTGCAGTCTGGAAAGTGCCTCAAAGCATAACACTGATGTGATCTAATGCTCATTTTATCTCTTTCCCTTCTCTCAGGGATCAAAGTGTTGTGCTACCTATTGTCCAATATCTAAAAGCAGTCATTTTGTATAGTTTTTTTCGGTTCTCAAGTTGTTTATGGTAGACTTCATTATGGCCAGAAGTGGAAGTCTGACTTTTTAAATATCCTTCATCTGTAAGGTACATATAAGTGGTTCCTCAGCCTCTTTATAAATTCTGCATATGGGGGAATATCTGTTTCATACTTCCATTGGTAAGTTTATATCTATTTGGCTTCCCAGTTGAAAGTGAAACCAGAAAGAGCACTATTCTAAAATACTGTTACGTGTTGTCCATTGAGCTCTATGCTCTGGGCAGCTCAGAATGATTTCTTACTCCTCAGAGTCCAGCATAGTGTGAGGAATACAGTAGATGTCCAATACACAATTAATGATGATAAGAATCCATTAATAAATGGCAAGGCATGAGGATGGAAACTGGCAGCTGGTTTCTGATTCTCAGATCGAATAATTTGGATTTTACCTTATCGACAGTTGAAACCGATGTAAATAGGGATGAGGTATGTTCAGAGTGGCAGTCTTTAGAATTATGATCCAGAAGAAGCTTTGGAGAGAGCTACACTAGTGTAATCTGTGGGCAAATAAAAGAGGCCTGAGTGATAAATAATCCATGAATCACACATTTCAGTTAAAAGCAGGTTTAGGATGGACCCGGATTCCGAAATCAGATGAAGAGGATTACAGTCCCAAGTGTCCTGTCACAGGATAACGAGAGCCAAAGAAAGTCTGACAGACCATTTGTTGGTTATGCGATGGAAAGTCTTCTACAAGCCAGTGGGAATCAGGGCTGTGTGATCTTTAAGATTCCTTCCATTTCAAATATTCATGCATTCATTCATTCATTCATTCATCCATCATGTATTTATGATTGAATATGTCCTATGTCCTAGCAACTGATTTAGCAATACAAACAAGATCAGAACTTCCCCCTCGTCATAAAGGAGAACACAGTATTAGAAGAAAATAGATGTGTGACTATTGGCAATAGAGTAAGAAAGTTCTTGTTTGAAGTCTTCATTTTTCCCTTTGGAGGTCACAGCTGGAGGTGGCAGGGAAGAGAGGCAATAGTTTAAATTGGGTCTAGGTCGTTCCAAATTAAAATTGCAACACAGTATGTGGATTAGACTCCCATTGCTGCAGTACTTAAACCCTTTGAGTAACTGTTAAGTCAGCAGATAAAAGACAAAACTGAGCTGAAATGTTGTGAATATATATTCCTAACTATTGATATTTATTCTGTACTGTTGCTAGAAAAGAGACATGTCTAAGCCATGTTAATTATCATACTATTTAGTATTAATCTGCATTAGTACAATTGACTTCTTAAAATGCTGATTGGATTAATGCTATTATCGTGATAATGGCTAGATTCATTTGAAAAATACCATATTTTTTTAATTAAAAAAAGCCCAGAGTCACTGCTGTAGACAGAGTCTGAGAATATATTTTATGAGCACCATTGGTGTTTGGTTCAGTCATAATATATTCAGGAAAACAGTTCATGGAGGAGTATGGAAGAACATGGTCTTATTTAGTATGAGGATTATTTCTCTGAGTTTCTAATGAATCCAGTAAACTTTGCTTTCATTAATGAGAACATTGGAATTTATCTTACTCTGAAATGTGTCTTTTCTTTTTCCATGTAGTTTATTTATGTTTTTCATTAGGAAATTAAATATTAATTATACAAAGATTAGGAAGCAGAGAACAGTGAAAAGGATAAATATCTATTCATTTTTCCACCATCCAAAATAATCACTGTTAATAACTATATCCTTACATTTCTTTTCTATTCACATTTATGCATGCTTTATCCCCTTATCGGTTTGACATTGTTTAAATGGTAGTGCATGAAAAACTCAGTATTTTTTTACCTTCATTGTTTTAACATATGATGGCAAATACACAGCAGGTGTATCATGCTTTTGATTATCTCCTATTACCAAGTCATGGAGCAGAAGGAGAAAAGAAGGGGAAAAACTAAAATGAATTCTGTGCTTGTTATGTGCCTCTTTAATTAACTCAATTGACCTAACAACCATGTAAGGAAAATGTTATCTCTACTTTAGAGAAATGATATGTTAGAGAAGGACTTGCCCGAGTTTAGGGAGTAACCTTATAGGGATGCACTTGAGATCTGAACATAAGACTGCAGGTCTCCTAAAAATGTTCTTATATCTCAACAGAAGCAAGAGAGAGAGAAAGAATGAAGGAACCAACTAGAGAGTTGTAGAATGGTTGGCAGAGGAGTAAGGGGATTATGAGACAAGAGGTTCAATCCCAAGAAATGGAGGTTTTCTCAGTTTAACCTTCCTGACTGAAACTTTGAAAAAACACAATCGGACAAGGGGAGAAATGGGACAAAAAAGAAATAGTGTAAATTGTAGTACCACTAAAAAATGTATGCGATCATATGGCCACTTGAGTTACAGTTTTATAATATCTTTGGAACCTGATTATTTTAACAAGTGCTGTCCGAGTGCCATATTATTTGAAAGAAAATCTTCTTACATTTCTAATTAGCATTTATTTTTAAAATATCTGTCATCTTAAGGGCCTGTGAAGATTTATTCGATCTGTGAAGATAAAAGATGTTCTTTCTTTAGGTTGGTTCTGCTTAGGTAAAGTCAGCAGAGGTTATTTCAATTTTATTGTTTTATTTGGATGGTGTGGATGCTAGTTTGAGAATCTGAGTTGATAATAAGCTATTTTTCTGAAAATGTGATTGAGAGATCAGTCTACTTGCATGTATCTTATGAATTTCAGAGAGAAATGAGGTGAATTTTTTAGAGAAGTCCTGACCTTGGATTTCTGTATCCAGATTAGCCTTCAGTGGTCCATCTTCACATCAAATTTATCATTTATAAATATCAAGAAACCCAACTCATGTTTGCTTTTGCCACAATCATCTGCCTAACAGTTTTAACTTTTTTTTTCTAACAATCTAACAATTTTTTTCACTTGTTTAATCTAACAATCCTGTATCTGCTAGTGATCGAAAAACTATGGTAGTCTCCCATAGGAACACTGAGAAGATATTAATCCCTTTCCTCTCTACTTCGATCTATTCAACCACTTCCAAAAGTCCATCAATTTTTTTTCAAATTCATCCTCAGTTTTATTCCTTCCTCTTCATTTCTGGGGGTCATATCCAGATCATTATTCCCTTAATTTTTTTAATGGCAACTGCCTCCTAACGGGTCTTCCTGGCCCCCACATTTCCCTCTGCTTTCATTGTACACAGTGATGCCCAGATAATCTTCTTCAATCACCACTTTGACCATGTTGTCTATCTATTGAATGTTCTACAATGCCTCTAGTGTCACTAATCTGTAAGCTCCCAGAGGGTAGGGTATTGTTCCAGTAAGTGCTTGTGACAGTGTCTGGTACATAGCAGAACATGGATATTTATTTAATGAATAAAGAGTGAACGTCTGCTAAGTTAATAGAAATAGGAGGGTGGGAAACTACTATAACTACATGGACATTTTTGTTGCCTCAGAATTTTACATACAAACCCCCAAAGCTATGGACTGCCAAGAACAACACCTGCAGCTAACTAGGGCAGTGGTTCTCAGCCGAGAGTGGTTTTGCCCTCCTAGGCTGTTTGACAATGTCTGGAGACATATTTGGTTGTCATACCTCAAGAGGAAGGGAAACTTCTGGTATCTAGTGGGTAGACGGCAGGGACAACATTAAATATCCTATAATGCACAGCCCTGCCTCCTCAAACAAGAAGAGATATTATCCACATTGTTAATGATGCTTAGGAGGTTAAAAAACCTCCTCTAAGAAGGACCTTTGAGTTTTTGTTTCAGTATGTAACTTATATAGTCAGAAGATAGAAAATCAAGGAAAAAATGCGTAAGATTAAGGATTAATAGGCTTAGAATAAATAGATAGTTTTCCCTTCTCCTTTATCTTCAAGTCAAGTGAGGGGGACTCTAAGAGAATCTCTCAGGGATTTGAAGATGGTTGCAAGATGGGGGAATGACATCTTACACACCAACTGGATGTCTGCTGCCTTGCAGAGACTTGTTTTCTCACTTGATTCTGAGACAGGAGTAAGGTGAGGATGGGGGAGTTCTTAGAAGTGCTTGACATGCATTCTGAGCTTTGGAGTACACAAGCATCAAGAGGCTGCTATTTGGCTGCTGCCTGGAGAATTCTAAGGTTGAGAAACTGAGCAGAGTGGTCTGCGACAGCCGGCCAAGGGAGGAGGGCAGTAACATGCAGATGGAACCCTCAACCTTGGTTTGAGAAGAATCCATGGGTCTTCTGTGGGCTAACTGAGCACCTTAAAAGGAAACTGGGCTCAAGACACTTTTTTGGGACCGTTCTCGTGAGGAGAGCCTACCTAGGCAAGAAGCCCCGAGTAGCATGAAGAGGGGTATCTGCTGGTAGCAGGAGATGAATAGTGGGGTGTTGCAAGGGATCAGGTGGTTATTGTTTTGCTTGCTTGAGGACACTGTATGGCAGGAGGGTCACTTCGGGGCCTATGAAAGAGCTGTGAATGTGATCTACAAGATGGGGAGCATTTAGATGACATAACACTTTGTCCTGTTTCCCACCCCAAGCCTCCCCCTGAATACCACTTACAGTGGAAGAGGAAGGAAACCAAGCAGGCTCAGAGAGGGGGAAAAATGGAGCAAAACAAGGGGAAGAGGGAAGGAAAAGGAAAATAACACCAGAGAGTCAAAGGCCATCTTCCCCATGGAGGTTTCTAGGCCTGGGTCATCTATAAAATTGCTATGAGGATAGACTGAATTGGGTATGGAATTGCAGTTTTGGTTTCTGCTAGGCTGTATAATATCTAAAAGTGAATCCTCAGATACCAAAGTGTGACTTTTTTTCTCATAAATGAAGTGACCAGAAAGCTGAAGGAATCACTGATAGTGTTGTCTAGGACCAGCAAAGAGACCCAGCACAGCATGTTGGAGGGAACTGGTTGGAGCAAAACCTATTTCTGGCTTATTCCCCATAGAGTTCAACCTGATATTTTAAAAAATCAGTTATGTTAGCCTTTGTCACACACCTCACGTGGGTCAGTATCATGTTTCTTAAATGTTTACATGCACTAAATCATTTAAGGTTTACAATAGTCCCAAAAGAGAATAATTGTCATCCCATTTAAAGATGAGGAGGAAAAGGTCTGTAAGGGTTAAATAATGTACTGTGATGAAAAAAAGGGATAAATCCTTTGTAGGTTCTTGTGTTTCGAATGTAATTTAGGAAATAGAATGTCTCCCATACCTAGTAATTTAGGAAATAGAATGTCTATTTTTGGAGTTTTGAACAACAGAGAATGGAATTTTAGTATTAGGAAAACAATTACTTCTGATACAGAAATTAACAGGGTAGTTTAACTATATATACGTACAATTTTTTTGTTCTGTTCAGCTTTTCACTCAAAGTCACATGTTCCATGTAAGCTCCTCAGATTTTGCCCTTTTCTGACAGATTTAGAAGTCTGTACTTTACATATTGATATTGCTATCCCCTGAAACGTCCTATTAGTAGCAGAGCTGTTTCCATTCTGAATTATTAAAAAGGCTAAACAACCGGGTTGAGAAATGAGTTTCTCTGTGTTGCATTGGAAACACTGTAGAAGGGAGGATGAGCTCATTCAGGTGATGATTGGGTAATTTAGCACATACTAGCTGGTGTCTATTTCTCCACCGCCAGTTGTATGTGTCAGCACACATGTGTGGTCAACAGAGGTACTGAAATACAGTAAATTAAGAATTAATTTTTATTAGATCCTGCTGTTTGTTTTCTCTGTTTTGGTCTTAAAACTCCCAGAGAGCTCTGATTCCAGGGGTGAACTGAAACCATTTTGCTACCTTATTTGTCTTTTACAAAGCATACTAAAATGTTCATTAAATAAGCATCCAAGGATGTAGTAAGATAGAAGTTAACACTCATGCCAAAGTCTGAAGTCTAAATTAAGCTTCTTTAAAGCATTAACAAGGATACCATTATTTATAACTGTTCATCTCCCTGGGAAAAATCAATACCTATAAAGTATGTAAATCTGTGTTTGCCTTCTTAAATGAAGCTTTCAGGCCTCAGTACTATTTCTGTTACGGGTTTTATTTTTGCTCTACATTTAGCATCTTGAGTACCAGATTCCCTAAAACTGGGAGACTGACTCCTTTTTGAGTGTAACATTTGCCACCCCTAGTGAGGAGGAAAACCATTCGGTTCAGTCAACAAACTGTTGCTAAGGATTCATGGGCCTTGATGTCAAGGAGTTTCGCATTCCTATAACTTCTGGAGTTGCAACTCTTTCTGACCCCCCTACTCTCAGATTAATAAAAAGTAACACGGTCTACCCAGCTGTACAGACTGACTCTAGGTATCACTGGGATCGCTCCAAATTTAGTCAATTACCTAATCCCGTTGATTCTGCAAGTTATTATCTCAAGAATCCAGATCTGTCTCTCTCATCTCTGCTACTAACTTGGTCCAGCCCTCTGTCTTCTCTTGTGTAGGTTATTATAAGAGCTTAACAGAACCTCTTGACACCCGTCTTTTCCACTTTTCGTTCACTTTACAAAGAGTGATATTTATAAAATAAAATTTTTGTAGGGTTAATTCCCACCCAAACAACATCTCAGTAGCATTTTATTGCCCAGATTATAAAACTTGAAATCCATAGCAGATGTCTAAGTCCCTGTGTGACATGGGTCTATTTTTCTCCACAACATCCTCTTTGAATGCTGTTACCCTCTATTGTGCTCAGAGGTATAAAGAAAGATTTATTGCAAAGCAAAAGGACTATTCGTTTGTTCTGTTATTTCTTCTGCCTCCAACATTCTCTTCCTGTTTCCTTGCAGCACCTCTCCATTTCTTTCAGCCTTTACCTGGTAATCATCTTTTTAAAAAAATTTTTTTAATGTTTTATTTATTTTTGAGAGAGAGACAGCATGATCAGGGGAGGGTCAGAGAGAGAGGGAGACACAGAATCCAAAGACAGGCTCCAGGCTCTGCGCTGTCAGCACTGAGCCCGACTCGAGGCTTGAACCCACAAACCACAAGATCATGACCTGAGCCAAAGTTGCCCAACCGACTGAGCCACCCAGGCGTCCCACCTGGTAATCATCTTTAAGGGTTCAGCACAGACATTACTTTCTTGCTTGGGCAGAGATGGGTCTCTAGTTACATGAGAGCTATTGCTCTCTACTACTTCCTTGGTCACACCATTTACCATATACTCCACACTCTGGTCTCTCAACTCTGTGTGGCAGAGGCTGTGTCTTTTTTTTTTTCTCAACAAATTCCCAATGTCTGATGCATAGTAGGTTCTAAATAATAGTTGCTAATTTAATAAATTTCTCTGAAGTTAGTACTTTTGGGGATTTCCAATATAGATTTAAAAATCTTAGGTATTGATAGATAAAGGTACAGACACACACACACACCTACCTTTCCCCTGGTTGTGGCATTTTGTGTACCATTCTCAGGAAACCTGGGAAGAGTTTCTCTCTCTCCCATTTCTCCCTTTTCCTCCTTCCTTTGCATTCATTTATTTATTTTTTTGACACTTCCCATCTGCCTCGATGATTTTGCCTTCAGGAATTGTGTCATCCTCTCTCACATAGTTCTTCCTTTTCTCTCATGTCCTTCTCTCCCTTATTGTCGTTCTTCTCTCCCTCCGTTTACATTCTCTTCTGTCTTTTTTTTTTTAACTTTAATGTTTATTTATTTTTGAGAGAGAGTGGGTGCGTGTAGGGGAGGGGGAGACACACACACACACACACACACACACACACACACACACACACAGATTTTGAAGCAGGCTTTAGGCTCTGAGCTGTCAGCATAGAGCCTGATGTGGGGCTCATACTCATGAACTGTGAGATCCTGACCTGAGCTGAGATCATGACCTAAGCTGAAGTCCGATGCTTAACCAACTGAACCACCCATGTACCCCTCTTATGTGTCTTCTTTTCTTCTTCCACCCCCGGCCCCTGGTGGAGTACTGCAGTCCCTGACTCTCTGATCCTGCATGCAGGGGGAGTTGCCCCATGGCCATGGTAAACCCCAGTATTCTTCTAAACATCCCTGTTTATTCTAGATTAGCATCCGTATGACTCACAGGCAGGGAAAGTCGTTGAAATTCTATAGATAAGCAAATAATTCTTGGCAGTGTCAAAATGAAAGCAACTGCACTGCCAAAAGGCTTCTGTTTACCACACAAAACAAATGTTGTTACTCTTTCAATTCCAAAAAAGCATCTTAAAAGCATCCTTTCACAAGAACATTGTTCTAGCCTTTATGTCTAATTAGATGTAAAGAAAATCCTTTGTTATTTTTGCTACACAATTTAGGCTTGGCTAATAACCAGAGATAAATAATAGTTTACCCCTGCTGGGTTCTGCAGCAACTCTCTTCTGAATAAAATAAGTGCACATGTGCAGTACAAATTCAGTGAAAGGCCTTTCTTTCTGATACTCGTTTTTCTTTCTTCCTCATCCTGATTCCTTTCACCTCATAACAATCCTCTTTTATTTTTTTCTTCAGGAGCTTTGCACCATGGTTTCCATAAATATTTTGAGGAAAACAGCCTCGTATGTTTTTTCTTCATTGCCTCATTTTGTATCTTTAGAAGTAGAATGCACCCTGAATCTATTGGCTTCTTTAGCTGGACCCAAGCTGTTCGGTTGAGACTGAATGTAATGGGTGGTTAAGTAAAGGCATCAGAATACAGGTGACTGGCCTGTGCTGGTTGGCCAGGTAAGCTACACCAGTGGTGTGAGGTTCCCCACCCCACCCATACACACAATCTTTTTTTTTCTTTTTCCTGCAACTGAGGTAAATATTTCCTAGTTTGTGCCTTTGTTGAGATTCCTTCACTTGGTAGCTGTTTGGCCTCTGCTTACACAGTCTTAGGTTGTTTTTGTTTTTGTTTTCTTACACAAGCAACACATTGTCTCTGCTCTGAACACAGTGAATATCTTTGGTTTTCTACCTCCCTGTGTTTCCTGCTGCTCTGATACTCAAGTGCAGATAAAAGGGCTAATGTATGGCAAGGACCCCAATCCCTGGAATAGATGTCTCCTGGAGCTCAAGCAAAGCCCCCATTCAGCAAAGTCAGGAGACAGGGCTTTTGTTCTGACTTGCCCACACCACAGACTTCCATTTGGCCTGGAGCAAACCTCTTATCTGATCTATGCCTTTAAACTTTTATCCTCTTTACCTAATTGGCGTTCTTATTACAGAAACAAGTGAGATGCAACAGTGACATTTTGAGGAAAAAATTTAAGTATTATTTTAATCTAAGCTTTATGCTTCTGGAAGGCCAAAATTACATATTATTTGACCCTCTGTCAGTAGAGCCATGTTGGAGCAATGAAGTTCTCTTCTCTAACTTGGAACTTGGAATGGAGAGAGAGAGCACATTTGGTGTTTTGTGCCATTAATTCTGATGGTGCTAGATTTATGCATCTGTGGCCCGTGAGTCTTTCCACGATTGAGCTTTTAGTATAAGCAAGCATTGGTTTACCTTATATTGTGTGTCATATAATATTCGCAATAACCTTATGGAGTAGATACTATTATTATTTCAATTTATTAGGAAACTGAAGTTGACAGAAGTTGAGTAATTTAGTTTATATTACACTCATAATATGAGAGCTTTCTGATCCTGTGCTGATGACCTGAGCATATATGCTATGCTTACGTAGGGCAGCTTTTTGTAACCAATGTGTGATGAGAGTTGGCATTAGAAATGGAAGCAGAACAAAAAAGGAATTGTGTTGTTAGAGAAGAATCAGTGGTAGGTAGGGAGATTTAACAAGTCTCTTAAAATGGTAGGAAGCACAGAATGGAAAATTCATATTGGCTCTTGGGAAGAATTTCTTGACCATAAGGTTTGTAAGCAAGGGAATAAGTTAGTGAGGGGATAGTAAAATTAAAAGCTCTAATAAAATATTAAATAACTATTCGTATGGAGTAGTTTATGTTGGCTTTAATGTGAAGGCAGGGAATTGGAATTGAATTCAGCCTTGAAAAATGTTGTGGGGTCTTACAAGCATAAAAAATTTAATAGCTAATAAAAATTTTTTTCCCAATAAGAAGATGCACAGCTTGTAATATTACAAATATCAGAATTATTTATTTTACTTTAAGCGTGAATGATCAGGAATAGTAGCGGACTATAAAGACTGGGATTAAATGAAATTTTGAATTCCTTTACATATATATAAATTGCCATGGAGTCATACTGATTTTTACTATTTGAGAAAACATGAAAACACCCCCAAAACTGGAGATAAATTATTTTATCATTTTTCAAATGATAGGTTCTTAAAACTATGGGCAAATAACCTTGATCTCAGTCTTCCTCAATATTCTAAACTATAATGAAAAAAACGGAAAAGACTGTGATAATCCCTAGGGGCCAGCATAGCTTTACTAAGAAAAATCAAGTCTTGGGGCACCTGTCTGGCTCAGTAGGTAGAGCATGCAACTCTTAATCTTGGGGTCGTGAGTGTGAGCCCCATGTTGGGTGCAGAGATTACTTAAAAAATAATAATATGGTAGATCAATTCTCTTTATTCTCATTGTCTTTTCGGACACTACATTACTAAGTTTGTAGCAGGAGAAGGCCAGTGCTGTGGGATATCATGATCATAGCAATGAAAGAATCAAATGGGAAATGGAAAATTATTGCCAAAATTTTATAAACATTTGAAATTAATTATCAGGGTACCTGGGTGGCTCAACCAGTTAGGCATCTGACTTTGGCTCAAGTTATGATCTCATGGTTTGTGGATTTGAGCCCCACGTCAGGCTCTGTGCCAATAGCTTGGAGCCTGGAGCCTGCTTCAGATTCTGTGTCTCTCTCTCTCTCTCTGCCCCTCCCTGGCTTAAGCTCTCTTTCTCAATAATAAATAAACATTAAAAAATAAAAACAAAAATGAAATTAATTATTATTTATTGCAAGAGTAAATTATTAGATTGGTCACCAATTTGGAGGGAAGTCATTAGTGGATTTCCACATAAAGTCTTACTGTTATATCTCCACTCCAAAAATATCATCAAATGATATAAATGTTTTAATAAATATATTCACATACATGATTTTTTTCTCTCTTTTAAAAAATAATTTTTTTTTAAATTTATTTTTGAGAGACAGAGAGAGACAGCATGAGCAGGGGAGGGTCAGAGAGAGAGGGAGACACAGAATCTGAAGCAAGCTCCAGGCTCTGAGCTAGCTGTCAGCACAGAGCCCGACGCGGGGCTCAAACCCACGAACTGTGAGATCATGACCTGAGCCGAAGCCGGACGCTTAACTGACTGAGCCACCCAGGTGCCCCTAAAAATTTTTTTTTAAAATGTTTACTTATTTTTGAGAGAGAAAGAGAGAGAGCACAAGCAGGGGAGGGGCAGAAAGAGAGGAAGACACAGAATCTGAAGCAGGCTCCAGGCTCTGAGCTGTAAGCAAAGAGCCCGATGTGGGGCTCAAACCCATGAACTGTGAGGTCATGACCTGAGCCAAAGTTGGACGCTTAACCAACTGAGCCACCCAGGCTCCCCTCTCTCTCTCTCTCTCTCTCTCTCTCTCTCTCTTTTTTTATGTTCATTTAATTTGAAAGAGAGTCAGAGCGCGAACAGGGGAAGGGCAGAGAATTGAAGACAAAATCTCAAGCAGGCTCCCGGCTCCAGGCTCTAGGCTCTGAGCTATCAGACAGAGCCTGACATGGGGCTGGAACTCACAAACTGAAAGATCATGACTTGAGACAAAGTCGGGCGCTTAATCTACTGAGCCCCCCAGGGGCCCCCATGATTTTCTCTCTTGACCCTATTCTTCAATTTTAACATAAACGTTGTAAGTTGAGGTATAAGTGTCCTACACATAAATATATGAATCAGTGATTTTCATAAAGTTAACCCACCCTTGTCACCAGCACCAAGATAAAAAAAAAACATTACCAGAATTTCAGAAGGTCTCTCTCATGCTACACATTCCTCATTATCACATACCCCCTGACTTCTAATACAGTAGATTAGGTTTGACCTATTTCTCAAGTTTATATTAATGAAATCATATAGTTGGTATTCTTTTTTTTTATTTTATTTATTTATTTATTTTTTTAACTTTATAGTTTATTGTCAGGTTGGTTTCCATATAACAACCAGTGCTCTTCCCCACAAGTGACCTCCACCAAGACCATCACCCCCCATTACCTTTCCCCCTTCCCCTTCCCCTCTCAGTTTGTTTTCAGTATTCAAGAGTCTCTCATGTTTTGTCTCCCTCCCTCTCCCTAACTCTTTTCCTCCTTCCCCTCCCCATGGTCCTCTGTTAGGTTTCTTCTGTTAGACCTATGAGTGCAAACATATGGTATCTGTCCTTCTCTGCCTGACTTATTTCGCTGAGCATGAC
>CM053568.1:44425064-44476169 GCA_028646485.1 Cryptoprocta ferox
CGCCCGTCCCCTAATTTCCCAGATCACAGTCACTCACTCAGGCATCTTTGAGGTTGTCTTCTTTCTGGCGTCTGTCTCTTCTTTCCCCCACTTGCAAATCCAAGTTTTATCCCTTCAGTCCTTCTCAGTTCAATCCATACGGGCGTGCGCGGATTACAGAGCTCCCTGCTTCTCCGCCATCTTGCCCGCTCCTGCCCCATATAGTTGGTATTCTTTTGTGGACACCTTATTTGCTCAGCATTATATTTGTGAGATTCATCCGTGTTGTTGAATGTAGCAATAATTTGTTCATCCTCTTTGCTGTATGTAGTGCTTCAATGCATAAACATTGGGACAATATTTATAATCTAGTCTGTAGATGGACATTTGAATGGTATCCAGTTAGGGGGTATGAATAGTGCTGATATGAACATCTTTGCAATATACACTATATGAATTGTGTGAACATATTTGTGTGTTTCTTTTTTTATAGTTTTTATTTTTAAAGAGAAATTGAGTGAGCAGGGGGCAATGACACGGGAAGAGAGAGAAGCTTAAGCAGGATTGATACTCAGTGTGGAGCCTGAGGTGGGGCTCAGTCCCAGGACCCTGAGATCACAACCCAAGCCAAAAATCAAGAGTCGGACACTCAACCTACTGAGACACCCAAGTGATACCATACTTAAATATTTCTATAGCCTCAATGCTGAGAGAACTGCAGGATCCTACGGTATGTGTATTGTCAGTTTTAGTTGAAACAGCAAGAGTTTTCAGTGGGATTGTTGCAATTTACAGTTCCACCAGAAGTGTGTGAGAGGTTCAGGTTGTATACATTTTTAAAAATGTTTTCATTTGTTTATTCTGAGAGAGCCAGAGAGAGCGAGGGAGAGGCTGAAAGAGAGAGAGAGAGAGAGAGAGAGAATCCCAAGCAGGCTCTGCACTGTCACCACAGAGCCTGACATAGGGCTTGATCTCAGGAACCATGAGATCATGACCTGAGCTGAAATCAAGAGTCCAGTGCTCAACCAACTGAATCACCCAGGCTCCCCATTGAGCAACATTAGGCAGTCAGTCCTTTTCATTTTCATTCTGACGGATGTGTTGTGGCATTGATTGTTGTTTTATTTTATATTTTTAGAATTGAAAAATTATTCAAATACTATAATTCTCATTCTTTAAAAATGTACGATCCAGTGCTTTTTAGCATATCCACAATGTTATGTAACAATCATCACCATCTAATTCCAGAGTATTTTCATCATCCCAAAAGGAAACCCCATACCTTTTGGCAGTTATACACCATTTCCCTCCCCCTCAGGCCCTGAAAACAATAATCTTCTTTCATCTTTATGGCCTTGCCTATTCTAGACATTTTTGTAAATGGAATCTTAAAATTTTTGGCCTTTTGTATCTGGCTTCTTTCACTTGGCATGTTTTCAAGGTTTTTCCATGTTGTAGCATGAATCAGTACTTCATTCTTATTCATGGTTGGCTAATATTTCAATGTGGATATACCACAATTGTTAATCCATTCAACAGTTGATGGAAATTTGGTTCATTTCCATTTGGGGTTATTGTGAATAAACATTTATGTTTGTGTGTGTGTGTGTGTATGTGTGTGTGTAGACACGTATTTATGGTTCACTTGAATATATACCCAGGAATGAAATTGCTAGGTGATATGATAATGTTATGTTTAACTTCTTGTTGTCCTGCCAAACTATTTTATGTTTTACTCAACAATTTATGAGGGTTCCAATTTCTCAAATCCTCATCAATACCTTTTTTTTTCCTTTTTTGATTATAGCCATCCTAGTTGGTATAAACCAGTATTATATTGTGGTTTTGATTTGTATTTTCCTATTGGCTAATGCTAATGCATATTTTCTCATGTGCTTATTTCCCATTTGTATATCTTCTTTGGAGAAATATCTATATAAATCCTTTGTTTATTAATTGAGTTGTCTTTTCGTCGTTGTATTGTAATAGTTTTTTAAAAATTTTTAATGTTTATTTAATTTTGAGAGAGAGAGAGAGAGAGAGACAGAAAGAGAGAGAGAGAGAGAGCAGGGGAGAGGCAGAGAGAGAGAGGGAGACACATAATCCAAAGCAGCTCCAGGCTCTGAGCCATCAGCACAGACCCCAATGCAGGGCTCAAACTCACAAACTATGAGATCATGACCTGAGCTGAAGTCCAACGCTTAACCAACTGAGCCACCCAGGCACCCCGTAATAGTTCTTTATATCTTGTATACTAGACTTTAATTGGATGTATGATTTGCATTGATACATGATTTTCTCCCCTTTTTTGAGTTGTCTTTCAACTTTCTGGATGATATCCTTTGGTGTACAGTTTTAATTTTGATGAAGTCTAATTTATCAAATTTTAATTTGGTTGTGTATGCTATAGGTGTCATATTGAAGTAACCATTTCCTAATCCCAGGTTATGAAGGTTGACACCTGTGTTTTTGTTATAGAGTCTTATGGTTTTACCTCTTCCATTCAGTTCTTTGATTAATTTTGAGCTATTCTTTGTTTTGTATATAGTGTGAAGTAGTATTCCAAATTTATTCTTTTGCATGTGAATATCCAGTTGTTTCAGCACTATTTATTGAAAAGTCCATTCTTTCCCCTGTAAATTGCCTTGGCACCATTGTTGAAAATCAATTGCAATGAATGTTTCTGTGTTTTTTGGTTTTACTTTAATTTTCCCTTGCAAATAATCATATTTAGCGACTATTCCATATACTTATTACCATTTAGAGATACTTTTTTTGTGAAGTCTTTTGCAAATCTCTGCCATTGTCTTAACAGATATATAGGAACTCTGTGTATTTTTGTATATAAGTTTTTTGCCAGTATATGTCTTACAAATATTCTCTGCTACTTTATGGCATGAGTTTTGACCCTCTTGATGGTGTCTTAATAAATAAAACTTCAAGTTTTTATTTATTAACTATATTTAAAGTTCAGTTTATTAGTTTTTTTCCTTTTATAGTTACTGTCTGTGTCCTTATTAAGTGATTTTAACCTCTGCAAAAGTTTTTGAAAATATTTTATTTTTCTAAAATGTTTATTGTTTTACCTGTCATAGATCTTCACATATACACACACACACATTCGTATGTGTGTATAGTATGAAAATAGATTTAGTTTTGATATATGGGTAACCAGTTGATTCAGAAGCACTTATTAAAAAGACCATCTTTTCTTTGCTGCACTGTAGCATCACCTATGTACCAAATATATGTGGGTCTGTTTATATACTTCCTCTTCTATATCATGCATGTCTGTTTTTCATCTCTGTATCTATTTCATTGATCTATTTTTTATCTCCATTCAGCAATAGCATGGTATATAAATTACTATTACTTCATAATAACTCTTGATATTTGGATAAATCTTACAACTTTGTTCTTTTTCAATATCATGTTGGCTATTCTTGACCTTTCATTTTCAATGTAAGTTTTAGAATCAATTTATCAATGTCTACAGAAAAATAAATCTCTCAGGGATTCTGATTGAGATTGCATCAGAACTGCAAATCAATTTGAGGAGAATTGATATCTCTATAATGAGCTTCTAATCCATGGGTAGCATATGTTCCTCTATTTATTTATATATTCTTTAATTCCTCCCGATATTATTTTAGATTTTTTCTCTGAAGAGATTTTCTGAGTCTTTTGTCAGATCTTTTACAATGTATTTGATTATTTGATGCTATTGAAAATGATATCTTCTTGGTTTACCATTCCTCTTTATAATTGAGAAATAACTTCCTTTATCTCATTTATTGCCTCAAATCTATTTGTTTGATATTACTATAGCTTGGATGGTGATGTATCCTTTTAGTTTCAACTTTTTGGTATTTGTATATTTAAAGTGGTTTTCTTATAGGCAGCATGTAACAAGGTTTTACTTTTTTATCCAGCCTAATAATATACTTTTATTTGAGTATTTAGTTCCCTAATATGTGTTTTTTGTTTCTACCATTTGTGTCCAATTAGTCCACCTATTTTATGTTTGTTTTTTGGCTTTCCATTTTTAGTATTTAAGTATTTTTATCAATCTGGTTTCCTCCTTGACTAATTTGTCAAAGAGATCCTTTGGTTTTACTTTTTTTTTCCTGATATTTTACTGGTTAATCTGGGGATTATAAAATGCATTTCAGCTTACTAGAGTCTAATGAAAATGATTACTTTGACCACTTGCTTGACAATGTTAGGATCTTGACACACTTTAACTTCATTTACCACCTGCTGCTCACAATTTGTGTTGCCATGTATTTTGATTAGGCATATTAAATATACTGTGATGCTTTTTTTTTAAGTCAATATATTTTGATGTATTCCATGTGGTTACCATTTCCATTGCTTGTTCTTTCTTCCTGAATTTCCATGTTTCCCCCTGGGGGTCATTTTTCTTCTGTGAGCAACTCCTTTTGCCATTTCTCTTACTGAATTCTCATTTTTTGTTTGTTTTGCTCTCACTTTTGCTTAGATGTAAAGGAACAGACAATACTACCAATCCCCTCTGCTCTTCCACTCTGACTCTAGCTCTAGAAACCGCCTACCTGAGGGAAGTTTTGATTTTTCAGACAAGATACATTTATTCAGTGTCACTTTCTCACAATCACAGGCAGAGAGGGATTGAAAGAGAACAAATTATTGGTTTTTGATCTTTGAGTACATTCAGTCCTAGAAAGTGAGAAGTTTGGGCCAATGGCTCTCTCTCACCAACCCAGTGGTCAGTAGTGCTTCAGGGTGACTCCTCATGAAACCTTAAGGAATGGTGGAAGTAAGTGGTTTCTCCTGAGCTATTCCCCTACTTTCTTAGCACTTGCTTCTCTTAACCCATTTGTCTGACATATTAAGCCTGTGTTAAGTCCTGCTTCCTTTTGCATATGTTCTCTTCCCTAATAACAGCTGTTCCCCTGAGCATCCTCCTTGAACTGCTGGTTTTGGTGTGAATTTTGCCTCCAGAAATTTTAGAAATGGGTTAGAACAGCATATTGATTAAATCCTATCAAGGCCTCACTATACACAGGAATGAAAATTCATGGTTTCTCCAGTTATCATTTTAAAATTCCTAGGCATGTCATCCAGTATAGATCAATATAGATTTACAATGAGTTTGTGACAATATTAAGTTACACACATAATTTAAGGCAACAATATATAGGAATGCTGCAAGTTTTCATATAAATTCACACCTCCCATAACTTTTCCAGAGTGAAATTAAAGCTCCAAAACTAAGTTGCGAGCTTCAGTTCTTAGAAGTAGAAGTCCAGCTCTTTAAAGTCCCCAATCAAATTTTCTTGAAATTTTGTATCAAAATACCAGAAAAAGTAAACTATAAAATTCATTCTTGCAAGTGTATTATTCTGCTTTGTCTTCTGCAGCAGGGACTTTAGTGGGATGGTTTTAAATTCATCAAACAGAGATGGGAGGCCATGGGAGAAAATTCATAATCTTCTAGTATGTAACCCTGCAGATGCATTGGTGGCAATTCCCTTTGTGTCAATCTTAGACTGAGGACATAGAATTGTATTACTCCATTGTCTAGTTTTTAGTTGCCAGGTAACCAGTTGTTACATGATAATCAGCATTGTTTTTTTACAGACCTAAGTCATCTACCAGTAGGGGGCAAAATGGTCTCCTTTATATGTGTTATTGAAATTGCTCATCTCAACATTTCTTCCAAATGTATGACATGCAAATATATGTGTATACAATGTGCCAGAGCAAACTACATCAAAAAAATTCTACCCGGCTACATAGGCATATTCCATTCTATGGAGGATGAAGCAGGAGACTAACATTATTTTCATTTTTATGAAGCCATGTGTAGGGTCAGTGGACTAATAAATGAAATCTGAATTATTCATCAGTCTGTATGTCATTTAGATCTTTAAAATCAATGCTGATGGAGTAGTAGAAATGCTCCAGCTCTCACCAAACCAATATAATTGTCTCCTTCCTTCTCTCCCTTTCATTTTTAACCATTTACTTTTATTTGGGATTTTGGAATCTAGATAAATTTCCATACATTGCCCCTAACAACCATAACAGACATTAATAATTTATGGGCCTGTAGTGTGGAGGGTGTTTGTGAAGGCACACTTCACACAGAGTATAATCTCACAGAAGTAACCCCAGCCTCTGACTCACATGAGTTAACTTAGGCAAAGACTAACTTATTAATTTTTTGTATTAACAGTGTATCTGTGAATTCTTTGGAATCTATAAAGCAGGGATGAGTAGGATTTGTTTATACTTTTAGCAAACAGATTATTTGCTTTCCTTTTTTCTTTTTAATAAAAATCTACATGGAAAAAATGGAATTCACATGAAAGGGTGTTTTATTCATTAATTTCTTTTCATTTCCTGATGGATTTTTACCTCTGCCTTTCCCCCTATAGATGTATTTCTCTCTGTTTTTTTTTTTTTTTTGGACTTTTTTAAATTGCCTGTAATAAATGTTCAGAATTTGCTAAGCAATTCTCTCTCCTTGTGTTGCATTAAGACCTGCCAAATTAAAAAGATATTCATAGCATTGGAAAGATTAATTCCTGAGCTACTGAAATGTTATTTTTCATCTTAACTCATTTTTTTTTTTGGAAAACTTACTTTCAGGGACAGCTGCAAAAGAAAGACTCCTAATTCAACGAATTACTGAGAATATAAATAGACGAGGGGAAATCCCTTAATGCTCAAGCATTCACCACCTCTATGTTGTGGAATTAGATTAACAGCATTTCCTGATGCTAATAATGATAGCTGACATTTAGTGAGTGTATACTGTGTGCTCAGTAGTGTTTCAAGTATTTTGCATTTATGGTACATAATTTTCTTTCTTTTTTTAAAATGTTTATTTTTGAGAGAGAGACAGAGTGCAAGCAGGGGATGGGCAAAGAGAGAGGGAGACACAGAATCTGAAGCAGGCTCTAGGCTCTGAGCTGTCAGCACAGAGCCCAGCATGGGGCTTGAACTCAAGAACTGCAAGATCATGACCTGAGCTGAAGCCGTCCTTAATACACTGAGCCTCTCAGGCGTCCCCATGATTTTCATAACAATCAATGAATAAGACCTATTCATTTTTTTATATATGACAATTCTGAGGCACAGAGTGGTTAAGTAACCTGTCTAAGTTCACCCAGCTCTTAAGAGGAGGAGCCAGATTTCAACCCAGTCTGTCTGGCTGCAGAGCTTTCACTAAAAGCTGCTGCCTCTTGAATGTCTGGGGCAGGTGGTGCCCTGTGACTCATACAATGATATGGCGTCATTTCCTTTCCAAATAAATAGCATTAATGTCTGTTTTGGATATTCTTCCTCATGTAAATTGGTATGCTATCCATCACGCTCTATTCTCTGAGTCTGAGGATGAGTAATATGCACACGGATGGCATTTTTGGGCAATCTTTGAAGATTCAAGCTCTTTATTTATTGGGGGTGGGACAACTTCCCTGAGAAGTCCTGATGCAGTTACTTTTCAGATAAGCCTCTGGGAACAACCACTTTAAACCAAACCTACGAAAGGATATGTCCATGTCTACACAATAACATATACAGTTTTGGCTAGGAGTCAAATGGCACAGATGGGTGTAGGTGGTA
Source organism: Cryptoprocta ferox (assembly GCA_028646485.1). NCBI lineage: Eukaryota > Metazoa > Chordata > Mammalia > Carnivora > Eupleridae > Cryptoprocta > Cryptoprocta ferox. The sequence goes on from CM053568.1 coordinate 44,432,658, forward strand.
ATTAGTTCAACTAGAGTTCCCTATGAAATGTGCATCACACTGTTGGTTCCAAAGAAATGTGTCTTGTCCCTGGAGGGCAGAAGTATTGACTGCCAGTTTTCTTGTGGCTCTGCTCAGTCTCCACGATGGTGTACTGTTCATAATGGACACTCACTACATAATACGATGATAATAATACACACAGACTTAACTACTCACCACATGCGTGCCTGGCGGCGTTCTAGCTGCTCTGGATGCATTACTCTTCTAATGCTCTCAGGCTTCCTCTGGGTTACAGTCCTTATTTTTCTTATCAGGAATTGGAAAACAGAGACATTAAGACCAAGAAATAGTAGCAAAACTTGGATAAAATTGACTGTGGGCTTCAAGAAAATGTCTCAAGTGATAGCTTGAAGGCAATCACTGTGCTCATCTTTCCCCTGCCAATCCAAAGACGAAGGTGAGATTTTGTATTACTACAGTTTTAAGACCTGTCTCTCTCGATTTAAGAACTTCTCCTTCCTGATAGACTTCATCCTTCCCCTCTCTCACCTGCTTCCTCTCCCTCAACCCCTTTTCTCCCTACTTCTCCTTTCCTTTTCTTTCTTAATTCCTTCTCTTCTTTCTTCTCTTGTTATTATTCAAAATGCTTATCAGAGCACACATTTAGTGAAATAGAAAGGGAAGCTAATTCCTATCCAAATGCTCTAGCAAATATATTGGTGAATATTATTTAACATAAACATGACTTAAATATTAGCATGAACTTCGAAATCAGTTTTTGAGACAAATATCCATTTCTCTGAGCAGAATCATCCGTTTTGCTTGGTGAATAGGAAGAACTGTAGTTTTCTGTATTTGGCTACCTGTCTACCTCCTAGGGATAGTCAAGATTGGAGGAAGTGTTAGGGCTCCGTAAATATTTCAGCTTGCCTGAAGGCTGTTTTAGGCTATCACCTCTTGTATTTTTAATCCTATTAAAAAATGGTGACTGGCAGGTAAAATTTTTTTCACTGATTTAGAGAGAAGTGAGGAAAATCTTCTCGAGCCTCTAATCACCTGGGATTTCTGAAGCAACCTAGGGATAAAATCCTGGAGCCATATTGGTTAAGCTTCACATTGCAATCACTTAAAGTATGGAACGTCCATGTTCCCTCAGGGTGGGACTATGGCTTTTATCCCCACATCCTTCATCTTGAAGACACTAGCTTCCCTTTCTCTCTCAGTGAGAGATATCTTCACTGAAAGTAAATGTATGAATCTATCCACTTCATTTCCTAAGCTCTGATATAGGAGTATTTCCAACGCTTTCTTGAATGTCTTAGTTTAAACCGTCATCATTTCTCATGCAGGCTAGTGTTTCCTAAACTTCAACTATTACTAAAAACAAAAATACTATTACTATTCCTAAAACTTTCCTATTAGTATAGGGGCACCTGGGTGGCTCAGTCAGCTAAACTTTCAACTTTGGCTCAGGTCACGAACTCATGGTTTGTGAGTCCAAGCCCTGCATTGGGCTCTTTGCTGACAGCTCACAGCCTGACGCCTACTTGGGATTCTGTGTCTCCCTCTCTCTCTCTGTCCCTCCCCCACTTGCTCTCTCTCTCTCTCTCTCAAAAAAATAAAGATTAAAAAAAAACTTCAGTTGTATATGTGTCCCTTTTTAGAAAAAATAAATCCAACAAATGCCAAGTATTGATTTAAAATTATTTTTATCACGCTCTATAATACTAGGCATAAACTCCTTGGGCTTATACTTTCTAATTACACCTAAAATCTAAACAAATGTAAAAAGTAAGTACAAGCAAAACAGCAAAAATGATAGCATTCGAGATAAGATTTATTTATCACAGACATTTTTTTTCCTGGTGAAACCCAAATGCCAAAGTTAGATTTGCTATTAGAAACGTATTATTGAATTCTCTGTTGTATTTACTGTCTGTTTAATTCTTTTGACTCTAAATGTAATAAACTAGCATATATGTCTAGTGACCATCATCATGACCGTATTTGGCCCTTTCCTTTTTTAACAATGGTATTTTAACAGCTAAATAATTATTTTGATAGATCTATGAACTCAATGGCTCTTCATAGATTTCACCACCGGCAAAATGTAATGAATACAAAGTTCTTTTATTGCTTATTTACTCATAACCTTCTAATTGGAACATATGATGATAGGAATTGTACTTTTGATGCTATAGCCCTGCTTTTTCTGAGTTTATTATACTTGTACTACTCTGAGCTCCATGGTAATCAAAAGTTCTCATCATTTTTTCTCATTTGGAAATTCATCACTTAAAAATCTGTCTTTATTTTGTTATTTTCCCTTAACCATTAAAATAATAGTTTCTCTCTATTGCATCATTCTTAGGATATCACATCTAAGTCTTATTTTAATTAAATAATTTAAGAAACTAAAGCCTTAGTCTATGAAAAAATGGTTTTTAATGGCAAATTATAATGGCAAAAGAGAATTTTAACTGGTAAGAGAACAGTACAAATTTGGGTTTGTACCTGAGACCATTGTTGTCATTTTGACATTAGAAATATAAATGCAACCACAGGATTCCAATGCAACAATTGGTTATAAGATTGTATTTCATATAGTCAAAAAACTAAGAAAAAATATTTTTTAGATCTCTGGCTTGTGTAAGAATTTTTCTACTTTAAAAATCTAGTCCAGTGTGTGCAACTTTTGCTACCTTGTCGCCCTGTCTGTGGCTTTGATCCATTTCATTGACTTTTAGACTAAGACTTAAATACTTTATCTAAAATGGAAAACTGTTCAATTCATTGCCCTATTAAAATCTTTCAATAGCTTCATCTTGCTTAAAAACTAAATTCCAAAATCTTCGTGCTCTGGATATCTCTTAATTCTCATCTCCATTAATTCCCCTTTGAGGGAACTTCATGCTTCTTAAATGCATCTTGCTTTTTCATACTTCCACTTTTCTGCATGCTCTGTTCTTCTACCTTCAATACCCTCACCCTTCTTAAACCTCCCCTTCCTATTCCACATCTCTGGAAAATTTTCCCCATCTCTGGAAACTTTTCCCCTCAAAATTCTGTACCGGGTTGAATTTCCTCAGGGAAATCTTTCCTTAACGCCACCAGGCAATTAGGCTGTCTTTGTATCAGGTATCAGACTGGTTGTATTATTCTCTTTTGTATCTTCCTACACACCCAGATGTCCTGAGGGAAGGTGACTTTGTATCCACAGAGGTTAAGAGTACTTCTTAGGCAGTAACAAGCACCTTCCTTCCCTTTTCAAAGAAACTCTTCAATAAAGGGGACTTGGTAATTATGTCCTTAAGTGTTAATTAATTTCATGCCTTTCTATGGCTTCCTTTTCATTTGCCCTGACAGGCCAAATAAAGTAGTTGTTAAGGGCGGAAGTTTTTGGGTTCAAGTACCCTTAGATTCAAATTCATGCTTTTTCACTAATTCTCTACATGATCTAAGACTTGTTTATCTGTATCTACTTGCTGTGCAAAGTTGTTTTAATGATTAAATGAGATAATATAATAATGGTTAGTACATAGTAAGTATTCAGTATAAGTTAGCCATCATTGATAATAAAATACTGATGCAAAAATTTACAGCAAATCCTGGCTTGGGATAGAAAATAAGATCACCATATCAATGACTACAGGAAAAGTCTTTTCACCTCTTGCCCATTCCAATCCTGCGCTCATGACAGCCTGGTAAAACAGGCTGTGGGTTGATTTTGTGTTATGGAATTAGATATTTTTTCACTCCTTTCTCCACTCCCTCCCTTTAACCAAACTCCCACCATTTTGGATTCACCATGCAGAATTGTCTGTAGGGTTAAAACTTACAAATAATTGGTGAAGAAAGTATATCTTGTGTCCTCTACCCATTGAAAATATAATGGATTCCTGGGATTTGGACTACCAAATATGTTCTGTGACTTTTTCTCAGGAACTGAATCCAAGGCACATGCAAAATGTATCTTGAAAGAAAAAAAAAACTAAAGAAGCAAAGTTGTTGGGTTTTTCCCCCCTTATATCAAGAAGATGTCATTTGGAATCTTGGATGAATCATCTGTCATTGCTGAATGGCAAGATAATGGTCTTATGTTAGTAAAGAGAGAGACATAAATGATGTGTTGCAAAGTAATAACAGAAGATTGCTTAACAGGTATGCGAAAATGGCACTAATGCTTACAGATACAAATGCGATGTGACAGCAATCTGTTAGGACACGGTGCTACTTGTGGAATGCACATATGCTCATGCAATGGATATATTTTAATTCTCGTGAATACTGTGTGTCTACGCATTTATGTGGGCTTTATAAACATGGTATAATATTGTTTCTGAGTACTCCAGTTTGGAGTTAACATGCATTTAATATGCATTCTCTCATTTGTTCCATATAAAAACTCTGTGGGCTAAGTATCCATGGAAAAGGAGACTGAACCTGAGAGATCAGGGGACCTGAAGGGGGTCACATAGGTAAATAATGATGGATAAGGATTTGCCTTATCCAACTCCCATCACTTTTTCACTATATAACAATCTATTTCTAATGTATAACAATCTTTCTCTATACAAACACATTTGGACTACGTAAACTTATAACCGCACTGAGTCATATTTACTCAAGACTTAATATAAAGCATTTTCCTTCTTTTTATTCCCAGAAAGATTTGTGATTTGATTTTTCGTGATGACAGGTTGCTTTGCTCTTCTGCAAGGATATTATTAGAATGCAGGGCACAGCAATTTTCTATACCATGTCTCTAGATTTATAACAAAATACTCAGATGAGCTTAATGCTCTATAAATGAATGCTTTTTGGTGATGGACAGAAATGATGAAACATTGGATGGCTATATTAAGACAACACGATAGCTTATATTTGGCAGAAAAGAACCCACAAACTGATTTTTTTCATCTGTTTTCAAGATACTTATTTTCCCTTTCAATTTTTATTTTTGTTATAATTGAATTTGACAAACATGTTTTTGTGCCTTTATGTGCAAAATATTGGGCTACCCTTTGGGAACTTTATAAAGAAGGCTAAGATCAAGAGGTTTATACTCTAATAAGATACTGATGCATAAACTATATAATACTGAGCCAAATGAAATGAGATTATGTGCATTATTCTATTGCAGACTCTACAAAATTAAAGCCACCATATTATAATTTACAAGACTTGTGATGCAGTTAGTCAATTTTGTCCCACAGATGAAATTTTAATAGTATACTGTATTTGGGCATGTGAAGGCAACACAAGTTCAAGGTTAGTGCAGAGAGGAAAATACTAAAGCCATGCTCACACTGTCATTTCTGTTGTGTTTCTATTCACATGAAATATGAGTCAATATTTTTCAAAACTGTGATTGTTTTAGGGACATAGAAATATATTAAAATATTTACTTCCTGACTTTACTTCTTGCATACTTTATCCATCTAGCTGTTCATCTATTATTTTATCATCTATGTATTATTTTGAATGCTATCTTGAGAATATAATATAATTATGGTTTATTCTCTACAGTTTGGTTTTGATAGTAATAATAGTATAAAGATGAACAAAAGTTTAACATCAAGTTTTCCTTGTAAAAGCTGTATGATTATACTTGTAAAAAGGAAATTAGAAGGTAAGGTATAAATGGGCATAGTTTTTTTGAATTCTTAAGATCTATAGTTAATTTCTCCATGCAGTCTCATCTTCCTTCAGTGAACATTTGTTTAGTGTTGGGTATCAAAGGCACAAAATTGAGCAAAAGTGAGTTTTAGTCCTCAAGGAAATTCTTTGGCTGTCGTGGAAGGCAGACAAAAAGGGCACAGTGGTATTATGGCAGCTCCAGTGGAGGTATTGTACAAAGAGTCAGGACACATCTTCCAGGTGTAATGAAGAAGAACGGACTGAGGGATGGTTCAGGGGATTCATGAGGGAAAAAGAAGTAGATTTAAACTGACTCTTAGAGACTGATTTCAATGGCAGAGAGACAGAAAACAGCATTTTAGACACAAAAACAGGCATATTCAATGGTATGGTTATTGTGACATGGGAGAAAAGCTGAAAATTACATTCGATTCCCTTTGATCAACTTTGTACATTTTTGTGCCTAGAGAAAATTTTTGATTCCATTAGATCTAAAAAATTATCTGATTTATTCCAGAATCTCCAAAACCATGGTCCAGACAAAAACACAATTCAATAGTATTCTCTTGATACATAATACCAAGAAGAGTTTCTGCTAGGCTATTTTATCAGAAGGGGAATAGATGGGAATAAGTAGAACCATTCTTCTGTGTTGTAAAGACAATCATGGTAATGTATCACTTTTAAAACTTTTGTATCTCTGGACAGTCTAGTTTTTAAAATCTCTGTGTGTCAGTCAGATAGTAAGGACTAAGCAATCAAATGGATGTGTGATAAAGCTATAGTATTTTAATCTGTGTTTTTGTGGGCTGTGTTGCAACTCTTTGTGATTGGCAGTGGAGCCAAATTCAAATCTAGACTTTGCCATGCTCTGTGACACCTGAAGTTGTTAATGCCTCTGAGCCTTAATTACATATGCACTTTGAAAGAATGGTTGATATCTACAGACTTGTTTTCAGGAAAATTGAGAGTTTCCTTGTAGTGCCCTGGACATGTGGTACTAGATAAATATAAATATGTCTGTTATCTCTTTTGGGGAATGAATTTTTTATTTTATATGACTTACTTATGCATATTACTTAAATATATGAATGAACCTGAATAGTTTCTAGAATGTTCTGTATCCATCAAGTTTTCATCTAGTGAGCTTTAAAAATATTCATGTGTTTAGGGTTCAGAGTGAGTGGCAACTAGTAACAATACTCATCTGTAGAAGTCTTCTTTTAAAAGTTTCAGGAGAGGTTTTTTTCCCCCTTTACTTGTATTCAGGATAGTTTTTGTACATCCAAAACATTTTAGTAAGTTTACTCTATAACTCAGTGCTTGTATGCATAACTATTATAGATTTGACTTTTTAAAAAAATGACAGAATCTGACAACTTCTATAACTGTATTCAGTGATTACATGATTCTAGTTGCAAAAAAAACAAAAAAAACAAAAAAAACCCCATAAGTATCAGGTATGCATAAAAGACCAAATAAAATACTCTCAGATATCAGGAGACTTTGGGGACCATCATTTCTACTTGTTGTTTGGGTGATCATAGGGGATTGTGGGACTCATGAAAATGTGCTGATCACATCTCCAACTGTGAAGAGGAAACTTGAACATCCCCAGCTTTTACCCATCTGGATCCACCACTGTGTTCACTTGAGGCTATACTTCCTATGGGCTGCTGTCAGCCAAAGAATGGACATGGTGGAGATATTAAAGCAGACCCATTCTGGCAAGACAATGGGCTTGAGAGTCTTTGGCTGAAGCTTTCTTGCAACTGTGCTGTAGTCTAAGAGTTTTTCTACCCAATCCTTTCCCCTTCATTCTCTTTTCCCGTAAGTGTCAGACCTACATTGCAGTCTGAAGGCTCTCTTCACTTTTCCTGCTCCCTCTGCCAATAAATCTTCTGAAATTCTAATCCTTGCCTGGGCTCTGCCTCTTCATGGACCACTTGATCTTTTTTAGCTTCAGTTTCTTCATTTGTACTTTAAACATAGTGGTACTTCACCTACTTATTGTCAGGATCAAATATTAGAATATCTAATAAAAATACTTAAAGTTATAAATTGCTATAAATTATTATTATAGACTACTTTCATAATGTTTTTTCTCTAGAAAAGACTTTGTTCCCATAATCAATTTCTTTTTTGCTCTCTCACAGCTTGGAGAAAAATTTTTGGTCCTAGTTATCATATGAAAGTTCAATCTCAATTCATCTGTTTCTACATCTTGAACTAGGGATGTATTACACCCAACCTTGCTATATTCTGGGATTCTATTCATGACAGAGAAAAATTCATCATAAGACAGGTATTTCTTGGAACCCATCCAAGCTACTGAAATTTCAAAATGACCTCCTTATAAATAAACCTCCCTGGAAATAGTCTTCCCCATAGGAAGTGCAGAATTACAGCAATATTAAGCATTATAATAATTTACAGGGATTATATAATCTGTGTATTCATTTTGGGTAGAAAGTGTAAGAGGTGGGGGAAGAAGAAACATACTTAATACTCCAAATCATTTAAAAAAATTTTTTTAATGTTTATTTATTTTTGAGAGACAGAGAGGCAGAGTGTGAGCAAGAGAAGGACAGAGACAGGAGACACAGAATCTGAAGCAGTCTCCAGGCTCTGAGCTGTCAGCACAAAGCCTGACATGGGGCTTGAACTCAGGAACTGCGAGATCATGACCTGAGCCAAAGTTGGCCACTTAACCGACTGAGCCACCCAGGCGCCCCACGGATCATTTTATTATAAGGTACGGATTTCACAAATTAGTCCATTTTTCAGAAATGAACCTGTTTTCCAGGCTTCTTTTAGGACTGAATCAAGGCAAGGAGCACGAAGGCAAATTTTGGCTTTGAGAGAATGCGATTAATATGGTTCTCATGGTTTTCTGTCTCACAGCACAACCTGAGTTAATAGGCTCTATTATACATATATATGGCAGCATAGAAAACAGGATTGGAAGCAGATCACCTGTGTTATTCTAAGTCCTGCCCTTAAATTTATATACAGCTTTGGGCGAATCACTTAATTGCTCTTCATTTGAGATTTGTTTTTGGTTGGAGATATATCTTATCTCCCCAGTAAGTGATAGCTATTTTCCATCATTCATACAGACATGATGCTGAGTAGGAAAACCCAAGCCTTTCTCCTCCTGTGTGTCTCTTTTACTCACACAGAACGTATCACTTCTGATACTACTGGTCACCAAATGTGTGGCTTTTTTCTGACACCAAGCAATTCTGAGACAGCAGTTGGGTGTCCTACAATTTAACTCAATTCTGACACTATCTACCTGGAGATAGCATCAGATCCCACAGGGTAAGGGCTCAGTCCCACAGCATTTCCCCATTCGCCTTCAGAGGCCAGTCTCAAGTCCAAGTTGTCACAAGCCCATCTGACTGATGGGCTATAAATCTGTGGTTCCCATGACCCCTTCCTATGGTTTGATTAATTTGCTTGAGTGGCTCACAGAACTCAGAGAAACACATTTGCCACTTTATTAAAGGATATGATAAAGGATAGATGTACAACTAGAAGAAAATATACATAGAGTGAGTTCTGGGAGGGTTCTGAATACACGAGATTCTGTTCCCATGGAGTTGGGGTGCATCACCCTCCTGGTATTTGGATGTGTTCACCCACCTGGAAGCTCACTGAACCCAATGTACTATTGGGATTTTATGGAGGCTTTCTACTATAGGCCTGATCAGTTATTAAGTCCATTTTCAGCCCCCCTCTCCTCTCTGAAGGATAGGGAGTGGGCTGAAAATTCCAAGCTTTAATTGTGGCTTAATTTTTCTGGTGACCTGTCCCTATCCAGGAGCCTGCCCATAGTTGCCTCAGTAGAACAAAAGATACTCCTGGTGCTCTTATCACTTAAAAACTTACAAAAGTATTAGAAATCCTGTGTCAGAGACAAAGACCAATTATTAGAACAAGAGATGCTCTTATCACTTAGGAAATTACAGGGTAGTTTTAGGGGCTTTGTGCAGCAATAGGGATGAGAGAGGGTAGACACGATAGATAATGATGATGATAATGATGATGATGAATGATAGACAGATGATAGATTCTATTATCTCTCAGGTGCTATATAATTATAAATTCATGTAACATTTTAGTCTTCACACTCAACCTTACTCAGTGTCTAGAGTCTTCCAGTAAAAGACTAAAAAATGTGTAGTAGCTTCTCACAGTGGACAGAATATGACACAGGAGTCAGACATGCTCTAAGTCAAATCCAGGCTTTCACATTTTCTAAGATTTGGGCTGGTTACTTGATTCATTTGAGGCTCCAGGTAACATTAACTCTTGGTGTGAAGACTAAAGATAGTTCTACAAAGACACTTAGCAATGCCCAATCGTTCACCTCTCCTCATTTCACTAAACATCAAGGAAGGTCTTTCTTGGGTGCATGCTCATTTTGAGCCCAGTTCTATAGAGGCTACATCACAGTAGAAGAACCCTCAGTTGGTATTTGTAGCCTTGAAATACATGTCTTTAAGGTGTAGACTTACCTGGTGTCAGGTAACATTTCTACTCATGGGGAGGCTGTACAGCTGCTAATAACCTTGTGTTTAAGACCCTGGCTGACTCACCTCAGACAACTTGCTAAATGTCTCTACTTTTCTATTTGTTCACTAACAAAACATAGACTGTAGCAATACCTATTTCATTAAGGTTTTGGAGAATTAAATGACATGATACATACAAAATGCTTAGCAAAATAGAAAGCACAGAGTCAATACCTAATAACTTTTGGCAAAAATAAATCAGGCACAAGGTGAAATTTTTCATTAAACTTAGAAATTAAATATAGTCAAGTAGATACTTGTCAAGTTGTATTATAAAATTAGAATAATACTCGATGAAATGAAGCAGTTGTTCTGAGCAAAAGATAAAGAAGTACACAGGGGGGAGAGGGGTTGAAATGGAAATGAGACTCCTCATCAAATAAAAGATACAGGGAAATTAATCCTAAGTAAAATTTGAGCCAACAGGTGACTCCTAGATATCTCCTCTCAACTCCGGAATCATATATCCAAGTGTCTACTTGACAAATTGAATGGCAATCTAACAAGCATCACAAACAGTATGTCCAAACCCAAATTCCCAATTTTGTCTTCTAAATCTGTACTTGCCATGGACTTTCCCTTCTGATTAAAACAAACAAACAAACAAACAAAAAACCAAAAATGCACTATCATCTCTATTTGCATTTCTTTTCTTTTACCTGAGTACTTTGTTGATTGTCTATTCCCCCCACTAGATTGGTTCTCCATTTCAAGAGGGCAGGGGTTTTATGTTTTGTTTACCTCTGAAACACTAGTCCCCAGAGCTAGCCCAACTCATAGGAGCTTTCCGTGAATGTTTGTTGAATGAATAGATAAGCCCAGAATGCAGTTTATTTGCATAGAAGAATGTTTTTTTCCCCCGCTAATTCTTGCCGTAGCAATACAAGCACAAAACAGTAACTACAATATTCATATGTAGAGATATGAGGAAAAGGAAAAAGAAATGGGTGTTGTTTGACCTAATGTCTGTGAAATTGCATGATCAGGCTCATTAGCACACGTGTTCCAACTCTCTGGTGAACAAAATGTGAAGAAATAGTTTTGAATAACAAAAGGGGGGATCCCCTTTAGGCATCTATGTAGGCGACATGGGGTGTCTAAACGTTGGGATCACTGAAAATTTCTTTCCTCTGGCTCTAGGAGACAGGTTACACTTTCAGTTCCCTTGATAGGTTTTTGGCAGGGCCCTGCCTGGAGGCAGGGTTATGTACTTGAATGCCGCATGAACTCTTAAGCCTAAGGCTCCTTACCCTGTGAGTCTGTGAATTAACACATCTCTTTGAACAAACTCGTTTGATAGTTTGTGAAGGAAAACAGACTTTTAAAGAGTAGTTTGGTAAAATGTGAAGGCAAGTGAAAAATCCATTCTTAATAGAGAACTCGGGAAAGTCTCCAAAGTAGAACAGTTATGTCCACAGACACATTGTTTCCCAAATCTGATCTAAAGAGTGGCCTGTTCTTTTCCAAATCTACCAGTTTAACCACTGGGGCATCTAAGTGTAAATATGTACAAGTGATTTAAAGGAACAATGACTAGAAGCAGAAATAGCTCCCAAAGGAAATGGATATTTTTGCCATAATCGTGACATTTATAGTGACATAGATTTAGACATATATTTAACCTAGGCTGAATATGGATGTTGCCAAGTTGTGAATCAGCTAAGCTCTGAGATAAATCTGCAAGCTGGAAAACATCAAGGAACAGGACTGTTCCATAATTTTAGAAAGCATTACAATTTCTTCTAGATTGGCTTTACTGCTTAACCTGCTTGCCTTATATGAGTTCTGCCTCTTTGTTCAGGGAAAATTCTCCTCCTGCACGACAGAGGGGAAGTTACCAGAATAGTTTTTCACCTCTATGTGCTGGCTTAAAGACAGTTTTTAAGAGCACCTGAACCAATCTTGTCCATGGGAATTCATGCCTCCAAGGGCCGCGTTGCATCTCTAAATTGAAATGCCTTTGATCAGACCCAAGAATATTCTAAAAAAGGTCTGCCATCTAAATTCTAATTTAGTGTGCTGCTGGAGACACCAGCTTTGGGTGAGCCCGCTCAGCATGTGTCCCTACTATTTAATGTCAGCCCATGACTATTCTTAGCCTTGACACCTCCAAACAGTTTACCAGAATGAACAGATTTCTCCAACCCATCACATTTTCTATCCATTGAGTTGCAGATGGAAGAGGATAAAAAGGAGACATATATGAAAGGGAGCTGGTACACGTTTCCCCCACCCGCACAAGCTAATCTCAGCAACTGAGCTAGTGTCAGTTGCATGTGAAAATAGGTTTTTAATTTTTTATTTTTTCCCCCTATGCATGGTTCTGGGAAAATGTAACATAGGGATGACAATAATGTATCTCTGCCAGTTTCGGGTGCCTTAGCTTTCCAAGTTGGCAGATACTTAACGTCAAGGAAAGACTTTCTAGCTAAAGAGGAAGGGCAACTATAAAGAGATCAAAGTAAATGGGCATCGACTTTTTTGGAGGACAGAAAAATCCATTTTGAAATAGGTGCTAATTGATAGTATTGAATGTGAAGAAATTACCCGCATATTTTCTGAAGTACACTACTGCCCATAGAATCTCAGTGAATGAAGAATAGAAAATTGAGTGTCACTAATTATTCTTCAAGTTCGGAGAAACTGACTACTTCACATAGTTTCTGTCTTTTGGGGTGGGGGTGGGGGGAGGAGTTGCCTGTCAAGTAGAATAACATGGAAATATCAGGAAAATATCCAGGTAGTAGTGGAGGTAGGGACAGTCATAGAAGGATGCACTCTCTTATATCTCACATTCACACTTCCAACCTTTTTTGTTATTCCAGGTGGGTCAGAATTGGAATTTAAGCCCCTCAGCATGTAGGGAAAAGTGGGCAGGGGCCCAAGTGTGGTGTGGGTATAAGATCAGGCTTCAGAGAAGAAGAGAGTTTTAGTAGATGCTTTTTACTAGGAAAAGTTTGGTGGGGGGATGGGGGAAAGGAAATATAAGTAATTGTAAAAAGAGAAATAAAGGGGGGAAAAAAAGAACCTGGGTCAAGATAAAAAAGGCAGTGGGAGTAATTTTTGGAAAGATTTTTACCTTCTTAGAATTGGAAGACAATTCCCCACCCCCCAGTCCAAGAAAAATCTTGGCAAGCCCTTTCCTTTCAAGAGCTGCTCACAAAAACAAAATAGCCAGCTGCATCTTTTACTTGAGAGAGAGCTTACCCAGAAAATATTTAAAACCATAGACTTTCATTTTTCAGAAATGTTGGTGCAATTAATATTTGTTGATTTTTTTTCCTTTTACTTGAATCGTTCTTGAATCTGTGTGGCACTAGCACTTTTTCATGGACTCACAGCTCAGAGACGGAAAGGATTAGTCCAAGATCATATGTACAGATAGTGGTGGCACCAGAGATCCCAACTCCTGTGATGTCATTGCCACAATGTACTGATGTATCTTCCCCAGCAACTCCTTGTGAAGTGTGGTTACAACTTTTACCCAGGGTTCTGTTCTTTTTGATGCCAGGTTCCCTGTGATTATGAATAAGGAATTATGAGATGTTAGCAAGACATCTTTGCATTTGCATACTTATGCGTGGCTTGGTATTTTAATTTAGTCTTTGGGTTTTCAGTTGATTGAGCTTTCAAATCAATCAGGGTGGATGTCTGTAAAATATGACAGGAAGTTTTAGAATGAATTGTTATTAATAGAAAAACAAAATTTTCAGCTAATTTGTTGATAACACTGGGAATTTAATAATGTGAAATTTGGAGAGTAAATTTCTAGGAACTACTAGTGCAAATTAATTCAGTTTATAAGTTCCCTTGTGTATGTGCATGTGAAATGATGACAGAAAGGTAGATGATAATAGCAATTTTACAAGAAATCCATATTTTCATATTCAAAATCAGAAATTGCATGCAGTGGTTCTTCATGTATTCGAAGAAGTATAACTATATTTTTATGTGGGAAAAAACATGTTATTTCACTCACACCAAGTTGAATATTTTACTAACACAGCCTTACAATCAGTTTTTATAACATTTGGACCATGTTGCATTTGTAAAATGTCACTACTAGTTATATGCAGATCTCATATACAGATGACTGAATTCTGTTTAAGTGCCCAAAAGCTTCAGAAGCCTTTGATTTTCCTGCCCATACACATTTTTAAAAGGTTCACTTTCTTCACATATCACCCAAAACTAGGCAAACAGAAGAAAGAGACTGAACTTAAAACATAAGAATTATTTTTTGGATTGGCCCTGAATAAGTGACTAATCCATGCAGCTATCTGATAAAAAATAAATTTCTTAAAAAAACATTCACAGCACTAAGATGTAGAAGCAAAAAGAGCCGTGTAATAGGAAACATTAATTACATTTTAAACTCTTTTAACTTATGCTATAGATTTAGCATCTCCTACAAGGCATTTCTTATACAAAAGTATTACACTTTGAGAGCCAAAGATTTTCTCTATGACATTGTTAAACCTCATTACCTTGGACTTTCCTTGATTTAGAATTGGTGATTACTCTAATGAGGCTTGGTACTAGCTTGGAAAATCCTTTTTTTCATTGCAAAGATAGTAAGCTGGATGTTAAATTCTTAAATCTAAGCAGATAAAAACAAGTAGAAAAATATTGGAAGGCAAGAAGTGAAATGTCAGACCTATGTTGTGTTTATGTGGTGGCATTATATGGCATTTCCCCTTATTTCCCCTAATTTATATAATGTATTTGTATTATTTTATAACAAAAATGCACATTTACAAAAACAAAACACTCAGAACTTTTGGGGCACTTTTAAGTATCTTAGAACAGTCCAGTTATCCACAAACAATTGAAATATTCATTGAAAATTATTCTGGTCTCTCATAACTGTTTTTCTTTTTCTGCCCCACAAGGTTGAAAACATTCCAATGATTTTTGTCAAAACAAATGATAAACACACTCACTTTCTCCCCAGTGGATATTAGTTTCAGAAGAACTCAGTAGAGATCTAAACCCACGTAAAACGTGTTTTGAAAGGATCTACCTTCTTAGTCATCACTGAACCCATATCTAGGATGTAGATATAAGTATTATCTTGGACCTCTTAAATATAAGTACTGATAAGTCACAACACACATGTTGGATCATTTAAAATATGTACTTCCATACAGAAGTGGATGCTATTGAAGTAATAGGTTAAGACAGGGGAATGCACCTAGTTTATAATTAATTAGCATCTGTCCTTGTGGTTTTGTAACTTTATTAAATCATCATATATTCTACCGTTCCTTTCTTATTTCTACAACCTTCTAGATTATTTTTTTTAAAATAATGAAATACTACTGGATGCATATATATTGTTGAGTCTCCTCAAATGATTTTTGGTATGAAAATACTTCTAACTTAATAGTTAACTAGCTAACTAATTAGACTTATTAATTTATGATGGGGATTTTGTCCTTGAGAATATTTCAATTATTTTTATAGTGAAGCCTGCCAATCTTTTATCATTATATGTTTAGTGTCGTGTTGAGACCAGCCTACTTCACTCCAGAATTATAAGACTAATGATCTAATTTTCTTTTAATACTTTACATGTTTCAAAATTATATTTTTTCCATCTAGAATGTATTTTTTAAATTTTATTTATTTTTTTGATATGAAAATCACTTTTTTAAAAATATAATTTATTGTCAAATTGGCTTCCATACAACACCCAGTGCTCATCCCAACAAGTGCCCTCCTCAATGCCCATTACCCACTTTCCCCTCTCCCCCACCCCCAATCGACCCTCAGTTTGTTCTCTGTATTTAAGAGTCTCTTATGGTTTGCCTCCCTCCCTCTCTGTTTGTAATTTTTTTTCCACCTTCCCCTCCACCATGGTTTTCTGTTAAGTTTGGAATACTACTTGGCAATGAGAAAGAATGAAATCTTGTCATTTGCAGCAACGTGGATAGAATATATTTTTAAGATTTTATAATTCAGGAGTTCAAGTTTGTTTTTCAAATAGTTATCCAATTATTTCCTCCTCATGTTTGAGTACTATATCCTTTCTAAACTTATTCATACCACTCGTATCTTACACATTTCCATATTTTCATTATTATCTTGGACGATGTGTCTGTTAATTCTATATTGGTGGGTTCTACCTAAATTGGGTTTTAATCTAGCACTGTCACTATAATAGGTGAGTGAGTGAGTGAGTGAAATAGCCATCTTGAAAACCCAGGCTAAAGAAAATTCTTGCATATGCTGAACCAATTATTCCCAAATAGATTTTGTACTGAACTTGTTTGGATGGTTTCTTCATTTCTTCCTTTTCTTTGATTTTAGATAAATGCTTGTTCTCTTAAAACTGGTATGTGAGAAAGATGTTTCTTTCTGATATATATACAGACTGGCATGCATAAGCTTTGGGTCATGCTGATACTTCCCTTGGCTGTGTTTTGGGTGAAGGATGGGCTTGTCACAGAGTCCCACTGGTGGCTCCATTTACCTATCATTTTGAAGTGTCGATTCTGCAAATTTAAAAGTTGAAGAACTGTCAAACTATGGACAGAGGCTATAAGAGAACTAAAGTGTATAGTGTCAATTTTAGGTGATGTAAATACTTCTGAGATTTATTTCAAGAAAAGCCTAAATAAAAGTAATAACAACCAACCCTTTGGATATGGTTTTACTTCCAAGACACTTTAGATTTGGTGATAACTCTAATGGGGCTTCATACTAGCTTGGAAAATCCTTTTTCTCATTTTAAAGATAGTAAAGTGGATGTTAAATTCTTAAATCTAAGCAGATAAAAAAAAGAAGAAAAGTATTGGAAGGCGGAATACGTACCTGGGCATCTAGACAGCTTGAATTATTAGGTGGAAGTGATGATTTGATTATTTTCTATTTTAGACATTATGAAGCAAAGTTATTTATTCCTTGACTGGTGTTCTGATTCTTAGAATGGAATAGACTGATACTTTCTTTTGTACAAGATTTCTTCTTATAACCCTGTGCTTGCATCATATTCTCTAATGAGTTTGGAATGTAATTAAACTTCATGTGTAAATCTCAGCTCTGCCTGCTCTACTTCCCACACTTTCCCTTTGGTGGGGCTGCTGGATGGACTCTTACATAGACTCCATCCTCAGTGCCACTGAGGAAAAGGGCTTTGTATCAAATACTTGATTTCTATTAGATGACTGAAAACAATTAGCTACACAAGAACATACAAATAGACCAATAGAGTTCAGATGGAGTCCAGATGTGGACTTAGATGGGCAATGACACTCCTCACTGTCACCAAAGTGACAAAGGCAGTCAGCAGTAAGGTTTAATAATTCTTCAAAGAGCCTACAATCTCCAGAGCTATTCCAGAACAGAGGAAAAATAGGAAACCTTTCAGATCATTCTAAGAGAGCATTATCATCTTAATCATCAACTGGTGAAAGGAGAGTTTATATTTATTATAAGAAAATATGCAAAGGGAAAACAGTATCATAGGCTAGTCTCACATGTGAGAAATTTTAAATAAAACACTGACTACTGAAATATAACAGTACATTAAAAATTATTGCATCTTGAATATTTAGTGTGTATCCCAGGAATACCAGTAATGGTCAACATTAAGCAACTTGTTAATATAATCAATAGATTCATGGTGAATGTGTATATAGATGCTGAAAAATTAAAACATTCAACAATACTTCCATTAAAAATCTCTTAGCAAACTAATAGAAACAAACTTAATGAGGTTGTTTTCCAGAACACTTTTCCAGAAACAAGTGTATACATTTACATACATTTGAAGCTTTATATTTTTCTTTAAGTATTGCTATCATTCCTTTTTTTAAGATTTTATTTTTAGGTAATCTCTACACCTAACATGGGGCTCGAACTCAGGACACAAGATCAGGAGTCGTGTGCTCCACTGACTGCCAGCCAGGTGCCCCAAGTATTGCTCTAATTCTATCTTAACAATTTATCACATTTTCATTTCCATTCTGTTAATTTTTTTCCTGATTTCCAATGTGATCTCTTTTTTGACCAGTTGGTTAAAAGTGTGTTTCTTCTCAATAGACAGGAATTTTCTAATCTTTTGAATACTGATATCTAGATTTGACCTGTGAAGAGAATATAATGTGCATAACTTCATTTTTTTAATATGTAAAGACTTGCTTTACAGACCAATAGGTGGTCAGTTTTGGGGAATGGGACACTGGTACTTGGAAAAAAACTTGCATTTTGTGGATAGGTGCAGAGTTTTATTTAAGTTGATCAGGTAAATTTTGTTAACTATATTGTTCAAATAGTCTGCATCTGTTCTGAATTTTTGTCTGCTTGTAACTACATTTACCAACAAATCTGTTTTGAAATCCCCCCATTGGGATTATGTATTTACACATTTCATATTTTATGGACCTCTGACTTGATGCACATTTACACATTGTATATACCCATTTTCCCTTTTAATTCTGTAATATTTGCTCAATATATTTCAAAGCTGCATTAAGCACAAATAAGTGGGGTTATTGTATCCAGTCAAGTTTTCCAGTTTATCTCCAATAGTTATTTTTTCTTTAAATACTACTTCTTATGATAATAATTCAACTATACCAGTTTTCTTTTGACTAATGGTTGCCTGGTATATAAAGTTTTCCTTTCAAAATTTTTATAGTTTTAGAAACTTTCTCCTGTAATAAAAAATTGATGCACTTTTTTTTTTTTACTTGTCAGACTTGTCTACTTTTCAAATCTGTCAGATAATTTCTTTCTTTTGTTTGGAGCATTTAGTGTATTTATATATAATATCACCATTATCAAAGTTAGCAGTGATATGATGGGTATATATCTGTCATGTTATTACTATTTATTTCCCTTCTTTTTTGTTACCTTTTTTTCATACTTTCCTTTGATTAGTTTTTTAAAATTTTTTAATGTTTATTTATTCTTGAGAGAGAGAGGACCGAGCAGGAGTGGGGGAGAGGCAGAGAGAGAGGGAGACACAGAATCCAAAGCAGGCTCCAGGCTCTGAGCTGTCAGCACAGAGCGCCACGTGGGGCTTGAACTCATGAGCAGTGAGATCATGACCAGAGCTGAAGTCAGACACTTAACCAACCGACTGAGCCACCCAGGTGCCCCTCCTTTGATAATTTTTATTTCAATTGTCCTTTATTTATAATTAGTATCCTTTTATTTTTTCAATAATTTCCTTACAGTCTGCATACTTTATTAAAGTTTATTATAAATTTATACTTTTACATTTTCCCAGAAATATAAGGACTTGAGAATACTACAATTCTGTTCTATTCTTCTGTTTTTGTCTATTTTATTTATATGTTTTAATCACATCTGTTATTATTATTTGTTATTGTATGGCCTTATACAGATAATATTCTTTTTTATTTTAATTTTTTCTTACATTTATTTATTTTTCAGAGACAGGGCGTGAACAGAGGAAGGGCAGAGAGAGAAAGAGACACAGAATCTGAAGCAGGCTCCAGGCTCTGAGCTAGTGGTCAGCATAGAGCCTCATGCGGGGCTCGAACCCCACAAACCGTGAGATCATGACCTGAGCCAAAGTCGGATGCTCAACTGACTGAGCCACCCAGGCACCCCCAGATAATACTCCCTTAGATTTATACCTTTAATGATCCTGTGTCTGATAATGCTATAGTCTGGATCCTCTTTGGATGATTTTCTGTTTTTTTGTTTTTCCTCTTATTTTATGATTTTATTGACCTCTAATTTCACAGGTTTGATTATTATTATTGGGTGCTGCATATAGTATGTAAAAACTGTAGAGAATCCTAGGTTCCTGTATCCTTCATGAGAAAATTTAAGTTTGCTTTTGGCTAGAGGCAAGGAGGACTAGCAATTAATCTTTCTTTCTTTTGGGATCACCTTATTTCAAGTAGTGATTGAAAATTTTGGGGGGCTCTGGTCCCTTGGCTCTCTATCTAAGTTCACTCTTAGACCCAGAATTAAGCTCTCTCGGCTCCCAACTCAAAGGATGGGGTTTTATTAGCCACCTTACCTTCCTCAATGGACCTTGGACTGGATAGTCTTTAGTCTCTTTGCTGAGGTTCTCAGCTTCTCAGATTCCTTTTCATAAGTATGCAGAAACTTCCAAGAGTAAAAATGGTGCCAAATGCCCAGTTCATCTTTCTGTATTTCTTCATTCTTCTAGATCTAGGCCCTGTAATTCCTAACTGTCTTTTCAGCTCGACAGTATCTTTTAGCAGATTTTAATTCTATGTTGTCCAGGTGATTCTCAACAAGAGCATCACTTCACCTTACCTAGTTGAGTTTTAGAGAAAGTGACCACTTTATTTCTTTAAAATCTCTTCCCTCCCTTATTTTTAAAAATTAAATCTATAACTTTCCAATGAGAAGACAAGAATTTGAGAAAACTCATATCTTGGTCTTCTTTCCCATTCCCTTGTGCTGATAATTGTTTTTTAATCTTGGGTTTTTCATGCCTCTATTTTCTCTGTTTTCTTTCCCTTGGTCTTAGCTACTTTTAAAAGACTACAACAAACATTAACTAGATGTATATTCACTTTTGCTTCATACATTCTCTTGCAGCATTTGTATTTATTTTTCCTCTTTCTTAAGTATTTAATCCGAGACTGTTTTATAAATGAGTATTTATATGGTAAAATTTTGAAAGCTATATAAGCTGGGAATATTTTTTTAATCATTACCCTGTATTTGAATCAGAGTTTGGTCAGGCATAAAATTCTTCGTTCAAATTTCCTTATTCTCAATATTTTGAAAACATTACCCCATTGTCTTCTTGCATCCACTGTTCTGATTTCTTTTTATATACTCTGCTGTTTCCATTGTTGAAATTACTATGATAAATCTAAATTTTGTTACTAATACTCTTAAGTTTTCTCTACTTTACATATGAGTTTTTAAAAATGATATTGATGCTCTGGTACTCTGTGGAACCATTAAATCTGTTTTTCATCTTTTTTCAATTATGAGAATTTACTCTAATATTTTTTTCAAATATTTCTTTCTCTCTACTTTTATATTCTTTCTTTCTGAATGTCCTATTTTCTGGATGTTAGCACTTTTGTTCAATCTTTCGTATCTCTTAATATTATTTACACATTACCTGTTTCTTTTTCCTTCACTTTTTTTTCTTCTTGGAGAATCTACAATTTTATTTTCAAATTGTTCATTTTAAATTCTGGTGCACCTGTTCTAATTTTAGACTTTGTTGAAAGAAGTCAAAACAAAACTGTCTGATCCAGTTTATAGTTTTTATTTCAAAATAGTTGTTCCCTCAAATGTCTTAGGTTTTAGATCTCTGACCCCTTTTTCTCCTGTGCTCATTGTCCACTCTGACAGGCAGTGTGTGTGGGGGGAAGCTGGGGGGCTCTTTTCAACTAGATGAGCAGAGTGGGGGAGGTGTCGAATGTGCCTAGGACAGAACCTGGACTTTGATAATGACTTTGAATCACCATTTACCCCATAGAACTACTCAAGTTAGCCCTCCATCCTTAGCAATATCGGGCAGAAGCACAATTAGAAGAAAAGACTTTTTAAGTGGGAATTCTCAGTCCTGGGGATTTGAAGAGGATAGAATGGGGAAGAAACTGCCCTAGTCCAGTCTTTTTTATAAATAAATTAATTAATTAATTTATTAATTTATTTATTGAGAGAGAGAGAGAGAGAGAGCAAGCGAGTGAGCACAGCGGGGAAGGGGCAGAGAGAGAGAGGGAGAGAGTGAGTCCCAAGCAGTTCTGCATTGTCAGCACAGAACTGGAAGCCCGGACTCAATCCTTCCAACTTCAAGATCCTGACCTGACGCTGAGATCAAGAGTTGGAGGCTTAAGTGACTGAGCCACCCAGGCGCTACTCCAGTCTTTCCCTTTATTCTCTCAACTCTTCAGTGACACAGGACTCTTATTCTTCCTGATTTTTCTCCTACCGACATTTGCACTAGATGTCCAAGTACTACTTATCCCAAGGCAATGGTGGAGGAAAAGCAAGAAAGTGTGCCTATGACTCCTGTTTTATCCTCCCATTGCCAAGCAAGGTTGCCTCTGCTTCAACCCAGAGCCACTACTTCCGATCAACCAATCAATACAACCACCCCATCCTCTCACCCACCTCTGCACTCCAGAAGGCCTTTAAACACTTTCTTCCTACATTGGATTTCCTCTATGTTTCTCTGCAGCGAACCACAACTACAAGAGCCAATAATCTTGCCGGATCAACTTCTTGGTAGGATGCTTTTGTCTCATACTCTCTCATATCCAATCAATAGTCCCTTTTCTTCAACTTTCCCTTTATTTCACATTCTTCTTACCCCTTGGTTTCTTCTGCCATATTTATCCTGCCTTTTTAATTCCCTCCTGAAGGTTCCCTGCTTTGGTTTCCAATCTGCGATCTTCTCTTCATCACTTCTATCTGTGCTGAGCTCCTCCTGGTCCTCTGTATAGTACTGTTTCTCATGCATCATTCTTCCTTTCCTTTTCCTTCTGTTCCAAAGTTCTCCAGTTCCCATTTCATTCTTTACTCTTTTCCCTTGACTTTCATTCATGATCCCCAATTTCTAAGGCACCTTTCTCTTATAAGTCACTGTTTTGCACCAAAATATTAACTTGGCTAAGACCCTTGGAGGTTAAATCTAATTTTAGTTTATCATTGGATCTCTAGCACTTCAATACATATCAAAATGTTCAAACATTTAATAGATGACTGATACAGATTTATTGAAAACACACAAAAATGAATTAATGCAAAGAAAAAATGTATAGTAGGGAACAAATATATGGTGGCCTTTCTTTAAAACAATTTTTTTTAAGTTTATTCATTTTTAAGAGCTGGAGAAAGAGCATGAGTTGGGGAGGAGCAGAAAGAGACACACACACAGAATCGGAAGCAGGCTCCAGACTCTGAGCTGTCAGCAGAGAGTTGGACGCTGGGCTTGAACTCACGAACTGCGAGATCATGACCTGAGCTGGAGTCGGATGCTTAATGGACTGAACCAGCCAGGCGCCCCAAATGATGGCCTTTCAAATAAACATCGTATAAGTAATCATTTTCCTTAAGTTTTATCTAGTTTCTAAGCCTTCTTCCCCCACCTCCCCATCCATAATACTCACTATTGATTCATTCTGTAAAGTATCCATAAGTGGAAAAACTGATTTGTACTTTCAGACAGTCTGGATATCTCAAACTCATATTCATTCTCTTCTATGTGTTTTTTTTTTTTTTTTTGTACTGGCTGTGGATTCTGTACTAAGAGAGACATACAAAATGTGTATTATGATAGACACAATAAAATATAAGACCTTTGGATGTGGTTAAGAAATCCCTACCGTCAGAGATATCACAACACATCAGTCCCCAGGGAGGACTGGTTCTTTTGCCTTCTAACTCTGATATGCATTGACTGTCAGATTTTTTTTTTAGTGCGTATGCTAGTTAATGTATGATGTTCTGCAGACTGCCAGCTTGTTCTGTACTCCATGGAACAGTTGATCTTGAAAGATGTCATTTTTTTTCTCATTTTCTGACTAGTTTTGTTATATCAGTGTTGATTTATTTTGCACTTTTGACAATCTGAGTTTTTTAAAAAAACTGATCACATCTCAGAAACTTTAACGAATCAGATGCTGTAAGCAGAGGGAAACAATAATCTGTGAATCTTCATAGTTTCTTTTTTTGCCTGCCTCCTCTTTTCTTTTTTCTCCTTTCCTTCCTCTCAGAGCACAAACAGCTGTATATCTTTGTTTCCTCTACCTTAAATGCAAATGTGCAAAGAGAAGCACGATTAAAACAGCTGATTAGAATGTCTTTGTTTGCCATCCACTTGTGTGTATTCTGTTTCCAAGGCAGGACTGTGGTGCTTCTCTTGAACCTGGTTATGATGGATTATTAGGACCAGCAAAATGAGGTCGATGAGCACTGTGACCTCCTCCAGTTTAGTTGTGGTTTTAGGCCTGTTTGTTGTAATTTGAATGTGCATCCAATTGTGCCGTTCTGTAGAACTTCATCTTCATATTAGGGAAGAACCGTTAATTAAACTTAAAAACACTTTGGTGGATTAGTGATTGACCAAGTCCCTGTTTTTAAAGAACTAGCCAGAAATGAGGCATAAAAATCAATATTTGGTACACAGGTTATGAGTTGGACAAACATTCAGTTTACATATATACATACATATATATATATATATTTTAATGTTTTATTTATTTTTGAAAGAGCATGAATGGGGGAGGGACAGAGAGAAGGGGAGACACAGAATCCGAAGCAGTCTCCAGGCTCTGAGCTGCCAGCACACAGCCTGACATGGAGCTTGAACCACTGAACCATGAGATCATGACCTGAGTCAAAGTCGCATGCTTAACCAACTGAGCCACTCAGGCACCACAGACAAACCTGCAGTTTTGATTCAGGTTCCACTGCTGGGTTGCTGGTTGGGCTTGGGTGAATTGGGATCAGACTGAGCTTCAGGTTTTTGGTTTTGGGTTTTTTTTAAAATACTTACGATAGGGATAAAATATCTCAGAAATATCATGAAGACTATACATATATATGTATGTATTTATAAAACATATAAAATGTTTAGTCTAGTAAAGTCTCAATACATGGCAGCCTTGATTATTCTTGTTTTGATGCTTTATCATTACCATATAGTTGGCTTTTAGTGCCCACAGAATACTAAATAAGCATAAGAACAAATTTATCAAGGGAAAAAAGTAGAGAACTTAGTGTCAGATACTATTTCCCTCCAGCTATATTAATCATTTTTAGTTATTCTAGAGTAGTCAGTGGTCTTCATGGAAAAGCAGAACGGATGAGATCCAGCCTATCTGTGAAGGCAGATAAAAGGAGAAACATTATGAGTCATAAATGATTTACCTTTACATGTTGTATTTCAGGTAATTTTGAAATAATTTCATTAAAAATATCCATGGAGAAGTAGAAACATGGAGGAAGGATTGTAAGGAGATGATTTTTTTACTAATTTTCATTTGCCTCATATTTTCCTCTTCCTTTTTCTCACGGTTCCACATTACAGAGAATTCCACATTCTCAGCTGTTATTTTCACAGTTGTATTGATGGTAATTAATAGGACTCTGGCTAGGTTATGTGTTTCATCATTTCACTATTTAAGGTTGAGAGATCAGTAAGGAATTTCTCTTAATTGAAAGATAGCTCAATTAAAAAATATCCAATTATAACTTATTTGTGAGGTTCTTTTTAAAAAATCCTCACACTCACCGATTTTGGAAAAAGATAGGTAATCATACTGTTTGTCATTTGTCATTGCTTAGTTTCCTAGATAAGCAAAAAAGAGAAAAGTCTACCACTCCGAGAAAAAAACATCTTTGTGAATAGTTTCCATCTTTTTTCCAAATACATTATAAGACTTCAGGTTAGACTATTTTTTTTCCTTGCTATTAGATGCAGATGAGACTAGTCGTAAAATAATCATATTTTGTGGTCTCAAAATTGGGAATAAACTGTAGGCGTTGTTTTGTTGTCTGTTTATTCAGCCAACAATATATCATGGACATCTTTGAAAGTCATTACATATTCTTCCAAGACACCATTATTAATGGCCTCAATAGTAGCCTATTGCATGACTGTGTCATAATTCATTTAACCAATACAGTTGGCACATTCTTGATGCAATAATATTGGGGATATTGTAAATGGAGTCATTTGGGATAATTTATTCCTATCTGCATTTTCTCTGTGTTTCTCAACATGATTTATTTGCAGCCCTGAGAAATGGAACACATTATGTTTTGCTCTGAATGCATTAAGCATAACCTTATACTAAAGCCTGAAATAATGTGTGTGTGTGTGTGTGTGTGTGTGTGTGTGTGTGTGTGTGTGTGTTCCAATATGTACACATGCATGGTGTGGGGTAGAGTAGAGGGTGGGAGTAATGTGTGACCATAATCAGAGCAGATAAAGACAACAGCAAAAATACATATCTGTTAATCCTTTTGAAAATTCTAATTGTGTTACAGTTTCAGAGAGTAAAATATCAAAACTGTGTGGTTGTGGCTTTTTGTCATGAAGACGTTTTAGAAAGCAAAGAGGAAAAAAATAAAGGAACTCTGAGTTAGAGAGTAACTTCTTATAAAGTTTTTATTATATGGAAAAAGGAAATTATATTCAGCCCCCAAATCATTTTGCTCTCAACTAAAAAAAATGGGAATTGTGCCTGCTTTCTTCTATTTTAAATGCATAGATATAGCACTTGCTTACCTTCTGGAGGCTGTTAACAACCAGAAGCATAATCTCTATATAAACACAATGAACGCTATAGATTCCACAGTTCTTTTCTTTGGCATTTTCATCACATTTTCTCTTTGGCATTGAAACATTATCACAAATGAAAGGAAAAAAAAGTGCAGGTTTTTCCTTTTCTTTTTCTTCTTTTTAGATCAGCTTCAGAAAACTTGGAGAGAAAAAGTTAGTTTGTTCTCAGGTACAATGGCATCTGAGAGTTCACAACTTTGCGCTCTAATCACCCTTTTCTTCCTCGGAATGTTCACGGCTAACATTCCCAGCGAAGAGCCTCTAGTGGCTCATCATTCTCTAAGCCCCGAGCAACAATCAGTGTGTACTCATGTGGCAAAGCCCTGGCCTTTCCTATCAATTCTCTTGACAAGAATGTTGTCAAGTCTCGTTTGTTCTTTTCTGAGCTGATGAACTTATTTCAGGAGGCTGGTAGTTATATTTCACATCTGTCTCTGATGAGACTGTGAGCCTTGAGGCTCTGTATCTTCTTGGGTTTTCAGAAGAGACTTTGCAGAGATTATGTGAGATATGCTTTGATGACCGCAGGCACAGGGTACCCATTCTCCATTGTCTACGTAGTGCAGAAAGACCCTTTTGTGTGTGGTGAAGGGGGCCTTAGTGTGCATGACACCCTCTTTCCTATTTTCCTTTACTGCCTTTTTTTTTTTTTTTTAAGCACGTCAATGGGTAGATAGCTATGCTACCACGGGGTAGATGGCTGTCATTTTGCTTGATGAATAATATGTCACAGGCTCTCCAACTTGTTGTAGACTAAAAATCTTGAAGAGTCCTAAAACACTGCTGAAATTGCAGACTCCAGTGGTGGTGATTCAACTAATTCAGACAATATGCATTTATGCAGTGATGCAGATATATTAGAAACCATTTTAGGTAAGTATGATCCTAAATTCAGTGGTCTCCACCTTTCTGCAGCTTGGTAAAATGAAAAAGGCAAAGTACCAGATCATCTCAGTGTAATGTGGTGAGCTCTGTGATGGAAGAATACATGGTGGAGGGGTCCTCAATCCAACTTGGAGATTAAAGAAAGACATCCCAAAGCATAGGATTCACCTCACTTCCTTTTTAAAAATTTTTAAAAATTTTCAATTTGGGTGTCAGAATCTACTTTCTCATTTTGGTGTGGCTGTATTGAATTTAAAATTTCATATATGAATACAGCATATGTGACCCAAAGAAACTTGTAATTGGGCAACAAAATGACTGGTTGAGAGGCACTTTGTGTTGTTGAGAGCATATGCTTTTGTTTCAGGAATCCCCACTTCTCTATCTTATTAGCTCGGTGACCTTGGCACCTCATGTACCCTCTCTCATTCCCATTTTCCTCATGTATTAACTAGGAACCTAGGAACAAGATCACCTCTGCACAGGGTTGTGGGGTATGGATGAATCTCTTACCAGAGTGTTTCATATTTGGGGGAATTCCGAACACATTTTTATTTTCTACTTGTGAAGGAGAAAGTTACCCTTTGAATTTCAGGTGAGTGATGTCTATCCAGCTCATGTTATGTACTCAAGTAGTATGTTTCTTCATCTCTTGCTGTTTTCATCATTATTTCTGTAACACACCCAGGTTCCATTCTATTTTCCCATTTCATATCTAAGAAGTATAATGTTGACTCTACTGTTAAAGCTAGCACAGGAGTAATGATTATATCAGGAAACACATTAGGCAACTGGGAGCAATAGTATAACCAGTGATGATACGACATACTTGGGTCAGATTCATTGTATGCAGTATCTACAAGATGTTCTCAGATAAAGGAACTATGTCTCCAATCATCAATTTTGCAGAAGGTTTCCATTTATGAGGAATTACTAATACAATGGCAGATGAGCATAAAGTTCCAAAGAGTCACGATGTTGCATAGGAATGGTGGTCTCAGTCAGACCCACATAGCTGGAATCCTGTCTTTGCTGCACATTCTCAGTGTCTTTGGATAAATTTACATGTTCTTGCTTAGTAATATGTATCACTGAAAGTTATATTTAAGATTAAAGTAACGTGAAAAATAATGGGCTGATTTGCTGTTTCTTGACTTGTTCTTCATCTTTATGGTGTCTAATGAGGACTGTATTACTAGGTAGCAAAGTGGCCTTTGTCTGGTCCCTGACAGCCCTGCCACTCAGATTTTCCGTCTAGGTATTTTCCAGTTTGGATTTTATGTGTGGATTCCTGATTTTATGTGCTGGCTTAAAGCATTTGTAATACCATTGATTACATGTTAATTAATCCCATTTTGAATCCAATGTGTGTATTTACACAAATCAAACACTTACCAGGGCATCCTTGATTCACATAAAAAACAAACAAAAACATAGTGCCAATCCTTCTCTTTATTCCAATTTAAGGCCATTCCCTGCCCTAGGTTTTTGATCTTGCTACTTACAATTCTGAAGCAATAGTGGCTAAAGATCACAGTTCACTTTTAAATGCCTTTTTAATGTGTTGATAAGACATATTCATTGACTTGCACTGTCCTCTCTGAGTACTTTAACAATTCATTACTGAGATAATTATTCGGTATTTATTCTAGCCTACCTGTATCGCCTCATTTTCTCCTCACCTTGAATAGGAGCTGGGAGATGAAAAGAGGTTTGTGTGTGATTATCTTCAGCATTTATTTCAAACTCCATTAATGTTGTTAAAATGTTGTCTGGCTAATAAACAAACTTTAAAAAATCTAATAAATGTTCCTTCTCTTTAAAGGGAAAATAAATGGAAAGGAAGATGGAAAGGGACAGAGTATGAGAGAAAAAGAAAAGAGAATCTTTCTTTTTGACATCTGGGAACTCTGGGAATTGGATATAAAGCAGAGTCATGACCCATTTGATTTCTTAATCTGCCATTAAAATAAAATCATATTCTTTAAATCTGTTTCATTCTGTTATGCCTTCCCCTGTTTTCCTAATAAGCATACCTAGAGCTCTAGAAAGTTTTTTTAAGCTTAATGTATTTACTTGGAGAGAGACAGAGACAGCATGAGCAGGGGAGGGGTAGAGACAGAGAGAGAGAGAGAGAGAGACAGAGCGAGAGAGAGAGAGAGAGAGAGAGAGAATCCCAAGCAGGTACCACGCTGCCAGTGCAGAGCCAGATACAGGGCTCTAACCCATGAAACTGGGAGATCATGACCTGGGCTGAAACCAAGAATCAGATGCCCAACCAACTGAGCCAGCGAGGAGTCCCAATAAACATAACTAGAGCTTTAAAAATAAACATGTGAAAAACATGTGACTTGAAATTCTAAGACAGTATCTCAAGTACATGTAGTCTCCCAGGATAGATCCCAGGATAATTTTGTATCATCAGTGCATTTTTCCTTTCCAGTGTGTCTCACTCCAAATATTGGATATTGAAGCAGTTATTATTTTGTTTGAATATAAACAACTCCCTGTGAGCTTAGCATCCACAGGCTGTCAGATGGAAGTAAGTTAGAGACCTTGGTATTGCCTATAACTTCAAGTCTTTATTCTATTGGTTAAAAAAAGGCATTTATTTTTTAAATAAATAAATAATAATCATAATTCTACAAACTTTAGAATCCTGTTGATCTGTGTTTAAATTCTGGCTCTGGCATTTCTTTGCGTTGGTTTGAGTATGTCTCAAATTCTATAAGCCTCAATTTTCTCGTCTACAAAAAATGACAAAAGATGATTCCTCAGTGGGTTACTTTAAGGATTAAAAATAACTTACATAAATTCTCTAGCATTTTGCTAGCACTAGCCAGCACACTAGCACTTTGCCATGGCATTCTACACTTGAGTAGTAGTAGTTAGCAATAATTAACTAGTAATCACTACTGCTATTAAGTAATTGGAACTCATTGAATTTTAAAAAAATACCATAGGGG
The DNA here is from genome assembly GCA_028646485.1 of Cryptoprocta ferox. Taxonomy (NCBI): domain Eukaryota; kingdom Metazoa; phylum Chordata; class Mammalia; order Carnivora; family Eupleridae; genus Cryptoprocta; species Cryptoprocta ferox. The sequence goes on from CM053568.1 coordinate 44,462,981, forward strand.
TGCCCAATGGCTCAGTCAGAAGAGCACCCAACTTTTGGTCTTGGGGTCATGAATTTGAGCCCCACATGGGTGTAAAGATTATTTAAATAAATCAAACTTAAAAAATAAAAAAAAATGCCCTACAAACGCAAAGAACTGACCAGTATTAGTAATAAAATCTCTATGTATGGAATCAAATGAAGCCTGGAGGAGCCTTAAGGAGGTTTAATTTTAAGAAGCTTACCCAAATAGACCTGTAAAGAAATGTGCATTTCTTAATCCTAATTGTCCTAGTCTCTTGACAAATCCTCACCTTTCAATGCACCAAACTTAATTACATTAGTGGCCTTTAAAAGTATATAATTTCTTACCACTGCCAACTAATAAAGTGAGTGCCTTTCCTTACCATACCACATATCCAGTAACATTGGCAATGACTACTGATATTACTCATTCCAAGATCTGGAAAAGGCTCTTGGAGTGAGGGGGTATTTTAATCTAGTCTTCATGGAGGAAGTTAATGAAAAAAATTAAGTGTATATTCTGTTTATCTCTGATGATTTCAGGTATTATTAAGAACTTGTTTTCAGTTATTCTTGGAGGAGTAAAGACAAAACAAAATAAGTGGTACCAGATCTAAAAACTTGGAAAATAGAATCAGGCTATACCTTTAGGGTAGTTAACAGCAATTTTGTCCTGTGCTTGAGATAGTCTAGCTTCCTTCCTCCCTGCCATCTGTCTATCAGGAAATGTTAGTGTCTACACGTCACACTTTCTTTGAAGATCTGGAGATATTGTCGTGATGAATATGGAAGAGTACTTGTCCTAAAGAACATCATTTTCTTTTTTGGGGAAACAAATGATAAGAAATCTATACTATGTTGGCTGTTAGGTTTAGCAGTAAACACCATGTGTTAAGGAAGTGTACAGGTGAAAGACCTAGTTCATGTGTGAGGTATATCCATGCATTTTGCCATCTGATTTTACAGTTCTTCCTTCTAAAATTATTTTTTAAATGTTTATTTATTTATTTTTGAGACAGAGAGAGCACAAGTGGAGAAGGGACAGAGAGAGAGAAGGAGACACAGAATCCCAAGCAGGCTCCAGGCTCTGAGCTGATGCGGGGCTCAAACTCACGAAACATGAGATCATGACCTGAGCTGATGTCGGCCTCCTAACTGACTGAGCTACCCAGGGGCCCCTACAGTTCCTCCTTCTAAAGGGACATTGACTCTTGAATTTGGGTTTGGCTTTGTGATTTGTTTTTGATAACAGAATGAACTACAAGTGCCAGTATGTCAGTTTCAAGTCTTAGACTTAAGGAGCCCAGCATGTTTCTCCTCGTTCCTGTCTACCTCTGCCATTTTGTTAGTAAAACATGTCTTGAAGGTTCACCTAATAGTTCCAGGAGGAGGATGAGAGATGCATAAGCAAATTAGCTGAAACCAGCAGAGTTACTGAGCTTAGCCCAGCCCAGATCAGCAAACACCTATTTGAACCAGAGATGCATGAGCTAAATAGATGTGTATTGATATATGTTATGAAGGTTTTATCGTTGGTTGTTATAAGTAACATGATCATATCAGTAGTTAACTGATAGTTAACTGATATAATCAGTGTGAGTTGAGATGATATACAGGTCAGAAAGATACTATAGGAAAGAAGACACATCTGGAGGAGGAGTGTGAAAAATGTTTACATTCACATCCCAAGGGAGTTTGATGGGCCAACATCCCAGTGGAGTTTGACCAAATCATGTATGTAAACAATTTAAACTGAGTTCCAAAAACATTACCCCAAGACAGGGTTCCTTTACAGGTTATTTTGATTTTATGATGACCTTAACCAATGTATGTAAAGTAAAACAGTAATTAGAAAGGAAAAACACATGATCTAAGTAGCCCTGTCTTCAGGTAAGGTCTAGGAGGACCTTAGGGGAGGATTCTGTATTATGCAAAGGAAGAACTCACAGAAAAATGGTTGTGGTTGTCTATAGTACTGATTTCCCCAGGCCTACGGGCTTGCAGTTTTTCTGTAGACTTTATAGTGTATCCCACTGACAGAGTAAGCATCTAGGTATTGCTGTGTCTATATTGCCTCATCTCTCTACGTAGTGCCCACGGATTCATGGGAAGAAGCCCCAGAACTGAGCAACAGTATAATTTATTCTCCTGGTATAAGGATTTTTGTAACTGGCTTGGGCTGCAAAATACTGTGACAGTTTTCTCTTTGCTTGGCTCTTTCTTCCTCCAAGGAGACTATGGCACAACAAAAAATGTTAGGAAAGGTAGAAAGGGCTGTCAGATCCCTGTACCTTTAATTATCATTCCCTTTTCTAATTGTTCAAGATAAATTTCACATGTCAACTTTACTTGAGACTTTCATAATCCTTTTGCATTCAAAAATAATCTTGCTTTTCTAAAAACTCCCCTTGCATTTTACTCATGTTCCTTTATAACATTTCTCACTTGCTATATTGTGTCACGCTTTTCCTCCATTTATAGACTGTTGACTCCCAGAGAGTAGAGACCATGCCTTATCTACTGGGTATCCTCCAGTACAGTGTATCATCCAGTGTTTGTGTGTGTGCAATTACTATTGATGTTTAATATAGTTTATCTGCTCCTCTGTCAAACTTTCAGTGGTCCCATATGCCATGAAACCAGAACTTTATTTTATTTCCTGTTTAAGTTGGAAGCATTGTTTCCCACCATTTGTGGAACACTTTTTTTAGGGGGGGATGGGAGAGAGTGGAGTTAACAACATCAAAGTGTAATTTCAGTTCTGATTCAATTTGGGCTTTCTCCCTGCTTATAGACTCAGTTCAAATTCATTCTGTATACTGTTTCTTCAAAAAATTTGGACTTGATTTAACACATTCTAAAGTCAGAGAGGCAAAAACTGCAATTTCTCATCCTAGAGGAAAACACAAACCAGTGAAGACTTGATAATTTGCCCCGCGCAAAAAAGATGCCTGTTATGGAAACCAAAACAAAGTGTGAAAAATCTAACATTTAATTTCTTAAAGGAAGGCTATACTTGCGATTGCTGGCAAAATTATCTAGACATGAGGAGTTGTGACATGTTGCATCAAAATGTATATTAACGCCCTTTTATATCCATACACAAAAGCATTTAAATGAAGTCATTCATTCAAAAGGAAGATTCCTGGCAAAAGTCATATATTTCTATTATTTTTGCACTAAAAATTAGGAAGACTTTGGCTTACTTTAAACATTTTATCAATGCATCTTAATGCTTCTAGCAACATAATTCTACTGTAAAATCCAAGTCAATGGTTCTTAAAATTTCGAGAACATAAGTTTTAAGTGGAATGGTTATTAAAAATGCAAGTTTCCAGAACACACTTGAGATATGCTGCATCTGCTCAGGAAATGACACATTTTTACAAGCACTGCAGGTGATTCTGCTGTAGGTTGCCCATGGACCCCACTTTGAGACAGACTAAATTTCCTATAATACATGTGAGTAAATTTAAGACCACTTGACCTACTAAAAGGAAATCCTCACTGATTAAGTGTCTGTTTGCTCTCCAGTTACAGTAGTGGCAGCTATATAAAGTGATCTCCTAAAAATGAAATAAAGTGTCACCTTCCAGAAACCTATATACCTTCCGTTAGAGGTATATCCAAAGGGGCAAGTAGATTCTATCATCCATCTTTCCACCAACCATTGATTGTAGCTTTGTTACATCTTAGTTTATTTTGAATAAACTCTTATTAAAAAAATGTTCTTAGCCAAATTTGTTTGAAAAAGATGTAGCATGATAGTATGGTCACCAATTTTTATTCAAAATCACAAATTATATGTGTATTAAAAATAACTATTCTGTATCTTAGTTTCATCCATTTCCAATTTTTATACCTTTTCTTCATCTATGGCTTCTTTTTAAAAAAATTAAGCCTGGTAGAACATATGGGAATTTAATGTCCTGCTTTTAGTCATATGTACAGATGAATAAAAATATGCTTTTATTCATATATATATATATATTACTAAAAAGTATGATTCGAAACTGATGGTGCTATCAGTTCTTATTTCTTGATGTTACCATTAAGTTCCATGCCATAATTTGTGTGTGCGTGGTAAACTGGCTTAAGTCTAAAACTCAGAACATGAGATCCTGGATTAAAACGTTTCTCCTAAAACCTAAATTGAAGACTATCTAAAATGTGCAACAAAGCTGAAAGAAATATTTATTAAGTAAAATATAGTAAAAAGTAAGCGACATGTGTTATGGTGAACAGAAATCACTTCAGGTCACATGCCTCACTGTGTTGGGAAGTTAAAAAAAAAAAAGGGAGCCTGTTTGAGACCATACCATATACCATGTTTGGCACTTAGCCCATCTCATTTCATCTTCACAGCCATAGCAGAATACATATGACATAATCTCATTTTGGTAATGAAAGTCATACATATACCTTTATGCATATCTCATTTATGTATCTCCCATATATGATTTGATATATGTTTTGGCAGTTATGGTACAGAGACACCAGAAGTTGAGCCATTCTACTTTGGTTTGAGTCTTGGTTTCACTAGTATTAGCCTTACACCTAGGGATGGGTTACTTAATCTCTTCAGTCTCAGTTTCTTCACTGGCTGGCGTCATGGAGATATGAATGTTCTATATTTCACAGGGTCATTATGAGAGTCAATGAAGTAGTCTGAGTAAAGCACATACCCAGGTGTTCTAAACAAAGCAAATGCTTTATAAATGTCATCACCTTTATTTTGCAATTTTAAAGACCCTACTTTGGGATAATTCACATAATTATTAATAGCAATTTGCCCTGGGGAAGAGGAGTGTAGTGAGTAGAAGAGCATGGGGAAATTTGAGGAACACTTGTACTTATTAGTCTTCAGTGTCTCTGTTTAGTAAAATGAGTATGTTTTGCATTTGCAATTTAAACAATGTTTTTTTAAATCAAAATAAAACATTTTCAAACTCAAGACCATCATGATTATAAATGATCTAAAAATCTAATAAATAAAAGGATTCCTAAGATTATATTTGTATTAGAATATACCAATGCTTTGCTGTAGGTTTCTAAATTAAAATTAGTGAACTTAATGTTGGATTTACCTTTTGATTTTTATTTTCTTTCTCATATTTGACTATAAGCTCCTTTTGGGTATAGTAATATATATCCTGCATTGCTATACGTAATACCTACTTTGGAAAAGCATGTGGACCAGTACAGGTTCATGGGTTCCAAGGATTTATCTTTCAACATCTCTGTTATTTCATTTCAAATTCACTAAATGATAATAGAGATGGTAAAAATGATGTATTTTAACATATTGACATGGTTCCAGAATTTGCTCCTTATGTTTCCTTTCTTTTCCTTCCTCCTTCAGCAACAGCACCCCTCCCCATTTTTTGATGTAGAGCAATAAGATGGAAATCATGGGAGGAGTGAAATATCAACCTAATTTATACTATAAAGACAATGAGTGCATCATCTATGAATAATTACTGGTACTGTTAATGTATTCAAAGCACTTGGCTAAGTTATACTGTATAGTGAGACCAGAGAGAAACATGGGAATGTTAATAATGAAATACAAAAATATTTCAGTGATATAAGACAGTTAATGTTTAAAAAGTGCATAGTTGTCATATACATGGAAAGAAAAGAAAATGCAGTACAGGCATTCAGAGAAGAGAGATTTTCGTAGAGGTAGGTGAAGACTCGTATTTTGCTGGATGAGTAGAAGATGAATAAATATGCAAGAGCAGGGAAGGTCTTCTATAAAGAGAGAATGGTGAGGACAGATGTTAATACAAGAGAGCACATCAAATGTGCCTGTTCTTTGTTTCCCTTTTACTCTAGTCTCCACTATCTACATTATAGTCAATTGAGGTACTTTTGCAAAATGCATATTCCTAAGTTTTGCCAACCTACTAAATCAGACTGGAGCTTATAATTTTTAATTTGCTCCTCTAGTAATGTTACAAACACTTAAGTTGGAGAATCATCAATCCCCTAATGATATGTTATGAATAGTAAAGCTTGACAACCTTTAGGTTAAATAGTTCTGAGATATGTATACATTGTTCAGTAAAACAAACAAACAAAACCCTCTCATGGTTGCTATTTCTCAGTGAGGAATATGACTTTATTTTAAATTTATTCATGCTCTCTCTTCCCCAGTGTCTCTCAGTATTGTCATGTTTCTTTGGAGGAGAGTCCTCTAGCTTCTGCTCAGAGGCCAAATGCCAACAGGCTAGCGGTGTGCATGTATACAGGGTGGTGTTGTGGTCGGGGATCTTCCAGCTGTGGACAACATCATTACTACTTGTACTGATTTCAGCTCCCCAGCTCATGGCGGCTCTACAAATCTGCTGGCTGCAAGGTTGGCACCTGTCCAGGGCACTGATGGAAATGGTGATTTTTCACCTTCGAAAAAGTCTTCTTGTGCACATTCTGAGCTTTTTCTCCTTCTATTATGACATATATTAAAAATGACCCCACATGCAATCCATCCTCTAGAAGTTTGCCAAATCCTTTATCTGCTCACAGTGCTCACTTTCCTTGCTGTTACCATCATATATCCATGTGTATACATCTCAAATCTAATTTCAGTGAGATTTTGGCTGAGAGGATATGCAGATGATGCACTTACTTAATCTTGGACCTGAGAATCAGATGTTCTTTGGAAGAATTTAAACTTTGACGATGATGGAGGTCGTATGGACTCCCATTACTGATTAAATTCACATGGCTTTGATTACCAGCTAGGCTGAACATTTTTTATATCCCATGTATGTATTTGGGAGAGACAGATTAACTTCATGGCTGACTCAGGCAAAGCAGCTGTTCACAGCAACACAAAAATATGTGTTGCCAAGCTCAGGTTTTACAGTCTTTCTTTAAGGATTTCTATTCAGACAAAAATCTTCCTGTCTAACTGACACTTGTACAAAAACAGAGTTTCTTTTCCAAGTTAATGTTTCCCTCCTCCCTTCCTAAAATTTTGTAGCTAGTATTAATATTCTTTGCAAATCTTTCCTTTAGAGAGGACATAAAGGCCAACCTAATCCTGGTAGGTTGTCATAAAGTCTGAAGTGGTTGAGAAATCAATAGATTTTCAGTGAATAGCCCTAAAGCTGTATCACTTTCCTATGTATTAAACTTGTTCTTGCCATGAAGATATTGAAAGCAAATGTTCTGGAAGAAAGTAAATGGCACCTACATCCTTCCAAGGTGCAAGGACAAAAGGCTTGATATCATCCTTAAATCCTCTTTCCCCAACACCTCCCACCAAATCCATCAGCAAGGTCTATGATACAAATATATCCACAAACCCACCCTTATCACCTTTCCATCGATTGTAACTTCTTTTCAGCTCCCACCATCTTTTATCTACAATAGCCTAAGTAGAGTAACCTCTCCTAACTAGCCTTATTACTTCCACACAATTCTTCAAAGAGCAGCCAGAGTAAAGCTTTTAAAATATAAGGGAAATGATGTCACCCCTCTTTTAACTTTCTGCCGTACACCCCATTCCATCCAGAATACAATGGCCTACAAGATTCCTTGTCTTCTCCTGCCACATCTCCCTCCCTCCCTCTCTCCTTCATTCTTCTTCAGTCCCGCTTAGCACCTTTGCATTGGCTGTTTCTTCTACCTCCCTCCCCACCTTCAAGTCCATGCCAAGGAGTAACCTTGTCAAGGTGGTTGGACCTGACTACTCTAAAATAAAACTCCCCAAGACTTTCCCTGAGCCTGTCCAATTCCCTAATTCTTTTCTATTTCCCATGTCTGCCTTAGCACTTTTTCATTTTCAAACAAAGACAGGAATTTTATATTATTTTGTTCACAATGTATCCCCATTGCCTGGAGGAGAGTCTGGCAGAAAAGTATTCCATGAATACTTGTATAAATCTGGAACCAGATCACTTGATGTATATCCCACAATAACCCCAAATACCTTTGTTAGATAGACGCATATTAGAAATTTTTATTTCATGCAAATAAAACAGATATACTGTTATTTTATGGACCTCAGCAGAACTCTGCTTCTGCCCAGCAAATCAAAGTGTTTATCTGACCAATGTTAATTTATAATATTGACGGGCCTTTCAATTGAAAAAGGCTAAGAAATAGGATTTTTGGTACTTTTTACCCACAAATTTTGATTAAATGCATATTTTGAATTAGCTTTTCTTTCCCAAATGCAAAATGTATTTTGTAAAGTCTTGGACAAGTGGCTTCTATTAACCTGTATATAATATTATTATATATTATAGTAATACAGGGAAAGCAGGATTGTTAATTCTTTAAAAAAAAGTTTACTTCTTTATTTTGAGAGACGGAGAGAGCATGGGGGGGGGGGTGCGGACAGAGAGAGTAGGGGAGAGAAAGAGGATTTTAAGTAGGCTCCATGCTGTCAGTGCAGAGCCCCAGGTGGGGCTCCATCTCACGAACCATGAGATCATGACCTGAGCCCAAACCAACTGATCCACCCAGGCACCCCAAGATTGTTACTTTTGACTAAAAAAAAGAGAAATAATTTGTTTCCATCCTTCTCATATAATTTGGTTGAAACAAAAAGGCAAGTGTGAAAAAATATAAAGAAGTGAGGGTATATGTTTAATGTTTGGATAGACAGTGGTTCAAGCTAGAATTATATTCGGTAATTGCAGACCGTCAGTTTGTATTGAAGAAGACTAAATGGCAGGTAAGTACTTGGATTTCAAGATTCAGTTTGTAGTTTTGTTGAAATACCTCTCTGTGTATTTCAACACACACAATTTCTGCAAATTGTCTTTTCTACCAGTCCATCAAAGGCTTTTTCAATTAATAAACAAAATCGACCTCCTAAAATAACATACCATCTCTTCCACAGAACGTGTAAATGACCATGATGACACTTTCAAAGTTGATAAGGTCACATGTCAGAATAGATTATTTCCTTCTGTCAGTTTTCAGCTCTTTTTCTTTCTCTTTGTTTATATTGCCAGAATAACCCTACCTGACCATATCATGCAGTTATCTAAAAATCGACTAAATATAATTTTTTAAGCAATGTCTCCTCATTTGAAGAAAGATTAATACAAGATAAACTAGAATAAATGATACGTACGTTTGAAGATAATCTTCGCTAAAATGTAAGGTTTATCAGACTCAAGTGAAAACTTCTCTTTTAGGTACTAACTTTCAGAAAGAGCATTTAGAGCACACAGCTGTTAGAACATGATTATACTCTACCAAAAATATTCTTGTGACATGCAGCCTCAGGACGTCACAATAAGTGTGACTGGGCTCAGAAAACACATCTTTGTTCAGTGTGAAAAGGTCTTTCATGACCACAATACAGTCTGGGTGTCATGATCATGAGATGCCATGGAGGTTAGCTTTTTAGTCCATGATTCCATTGAAAACTTCCATTTTCAGTTTAAAAACCTTGCCAGAGGAATATGAATATGGCTGAATTGAGGGATTGGTTCTGCCATTCATACATTGTGGGTTTGCATTCAGATCTTAAAAAAAGAAGGGGAAAAAAGGAAGCGGATGGTTGAGCATGATTCCCTTTGATAGAGCTGGGAGGCAGCTTTATCTGCAGGCAACCATTTAACTCTAGATTAGGGCTTGTGGTGCCTTAGCAAGAGGTGCAAAGAAAGGCTAGTTGATTGTGAAGAGCTTTATTTATATCCCATTTCTGTGCTGATATTATATGCATCATACATTGTATTTTCAATCATATATTGTATTTTGCTTTTCCCCCCAACTTTTTCGTCTTCAGTCTATTGTCTCTTAAGCTTTCTAAAGTTTCATCATCTACACAATCAGCTTCTCCAATTTATTTTCGTACTGTCTGTCTTCTAGTCTTAATTCTCCATGTTCCTTCTCCAGATCTCTGTTCAACCTTCATTTTCTATTATCACTTACAGTAACTTGGGGCTGTCTTTGGTGTCTCCCTGTCTTATTTGCCACCTGCAGGTATTTGCTGAGTCCAGTACAATGTATGTCTGCAATGCCTCTCACCTCCAGTTTATTGTGACTTTGCTTTTGGCTTTTCTCATTTATAGTTTTACTGCCATTTGCTGGGAATGATGCAATAGCTTCCCAGATGGTCTTTCTGTCTCTTATTTTCTTTGTCCCAAACAGACAAAAATCAATAAGAAAAACCACTTTTATTTGATTACTGACTACCTATTAAACTGGATACACAACCTTCAGGCTCATTCATTCCCTTTTACAAGAGACAAGCAACTTATCTTCCAGTTTTTCAACTCCTTTTCTCTCTAATTGAACTTCTCCCTGTTCTGCCAAAATCAGTACATTGTACTTCCATATCATGGTATTTTGTCTTCCTTTTTTTTTTCTCAGTCATAACTCTACTCTTCCTTCCAAGGCCTGGGTCAAGTAATACATTTTCATGATCTTCCATAATTATGGATTCTTTCTTCTTTAATCTTTCACAATATTGGCGGTGCCTCTCTGAGAGCATATGTGAGGGTTTGCTTTGTTTTATAATTCCTTCACTTCATGCCCAAACCCCCTACTAGAGCAAATACATTGAAGTTGGACATTGTATATTGCCAACTGTTGTTTTTACCGTCTTTAGGTCTGTGTCTTGCACTGAGAGATGGATACATTTTTATTTGAATTAAACTGCTCTGATTCAGTCCTATGTTCATGACATTGAGTCCATATCACCTAAGGCTTCTGATTTCAGAAAAACTTCTGATGGTTGCCTTCAAACCCTGGAATGTTAAAAGACCAACATGGTGGGATAGTTTTGGTCTCCTTCCAGATTACTGAATTTTGTTCAAAATTTATGCAGTCCTAAAGATGGCTCACAGTGACAGAATTGGTAAACTGATGTAACAACTCAGGTGTTCCTTTTGCTTGGTCTTACTGGTAGGTCAGCTTTAAGCCATAATAGGACACTAAGTTCCACTATACATGAGATCCCTCCTCCTAGGCAGGAATGTTCTAGATCCTGGTAGATAAGGAGAGTAAGTACAAGAGTTTAGTGACATTTGTTGGCACATAAGACTATTATGGATTTTAGTAGTTAGTGTCAATGCATTCAAAGTTTGTATATTCTTCTGAGGTTCAATTTTTGTGGTTGCTTTTCTTCAGGATAATTTGTGAAGCACTACCTTTCTCATTAAAAAAAATTCTCTTGATATAACTATATATTCACTGACATTTGACCTATTAATTAGTACCATAGTACCATGATCTACCATCAACATAGGTAGATCATATGTATCTACATGCCAATAAAAGTAAGAAAAATGGCACAAAATTGAAGGAAGTTATGGCATAGGCATTGCAATAAGAATGAAATGTTACAATTTGGACTAGCAATGAGTGAATGAAAAACTAAGAACTGTCTCACTTAAAAAAGAAAAAGGAAAACAAAGGACAATTTATTTTTCTCACATTTGACTAATTAGTTGTCAATCTTATGCCTTATTATATTTAAATCCGATGTCAGACCTGTGTATAACAAGACGTTTGATTGACAAGGCAGATTTTTACACATGGATATGATGTTCTACTCATGTTTAACTAGGTATTTGATTGACATATGCGAAAGATCAGTATATCTTTATATTTCCATCTAGAAGTTGATATTATCCAAAAGCAAAGTGTAAGATGGCCAGCAAGCATTTGATTATGCATTAATCTTATTTCTTTTTTTGGTTAATATATAATGGTCATGAAATTAATTTTACTGTAGGATTTATTTAGAGCATCTTCATACAGTATCATATATGAGAACTATACTTAACCATTGAAGTATATGGTTAAGTATATACTTGATCCCAGTCTTCTTCTTCGATATACTATAGAATCTTGTGAAATACAACTTGCTACTGTGTGGATTTAAACATAGTAAAAATGAAGTTCTGATCTCAAGCATAGCAGTCAATAAAATGTGAGAACAATGTCAGACTGAGACATTCCAATAATAGTATTATTCAAGGTTACTAAAATTCTTTATGGTTATAATTATTTTAAATTGTATTTCAAATGCTAAACACTAAATAAATCATATTAAATTATACTTGTTTTGAATAATAATCTGAGTGCATTTTTATTTTATTTAAACTTGGGCATTTTTAAATTATTTTCTCAAGCAGCAAGGGATGTTCTAAAGCATGCCAATAAGTATTACATCAAACAGTGTGCCCTGGCTAATAAATGTTGACTTAAACAAAATTGAACATGTTTCTTTAGTGCTGGACTCTTCCGAGTCTTTGAAATGCTAATATGAGCTGTGAATATCAAAGTGTGGAAAATAATATGTTCCCCAAACTTCTTTGAACCAAACTCTTTTCCTGGGCAGCATCAAGTGAAGGCAGAAGAGATTTGTTCAACCAACATCCTTCAGGAAGTACTGCTCTGAGCACTTTTTCCTTTGTTATGGTAAGTATATTAGGATTGGATAATTCTATAAATATTACTCGAAAAGTAGTGTAGTTTGGAAAGATGTATTAAAAGCCTTAAACATGGTACATTTATTTAAAACCAGGATTTCACTTTTACTAAAAAGTGGGACTGATGGAGGATGCTTGTTTATGATAGTAAAAATATTGGCCATAACTAGATTTCAAAAAATAAGGAGCAGTTCATTCAATAGATTAGGCTTATTCATAATATATAGCCTGAAATATTATGCAGCAATTAAATCAATATGATAGTTCTATTTATTGATGTGAAAAGATGGGTCCAAAATATTGACATAGGCAGGTTGCAAAATAGTGTCTTCAACATGCTGTTTTTATATATTTAAATATGCATAGAAAAAAATGCGAATGATATATCAAATTGATCGTGTTAGTTTCTCTGGGTGGTTGGTTTAACTGTGACTTTAAATTTCTCTTTTAAGTTTGTATTTTATATATATATATATTTTTTTAATTTATAGTTTATTATCAAGTTGGTTTCCATATAACACCCAGTGCTCTTCCCCACAAGTGTCCTCCACCATGACCATCAACCCCCTTCCCCCTCCCACTTCAGCCCTCAGTTTGTTTTTAGTATTCAAGAGTCTCTCGTACTTTGTCTCCCTCCCTCTCCCTAACTCTTTTTCCTCCTTCCCCTCCCCATGGTCCTCTGTTAGGTTTCTCCTGTTAGACCTATGAGTGAAAACATATGGTATCTGTCCTTCTCCGCCTGACTTATTTCGCTTAGCATGACACCCTCAAGTTCCATCC
>CM053568.1:44476269-44497406 GCA_028646485.1 Cryptoprocta ferox
GTGATTTGGCTATTGTTGAAAGTGCCGCTACAAACATTGGGGTACATGTGCCCCTATGCATCAGCATTTCTGTATCCCTTGGGTAAATCCCCAGCAGTGCTATTGCTGGGTCATAGGGGAGTTCTATTGATAGTTTTTTGAGGAACCTCCACACTGTTTCCCAGAGCGGCTGTACCAGTTTCCATTCCCACCAACAGTGTAGGAGGGTGCCCGTTTCTCCACATCCTCACCAGCATCTATAGTCTCTTGAGTTGTTCATTTTAGCCACTCTGACTGGTGTGAGGTGGTATCTCAGTGTGGTTTTGATTTGAATTCCCTGATGATGAGTGACGCTGAGCATAGTTTCATGTGTTTGTTGGCCATCTTGATGTCTTCTTTGGAGAAGTGTCTCTTCATGTCTTCTGCCCATTTCTTCTCTGGGTTATTCATTTTTCGGATGTGGAGTTTGGTGAGTTCCTTGTAGATTTTGGATACTAGCCCTTTATCTGATATGTCATTTGCAAATATCTTTTCCCATTCTGTCGGTTGCCTATTAGTTTTTTCGATTGTTTCCTTTGCAGTGCAGAAGCTTTTTATCTTGATGAGGTCCCAGTAGTTTATTTTGGTTCTTGATTCCCTTGCCTTTGGGGATGTGTTGCTCATAAATATAATATAAATATATATTTATAATATAATATAATATATATAATATGAAATAACTTACATGGCAATAAATAAAGATGAAATATAAGTTTAAAAAAATAACATTATCTCAAACTTGAAGCTTCCTGAGGACAGGGAACTTCCAATCCTTGTCAGCCTCACTGGGGCCTGGCTGATGGTTAGAGAGTGATCAAAACCCCTCATGTTGAACGAAGCTGAACAGAACTTTCTTGGATCGTAGATCTCCTGATATAAAATAAATTGAAAAAGGGAAATATTTTCATGGGTTATGAAAGGTATTCAAAAATTTAAAATAGGCTATTGGACACTGATCATGGTTGGCCCACCATGGTTTCCTCACTTCCTCAGTATTTAAGTCTATGGCATTTAGAAAGGAATAAGAAGGAAATGCATGAAGAATAGAGGAAAATTTTATGAGCAAGTAATTTGTGTTGGTCCATTAGAAAATTTTTAAACAGATTTATTAAAGTATAATTGCTATACAAAAAAAACTATAGTACAGTTTTGTACTTTGGACATATGTTTATACCCATGATACCATCACCACAAAGAAGGTAATGAAAATATCCTTCACCTCCAAGAGCTTAGAAATTTTTAATTTACATGAAAGGTTATATTATAAAATTAATTTGCAGCAGTTTGAGTATTTCTATACTTACAATTCCTATTGATACTACATTCTTAAACACTTGTTCATTTGAAATGGAATGGTAATATTAAATATCAATCCAAATGTACAGTCTTTCAAGTCATACACACAGTTTTTTTCAAAGTTTCCTTTTCCTTTTAGATCTTAGTATCAAAGAACTAGAAAAGATTCAGAGACTTCCTGCCCTCAGGTAGGATTTTGTTAAATCACTGCTGACAGAAATGAACCTAACTTTGATTCCCAGATGGTTTTATTCCCTCAAGTGAAATTACTCGTTCTCATGCTCATCACTGATGAATTTCATTCTGGGCATTTCTGATTACCTTCTCTTTATAGCCTCCTATGGTGCAGTTTCAAATTCTGATCCAAACCTCATGGTGTGAAGGTCATTGATGACAGCTTTAAGTATCTTGAGCCCAAGCTTAACCCTGTAACACATTATATCACCAATTCTCTTTTCCCCTTTGACCAAGATTTGCCTTGCTCCAATCATAAACACATTTGAATAACATTAGAAATAGATGATTCTATAAATCAAGAGGAACAAATTATCATTATACCAGCATGTAATACCTTGTCCTATTCCTATTCCTTTGACTATTATAAAAATCCTTGAGGTGTGAAGTACTCCATAACCCCCTCTACCTTTGGGGTAGTCCAGAACCATCAGTAAACACATGGAGGAGTCCGTGTAATCCAATATATGATAATCCTGCCAGTTAATTTTGACCATTGGCCCATGTGCAAAATGAAAGTAAACTCTATGGAACTTCTTAGCTTTACATTTGAATTATTTCAAACTTAGAAAGTTGTGAATGTGACAGCTTCTCTTATAAGGCCTCTTCTCGTGGTGATGGCAGAGGTGCAAGGAAGACAGGCCACTGTGCAAGAACATTTCATCCTCTGCTAGTGTCATGTTTTATAACATCCCATTGACCAAGTCCCATAGCTGTGCCACAGTCAAGGGGTAGAGACATAGTAGGGGAGCAATTGAACAATTTTGAATAAATTAATCTATCACAGTCTATTCTTTTTTTTTTCATAAATATTGGTACCCCCAATGCTTAATACAGTAACCCCATTCAGTACTCCCCCCCACAAACTCTTGGCTAATCATGGCATCAGAGTCACCAGGAATTGATGGTACAGAGGTGGCTCCTGTTGATTTGGGAAAGCATGAACTAAAATAACAGGTGATCTGCCTCACGTATATCCAATGCACGGTGGTGAAATAGGGACAGGAGAGACCCAAGAAATCCTAATTTGGAACTGGGAAAATAGGAAGACAAAGTAACTAACCCATGGCATTTCTGATAGCCTTTTAAACAAAATTGCCAGAACGTAAGAGATATTGCTCGTTTAGTGCCTGGTTTTATTTCTTAGACGTAGCTTCCATGTCTGTTATTGTCCATGGCCTTTACTAGCTCTGACTTCTGAAGCTATTTTCTATTGTCCTCAGTCATTTCTGAAGAAGGTATTGTAGAATATGCCTTTTTTGTAGCTAGACAACTTTCTTGACTACAGAGAGTCATAGACCCAGAGATCTTTTTACATTTCATTCTTAACCATATTTAGTCCATGCTGGCAGTGTTTTATTAATACAGGTTTCTCAAGAATTTTGTCATTTTTTGTTGTTGTTGTTATTGAATTTTAGTGACTCACAGAATTCTGTTTTGGGACAAGTGTCTCCTATGTTCAATTATGTATTTTATTTCCTAGACGTAGCTTCCATGTCTGTTATTGTCCATGGCCTTTACTATTTTAGATATGGGAGGGTTCTGTGAGACCATACCCTAAATCATTCCTGGGGTTCTTTTGTTTAGCTCAGAGAACTAACAAGGCTCCAATCAATTTCTGTCACAAGTCTTAACAAAAAGTCTACTTTGAAGATATGTCTGGAGACCCCTGGGTTTGGTAAGGTTGTGTTATAAAGGCTATACCTTTTATTGGGTTGAAAATAGTTAAAATTTCAACCCTGCAGTTAATGCATTTCAATATCCTCCCTAAAATGGGTTTGCAAAGTAGCCAATTCTTTCTGAAGCCTATCTCATTCTTATCGTACCTTATTAAATGTCCTCGCAGCAACCACCTCACCCTTTAAAAAATTCCCATTGAGAGGCATCTGAGTGACTCATTGGTTAAGTGTCCAACTCTTGATCTCAAGTCATGTCATGATCTCGTGCTTCATGAGATCAAGCTCTGCATTGGGCTTTGCGCTGACAGTGTGGAGCCTGCTTGGGATTCTTTCTCTCCTGCTCTCTCTGCCTCACCCCCTCTCCTCTCTCTCTGTCTCTCTCTCTCTCTGTCTCTCTCTCTGCCTCTCTCAAAAGAAATAAATGCAATGCTTAAATGTTTCATAGAGGTCTTCTGGCTTTCATATGGTGCCTGAATTAATGGTTGACTGACATGAGGCAACTGTTCTTCTTTTAGCCCTTTGATTCACTTAATAATCAACCAACTATATAGACCTTATAATTACTACTGACCCTGCATCTGAAATACTGGAATTATTGCCAAAGCAAGTGCATTCACTTCCACTTTTCCTCCAAATTTATCACAAGTGGTAGTCTCAAGAACCACTATGCTATAACAATCCATGGTTTATCACCACCCAATGTATCACCAGCATAAGTATATTTGTTCCTAACCAAAGAGTTGTGAAATTCCAGAATCCCATCCCTAACTAAGTTTTGCTTTCTAGGGCAACCTCTGAATTTCTTCCAGAATCAGATCCTGAGACAATGATTTGAGGGCTAGTAGTTTATTTTATATGCAATTCAAGGAAACTTTAGTAGGGAATAGGGACATGAGATAAGCGAGGGAGGACAGCTGGTAAAAGGTGCATTATCAAGAAAGTCTCCACAGCAGGTACCTGGTCCTAAATCATACTGGTGAACTCTGGATCCTGTGTTAAGCATATGCCTCAAGATTAATCCCACTCCAGGAGTGAGAAAGCTAGGGTATTTAGAAATCAGTTCCTGTGGAGGGTTTATCAAGAGTGCAGACTTGGTATTTCTGGGCTTCTGCATGTATGGGAAAAGTTAGCTACAACCCCAGAGGACCCTCAAGCAAAGAGATGTAGATGATGACAGTTGGAAGTTGGATGGCATGGACCGAAATATAAGATGCAGGGAATATGGGTAGAGCACTGGTGTTATCTCCTCTAACTTCTAATGTTGGCATGGCTCTAAGCCATCATCCCTCACTGAATTCTTGCAATTACTTCCTATCTGGGGTTCCAGCTTTCCCTTTTATCTCTCTTCAGTGTACTCTCAGCACAAGAGTGAGAACAATACTGATGGAACTCAAGTCAGGTGTGTTTTTTTTCCTACTCAAAACTCTCTGTTGGTTTTCCATCTTACACAAGTTAAAAGCAAAATCTTCTCATAAGATCGGAGGCCTCACAAGATCTGCCTCAACCTGACTTCCTCCCCTACATTTGGATCCGATAAATTGGTCTCCTTACTTTTAAGCATAAAAAACAGGCATTATCTTTGATCTCTGCAATTGCTACCCTCTCTGCCTGGAAAGTCCTTCCCCTAGATAGTGGTCTGACTCCTTCCCCACTTCTCTCTGATCTGGACTCTTGCACCCTCTCATTGGTCCAGTAAACTCATAACCACTTTCTCAATCTCTGTTTCTCTCTCCTCTCTGTTTTTATTCCCCATCCTTATCACATTGTAACATTCTATATATTTTCTTATTAATTATGCCGTATTCTCTTTCTCCCCTCTAGAATGTAACTCACCAATACAGCAGTCCTGTTTGTTTACTCACTTCTGTATCTCTGGCACATAACAAAGACTTGATAAATATTTGCAGAATGATTGAAAGAAACTGACCCAGAGTTTATCTTTTAATTTCTTAAGAGGTAATTTTTCCAAGGATGTTTTAAAGCCTGATTTAGTAAAAGAATGTGTTTTCTTTTAATAATAAGTATCGTATCCTCAAAATCATAATGTAGTCACATTTCTACACATTTCTCTGTATGGTTTGGTTAGGTTGTTAGACTACATTAATGTGATATTTGTTATTAGCATATACTTTGGAAGCTAGAACTTTTTTTTAATTTTTGATTTTTCCATGGATCCTTCTGTATACTAGAGGCTTAATAACCATTTTCTAAATTAAATAGAAGAATTCGAAGGTAATCTCTTTGATATATATAGTGATTCATTTTTACAGAAGCTTGATTATACTAACTATATTTAATTTTATTTTCATATAATATAGCTTATATTCTGTAAAATATTTTTGACATTACATTGAGCTTCTGAATCAAATTCACAGACGTGAAATTGCTCTAATAATCACTGTACATTTATTTTTATTCCACACATTCCTCATTTTTCTTATGACGTAGTTTTTCAAAACACCTGTTGTAAAAGGCAGACAGTATAGAAATGTATAGTGTGAAAAGTAATCATTGCTCTTCTCCACACACACAAAATGACTAACTCCTTAGTATATATGTTTATATATTTAATTTCTATAGTTTCCTTCTAGACATATACAAATATGCTGTTGGTATTATTTTATATTTTCTCATAGGTTTTGTATCTTGATTGATATACTACTATTTTATTTACTTACCTTCTTATTTATTTACAAACATTTAACATGAAATCTACTCTCTTAACACATCTTAAAGTGCACAATACTGTATTGCTAACTATAGGCACTGTGTTGTGATGCAGATCTCTGGAACTTATTCATCTTGTATAACTAAAACTTTAGTACTATATAATTTAAAAGTATAATAAATATCACATTGAAGAGATTCAAAGTCCCTTTTATTTTGATTATTATCAGATCTGGATACCATTTTGAATTTCACAGATACTAGTTTTTATTTCTATATGATTTTGTATATAAAATATTAAACTATGGTTCTATTTCTAGTCAGGGATGAGTCCTAAACAGTGATAAGTCTAAGGTCATTGAAATTTGACAGCTATGAAAATCGTGAAGACTGAAGAGAGATGGCTGGTATAAAATGTAAAGAAATCCTAACCTCTCTCTTTTTTTTTAAGCTTATTTTGTTTATACTGAGAAAGAGAGAGAGAGCTTGAGCAGAGGAGGGGCAGAAAGAGAGGAGAGAGAGAAGCCCAGGTGGGCTCTGCCCTGGCAGGGACTATCAGGGCAGAGCCCCCATCCCAAGAACCATGAGGTCATGACCTGAGCCAAAATCAAGAGTCAGATGCTTAATCAACTGAGCCACACAGGCACCCCAATCCTAACATCTCTTTACCAAGTGTCTATAAGATAAGGGAGAAGAAGTAACTTATAAATAATATAGCCATGAGCAGTCATCTCGTCTTTTCTTTCATAAAGATAAATGTCATAATAGATCAGTGTTCTGCCTCTATTTTATACGTTCAATGTATATTTTTTTCCTCCTCTATTCTTTGGGACTGAAATTACTTTAGAGAGTAGTTAGAAAAAATTGAAAGTGTTTTGGAATGTGTAGCAATAAAAGGTTCAGACTGCAGTGAAACCTTTAATAACTTGTGAATTATGTCGTCTGTGAAATAACAATAGATGACAAACTCAGCTGTGAGCAGAATAAAAGCATCCTTTTCTTAAAAAGAGAAAAAAGCTAGTTTCCCTCTAGAGTTAGATCCGCTTTAGATTTTCAGTGTTCTTTGAGCAAAGTTTTAACGCACCGTGAAGTATATCTTAGATACAATAAAGATATTATCTTCAACAGAGTCTGGGTTTGAAGGACCAGCTTCTAACGTGTTAAGCCTACTCAGGAGGTGTCATGTTGGGAAGGAATCCAGTTTATATGTACCTAGTTGTTCTACTAAGGGACTGATTACCTCTGTCGTATGTAGACTAGATTCTCTGACGAAGAAGTTTCTTGTCAGAAATTCACCATGTATCATTACTGATGCTGCACACTTGATATTTCATCATCTCCTCCTGCATGACTCGTAAACATTGCCCATGTGAAATCTCCGAAATGGAGCTCTGTGTACCCTGAATCACCTTGGCAGCAGAATTCAGTGGACATTTAACCTTTTGTTTTCAGAAACGTTTCCCTTTGTGTCGAATATGCCATCCAACTTTTAACACATATACACATGGAACGTTCTTTGCTAAAATATTCTCATCCTTTTCTTTTAGATTTTAATTATCAGAAATTCTAAGTGCTTAAAATATCTCTTTCATTGGTTTATACTCTGCTCAGTCTGGCAGTTAGGTTGCATGTATCTGTTAGTAATACCCAGAGAATAAAATGTCTCAGCAAAATTTCAGGTTAGAAGCAATCCAATTGTATCATGCAGTATAGGAAAAAATTAAGTCAATGTGTACAGTATGTAGCAGAATTCAGCATTCTGTTTGTTAAACTTTCATCACAAACCTGTGTGTTTGATTTTCTTGGAAATCTCTATTTAAATAATCTCTCCTCTGTTTTGAGTTCCCTTTATTTTCTCCTTGGGAAAATTGACTCCTTTTCTTGTTTCTCCCATGAAACGTAGAGTTTACAGTATGTGATTCATATGGCTTCTTCTCTATAATCTTATGATTAATTTGCCAAATTCAGTATTTATCTTCAAGTAGCCATCCATACATCTTAAAGAATAGTCCTCAAAGAATTATATTATTTAGAAAGTAGAAAAAATGGTTGCCTATTCCTAATCAATCAAATTTATGTAACTGCATTTATTTTTTCCTGTTCCCTCTTGTCTTTTTTCTTTTTTTAATTTTTTTTTTATGTTTTATTTATTATTGAGACAGAGAGAAACAGAGCATGACCGGGGGAGGGTCAGAGAGAAAGGGAGACACAGAATCCAAAGCAGGCTCCAGGCTCTGAGCTGTCAGCACAGAGCCTGATGCGGGGCTCGAACTCATAAACCGTGAGATCCTGACCTGAGCCTAAGTCGGCTGCTTAACCGACTGAGCCACCCAGGCACCCCGTTTCTTGTCTTTTTTCAAATGACTATATTTAAATATTCTCACATTTGTATTCTGAGTTTTCACTTGGCAATATTAAATAAGCATTATACTATAGTCTTTATAATGATCATTTAAAATTTTATTAACTTCCTTTTGATTTAGCATTATCTAATAAGCCTGAACTTTACAATAATCACTTTCAACATCTTAATTCCTGTTTAATATTCCATATAGTAGATACGCTGTAATTTAAGGAATCATTTCCCTGATGCTTGTCATTTAGATTTCTTCCAGTTTTCTCCATTATAAATTATGCTCCAATGAATAGCTTTTAGTATCTAAAGAGACAGACAAGACACAGACAGAGAGAATGACAATGTGGTAAAGTGTTAACATTCTGATAACTTGGGTGAAAGATACACAGGCAATCTTTGAACTATTTATTCAACTCTTTTATAACTCTGAAATTATCTCAAAATAAGTTAAAAGAGTACATTTGAATAAGTGGAATTATTGGATCAAATGCTATACATGTTTTGAAAGCTTTCTTTTTATATTGTCATTTTATACCAATAAGTGGTGTAACAGTATGTGAATATCTGTTTCATTGCTCAATTAGCAAGTGATCTATGAATAATCCATGTAGAGATTTCTTCTTTTTCTAAATTCATCAGCAAGTGCTGAATTGGAGATGGAAAGCTTTGGAAATGTGAAAAGAGTGGAGGTAAGAGAGAGAGAAAAGAGATGCTGCTGCATTTAATATCCATGTCAAAACTTTTTTCGAGTAATTTTGGCAAGTACACAGCAGCACAAGAGTGGAAATGACAATAGATTGTTGTTGGTTTTCTGTTTTTGTTTGTTTGCCTCATGGGTGAGTTTCTATCTAGCATCTATGCTCTGTAGATAACTCCGTATTGAGAGCACGATTTATAACATTGGTATATGCCACCTCAGAGAATCAAATATTTTAAAGCTGGAAGGCACTTAGAGACTCCCCAAGCCTAATCCTGAACTTTTCCAGATAAAAATAGGGAAACCCAGGATTAAAGAGCATGGTTAAATGACAAAGGTAACCAATGGCAGAGCCATTTTCACAATAAAGTTGTCTTTTTTAGTATTCCTAGATTTTATCATAAACATCATAATCTTTGTACATCTATAGAATGAAAACAGATCCTACCATTTTCATGTAACACTGATTGCCAGCTACTTGGACATTCTTTTACTTTTTGGAAGTTCTTAGACTTCTTTACATTAGCGGATGACCCAAATTATCTAAGATTCTTAAGATAAACATGTAAGGTATAGGCCAGCGTGTATGATGGGCCAAACTTAAGTTTTTATTATTTTTATTTTTTGAAGAACAATACAGTTACATCAGAAATATTTACAGTTGAAGAACTTTGTCAGAATTACCCCAGTGCTTTTTCATCAAATATATATTGATTGCCGATTGTTGGTCACTTGTTCTTTCTTCTAGGTGCTGGGGATTAAAGATATAACATTGAACAAACAAAATCTAGCTTTCAAGGAACTTACATCTTATTGAGAAATTTACATGCAACTGAGTATAGTTTAAAGTGAGCTAGATAAATTGCTCTTATATGCAATTGAAATTTATTATAAAGATAATTTCCATAATCTTTATCCTGAGGAAAAAAAAATCTATAGGGATCACAGTGCTTAGGTTCACCATTTGTAAAATTACAAGCATGGGAAGCAGAGATAGAAATATCTTTTTATGGTAGCCAGGTATTATGTATTTTATAGCTTTAAGTTGACCAGTTCAGCACTACAGAAGTGCTAATTCATTCATTCATTCATTCATTCATTCATTTTTAGCATTTTGAATTTTCCCTCCCATCAGATGTCCCGAATGTGGCTTACCGTCTCCTAGCCTAAATGAGGAGGATATTTTCATTTGAGATTCTTTTGGGGGAATGAATACTGCTTCACCTAACCAGATTTACAGCTCTACTTAATGCCACCAAATTTATAGTCATACGTTTTTTCACTGGGTAGTGGAGCCACCACTGTTTTGCTGTTATGAACTAACGTTATAATGGGAATTTTCATGTTCACATGGACAAGTACATTTATAGAGTAAATTCTGACAGGAAAGACTCTGACTTGAAAGGTTGTCAATTATTTATTTAGTAGACATTATCAAAATGTCCTCCACAGCATTTGTGCCAGTTCACATACCAACCAACAATATATGGAAGTGCTCTTTTGTCCATGAACTTGGTGGTACTGCTTGTGCAAAAAGCTTGTCCTTCTAATTGGAAGTGCTTTTCTAATATTGTTCCACTTTTTATAAGTAAGGATGAACATCTTTCACTTGATATTTGAAGGGATCTCGATTTCATACCTCTGGATAGTTGGGTAGGTTCCAGAAAAAAGAAAGAAAGAAAGAAAGAAAAGTAGTGGATGAATTTGGAGGCTGCATTTCCACTTATTTTAGCAAAAGAAACATTGTCAAATTAAAAAAGTACAAAGTTATTTGATGTTAGGAATACTTTCAGCATATCTCTTCTCTTTGACAAAAATCCTTATTTTGGATATGTGGATATTTCTATTGACTTTGGTTTCACAGAACTGTGTAGGTGTTTTCCTTCCATGAATAAGAATGAGTTCGTTTGAAAGTATTGAAAGAAAGACAGTGTCTTGTGTACACAAAACCAGGTTGATCTTTTTTTTTTTTTTAATTTTCTTGCTACCTTATGCTGAGTCAATGAGCCAAGGCTGTAGAACAATGTGTACAACTTCTCCCCTTGGGATTTCCTGGAGGTGATTATTTTCTGAGGGAATTGTATTCCACTTGGCAATACCTTATTTGGAGGGAGAGGAGCTTAGAATTCTTTTGACTTTCTGGGAGTTACACAGTTGTCTTAACTTTTGTAAAATTTGAACCTCATCTACAAATGATAACATCTGTTTAATTCGACCATATGTTATTTTAGTGGCAAACGGCTAGCTACCTAGGAGTAAGCTAAAATGCACAGGATATCAGGATATAGACATCATAGGGGTTAAATTGTAAATCTGTAAACAAAATAATAATTATAATTTAATATAGTTCATCATATCATCCTTAAATATAAACATTTAGGTCTAAAATGTACTGATTAGATTTCATGTATCATTATTTATGGGTTTTATGAATTAATATGAACAATATGTTACATTATTCATTAGCTTTGGAGGGTAACTGTATTATAAAGGCTGCTTTTCAATAAAATTTAATGGGGTTCATATCAAAATTCAGTGACAGGAACTAGTATGATTAAAGGTAGCATTTTGATTGACAGCTAGAAATCAAACTCAAGAATCTCATATTTTTAAAAAACCCCTCAAATGAAGGGCTCACTATGACATTTGGGGGTGCTGTATGGATGTCGTAGCATTTTGTTATATTAAATCAGTGATAGTAGAGGAAAACATATTTCTTTTGAACCTGGTGGCTTTAGGGTTCTTTACTGTATTTCCCTAATTAATGCCTTTATTTTCTCTTCTGTGCAAAGCTCTCTGTTCAGTGTCCTTTTTTTTCTGATCAGCAGAAATCAATTTTCAAACTGTACACATTCCCTGATATGTTTTCTTCGAAAAAAGAAACATTGGAGAAAACATAACATTTATGCAGTGCTTACAGCATGTAATACAAAGTTTTGTGCCGGCGTTTTGTAGATGGCCTCAGAAAGTACAGGTAGGTACCTTGCAAATGACACAGCAGTCAAGTAGTGGCGTCATCATTCAAACTCATGACTATTGGACTCTAAAAGCCAATCTCTTAACACTACTATATTACTCCAATCAGACTAGCCAGGGGGGGAAATGGGCCAGTTAGCAGCTGTTTGAACTGACCAATGTAGCTGTCTCAGTTTACTGTATCTTGCAGTGCATTTCAGGAACCGTTGCTTTGCAACTGGAGTAGAGAATCAGTCATTTGCTCTTTTATTATTCCTCCGTGTGATCATATAAAATAAATGAGAATTTGCATTTTTTGAAGTTTTACGTAAGGGTCATGCTATTTATGACCACATTTAATCCTCATTTTAAATTTGTGAGGTCAAGATGGACAAATTGAGGCTGATGAGCTTGCTCAACAGTGGCAGGTGGCAACTGCAGCTCTAAAATTCAGAGGTTCCCAAATGCCCGTGGATGATATGACATGCCATTTTGTCCTTTAGAGACAAACGTTATAAAAACAGGTAACTGTTTTTATATTTTCCCCAGATCTAAAACACAATAAACTTTTCACTTATCTTCTATTTTTGAAGACATTTTAACTTGAGTTCTCAAATGGGAAAAATGTGACATTTTTTTCTGGTACCTTAAGATTTTAGGAAATATAGAAGTGATGATCTTATGACTCTGCCTTTTCCCACCAGAGTGGACCTACTTTTCAGAACCAAAATGTCATTATGTTACCAGTGGGAGCTTTGGGGAAATGTTTCAGGTAACAGAATAGTCTATTTTGACACATGTCTCTATTATTCCATTTCAGATATGCCTCAGGTCAAACATATTCCTGAGACGCTCTCTCTCAAATAAAAGCCCTTTGTAGAATTCCCAAAGAGAAATTTCATGTCCTGTTTCCCTAACCCTCATGCCAAGGACACATTATATTCTGCTTAGAATATGTGTTCATGAGTTGAAATGGGCTGATAGCATATCTGAGCTTGAATGTTAACCATATTATTTTAAGAATTACCAAGAACTACAAGCAAAGAAGTTAAAAATTCTCAGGTGATTAGAGTTTTAGCTGAACTTAGTTTAAAACTTAATTTAAAAGCTAGAGATATTTGGATATTAATTTTTATGACCTTGTCATTCACATTAAAATAATTGAACAATTCCATTTCAATATGGTAGGTCTGAAGATGAGAATCATGACCTTTCTGTCACTTAGTATTTCCATATCTACAATATATGCAGCTTTCTTGGTATCCTTGGTTTATTTTCTTCAACGAGAATTAATCGCTCTGCACTTATTTGACTACACAGGGTATTTACACCTGTTTGCAAACTAGCTTTATTTATACCATTTGTGACACATTGTCCCAAAGATGAGACAACTATTCAGAAATATCGCCTTACCATAAGATTTAGGAATTTCAAAGACTCCACATTGTTTTCTTCATATAGAAGATGTTACGCACAGAGATACAAAAATTAGGAAGTAATGAGTTTTAGAGATGTCAATTTAACATGTCCTATTTAGGTAAAATTTTTATTAAGTGGGGCTTTTAGTATTAGATGGTCTTCCCTCTCCAGGATAACCAAATTAGAAAACACTATTTCTTTCATTTCTTCCAGAAAGAAAGAAAGAGAGGGAGGGACAGAGGGAGGAAGGGAGGGAAGAAATCAAAGGAAGAGAGAGAAAGAAAGAAAGGAAAGAAAAAGAAAGAAAGAAAGAAAGAAAGAAAAAGAAGAAAGAAACAGGTATTTCAATAAGCATTTTGCATGACTTATTTTATTTCTTCCTTAAACAGTACCACCAGATATAGGAATTGTTATCCCTGGTTTACAAGTGAACAAGCTGAAGCTTAGTGAAGTTCAATAACTTGCTTGAGGTCACACATATAGCAAGTAGCAGAGTTAGAATTCCAAAATGCTGAATAAATGCTCAGGGAAATAAAGGAAGAAACAGAAAAAGCTGGGTCACGTTCACCCTACATTCTATCGAAATCCAAAACACAAGTTAATTGTGTGTAATAATTCAGTGTAATAATATGCAGACTAACGGAGGAGAGACAAATCTGCAGAAGACTCTGGAGGCATATCCTCCTTCTGCTTATGGCAGCTTAGTAAAGACCTGAGTTAGCTGATTTGGGTTAGTTTAGTGGAAGAACAGGCTGGAGGCCCTTTCCCAGCACCCTCCTCCACCCCCCACTATTTCTCTTCTAGACAACGGAGCTTCCATTGTTGCATAGGCTCTCCCTACCCCCACCCCTGGTTCTTATAAATATGTGAAGTTTTCAAAGGGCAGGCCCCTCAATGGGAAAGAATCCAGCCTGCTATGCTCGCCTTAGCACATATCTCTATGGAATAATGAGGGATTGGA
Source organism: Cryptoprocta ferox (assembly GCA_028646485.1). Lineage (NCBI taxonomy): Eukaryota > Metazoa > Chordata > Mammalia > Carnivora > Eupleridae > Cryptoprocta > Cryptoprocta ferox. The sequence goes on from CM053568.1 coordinate 44,490,552, forward strand.
GGGATCAAGTGTTCTCTGCTGTTTCTCTGTTTATAAGGTTGTACCCTATATATATTATTTAATATTTACACCATGTAGCATGTGTATCCACGTTCCCTTTGCACAACGCTCCTGCACCATTTAAAACAAAGCCAATGGTGAAGATATCTTTATTCATTTCATAGGCGATCACTCTGGATGAGAATTCTTTGAAGCTGAACAGTTTAAAGTGTATTCTGTTATCCTTCATTCTCATCTAAGCATTTTGTTCTCTGCTGACTTACACCTGATAATCCCCCAAATGTGAACCCAGTCTACTCAGGGATCAGCTTCATCAAAATCAAACCAAAATTCAGAAGAAAATGTTATACACTGGGATTATTCAGCGTGAATCTTCTATGTCAGAAAGAAACATCTTTCAGTAAGTCAGGAGAATCCCACAAGGAAATAAAAATAGGCCATTTCACACCAGTGTTTCTGTCTTTCTCTTTCTCCCTTTCCTTTACTGTCCTTATCTTTCACTGTTCCTCCCATGACTTCTCTTTCCTTGACTCCTCTTTCTCCAGCGACTATGCCATCCAGAAAAGTACAAATGTACAATAAAAATTACTTCCTAAAATCAATGTAATAAAAGCTTCATGTCAATGAGATACATCCTATGATATGATAAAATGTATTTCTTATTTGTAAATCCATTTAACTGTCCTCAGTGACTATGTGATTTCTCCTTTCCAAGACAAATATTTGATTTTCCAGAAAATTCAATATTTGGGGTTCTTATAAATTCCAAGCTGATTTGTTAAGGGAGATGTAGAAAATACACAATTCATAATAAGAAGAAAGTCTATATCTTCTTTCATTTAATTTCAAAGGAATCTCAAGTGATTTTTTTCTCTCACTTTTTAAGTACCCCAATATCATATTGGGGAAAAAATACGACCCATGAAACATAGAACCATAATTTGAAATTAACAAACAAACCTGGTGCACTCATCTGTTACTATTACTTTTATTATGTTCAAAACCTCACATTTCTGCAATTTATTACCAATATTATTTAGTACAAAATTTAATCAGTTGAACAAAAGTTTTAAAGGTTCATAACATCAGTTCTGGAGAGAAAGAAGGCCTGTCATACACTTTTGGTGAAACTGGAACTTGATGAAACCTGGTCTCAAATGAAATCTGGCAATTTTTTACCAAATCTGAAATATATTTGAAATTTAAAGTGCATCAAGATATAAGTACACTGATGTCAGATATGTCATTTGTAAATATCTTCTCCCATTCAGCAGGTTGCCTTTTGTTTTGTTTTGTTTTGTTTATGGTTTCCTTTGCTGTGTAAAAGCTTTTTATTTTGATGTAGTCCCAATAGTTTACTTTTGCTTTTGTTTCCCTTGCCTTAGGAGACATATCTAGAAAAATGTTGCTACTCTTGATGTCAAAGATATTACTGCCTATGTTCTCTTCTAGGATTTTTATGGTTTCAGGTCTCACATTTAGCTCTTTAATCCATTTTGAATTTATTTTTGTGTATGGTTTAAAAATGTGGTCCAGTTTCATTCTTTTGCATGTAGCTGTCCTGTTTCCCCAATACCATTTGTTGAAGAGACTGTCTTTTCCCCCATTGGATATTCTTGCCTCCTTTGTCATAGATTAACTGGCCATATAAGCATGGTTTTAATATCCAAAATATATAAAGAACTTACAGAGCTCAACACCAAAAAACAACCCAATTTAAAACTGGGCGGAGGACCTAAGAGGACATTTTTCCAGAGAAGACACAGATGGCCAACAGTGAGACGATGCTCAACATCACTAATCATCAGGGAAATGCAAATCAAAACCACAGTGAGTTATCGCCTTACACCTGTCAGAATGGCTAAAATCAAAAAGACAAGAAATAAGAAGTGTTGGCAAGGATGTGGAGAAAAAGAAACCCTTGTGTACTGTCTGTAAGAATGTAAATTGGTGCAGCCACAGTGGAAAACAGTATGGAGATTCTTGAAAAAATTAAAAATAGAACTACCATATGATCCAGTAATTCCATGGCTGAGTATTTACCCGAAGAAAACAAAAATACCCATTTAAAAGGATATATGCATCCCTGTTTATTAAAGCATTATTTATAATAGCCAAGATATGGAAGCAATCTAAGTATCCATACATAGATGAATGGGTAAGGACAATGTGGTACACGCACACACACACACACACACACACACACACAAACACACACACACAGAGGAATATCATACAGCCATAGAAAGAATGAGATTTTGCCGATTGTGACAACATGGATGGACCCAGAGGGTATTATGCTATGTGAAATAAGTCAGGCTGAAAAAGACAAATATCATATGATTTCACTTACATGTGGAATCTAAAAAACTAAACAAATGAATAAACAAAAAGTAGAATCAGACCTAGAACAAACTGATGATTTCCAGAAGGAAGGGGGTGAGAAGATGAGCAAAATGGGTGAAAGGGAGTGGAGATAGAGGCTGCAAGTTATGGAATGAAAAAATAATGGGAATAAAAGGCACAGCATAGAGAATATAGTCAATGATACTATAATGGTACTGTATGGTGACAGATGGTACCATACTTGGGGTGAGCATAGCCGTAATGTATAGAGATGTTGCATCACTATGTTGTGCCCTGAAACTAATGTAATATTGTGTGTCAACTATACTCAAAAAAAGTTTTTTTTTAAAAAAAATATTTACTTATTTTTGAGAGAGAGAGAGAGAGAGAGAGCATGAGCAGGGGAGGGGCAGACAGAGAGAGGGGGGGACACAGAATCTGAAACAGGCTCCAGCCTCTGAGCTGTCAGCACAGAGCCTGACACGGGGGTTGAACTCACGAACCAGGAATCATGACCTGAGCCAAAGTTGGATGTTTAACCAACTGAGCCACCCAGGCTCCCCTCAAAAAAAAGTTTTTAAATGTAATTACACTGATCTGATTGTAGCTCTCTTCATAAGAACAATTAATAAGTCACTGTAATAAGGTTCTTGTTATATGCATTATGGTATACCCATATGACAGACACTGCTGAAATGTAGATATGTATATGTTGATTGAATTAAAATCTTCGAGATGCATTATTAAGTTAAAATTATGGTATAGAAAAGTGAGAATAGTATGATTATTTTTTAGGTTTAAAAAATATATATGTGGCGATATGCATGGAAACTGTTCTGAAGTTACAGACGATTACCTGTTAATAGTGGCTCCCTTGGAGAAGAGGGACTCAGGGAGTGGGGTTGTATAAGACTTAACTTTTCATTATATAATTCTCTGATCATTTATCATATCTAATTATGTGAATGTATAACTTTATTGTTTAGATATGAAGAGGCTAGTGAAATTGTAGACCATTTGGACATTAAAGTACACCGATAAATATAATTTGGAAAATATTAGCTTGTGTCTTACACTAGTAAAACGTTGCAGTATAAATCTGGAACTTATTCTGCCTCCTCTATTTAAAAGGAATCCTGATTTTAAGCTAGATGCTCAAGATTCCTTGAGCATGTTTAAAAATTTTTTTTTAACGTCTTATTTATTTTTGAGAGAGAGAGAGTATGAGCAGGGTAGGGGCAGAGAGAGAGGGAGACACATAATCCCAAGGAGGCTCCAGGCTCTGAGCTGTCAGTATAGTGCCTGACTCAGGGCTTAAACTCATAAACTGTGAGATCATGACCTGAGCCGAAGTTGGAAGCTTAACCGACTGAGCCACCCAGGTGCCTGTCCTGGAGCAGGTTTTAGAATGACTGACTAGAATTGGATATGCAGAGCTCAGAAGAAATGCTTAGAGACAGGAAAGAGTGAACAACTGCTAATGTGTGTTTGCTCAGGCCATAACAGCCAAAGCAATTCAATCAGATGCAAGGAATACGGCAGGAAGCAATCTCCTGTTCTCCATGTCATCACTGGAATAGACGCTAAGCCTCCTCCTCCCCTGTATGCCTTAGCAGGTCTCCCATGGACTCTTGTCCTGCTCATCAATCAATGGTCCCTTGGTCATTAAAGAGGTGTCCACGATCCCTCTTTGGATGCCCTGGTACTCTGCATGTAGATGTAGGTGTAGAGTCCATAGTCACTGCACTGTGGGCCAGGGTGCCACCCCAGGCGTCACCTCCTGCCAGCACCTGTACCAGGGATAAAGTAGCTGATCTTTGAGTGTCCCATTGAAATGGGAGAAAATGCACTTTTTCTTCTGTTCTGAGTTTTGCTGATAGGTCCAGATCAAAGTCAAAACATTTCAGGGGATACCACACTGGGAAGCCCTCAAAATCTTTCTTCTCTTCTGACATCCTTCCTTTTCTTCCCTCCACACTGAAGCCAAACTTGCATATCACGAAGCTCTTTACTCTCAGCATGAATTATGCTACCTGAGAGGTTAGAGGTGAACGTGAATTCTTGGCATATCAACTCTGGAGAGTTGGCTTTAATATGTCAGCTTTAATATGTCTCTCGTTAGATTTGTTGTACTTTGCTAAAACTAAAATGGCAGCTACTCTGTCTACATAAGCAGAATGAACCATATTGCCCTTTAATATGGCTTCAGTGACAACTTGGTTCCTGTGCCTATTTTCTAAGGCACAAAGCAGAAGGCTATTAATCTGGATCACATGAAGATATCCCACATTTAGCATATCATAACCTGGAATTGCTTTTTTCCCCTCACTATGGTAGTTAAAAATGCAAGACTTTGGGGTCATGTTTCTGAATTGTCACTTTTTTGTTCGCTAGCTGCACAATCTACTGAAAGTAAGTAATCCAATATCTTTGAGTCTCACTTCTCTTATATCCAACGGTAGGTGTGAAAAATAAAGATTAGAACAATTGTGAACTACCTAGACACCTAGAGTTTCACAAACGTGTGGAATTGGGGTGGTTACTACTCTTTATTCAACCCATTAATGGCACTACCGTACACTGGTCATCAGAACTGAAAACATTTGAGTATTTTAGAATCAAACTGCTTCCTTCCACCTTCTAAGTTCAACCCATCACAATGGACTCTAGAGCCAAGTCTGACTTTTATTAGGTAATTAGCCTTTCTGTTCCTCAGTCTCTTCAGGGGTAAAGTGGAGATAATAATACCTAGGTCACAGGATTGTTATATTAAATGAGATGATGTATGTAAAATATCTGGTACATAAAAAACATTATAAATGTAATAATAAACCTGTAACATACTAGATAAAATCACACAGTTTATGTAATATTATGTATAATTAATAATTATCAATTTTATACTTTATGATTAACAAATAATTTTATTATAGAACCAATTATAGCATAATCATATAACATAAAACAATAAACATTACATAAGTTTTCTATATATTATTATTACAGAAAATATTATTAGCAGTGGTCTTTGTGAAAAGGTTTCTTTTAATAATGAATTCCATGTCTCTCATTGATAGTGGCATTCTGATTTTGTGTTTCATCTTGTGCCAATTCTGGTATATTGTGCTTTTCAATAAATTTGCCATCTTATCTAAGTTATTAATTTTTTCCATAAAATTTGTTAAAAATGTTCTCTTAGTATCATTTTTTAATTATACTTTATTGTCAAGTTGGTTTCCATATAACACCCAGTGGTCATCCCAAGTGCCCTCCTCCATGCCTGTCACCCATTTTTCCCTCTGCCTCCCCCCCATCAACCCTCAGTTTCTTCTCAGTATTTAAGAGTCTCTTATGGTTTGCCTTCCTCCCTCTTCTTAACTATTTTTTTCCACTTCCCTGCCCGTTTGGTCCTCTGCTAAGTTTCTCCTGTTCCACATATGAATGAAAACATATGGTATCTGTCTTTCTCTGCCTGACTTATTTCACTTAGCATAATACCCTCGAGTTCCATCCACATTGACACAAATGGCCAGATTTCATTCTTTCTCATTGCCATGTAGTATTCCATTGTATATATAAACCACATCTTCTTGATCCATTCATCAGTGGATGGACATTTAGGTTCTTTCCATGATTTGGCTATTGTTGAAAGTGCTGCTATAAACATTGGGGTACATATTCCCCTATGTATCAACACTCCTGTATCCCTTGGGTAAATTCCTAACAGTGCTATTGTTGGGCCATAGGGGAGTTCTGTTGTTAATTTTTTGAGGAACCTCCACACTGTTTTCCAGAGGGGCTGCACCAATTTACATTCCCACCAACAGTGTAAGAGTGTTCCTGTTTCTCCACATCCTCGCCAGCATCTATAGTCTCCTGATTTGTTCATTTTAGCCACTCTGACCAGTGTAAGGTGGTATCTCAGTGTGGTTTTGATTTTTATTTTCCTGATGATGAGTGACGTTGATCACATTTTCATATATCTGTTGGCCATCTGGATGTCCTCTTTGGAGAAGTGTTTGTTCATGTCTTCTGCCCATTTCTTCACTGAATTATTTGTTTTTTGGGTGTGGAGTTTGGTGAGTTCCTTTTAGATTTTGGACACTAGCCCTTTATCCGATATGTCATTTGCAACTATCTTTTCCCATCCATCAGTTGTCTATTAGTTTTATTGAATGTTTCCTTTGCCGTGCAGAAGCTTTTTATCTTAATGAGGTCCCAATAGTTCATTTTTGCTTTTGATTCCCTTGCCTTTGGAGATGTGTTGAGTAAGAAGTTGCTGCTGCTGAAGTCGAGGTTGTTTCCTACTTTATTCTCTAGGGTTTTGATGGTTTCCTGTCTCACATTCAGGTCCTTTATCCATGTTGAGTTTATTCTTGTGTATGGTGTAAGAAAGTGGTCTAGTTTCATTCTTCTGCATGTTGCTGTCCAGCTCTCCCAGCACCGTCTGTTAAAGAGACTGTCTTTTTTCCATTGGATACTCTTTCCTGCTTTGTCAAAGATTAATTG